>CM033477.1:82077929-82677929 GCA_019447015.1 Hymenochirus boettgeri
ACATATATGTCACTCCACAAAGGACACAAGATCGAAATAAAGATATTTGCAACCTGATAACAGCAAACGTGATCTATCTGATTAAATGCCCTTGTGCAAGGGCTATGTCGGACAGACTAGTCGAAGCATAAAAGTGCGTATACAGGAACCCAAAATGACATTGAACTATGTCCACAAGGGAGACAGATACATCAGTCTCCACCATTTCCATGAGCAAAAACATCAGTGTCCCAACTAAAATGGGTGTGTATTGGATACAGTTAGGAAAGCAATACGAGGGGGGCAATATAAAAAACCTGCTATTAAAACAGGAAGCGATCTGGATAAAAGGTTAGATACACTTACACCAATGGGCTTAATGATTCATGGTCGATTAAACCATTTCTAAAGGAGTAATTAAACATTCCATTACCAACAGATGGTGATCCTGTAACTGATCCAGTGAACAAGGGATGAAAATAAGACAATCGGATGCATGTGCACCAAGTTGAACGTAGTAGCAAACTTTGTATATACAATTAGTGCGACCTAGTGTTGTCAGAAAATTCATTTATTGTTGTATCGTCTCATGCTAATAGATGTACAATAACATGCAGAATAATTGTGCAATACAATGGTTAAAGAGCATTACAAAATTACTTAGTAAAGAGCAAACCGAAGTGAAACAGGTAACATCTAACATTGACCAGATGGATCTATGTAATAGACTACACATGTAAAGAAACAAGTAAGTATTAAGCAAAGTGTTTGTGGAAACAATGTTCCCTATCTGTTTTGTGTAGGCACAGACTGTGCTCCATGGAGAAACATGCTCCTGAGTAATGACATTTTATTTACTTCTATTGATTTTTTAAATAACCACTGGGTATTTTTACAACTGTTTTACACTTTTAACACTTTCATCACTAGCACTGAGATATGCACTTTAGAAAGATTGGCTTTCTTTTATAATAAAAAAATGGACATCACATGTATGTTTTTAAATGTAAAGCATAATAACTGCCTGAATTTTATATTCTATGTGGACACTTTTGTATTGTTACAGATTTGTTGTTCTGCTGAAGTGTTTTGATGTAACTTTTGATGTTGGTAATTCATCAACTGTGTTGGATCACTCTAATTGCCACTATCACTATTGATATGTTAATGGAGGGTGACCTTACCTCTATAAAGGAAGGCCCCTTGCACTATTTTTGTAAGCTTGATAAAGAGCAGTTGGCTCCGAACATGTCGCTTTGTACACTTAAATTGCTGCAGTTCATACTTGCTGCTGTTGGGCTTCTACATTTTGTTTCTGGAAGCTGTATTCTGCCACTTAAGACAGAGTGGAGTAGACTTGAAGCCGAAAAGGACATCTACACCAGTTCGATTTGAAAGAAATGCATTGCACAGGCAGTGCTAAGATCAGGTTCACTTCATTACCCTCCCACAGCAGCTCTGTATCATGTTGTTTCTATAAATGTACCTTTGTTGGAGGGTGTTTTCTGCACATATTAAATATGTTGCAGCATATGTGATATTAATTTGACACCTTTTAACATACACATCAATATTCCCTAAAAACTAAACGCTGTGCTGTGCAGGGTATGCTAAATTCTTTACTATTCTGAAATACCCTTTAAGGAGAGGAAATATTCAATTTAAACAGAATTTAGCAAGTTTGCTCTTTTACAATCCAATACAGTTTTAGTGCACATAAAAAGTGCATTACTGGACTTGAAACTACATTTCAAGTCCAGTTGATCTAATTGAATACACAGATATGCATTACTATTTCTAATCTATGTAGGTACAGTTTTAATAGTTCTGATAAGAAAGTATACGTGTAAAATAGAGATGACTTTGCTAATTATCCTCAGTTCCTAAGTCATGGCTATTGAGTATGTGTGGTATCTGGTGCCAAGAGCCAGATGGCTGCCCCCATGGGACAACTTTAAAACCACATATCTTCACTGATGTTGGGCTGATGTTACTCGGAGTAGGTGCATTATATACGTACAAGGAAGTATATACTTTGTAGCCCAAGTTGTTTAATCACTTTAGTTGTCCTTTAATGTATTAACAATCCTAGCACCCACGTTACTACACACAATGTGATTTGCTGGAGGTGTGTAGATCTCTTGCTGTGTTGATTAAAACAAAAAAATGGTACCTTCTCCGCAAACTGCTATTTTTAAAATTTTATTACATTTGTAACCATTATTTAATAAAAAGTTATATTGAAAGGTTATCTGCCTCCTTCCACTTCTTAATAGGGTTTGTGTAAGATTAAGAATGTGCAAGGAGGAAGCAGGTGAAACAGCAATCAGTCATTGTCTGTTATGTCAGTTTGTCACAGCCTGGTTGACAGCATAGAGGGAGGAGCTAGCTTACTCTGCCAGAAATGGGGACAATAATTATTCTTAAATAATTATTAGTAATTATTAGTAATGCAGGTGATAGTGAAAAATAATCAGTTGGGGGCAGGTAACTAACAGTTAAAAAAAACTTTTTGTTTAAGAGTGGACATCACCCTTTAATGCAACTTAGTTTGAATTTGGTGGTTGGCCAATCATGTTTTTTCTTTGTTTTGTGTTTGTAGATGCCTGTATAAGGTTCACCTCTTCCATCTTTGCCTGTTGTAGCGTTTGCTTAGGTTCTCTGCTTGTGGTGTCTTTTGACTTTGAGATTTCCAGTTACTTACCCAGCTTTCTCTCTTGATCTAATTCTGTCTGCTACCTGTCCTGACCTGCAGCCTTGATTTCAACTTTATTAAATCCCTGTGTATCTCACCAGTTCTGCCTGTGTTTGACTTCTCTGCTTTATTTCTGACTGTATATTTGCCTCTCCTTTTAACTGTTCTCCAAATTCCAGTGTATGACCAAAACTAGTACTGTCTGACCAAAGTTTGTGCCCTGTTTGCTAATCATAGTTTTTAGGAGTAATTTTGGCCTCAAAACCTTTCACTTTAAGACTTGGAGTAAATGTTTTTGTGAGGTGTTGCTTGAGTTCAGCCAAACGGGGCTTGGCTGTGGGCAAAGTATGTGTGTGAAGATTGTGGTATTGGTAGTAAAAAAATAGTCTAGGGATTGTATGTTTTACACTGTCACAATGCGTTCTAAAATTCATATTATGGTAACATTTTAATTAATTAAATTATAGCATTGATTATACTCAAATAACAATATACACTGTATGTTCTAAACAAAAAGGTGGAATTGTGGTCACCATACAGTGTCTTTTATTAAAAAGAACAAATTACTACTTTAAAATTACCCCAGGATCATGCTTCTAATTGCAGTCTATACAAACCTGCAGCAGTATAAATGGTTGTTCATCTGCGTACAAAGTAAGCTGTGACATTACCAGCATGCCATTGGCTTGTGCATCCCCCTGTGTGTAGGAAGAAACAACTAAATGCATATAACTTTGGATAACAACCTAGAGACATGATTGTAAGCTTTTTTAAAAGTTAAGAGGCAGCTCTTTTCAAGAGGGTAGCTGTATGGATACCACGTTCTCCTTTAAGAACAGACAGACATAGAATTTTAAGTTTGAGAACTACTGGGCCAGTAGCATAACTAGGAATCACTGGGGCCCCCGCAAAACTATGATGGGGCCCGATTCTGTGCTTCATCCACAGTGGTTTTCTGGGAGGAGGCTATATCTGTTATAATAAAATAAGACGATGGGCTCCCGGGCCCCCCTGTGGTTGCTCCCCTGCCCCTGTACTGGGCTAAGAAATCACAGAGTATAACTACAGTAAGTATCTGGATCTTATATCAGAGGCATGAGATGAGTTTTCTATTGTTTCACAATATAGAAATTATAAAGGTTCATTTATGTTTTATATTTTGAGTTGATTGTAGCCATGTTTTTACACCTGTTGCATCAAAGGAAAAGCTTATATGCAAATTAGCTCACCACATCTCCTATAGACTTTGGTTGCCCTGATGTCTGTTCCTGGACATAAATTCAAAATACTACACACTTTTATTTCAAAGGAAGCTAAGGATTTTATTATTTATTATGGAAAATGAAGACCTCACATCTCTCTGCTATATTTGATACATTTTGCTTTGTCTTTTAAATGTGCTTTTGCTAACTATAAAGAATTATCTGAAATGATCAAAACTGGCATCTGCATTAAGGCAAATTAATTAAATATTCTACTTTATATTCTTGCAAATTAAGTATTACGTCTCTTAACTGATTCAGTAAAGCAAGACAAAGTGACTATTCCCAGAAAACATCTTCCTTATTCTCTCAACAGACTGCATCGCTGCCTATTGTGGTCATATCTAATGTCATCAGCTTCCGAGTGGCTGGGCCTCCATACTTTGGTCCAACATGCTCACCTCTGAGACAAAGGTATTAAAAAATAATACATTACAAAGTGCTATTATTTTATGATGGAGCAATAGTGGAATATATTTATATAGAAATTACTCAGCTACATGCTAATTGATTATAAAAATATAACCCTGCTGCTTCTATTCAGTGTGCCCCTAATGTTTAACTGCTCGACTAGGAGCCAGACGTGTGACAGGCAGAGGAGCTGGCATGTAGCCTCAGTGCCCTGTCCTCCTACCTCCCCTACACTTGAACGAAGATTAACAATTTTTGGGGTGAGGCCATGCTACTTAAATTGAAAGAGTAGGGGGTTGAAACTGTTTGGCAGGTTTCTTAGAAACAACATCTGAGAGCACTACAAGCCTGCAACTGAGGTAAAAGATCTTGAGTCATGAGAACAGTATGAAGGCAAGACTACAGATTTATTAACATGAATTAAAGGGAAAGTTCCATGGAAAAATTAATATTTTAAAAATTCTTTGTTTGTATTATACATAACTAGTTATTCTACTATTCTCTCACATTTTGAAAAATCAGTTGAATTTATACCCCTTGCTATTCCCTGCTGTTGACATTAGGGAGCTCCCATTTATGGTTCCAACGGTCCTTCTTCTTCCCAGATGCACAACTTCCTTGGAATGTTCCTAACAGTAATTTCTACTAATTGGCTGTTGAATGGGTCAAGATGCTCAGATCTCTACTGAGCAACTGAATCAACCCAGGTTGGGGTCAAGGGCAAAACCATAACAGTCTCTACTAGGGGTCCTGCAATCAGGAAGTCAGTATTTCAGTGGCATTTATTTATACCAGACAAAATGTTGAATGGGCAGTTCCATTGGGATTGAAAATTACTGCTTTTTCTAAAAGCATATGTTTTTGCACTGAACTTCCCCTTTAAAACAAATGTTTGCCTTAAAGAGCAACAACAAAAAAAATTACTTAATCTTACAGGGAGAATCATAAAAGTTCTTATCGTTTAAAATGTTTTCAAATGTTAAATAACATCTGATTGGTTGGGGAAAATTAGCACCATTTTAAACAATAGAACTTTTATTGAATAACCCTACTATCTAATAATGAATGTATGCATTACTTACTCTGATGGGTGTGTGTTGCGGCATGCCTTCGTCATTTTACTCAGGTACAGTTTTCCCCCAAACCTCTCTTGAAACATGCTCCGTAGGACCTAGAGGTTCTATTCTTGTGTTTTCCAGTTATCCAATTATGTGGATATGAAGCTGAGTCATTTTAGATTATTATGAATTGCCACTACCAGCATTGTGGAAATTCTTTGGGCTGATGTCATTTCAAATGGCAATGGCTTTGAACTGCCAGTGAACTTTGAACTTTAAAGGGAAGTTATGCTGAAAAAAGTACTTTTCCTTTAATCTATAAATGAGTATGTGTAAGTAGCTCTTACTAAGGTGTGTGTGTTGCTGCATTCTGTCAATCCGTACTTTTCACAGCGCTAATGTCCCTCCACCCTCTTTTAACCACTCCACCTTCCTTCTGACCAGACTTTTAATGAGGGCAAGACATGCTCAGTAATCACTGAGGCAGCACCTGGAGGGAGAATTTCCCCACATACCAACTGTACAAACAGTATACAGCTACCAACTGATAATAAGGCACTTAAAAGGCAATTGTGGTCTCAAAACAAGTTAGGGTTAAATGAAAGCCTGCAGTATTCCTTTAAAATGAGCTGAAAAATCACATTGGGATGAATATTTAAACTTCCTGCTTCCAGTAGGTTGAGTGACATCACCTGACCTCTGCTCCGCCTGTCCGCCCTGGGGGAGAAGCATGCTCAATTAAGACTTGCTGGGGAAATCAGGAAATATCTGGGGGAAAATACAGTTGAGAAGGAGAGCCTATTAATCACTGGGCTGGTCACATGGTTAAAAAACAGGAATGTGTTCAAGCAGTAAGTAATATTGCTGAACCTTTCCAGATATAGCTTCTCACAAATTTTATCTAGACATGTGATTTAGGTTTTATTTTGAAGGTACAATGGAAGCTTTTTATATAATCCTTACTAGTTTAAAGAATTCAAGACCACAGTTCCCCTGAATTGACAGCTTAGATACTTCCGATTCTATATCTAAAGAAATAGGGGACGATCAACAGAAATGGTACTGTGGTGGTTGGGAAACTTAATAGTTTCAGTAATGTTCATGTAAAATATATTTTTTTAGGATAGATGTCAATTAATTACCTTTGATGCAATTCAAAATTAGAGCAAATGTAGTATTTTTTTAACTCGATCAACTGATAATTCATGAATTGCATGCTTTTACAGTGGGCCACAACCAACCCATCCATTTGCCTAATCAGACAACTGGGCAATAGGATTTTGAATGTGCTACAATTTAAAATGCTAATAAAGTTTAATAAGAGGCAGAGTATGAGGCATTAGACACTCCATTACTCATATGCAAATAAAGAATGGAGACTTTTGGGTAATTTACATGTTAATCCTGAGGAAATGCTACACCTACTAAGAGGCTTTGCTGTTAAAGCCTCTTAGTAGGTGTAGTATCTACAACGGATGACTGTGGAAACATGGAAATTACATAGAAGTCTTCATTCCTTCAGAGCTAATAGGCAGAGTAGGACTCATGTTAAATTACCGTACTGGCTTATATGGCATGTGAGCTCATATGTTTGTGGTATTATAACATTCTCTATTTTGTACCTGCATACAATCATAAGCAGTTTATTGGAACTAATGGATAGTTGTATTTAGTATTTCTTTAATAATAGTATTAACTGTTTTTTCTCTTACAGAATCTTCATTTTTCTTAAACCCTCCAGCGCCAGATGGGCACAGTTATCTGAAGTTCTCAGCTGGCAATTCTCTTCTGTCACCAAGAGAGAGCAATGCAGACCAGCTGAGCATGCTGGGAGAAAAGCTTTTAGGTACATTTTAAATATACTTATTGTAGTTTGTCCTGATATATTCAGCACATGCACCTAGACCAGTGCTCATTTATAGACCTGCCATAAATGGTCATTTCAAACTAAATTATCTCAGATTAGTGATGCAAGGGAGTGTTCAGTCGCTACTTCCCTATTATATTTTCATCTGAAAGTAGCCATGGTTTCACTATAGTGCAGCATTCAATTTATATGTGGCAGACTTTGTCAGTTTATAGCATAGAATAGCATATTATTTTAATTGAAATAAAAACATTGGTCCATCTAGTCCAATCTTCTCAGCAATACCCACATTTCCTGACTAAATCTGGCCATGTCTCAAGACTGCATTTTCCAAGTAGCGTTTTTTATCTTGAGATAATCTTATCTGGCCCATTCATTTATGATCCCAAATTGATTGCATATAAGGCTAGATGGTTCTTAAGGTGGGTACACACATATATATAATTTTTTTTTTTTTTTTAAAGAACGATTCATGCAGGCTCAGGGGGATCCAGAGGAAAGGGGAAGGGAGTGGGGAGAGCTCCACTGCATATGCCAGAGTCCTTTAAAAGGAGCAGAAAGTGGCAGGCACATATTACACTCAGACAGGCTCCTACTCACTTTTTGGGGGGACTTTCTCCTGCAGGAAAGCCATAAGAGCGAAAAGAAAGGTAAGTATTTTTTTACACTACACAAGTGGGACAAATTTTAGTTGGGGGGTAGATATGCCTTTTAAGAGACACATACTCATGCAGCAACTGACTGCTCTCAAACTCATCTCACAGTGGATATCTCTGACACTCATCTCTGAGTAAACAGAAAAAACTGTTTGGGCACATTCTAGTTAGTTATAATGTATACTGTATCAAAAACTGATGTATTGTATTGAAGGAGGGCTTTTCTTAACTAAATGTACTTATCAACAAATTTATCATGTGTAGTATAGCATTTGACTAGCCATGTCAATGTTAAGCTATCTATACACAGGCAACAATCAGAGATCCAATTAGAAGAATTGCTCGACACCTATGGAGAGATTAGTACAGAAGATGGCCCAATCTACTTTTTTCTGATAAAACAACATTAACGAGTGGTCAGGAAAACGAGTTTTGACATTAGAGCGATCTGTTCCAGCTAATGTAGAAGTGTTTGCATAGTGTTGGCCAGCTTAATTGTCTAAATGTACTCCAAACACTGCAGCCTTTGTGCTGTACATATAACTGAACAACTTAAATATTTACATTTGTTTGCTTGTAACAAACTTTAAACCCCACCATACACGCAAATTACTTTTTTAGTGGCCTGTCTATTATCGTATCGCTCAAAAAATAAGAAAACGTTTATGGCTTTTACGTTTAACCCCTTGACAATGTCGATCAGTTTATCGGAGAAACAAAGATGGGGTCAGATGAAAAATTTCGCCGACCTTCCTCTAGCTTCTTACCATGCTTATTTATTTGCTTATAAACCATAAATCTATATTTCTTTTCAGTTTTAGCTAGTTTAATTACTTTCTTTCTACAAGTTATTAAATGTAATAAATTATAAGTATAATTTAATATCCATAAAAGCAGCCCATGTCGGTCCAGTTCTTTTTTTGAGAAAATTCACCAATGCCATTCCCTAGCACAGTTCCACCCCTGAATCTTTATAGCCTCAATCATTACAACTGTAAACCATATTCTAAATTTACTACCCAGCTATGTTGAATCTTTAAGCAGTTTCTGATATGTCAATTACATAGCTATTGTTTCTAATTCTCCTATTTACTTTCAGTACCCCCACACCACCATACCTAGCTTTGTCCTACGGGAGGCAGCCACCTAGCACAGCTGGTGGGTTAGGCGGCTGCCTCCCGAATCGCGCCGCTCCTGTGATGAACAGTCACGGCTCCTGGTCCGTGACGTCATCGCGGTTGCCGAGATCTTGCGAGATCTCGTGGCAATTCAGATTTTTTTTAGCGGCGCCATGGAGGAGACAACGTTAGTGTAATGGCCACAGGTTCAGAGGCCTTTACACCTCAGACTCGCAAGTCACCTCATATACTACCCAGAAAAGGGTAATTAGGGATGCCTACTCCTCCTCCTCTTCAAGGAATAGCCCATATTCAAAAGGGAAGGGAAACCCCCTCCCACAGGCTCCCCTACAGAGCATTAACAGCTCTGAGGAAAATGTCAGCCCTGTTAGACCTGCTGTTAAGGGAACAAGCACATTAGACAAAATAAAAAAGGTGGAGTTTTTCACCAATTCACAACCTGAAGGAAAAAGGTTTTACCCTCTAGAGCTCGTTTGAGCACAAAATGGCATGGAGGGAAAGAGGCTTTTGCCTCACACAGTTCAACATCGTTTGATGTTTCCCCCTACCCAGTCAAGTAGATTGGGACTGTGAAAATATACCACATCAGCTCATCGAACGTGGCAACTTGAGCGAATTACAGATGGCCCGTGTAGGTTTAGCGGAAAAACACCACACATCCAAACTTTTCTCCCAGCGCTGGCCTTTATCAGAGTCTTCTGAGGTTTTTCAATTTGCTCAGCTATCTTTCCGCTCCACACTGGTTAAGGAAGATGAGCTAGTTCTCAGGAACCACATTGGTATCCCTGATGTGAGGCATTAATAGCGCCTGACATAGACCCAGGCCTCCTGTCTATTTCAGGAGATCCACACAGACCAGTGGATACGTTCGACAATACACTGCGTAATATCCAGTTTAAATAGCAGATACGCAGCGGGCCCACTCTTATTCATGCTGTCGAGCAGAACAGAGGCGATATCCCATAGACCATCTATTGAATCGCTGCTATCCTCAAAGACAGCGTTACTTAAGCCCCAAGCAGAGCAGTTCTATTATTGGTCAGTCATTTAACTATGTATCAATATCAAAGGGCTCGTTGGCTAACAGGTTCAAAAATGTCAGACCTAGCCCCAAAATCATATGAATATCCCAATCTAGGATCCAGCCTGCTTTTTGGTTCAGAGTTTATTCAGGAAGTGAAGGGCAGATACCGTGCCAGGAAATCTTTTGCAGATCTTAAGAGGTCTACTCCTTGTTCTCAATAAGCCCTTTCGTCAGGAGGGACGCCTTCCCAGGTCCCAGGGGCGTTCCGAGAATACTCTCAGGGCCAACCAAGGAGATACAACCCTAGAGTTCAAGGATCAGCTCTTCAACCTCCGCAAGACACTTCCCCACAGGGAAAAGACGCTTCACGGGTAATTACCCCTTCTTCCTCCCTCCCATTGCCGTCAGTGAGGTTTTACCCAGCATGGGTCGAGATTTGCACAGACCGATGGGTTTTAAGGGTTATAAGACAAGGCTTATCCCTACCACTAATAACAAACCCCCAAGATGTCCACTCACAAAAGCCTAGATGCAAATTTATCTCAGGCCTTATCACAAGGGAAGATAGAGTTATCTTCCCCTACAAAAAAGGGTTGGATCAGCCACTTATTCCCAGTGCCCAAACAGGACGGTTCCCTGAAGACTGTCCTAAATGTACACCCTGAACCGCTACATAAAAACCAAAAGATTCAGATTGGAAAATCTGTCAGACTTAACCTACCTGTTAGACAGAGATTTCTTTATGTTAAAGATAGATCTGAAGAATGCCTTTCATACAATCTGCATTGCCCCAAACCACAGAAGGTTTTCTTCAATTCAGATGGAAAGGTCAAATTTATCAATGGACTGTCATGGTGTTTGGCCTATCAAACGCACCTTACACACCTTTTCCAGGCTTCTAAAACCAGTGGTCCAACATTTCAGACAAAAAGCAATATTTTGTCTGATCTACCTAGACGACTTACTCATGTTTCACCCACAAAGGACACACTTGCCAAACAGAGAGACCTTGTCCCTTCGATCTTCGTGAAACTAGTTTCACGATAAATACAGAGAACAATTCTACAGCCCACAAGATCACTAATATTTCTGGGTTTCTCCATAGATACACATCATTTTACCCTACAGATTCCTCAGGTGAAATGGGTATCCTTACAAACCCTCATACAATCCACCCTAGCACACCGATCCGTGTCCTTACGGATGTTGGCAAAATCATAGGGAAGATAATAGCTCTTTCCCCATGTCAGAGGAGGCTCCCCTATTTGCAGAATGTCACAGATATTCCTGGGAGATTGCCTGAGGAACCATACCCTTGGTCCCAAAAGGTTCACTACCACCAGAGGTCACAGGGGAACTCCTACAGATTATATCAATACGACATCTTCATCCTCGACCATTCAGACCGATTCCCCCAGATCTGATTATCACGACGATGCCTCCCAAAAGAGATGGGAGCTTTCACCCCAAAAGCGATCAGAGGTCGATGGTCTTATCAGGAGGAAAACCTCCATATAAACCTCTTGGACTGAGAGCGATAAAACTAGCACTTCAGACTCTAGTGACAGAGGAGCTCTCTGGCAAACCCATATTAGTACAATCAGACAACAGAACAGCGGTGTCCTATATCACAAGAATAGGGGGCACCAAATCCTTCGACTTGCCTAGAACACTAGAAATATGGAAGAGGATTCTCTCCTTCCAGAATCGTCTGACAGCATATTACGTACCCGGACACACAACAATTAGCAGACGCCCTCTCAAGACACACTCTATCCTGTCAATTCTATGCTCACAACCTCACCTCTTTGCTCAAATAGAACAGAAGTTCGGCAAGAGACAAATAGACCTATTTGCCTCAGAGACATCGGCACAAACACAGAAGTTTGTATCGAGGGTATGGTCCAACAGAACGTGGAAAGTGGATGCGTTATCCTTTCCATGGACGAACCTACCACTGTATGCATTTCCACCACCCACACTGATGCCCCAGGTCCTTTTCAAGATCAGAACGGAGTTGATACAGGACTTGGTACTAGTGTACCCAGTTTGCCGTCCAAACCGTGGTTCCTACGATCCACAGACACATAATGGGAGAGAAAAACTGCCTCTGGGGCTGACAGTGGGATGTTTCCAAGGGTCACAGGACCTACTATCAAACTCCCACAGTTAATGTGGATTGCAGCTCAAATAGTTTGTTCTGCTTCCAACAGCTCTCCCTCGCAGCCAACAGCCTCATAGACTGTTTCTTTGCCCCAGAACGATCACTCGTTATAAAAACCTAATTGCTGAATACTTACACTGGTTTAAGGACAAAGAAACTCAATTTGAGCACCTTGAGCTTTATGGGGAGCATTGAATTTATCACTATAAAATTCCATTCAGGAATAGCCACCTCCACTTTAAAATCATATGGTTCTGCGTTGAACCTATTGATCCAGACTTAACAATTCACCCTTATACATTAGAATAATCAGGGGAGCAGTGAGGTTTTCGCCCTCCAGTACCCAGGTACGAATCCACTTGGGACATTCACTTACTGTTAAACTTCTTAGCAAAATGGGAAATTAATTCTTTATCCCTACGGGACACAGGGATAAAGCTGGCATGCTTAATAGCTCTAGCCCTTGCAGCCAATCTTCAGAGTTAACACTAATCCACATATCAGAACCATGGATGTCGGCGACCCCTGAGGGCATTCACATAATACTTAAAGGTAGAACAAAAACTCACCACATTGCCCCAAATTTAGTAGAGCTTGTTTCTAGAAGACAATTAGACGGTTCTCTCTGTATAGTGTCACATTTAGAAGTATTTACAACTCTCCTCCGAATACAGAGGAGACATTACACAACTGTTTATAACATCCAACTCCCATTTAGACCATCTCATCCAATACTATAAGGGGATGGATATTACAAGCTATGACGTCATCAGGAGTTGATACTTCTCAATTTAGGCCCCATCCCTGAGGAGTGCGGCTTGTACTAAAGCAGCTTCCAAGGGAGATCCTTAGCAGTAATCCTAAAACAGCCAGATGGTCTTCCGACAGAACGTTCATAAAACACTACTGGCGTCCTTCAGAATCAGAAAGAATTGAATTCTCCAGAGCAACCACAAGGTGTGCTACTCTACCCCAGCTGTTGCTAGGTGGCTGCCTCCCTTAGGACAAAACAGAGTTTGCAGGAATCTATGATCTGCAAACTACATTGTCCTAGGGAATAAGGCAGCCACCTAGCAACAGCGCCCAACCCTCCCACCCTAAAATATTTCTGCCCTAGTGTTGCTACTAATGCAGAATTCTAATATTCATGTTAATTGCTACATTAACTCAGTTTAAATTCATTTCACAGGAGGTGCGAAACTCCAAAGGAAACAGCAACCACTGCTCCAGCAAGAGGCTAAAAAATAATTCCTTCTCACAACACCGACTATAGAGATCCTCAACCCCCCCTTTTCTGCATGTGTTAATGCTACTGTTTGGATTAACAATGTCTGTAACCCAGTTTCCAGTTCTTCAAAAAAAAAAAAAAAATTTAATTATATAAACTTATGTCAAAGTTACCCCCTCTGTCTTCATTTATATCAAATAATAAAGGTAAAATGTCCTAGGATAAGGCAGTCACCGCTCCCCTAAAAAAATCTGAATTGCCGCGAGATCTCGCAGATCTCGGCACCCCGATGACGTCACGGACCAGGAAGCCGTGACTGTTCATCACAGGAGCGGCGATTCGGGAGGCAGCCGCCTAACCCACCAGCTGTTGCTAGGTGGCTGCCTATTCCCTAGGACAAATGTAGTTGCAGATCATATTCTGCAAACTCTGTTTTTTTCAACCCTCTAAATACCTTCTTCCCCCAACATTTGCACCATCGCTATTAATCCCTTCTAAAGAGCTTGTAGCTGACAGAAAAGTCGGTCCAGTTTTCTAAAAACCCCTCCTCTCAAAATTGTATTTATTCTTAAATACACATTTATCTCCATAGGTTCATATTTTCTCCCTAACATAGCACATATCAGTGGTGAATTTCCCAAAAATAGTGACCTAGCAGTCTTTGCTTTTTTTGATTTTTGACCTAACTTATAAATATTTGTGCCTTCTTCATCTAAGAATACAAATATGATGGGATAGATTAGCTGTGGATGAAACCCTAGTCCACTCCACTCTTTCCCTGGTAACCCTTACCTCCTTTCTCTTTACTGCTTCCTACATATCTGCTGTCCCTCCCAGGTTTGCTGAGCCTTGCATACTGCAGTTTCCCCTCATTTCAAAATGTCAACCCACTTATATATGACCCAAACAAAGCCTTGAAAAATCTGCTGCAAACCCCATAATTGTGGAAGTATGCACATTGTGTTTGTCAGCAAAACTGTCCATCCAAAATACAATGTCATAAAGTATTTCCTGTTTAAAACACCTTTCTTAATACCTTTTTAAGATGTTAAAATCTTTAATACTGCTCCACTCTCGCCCAAGCTCGCTCCTTCGATTTACAAAGCAAATTTATAAAGGTTCTGTAAGCTTTATTTCTAAGCTTGGAAGAAGCCATCCTGCTCTTTTGTCTCTTAGTAACTCTTAGAAATCAACCTCCTTTGTCACTCTTCATTTACCACTTTAATAAGAGAGTTCTATTTCCACCCTGCAAACACAAAAAAGTAATTTAAACTTGATAAGTCTTACAAGTGTGCTGTCCTGTAAAAACAATAATAAAATGTAAGACATCGGACAAATCACAAAAAAGCCCAACAGAATGCCGTCAGCTGCTCCAAGATGGCAAAGTCTTAAATGTGTACAAGGCTTAATTGAGGTTTCTTCCATGTCCCAGTGGGTGAAATCCAGCGGCAAACACATTCTCTTTGTATGGTCTTCCTTCCAGCCTATAACTATGACATGGTCACAGGTCCAGCATAATCTAAAAAGGCTGTCCGTATAATTCTAGAGACAGAATACTCTTCTGAAGATATAGTCTGGGCCTCCACTTGTAATATACCCTTTAATCGCCCATACTTTTTGGACCCGATTTGGGGCCCAAATTCATTGGTCTGTCCCCTTTGACATGGAATTAACAGCTCTTCCGAACCTCTACCAGCACTTGATAATTTGGGTGAAGCTATTATTAAGTCAAATTAGTTGTGAATGTCAAAGTTCTGGCCAATTAATATCATTATGAGCATTTAGAGAGGGAGAGTTTGTTAGATTGCAATTGTGCTTTTCTGTTGCATTTCATAAACTGCTTTTTGGGTGGTCTACACTCCTGAGGAATTTCCTCCTTTGGCCTGTTTGTTTGCTTTTCCTGGTGGCTTATTCGTCCATTTAGCCATGTTTTTGTGCATTATTCTGGCCATACTAATTAGCTCATTATCACGCACAGTGGCACATGCAGATTTTTGCAATGCACTGCTGTACTCCATGTGCACTGCATTCTGGGCCATAACATTTTATTGGCACGCGTGCTATCCACACCAAATGTTGTGCATGCATTCGAACTAGTAACGGACCGACCGCAGTGCAAATAGTGGGACCTACCCGCTAGCATTGCATTGGCAATGCGAACCGGAAGCTGTGAACGGAGCGCAAATCATGCTCCAACACGCAGTAGTGGGACCTAGCCCGAAATTCCTGGCTGCAGTGCTCCATTATCAATTACAGTGAATATAACTTTTTGTGGTGTAATTTCTTTTGCTTTTTTTTTTATTATGACTGTGCTTTATATCCTTTATTTGAATTTTTCTGGTCCTCTTTGCTGCTATTCTGTGTTTTATTATTAAAGCTGTGATGCAACATAACCATTTATACAAACCGTTAAGTGTGTGAGGTTTTTTTTCTGTTGTGTTTCTACAAATTGTGATTTTTTTTTTATTTGTTGCTCTTATCTTATCTAGGTCCTAATGCAAGCATTGGAGATGATCTAATTCCATGGACTAATTCTGCAAGGTAATTTTTCATTACATTCATATAGTTTACAATAAAACAATAAAGGTCTATAGATACATTCATTAGAACACTGCTAGTCCGATTAACCCAGAGACAATGGGCAAATTTTTGGAGTTAAAGTAGCGCTAACCTGTTTGCTACGGTTAGCGTGACTTAAACTCCATATTAGTGCCACATCGCAGGTTTACGCAAAAGACACCGCCCTGGGTAAATATCCTGATCGCAATTTAACATAATAATTGAATATAATTTTAGTGCTGGATTTTAACGCCAGCTAACAGCTGCGTGATACTGAATCGCAATGGGGAAATTTACCAGGGGGATAGTGGCTCTGGATAAATGAGCCGCTGCCTGTTTCTGCTGATACTGAAGTTAAAATATATATATATATATTATATTTTTTTTTAACCTTTGTCACAAATACCTTCATGGGTAATATTTGCAGATGCAGTAAAGATGAACCTGTATCAGTAAAGATTTTCATTTTAATAACCCTAACATATGCCTGCTCATAGTTAGGCTCCTTTATTCCCCTTATTAGTTTAGCTCCCCTTCTCAGAATAATTCCCAGTTCAAAATGCTCTTTTGTATACAAATTCCACAAAACTATATTGCATATTTTAGATAAGGCTTTACATTGCTTTGGAGCAAGTGTAGTGAGTAATAAAGCCCAAGAATCTAGTATATCTTTGTGCCTTAAAGGGTATCTCCACTGAGGAAAAAGCATTTTTTTGTTGGTTTATTTTAGTACTACACCATCCCCCAACCCTCTCCCTACATTTTTTTCCCAGAATTCCCCTTCGTTTGATTGCCGCAGCATGGGAAAGTTGTCCGTTCCTGGTGGTGTGTCTTCCCCTGTGCTGGGGGTGCTGTCACTCAATGTGCATCATCATGGTAGCAGACACACCACTTGCTGCAGTAAGAAATCCTTTCCTCCCTGACTGTCTAAGTTCATTTTTACAGCTGAACATGCAGAGAGAGACAGGAGAAAAATTAAACCCTCTTCCCACACTATTGTAACAATGAGTGAGTGAGTGTGGTGAGTATTTGTTGTGTGAGTGTTCGTTCGACCAACCAGTCAGATCACACAGGCAGCAGTCCCGACGGATCCTCTCACGTTCTGCGCATGCACTAAACGAAAACGCGCATTGGACTTTTTCCAAGCAGGCTGTCACTGAAAGTGGGCGAACCTGCCCATCCACAGCATTCTGGGAGAAACTTATTGGATTTCTTCTAAACTACTGCTCAAAGACACAGGATACTGCAGGTACATACCCACCTAA
This sequence comes from Hymenochirus boettgeri, assembly GCA_019447015.1. Taxonomy (NCBI): domain Eukaryota; kingdom Metazoa; phylum Chordata; class Amphibia; order Anura; family Pipidae; genus Hymenochirus; species Hymenochirus boettgeri. The sequence goes on from CM033477.1 coordinate 82,095,237, forward strand.
CACATATCTAGCCTTACAACCCAGGTGACTTTTATCAGTGGAGATACCCTTTAAGCCCTATATTAAAAAATCATGCTTTGATTAGATTGTAACATAGTATATGAGGTATGGTGAGGAAGCACTCACTTAAAAAAAAGATTGTGAGTGCATTCTTCACCATACTATAGAATATAGCTGATACACTTACACCCAATGGGCTTAATGATTCATGGTCGATTAAACCATTTCTAAAGGAGTAATTAAACATAATGATTCATGGTCGATTAAACCATTTCTAAAGGAGTAATTAAACATTCCATTTACCAACAGATGGTGATCCTGTAACTGGATCCAGTGAACAAGGGATGAAAATAAAAGGTCCCTCCAATTGTATGGACAGGGGCTGAGGGAAAAAGGTCCCTTCAAGTGTATGGACGGGGGCTGAGGGAAAAGGTCCCTTCAAAGTGTATGGACAGGGGCTGAGGGAAAAAGGTCCCTTCAAAGTGTATGGACAGGGGCTGAGGGTAAAGGTCCCTTCAAAGTGTATGGACAGGGCTGAGGGGTAAAGGTCCCTTCAAAGTTATGGACAGGGCTGAGGGAAAGGTCCCTCCAAAGTGTAGGGACGGTGAGGGGAAAAGGTACCTTCAAAGTGTATGGACAGGGGCTGGGGTAAAGGTCCCTTCAAAGTGTATGGACAGGGGCTATGGGGAAAAGGTCCCTCCAAAGTGTAAGGACGGGCTGAGGGGAAAAGGCCCTTCAAAGTGTATGGACCGGGCTGGGGGAAAAGGTCCCTCCAAAGTGTATGGACGGGCTGAGGGAAAAAAAGTCCCTTCAAAGTGTATTGACAGGAGCTGAGGGAAAATGAATACCGGTAAACAATTTGAGGATATAGTGCAAAATGGTCCACGTCTCTTGCTCTGGAAAAATAATGTTTCTACTCATATTCTAGCGCCCGTTTATGTAACGGGCTTAATGTCTAGTAATATATAATACATGAGTGATATTTTATAATGGGAGCTGCAGTGGTATATATCCTTATAAAAATCACTCAGCTATGTCACTAGTGACTCATTCTTATATCCCACTACTCCGCCCATTCCAGTGTTCTTCCTGAACAATGACTCAGCATTTTTTGCAGTGTTTAACTTCACTAACAGAACCTGCTGGAGCTGCTTCCTGTCACTTCATAACCAATTCCTCTCCTCCTCCACAAGATTTGTTTAACCGCATAGATGCTGGGCTGGGATGTTCCTTTCTAATGGGTTTAGTTACAGAAGGTAGCTTGGGATTTAGTGTAAATAGGAACAAGGCTAGAATTTAAAATGCAAATGGGGTGAAGGATCCGATACTTACCGTATGTATTATAGAAATAATGCGCCCCTTCACATTATAATATAAGGACATTACGCCACCCGAGTTCCCTGTCCTCTCTATATGCAGGGAACTCCTCGGTGGTATAATATCCTTATATTACACTGTAAGGGGCACATTATCCCTTATATAAACACCAGATAGCACTATTATCTATATCTATTGGATATCTGGGTATGTTTGGGGAAGGGGGGATCTCTCCTTTTTTATTTGGGGCTAGGGAATCAACAAATGTATATAAATGTCTACTATCTACAATAATCTAAACTGCTATATATGTGTTAGGAATCAATCTCGTTGGTGAAACAAAAACTGGTGTACACTGTATATGATACACAATATATGATCATTGATATATATATGAAATAACTCATATACCCATACACCAAGGGGATAATACCCCTGTTATCTTTCCCTTGTTCCCTGACCTAGCATATATACACAATATTGATCCTATTTTATATACACAATATATACAATAAATATAATACATATAACCGGGCTCAACAAATCATCCAATTATTTTGGTCCGCCCAAAAAGTTTGAAGCCAGCATCTTCATACCTCCCAATGTCCAATCACTGACATGTCTCCCCGTCCCCTTCTACCCTATCTCCAGCCTCACAAACTATATTCCTGGAAACACCTTCATTTGAACTTTATTGGAAGAACAAATCTGATTAAAAAAAACCTGCAAAAACTTTTATGTGTAGATTCAGAGAAGGGAACTAAAATAATAAAGGGATGGAGGGGCGTGACTTTGCAGGCAGATTAGACAACACGGTAATTGAGATTGAATAAAGACATTATCCATCAAGTCCAACATTTACACCTTCCTTTTAACCCTACCTAACAGTTCACGCAGAGGAAGACAAAAACAGCTAGCAGGGCGGAGCTGCCTTCTAAATGATGTTCACAATGTTTATTTGGTTATTATTTATTTGGTTAAAATATTTTGATTATTTTGCTTATTATTTTGTGAACACAAATGTTATGTTTACTAATGTACTATCTGTGCTGCGTTCCAGTCGCCAAACCTACACACCACCTCATCAATATGGTGGAAAACCTTCCGACACCCAAAACATCCTCTAACAAGAGAGAAATAAACTATATACAAAAACATCAATACCTAACCCAACTTAACGAAACTTCCTGAACACTACACAACAAAAAAAAAAAAATCCTAATGGTGATTAAAATACAATCTTATAATGTTAGAGGTCTTAACTCACCTCAAAAGAGATTCACCCTGGAAAGAATTACAAACAACAAAATAGATATAGCTTGTATTCAAGAAACCCCTTAAGAAAACATCTAACCATCTATTCAAACATAAGCATACAACAATATCTTCCACTCCTCACTAGACAAAAAAAAAGGAGTCACCATAGCAATAAACAACTCAATAGCTTTTAAACTCTATGAAGCCAAAATGATACCCAAGGCAGATATATAATTCTCATTGCTCCATAAATAACCAGAATCTAGTATTAGCTAACCTATACGCTCCAAACAAAAACAAATCAAGTTTATAAAAAAAATCATCCACAAAGTTAAAGAATGCCATCAAAAAAATACTATAAATATGTGAGACTTCAATCAACTATTAGATACAGAACTAGACTCTACCAACCCCAACACAAAGAAAAACAATACACAATACATACTCCAACCTTTTAAAAGCAGAAGATTTATTTGATGCATGGAGAACACCACCCCAGCGAAAAGACTACACATATTTCTCTCAATCCTATAATACATATTCCAGATTAGACTACATCCTGTAGATAAATGGACCCTTCAAAAACTCCCAGACTCAAGAATACTTCCTATTACATGGTCAGACCATGCTTCAATAACAATACATCTAAAAGAAGATTCAATCTAAACCAACAAAAACCTTGGAGACTAAATCCAACTCTACTATCATCTGAAAATGCTAAAAATAAAATACAAAAGGCAATGGGGAGGGGGAAGGACAAAATCCATAAGCTGAGGGAAAAAGGTCCCTTCAAAGTGTATGGACAGGGGCTGAGGGGAAAAGGTCCCTCCAAATTGTATGGACAGGGGCTGAGGGAAAAAGGTCCCTTCAAAGTGTATGGACGGGCTGAGGGGAAAAGGTCCCCCCGGTCCCTACACTTTAAGGACCTTTTTCCCTCAGCCCTGTCCATACACTTTGGAGGGACCTTTCCCCTCAGCCCCTGTCCATACCTTTGAAGGGACCTTTTTCCTTCAGCCCCTGTCCATACACTTTGAAGGACCTTTTTGCCTCAGCCCGTCATACACTTTGAAGGGACCTTTTTCCCTCAGCCCCTGTCCATACACTTTGAAGGGACCTTTTCCCCTCAGCCCTGTCCATACACTTTGAAGGGACCTTTTCCTCCCCTCACCCCTGTCCATACACACTTGGATAGAACGGTTTTCTCTCAGCCTCCATAAGCTAACTGTCCTTTTCCTTTAGGCGCTGTTCTCTAAAGATGTCTTCTGTCTCTAACTGTTACACATTACCTGGAAATAGCAGGGACGTGTGCAGCCATCCATCACGCTTCAGTGTCTAAACTGTTCCATGACAACGCTTTCCGCACATGCGCATAATCAACCCACGTCTTAACGTTACCATGACAACGCTTTCCATACAAATCACGGGCGTTTCGCGCATGTGCATAATCAACCGGCTGTGTTACTTCCGCCCATGAGACGCTGATGGAGCTACGCAAAAGTAAATTATGCCGCACAGTAAAAGACTTTCCTCGTCCCTGTCCATACACTTTTGAAGGGACCTTTACCCCTCAGCCCGTCCTACATTTGAGGACCTTTTCCCCTCACCCGTCCATACACTTTGAAGGGACCTTTTTCCCTCAGCCCCTGTCCATCACTTTGGAGGGACCTTTTCCCCTCAGCCCCTGTCCATACACTTTGAAGGGACTTTTACCCCTAGTCCCTGTCCATACACTTTGGAGTACCTTTTCCCCTCAGCCCATCCATACACTTTGGAGGGACCTTTTCCCCTCAGCCCCTGTCCTACACTTTGAAGGGACCTTTACCCCTCAGGCCCTGTCCATACACTTTGAAGGGACTTTTTTCCACTCAGCCCGTCCATACACTTTAAGGGACCTTTTCCCCTCAGCCCCTGTCCAACACGTTGGATAGAACGGTTTTTCTCTCAGCCCTCCATAACTAACTGTCCTTTTCCTTTAGGCGTGTTCTCTAAAGATTGTCTCTGTCTCTAACTGTTACACATTACCTGGAAATAGCAGGGACTGTGCAGTCATCCATACGCTTCAGTGTCTAAACAGTTACCATGACAATGCTTTCCGCACATGCACATAATCAACCGCGGCGTCTTAACAGTTTACCATGACAACGCTTTCCACGCATAATCAACTGCCGTTTCGCGCATGCCATAATCAACAGGCGTGTGTGTTTACTTCCGCCCATGAGACGCTGATGACCTACGCAAAAGTAAATTATGCCGCACAGTAAAAGACTTTCCGGCACGAAAGGAAATGAAGGGGCTGAGGGCTGCGGCGGGGAGGTAAGCACTGCCAATGCACTCTGTAATTGCCTGGAGGGAAATAACAGCAGCAGCCTGAGGAATAGAGTGCACACCAAGTGGCAAAAAGAGGTAACTGCAGGGCACACACTGACACAGGGACACACACTTGTCTTTATTATATAGGATATCTCATTTTATCCAGGTAGGCACAACCATATTGTAAGAGTTCCAAGCATCTGTGTCAGATCTGTCCATTGGATCTCAATCATCTGAGGCAAAATTCCACAGCACGGTTGCTCAGTGGCTAGCCTTGTAGCCTTGAATTCCTGAGTTAGAATCCACCCTTGGACACATCTCAAGTAGTTTTTTTGTTCTCCCTGTGCTTGTGTGGATTTCCTCTAGTTTACCCCAGAATCATTAAGACATACTGATAGGTTACATGTCTCAAATAAATGTGCTTAAAGTGCCAATCTTAAACTGGCTGATACTTTAATAGACATATGTACATGTTAAACTGTACGTATATGTACCATACATATTGTTTAACATTCAATTTGTTTCGTAATTAATGTTGAATGTCCGCTAGCGTAAGGTTACATTATTTACATTTAATTAAAGTTTTAGAGAACACTACAATAATTTTAACAATCAACTTAACAAATAATCCAATACACAAGGTACAGTTACAATGAAACTCACACTTGTTTATAAAACAGGATATGTAAAATGCATACAATTAAATCTGATACAACATCCAATGAATATTGGATTATATTGTATTGTATTTTATACACCCCTGTTGTGACTGACCTTTCCACTGAATTTTTTTAATATTACTTCTTCCGATCGAATACTATTTACTAGCCTTTGGTGATATATCCTCATAAAGAACACGATCGGATTCCAAGTTGATCGAAAAAAATTATACATTTGTATGGCTACCTTTAAAGATAATATCATACTAATATTTTTGTCAGATTGGTCAGGTGGTCAATTGGAACTAAATATTGGCATGTGCATTCCAGTTACTTACATGTAAAAAGAAAAATAGTTACAATCTAAGTAACGTCTACTCGCACACCTATTATGGAAACTGGGTGGTGCTTTGTCCTCCAGGCTGCTAATCCACAAACACGTATATTCTATAGTATGGTACGAATGCACTCAAATCTTTTTTTTAAGTGAGTGCTTTCCTCACCATACCTCATATACTATGTTACAATCTAATCAAAGCGATTTTTTTATATAGGGCTTAAAGGGTATCTCCACTATAAAGTCACCTGGGTTGTAAGGCTAGATATGTGTTAGGTGGGTATGTACCTGCAGTATCCTGTGTCTTTGAGCAGTAGTTTAGAAGAAACCAATAAGTTTCTCCCAGAATGCTGTGGATGGTGCAGGTCCGCCCACTTTCAGTGACAGCCTGCTTGGAAAAAGTCCAATGCGCGTTTTCGTTTAGTGCATGCGCAGAACGTGAGAGGATCCGTCGGGACTGCGTCGGGGACTGCTGCCTGTCCTGTGGATCTGCTGGTTGGGGTCCGAAAAGGTACCTTCTCCCTCAGCCCGTCCATACACTGGAGGGACCTTTTCCCCTCAGCCCCTGTCCATACACTTTGAAGGGACCTTTTACCCTCAGCCCCTGTCCATACACTTTGCACTGAGGGAAAAAGGTCCCTTCAAAGTGTATGGACAGGGGCTGAGGGGTAAAGGTCCCTTCAAAGTGTATGGACAGGGGCTGAGGGGTAAAGGTCCCTTCAAAGTGTATGGACAGGGGCTGAGGGGAAAAGGTCCCTCCAAAGTGTATGGACGGGCCTATGCGAGGGGAAAAGGTACCTTCAAAGTGTATGGACAGGGGCTGGGGTAAAGGTCCCTTCAAAGTGTATGGACAGGGGCTATGGGGAAAAGGTCCCTCCAAAGTGTAAGGACGGGCTGAGGGGAAAAGGTCCCTTCAAAGTGTATGGACGGGCTGACAGTGAAAAACCCTTTCCGAGCTTGAAGCCTAAACCTTTTTTCTTCAAGTCTTAAGGGATGTCCTCGTGTCCTTTGACATGTTCTCTTGGTGAACAATGCCCCAGATAGTTTATTGTATGGCCCGTTAATGTATTTATACACAGTAATCATATCCCCACGCAAGCGCCTTTTCTCCAGCGTACATAATTGTAACTTTTCCAGTCTCTCTTCATATTCAAGCTCCCCCAATCCCCTTATTAATTTAGTTGCCCTTCTCTGAACCCTTTCCATTTCAAAGATGTCCTTTTTGTACACAGGATTCCAAAATTGCACTGCATATTCCAAATGAGGCCTTACCAATGCTTTGTAAAGAGGGAGAATTACATTTTCCTCCCTTGAATCCTACCTCTCTTTATACAAGACAATACCATGCTGGCTCTGGCTGTTGCCGCCTGGCACTGCTTGCTACCTTTAAGTTTGTTATCCACCAAAACTCCAAGATCCCTTTCCAACAGGGATTCACTTAACACAGAGCCATTTATAGTATAAGTAGCACAAGTATTTTTAAGTCCAAAATGCATCACCTTACATTTATCAACATTGAATTTCATCTGCCACTTAGCAGCCCAATGTGATAATCTATCTAGATCCCCTTGCAACGATTGCACATCCTCTGAAGTTTTTAATGGTCGACAAAGTTTTGTGTCGTCAGCAAACACAGAAACCTTGCTGACAATACCCACTTCCAAATCATTAATAAATAGATTAAATAGAAGCGGCCCCAGCACAGAACCCTGTGGCACCCCACTTAGCACTTTAGTCCATAATGATGAAGCACCATTAACAACTAGTCTCTGCATCCTATTCATTAACCAATTTTCTATCCATGTACAAATGTGACTCCCCAGACCAACAGACCTTAGCTTATTCATTAGTCGCCTATGGGGGACTGTATCAAAAGCCTTTGCAAAATCCAAGTAAACTACATCTACTGCTATACCAGAGTATAAATTTCTACTTACTTCCTCATAAAAGCCAAGCAAGTTAGTTTGACAAGATCTATTCCTCCTAAATCTATGCTGGTTACTACTTATAATGTCAGTCCTTGAAACATACTCTAGAACATGTTCCCTTATTAAACTTTCCAGGATCTTCCCCACCACTGAAGTTAAACTTACAGGCCTGTAATTACCCGGCTGTGAACGACTACCCTTTTTGAATATTGGAATAACATCAGCCTTTTTCCAATCCAGAGGCACACCACCGGACAAGAGGGAATTAGCAAAAATAAGAAACAATGGCCTAGATAAAACTGAACTTAGCTCCTTAAGTACCCGAGGATGTATTTTATCCAGTCCAGGAGATTTATTAATATTAACCTTATTTAGTTCTTTCTGTACCATATCCTTGATTAACCAAAGTGAACTTGAATCTTGTATACCATTATTGCTACTATACTCTATGATATCTGTACTTGGATCTTCTATAGTGTATACAGAGGAAAAAAAATTATTCAAGTGCCCCATTGTATCTAAACAAATTGCTAACTAAATATAAGAAAGGTTTAAAGGGCATGTCCACCCTTATAAAAAAATTCCCCCATGTCATAGTATATCTTCCCCCAGTCCCAACCGCTATAAAATAAATTTAAGAAAGTGCCCCGATGTTTACTTACCTTCCCTCCCTCCTCCGATGCCCAGCCCGGCCTTCTGCTTGCAAGACACGGCTGAGAGGCAGCCAATCACGGACGCGGCTGCCGGCTTCTCAGAATGCCGGGGGAAAGAGGGAAGGTAAGTAGAGTTCGGGGGTCTTTCTTAAAATAATTTTTTAGCGTTTGGGGCTGGGGGAAGATATACTATGATATGGGCAGTTATCCACCAAAACTCCAAGATCCCTTTCCAACAGGGATTCACTTAACACAGAGCCATTTATAGTATAAGTAGCACAAGTATTTTTAAGTCCAAAATGCATCACCTTACATTTATCAACATTGAATTTCATCTGCCACCTAGCAGCCCAATGTGACAATCTATCTAGATCCCCCTGCAACGATTGCACATCCTCTGAAGTTTTTAATGGTCGACAAAGTTTTGTGTCGTCAGCAAACACAGAAACCTTGCTGACAATACCCACTTCCAAATCATTAATAAATAGATTAAATAGAAGCGGCCCCAGCACAGAACCCTGTGGCACCCCACTTTAGTCCATTATGATGAAGCCCCATTAACAACTACTCTCTGCATCCTATTCATTAACCAATTTTCTATCCATGTACAAATGTGACTCCCCAGACCAACAGACCTTAGCTTATTCATTAGTCGCCTATGGGGGACTGTATCAAAAGCCTTTGCAAAATCCAAGTAAACTACATCTACTGCTATACCAGAGTATAAATTTCTACTTACTTCCTCATAAAAGCCAAGCAAGTTAGTTTGACAAGATCTATTCCTCCTAAATCTATGCTGGTTACTACTTATAATGTCAGTCCTTGAAACATACTCTAGAACATGTTCCCTTATTAAACTTTCCAGGATCTTCCCCACCACTGAAGTTAAACTTACAGGCCTGTAATTACCCGGCTGTGAACGACTACCCTTTTTGAATATTGGAATAACATCAGCCTTTTTCCAATCCAGAGGCACACCACCGGACAAGAGGGAATTAGCAAAAATAAGAAACAATGGCCTAGATAAAACTGAACTTAGCTCCTTAAGTACCCGAGGATGTATTTTATCCAGTCCAGGAGATTTATTAATATTAACCTTATTTAGTTCTTTCTGTACCATATCCTTGATTAACCAAAGTGAACTTGAATCTTGTATACCATTATTGCTACTATACTCTATGATATCTGTACTTGGATCTTCTATAGTGTATACAGAGGAAAAAAAATTATTCAAGTGCCCCATTGTATCTAAACAAATTGCTAACTAAATATAAGAAAGGTTTAAAGGGCATGTCCACCCTTATAAAAAAATTCCCCCATGTCATAGTATATCTTCCCCCAGTCCCAACCGCTATAAAATAAATTTAAGAAAGTGCCCCGATGTTTACTTACCTTCCCTCCCTCCTCCGATGCCCAGCCCGGCCTTCTGCTTGCAAGACACGGCTGAGAGGCAGCCAATCACGGACGCGGCTGCCGGCTTCTCAGAATGCCGGGGGAAAGAGGGAAGGTAAGTAGAGTTCGGGGGTCTTTCTTAAAATAATTTTTTAGCGTTTGGGGCTGGGGGAAGATATATTATGATATGGGCAAAGGGTTTTATGGTAGGGGGAGGGATCGCAAAACGGGAGGGAGAGGGAAGGGGAGGGAGGGGGAGAAGGGCTGCAGTACGCATACCAAACTTCTCCTGGAGGCGAGACAGAAGGCAGAGTCCTATATGGACTCTGCTATCCTCCTGGTGGGCAGTTTTTGGGACTTTGGGGGGGACTACAGGAGAACCATATGGAGCTGGGATGTGAGATAAGGATTTTATTACACTACATGGTGGGGCCATTAGCAGGGGGATTACAGTTTTGGGGGTGGACATGCCCTTTAAGCAGAAACCTCCTCCCTCTCCCCTATTACTTGAATAAACTGAATAAAAACTCCTACTCACTTCCTCGACCCACATCCAAAAACCAATCTACACCCCCCCCCCCCCCCTCTAACGAACTTTGCTGGACTTTTCACCATTATTCTCCCCCCCCCTTTATTTCCATATCAAGCGGACTGTAACTCATATGAACATTCAGTTACTGTATCACACAAGATAAATCACCTCGACCATTGCCATCGGACGAGTGTGTTTATTTGTTTATGCATTTAAAGCTCACACTAATGGTTCAGTGTAGAGCCGGATATATTGTATATAGTTTTTATCTGCCTACTAATAATCTATATTTAAGCCCTCTGGGCATTTGTCATCTGACTGCTACTTTATCTATATGTATAATAAGTGAATCATTTGTACTGAAAACTCCCGGTCCAGCCTCACAAGTCCCAATGTTAAACAATGACACCTAATCAACTCAGAACCCTGATGTGGAACAAAATAAAATGCACAGCGATTTTACAGTATGTTAAATAAACAATGTGCCGGCATAATAGTCCTACTAGAAACCCACCTATACGGCTGGGGTACATATGTTTAATTATATGCTAAAATTCAGTCTAAATCACTACTTTTCTTAGCCTCCTATGTTCTGTGGACACAGTTTTTGGCGGAACACCCCAATATCCCATCCATATGGATGGGGGATTTCAACATGGTAACAAATCTCACTCGAAATCGCCTGCATCCGGACTAAGAGGACGATCTCTCTGTGGACTTGAAATGAGGGCACTGCTGGTGCACAGTTTGTCTGGGATGCATTCACAACTTTATGCCAGAATGACTCTCACTACTGCCATTAATAAACTGAAACAAAAGCCAGACCAAATGGAGAGAGCTGCTACTAAACCAAACGGAATTTCTCAGAAACCCCACTCTTGACACAGCAAATGCTCTAAAACTCCAGGCTAGAGAGACTGACAAGGTATTTGAGAACAAACCCCAAAAAAGTAGTAAACTTTCGTTTACTATCTTACTTTCAACATGGGGAACGTTCTGGTAGACTCCTAGCCTATGTGGTAAATAACTAACATAAACCACCAACAGCTATAACAATGTGTACCCCTGTAGGCCAAACAATTAAAGAGCCCCATGAAGTTGTAAGACACTTAACCAAACACTACGCTGACCTATACTCCACAACCCTAGAACACACCCAAGAGGAAATCCAAAACTTTCTGAACAACATCCCTCTCCCGAATCTACTCCCTGAAGCATACAAAGAACTGGAGGCTCCAATTACTGAGATAGAAATCCAACAAACCATATCTGTACTATCCCATAACAAAACCCAGGTACCGATGGCCTTCCTTCAGAATTTTATTCTACCTACCTCGAAACTAAGCTATTAAATCTCTATATCTATATGTTCTCCACTAAAACTATCCCTTTAACAATGCAAGAAGCCTTAATCGTTTTTATCCCTAAACCCGGAAAGGACCCCTTCCCCCCCGAATCTTACAGACCCATCTCTCTCTTACAAACTGATGTGAAAATACTGGCCAAACTCTTATCACTCAGGCTTAATAAATGTATCACTTCACTTATCCATTCAGATCAAACCGAATTCATACCCGGAAAAAATACTTCAATTATATAGGTACAAGATGCATAGTCACACTAGACACAGCCCGAGCCTTCGACTCTTTTGGCCCTTTCTTTGGCAAGTATTATGCGGCTTTAGATTTGGCCCTAATTTTATAAGATTGCTCCAAATCCTTTACACACACCCCAAGGCCAAATTTTCAGCAAATAATGTAACCTCCGCGACTTTCCCACTAACTAGAGGTACCTGTCTGGGTTGCCCCCTTTCGCTTCTCCTTTACGCCCTAGTAGTGGAACCACTGGCAATCGCCCTAATATAAGAGGCCTTACTAAAAACAATATAGTGGAAATAGTAAGTCTCTATGCAGCCGATATGCTACTTTACCTTGCTGACCAAAGCACTTCTCTTGAAGCTGCGTTGCTAACGATAACTGAATATGGGAAATTTTCAGGCCTTTCAATAAATTGGAAAAAATACTACCGCACTATAGTTTCCCTCCTGAAGCCACAAGCCCCCTTTTGCCCGAGCATCAACAATTAAATACCTGGGAATACAATTGCAAACTTAATTAAAATGGTTTTATTACCGAAAATATTATACATACTCTGGCACTCACCCATATTCCTGCAGCTAAAATACTTTAAAATCCTAGAATCACTCCTCAAATCCTTTGTTTGGGGATCCCAACGTCATAAACTCAACTGGGCAACCCTTAAAAACCCATCAGAATCAGGCGGCTTGGCTATCCCTGACCTCCAGCGGTACTATACGGCCGCCCAAGTCTCTCTATATTTCATTGGTCACATGGGGAATCTGACAGACAATGCACATTAATTGACATCCCTAATGCCAGCTCTTTCTACACTCCACTCAATCTCATCGCTAGAGGATATCAGGGTACAACTCTGCCTGAGAATCCACACCCAATCCTCATACAAATCACTGGGGATACCTAAGATTAAAAAATCTACTCCACTATGGCACAACAAACAACTACCAGAGTTCCTATCTATACCACAACCAGAAATATGATTAAAATACAAAATCACTCAAAGATCTAATCTTTTAAAAGATAACACACTTAAAACGTTAGATCAGTTACAAATTCGAACTGCCCAACAATATGCTTTTTAGATTCCTCCAGGTTAGACATGCATTTCAAACACAATTCAGAAAATCACTCCCTAACCTTTGGGAAAAAAAATCCCTTAATTGGCCCTCTAACCGCCACAACCTCATCTGGGCTGATCTCAGCAATCTATTGCTCCCTCCACCTCCCCTCTGCAGGCTCCCTGGCATTTGCTAAAAAACAAACATGGGAATCTTATGTTGGTCCGATGAATCTTATGTTGGTCCGATGATGGGAAGAGGCCTTGACAACCCACACTCTGGTATCCCCTAGAGTATCAAATAGATTGACACAACTGTATATACTCCACAGAGCCTATCTGACCCCAATACAACTCTTGCTCTATAGAACAGAATGTAACTCACATTGCCCAAAATGCTTGCTTGCCCCCAGTAACTTCTTTCATATGATTTGGACCTGTCCAAAGATCCAAGGATTCTGGTACCAAGTTATGAAGGACTTGGCTCTCCTGTTGTTCTAGACCATAAAGTGTGCCTCCTGGGGATTTCAGAAGACTTAATCCCTGATAGATATATGCGAACATTTCTTACTGAAACTTTGTATTATGCTACTGATAGCTCAAACATAGATACAGGCCATCCCACCATCCTTGGCAGCATTGAAGGCTGCAATTAATACGCTTCCCTACAAAAACCTAACCTACACTCATCGAGGCTGTCCTACGAAATACAATAAGATCTGGCCCAGATGGGAAACATCTCCCTTACCTGTACTGACTAAAATAAAGCAAATGAATAAAAAGAAGGAACGACAAAGTGTCAGTGAACAATTCTAATTTAAAAAACAACACATTCAGCGGCAGATTGTTATAAGAGTTCTTTTATTTTTTTATACACAACTAATGTTATCTGATTTACAATAGCAACAACATGTGTATCTAATACTTAATCAGGGAGATGCAATATCCCGCGCTAACGAGAAAATAAGCGCTGAAATCACGCTAACCCATGTACTAACGTGTTACCGAAGGTTTTGCACTGCCTGCACCATGTCGCAATTTTTTTCATTGCGCAGCGCAGAGCGATGCAATAAATTACGCACCGGTGTTTGTGCTATTTTTTTGCACGACAATTAACACCTCTGCAATGGTGTCTTTAAAATATGTGCAAAAGGTCACAACTGCTAGCATTTTCGCAATGTATTTACTGTCGCAAAGTGATTAATACTTTACGGAAACGAGTGCACGTAGGTTGCGATAGCGAAATATATTGCATCTCCCCCAATATGTTTAATGTTTGTTTAAAAACTGGTAATTTTCTTTTTATATTCCTATCAATAAAATTCCTCCTAACGGAGGGGATTTAAAAGAAAAAAAGATGACTAATTCTTATACAAATATGTACATATAAGATGCCCTCATGCCCAGCTCAAACAAGTTTCATGTGTACACCATGGAAATATGTATATAGTTTTCTGGTTTATTCTATGTGGTACTACAATGTAAAAATGTCTGCTTTTTGTGCTGCACGCTGTTACGTCATATTTATGCACCTACAATGTGATACACGTGTCTAGCTTGAATATCTTGAATTATTATAATAAAAAAAAATCTAACCGTATGTGTTAGCATATATTAACTGTTTTTATTTAGAATCATCATTTATTTAATACATACACAAATATTTGTTTACAGTACAATATTGTTCACAGCTAGAAATATCAAAAAATAATTATACATTTGTCTGTTGGAGACATTGGGTTCAGATGAACATCTGAATTTATTTTAAGTATATGAGAGGGAGAATAAACTGGGAGAGGGAAGGGAATACATAGTGTCTGTGTTGTTATTGTATCATAGAGATAAGCATGTACTGAGGGAAAGTAAAGAAGAAAAATAATTTCATCCATATATCGTCTCCCCAAGTTGGTTATGCAAGAGCAAGTTATATAGTGGTACATCATAGATTAATCTCGTAGTGATTAGTTCCAGCAAGACCATATTTTATTAAATTTGTTTAGAGATCCTTTATTTATAATATCACTCTTAGACATGGGAGCATTTGATCTATCACGCTCTTGGGGATCGTAGATACTGTTACATTTTAGTATAGAATGTATGGAGACTCCAAGACAAAATCAAACAAACTGCCGCCCTACAATATCCCAAAAAACAGAGAGCAGACATAGTACTCCTTGAAACACACCTGGTAGGACAGCAGCAACTCCCTCTATAAAAAAAACATGAGCTGATGGAATTGATACTGGATCTAAGGAGTACTTATGTCCTTGTACATGGTAAAATACAATCAGTGCCGATCATGCTTCTGGCATACTAGGTCCCTCCCCCCTTTGTCGGCCCACTGGGAAAGTTTTACATTCATGACAAAACACCCAGAGTATGGCTAGGGGACATGGTATTAAACACAGACCGAGACCATGTACAGAAGGTTAGACCAAGGTCCCCAGAAAACACGGATCCAGACAATCAAAAGTGCTGGAAATATTTAACTTAGCAGATGCCTGGCACCACAAACACCCTACTTAGATATAATATTCCTGCTTCTCAGCTTTCCTTAATACAATGTCAAGAATAGACATGCTAATAGTGGACAAAAGACTACTGCCTAATCATGTTGTTCCGTATTTGAATGGATTCACCATCCTCCTCCCCCTAGTTGGAAGCTAAACCCATTCTGGCTCTCAATGCTCTAGGAGGGGTAAAGGCTGGACAGGGAGTGGAAACAATATTTAGACACCAACATGCCCACCACTGACTGCATCATGGCCTGGGAAGTGTTTAAATTACATGTGCAAAAGATACTATCCCATCAAATCAATTAGATCAAGCAACAAACAGATAAAACTGCAGCTCTGACAGCTTGACAAAATAACTTTGAACAGAGCCCTACATCAGACAATGCACAAGCACTAAAGCTACAAACAACATCACTGATAATATCATGACAATCAAAGCAGAAAAAACATAGAATTAAATATGGAGCCCTTAAAGGCCATGTCCACCCTTGTAATAAATGTTTTACATAATGTACTGCTCCTTCCCCCAGCCCCAACCGCATAACTTTTATTTACAGAAAGTGTACTTACCATGCCTCTATCCTTGTAAAGAGGGAAAATAATATTTTTCTCTTTTGAATCTATTCCCCTCTTTATACAAGACAATATCTTTCTATAGTTTAGTGTCATCATATCCTGCATAGTTTAGTGTCATCAGCAAACACAGAGATCTTGCACTCAATGCCCCATTCTAAGACATTTATAAACAGATTAAACAGAAGCGGCCCCAGTACAGAACCCTGAGGCAGTCCGCTTAGAACTTTAGCCCACATAGATGTAGCTCCATTTACCACCACTCTCTTCTTGCGATCCAATAACCAGTTCTCTATCCATGCACAAATGTTTTCTTCAAGGCCAACAGTCCTCAGTTTATACATTAGACGCCTATGTGGCACAGTATCAAAAGCTTTCGCAAAATCCAATATACCACATTCACTGCTGTGCCTGAATCCAAATTCTTACTCACTTCTTCATAAAAACCAATTAAATTTGTCTGGCATGATCTATTTTTCATAAATCCATGCTGACTACTACTAATAAGATGAGCTCTGGAGACAAAGTCAAGGATATGATCCCATAACAAAGTTTCCATCACCTTCCCTACCACTGATGTTAGGCTTACAGGTCTATAGTTACCAGGCTGTGAACGACTACCTTTTTTGAATATTGGTATTACATTGGCTTTTTTCCAATCCAGCGGCACATCCCCAGACCAAAGTGAATCTGAAAAGATAAGAAACAGTGGTCTAGATAGAACTGAACTAAGCTCTTTAAAAATCCGAGGGTGTATTTCATTCGGTCCTGGGGCTTTATTGATACTAACTTTGTCTAATTGTTTCTGTACCATATCCTCCTTCAGCCAATGTGAATACTCCTCATTTCTCCCCTGCATATTATTACAATCCCTGCTGTAAGGACTAGGATTCTCAACAGTGAAAACCGATGTAAAAAAAATGGTTTAGCAGATTAGCCTTTTTGGCATCCTCGACAACCATCTCAGCCCCATTATTTAATGGTCCCACATTCTCAGTACTCATCTTTTTACCATTTATATACTTAAAAAACATTTTGGGTTTGGACTTGCTTTGTTCGGCAATCCGTATTTCATTTTCTATTTTAGCTAATTTAATTGCTTTCTTGCACTCTTTATTACAGCTTTTATACTCTCTGTAAGACTGTTCTGTTCCCTCTGATTTCAAAATTTTAAAAGCCTTTTTCTTTTTTTTCCATTTCCCTTTTTACCTGAGCATTAAGCCATGCACGAGAGGACCTACTTTTTTTACACGTGTTCCCAAAAGGTACAAATTTAGAAATGTTATAGTTTAAAATCCCTTTAAAAGTGGACCACATCTTCTCAGTATCTTTACCTAGAAACAGTTCCCCCAGTCTATGAGCAGGAGTGATTCCTTTAACAGCACAAAATTAGCTTTCCTAAAGTTAAAAGTTTTTGTTAACCCATTGCACTTTAGTTTTTTGCAACCTATATTAAATGACACTATACCATGATCACTGTTCCCTAAGCTTTCCATTACCTTCATCTCCAAAATGAGCTCTAGTAGGAACGTCTACCATCTGTGAGAGAAAATGCTCATATAGGAAATTTAAGAACTTTATATCTTTTGAGGTGCTGGCAGTTCCCTTATTCCAATCTATGTCAGGGTAGTTAAAATCCCCTATAACCAAAACATGCCCCATACCAGCAGCCTTTCCAACTGCATATGGAGATTCATTTCCACCTCCTCCCCGACATTTAGTCGCTTATAACATACCCCAACAATTAATTTACCCACCTTCTTGCTTCCTGTACACAGCTCTACCCATATTGTTTCTGCCATATCGTTTGTCTCCATCTATTCCAGCTTTTAGATTTGGCTTCAATTCCTGTTTAACATACATACATACTCCTCTTCCTTTCTTATTAACTCTGCCATGTTTAAATAAGGAGTATCCTTCAATATTTACTGTCCAGTCGTGTGAATCATTAAGCCGCGTTTCTGCTATACCAATTACATCATACCTTTCCTTTAAAGCTATTCATTCTAGTTTCCCTGTTTTCCCCAGGCAGAATTCTTGCATTTGTAAACATACATTTTAGATTATCAATTGATTTACTTCCATACTTGGTCGTACATGCCTCCTTATCCACTAAGCTCCCCCTTCTCCTCCCTCCGTTGTGTTATTAGCCCCCTGATCCCTAACTTCTCTATCTTCCCCTGTGTAGTTCATCGCACCTTCCCCCCCATACCTAGTTTAAAATCTCTTCCAACCCCCTAGCCATCTTCTCCCCCAAAACAGCTGCACCATCATCATTGAGGTGCAATCCTTCTCTACTAAAGAGCCTGTAGCCAACAGAAAAGTCAGCCCAGTTCTCTAAAAACCCAAACCCCATCTCCTTACACCACCCTCTTAGCCACGCATTTATACTCCTGAGCTCCTGTTGCCTCCTTAGAGTAGCACGTGGCTTTGGTAGTATTTCTGAAATCACTACCCTTGAGGTCCTTGCTTTTAAAGGGCATGTCCACCCCCAAAACTATAATCCCCCCAACTACTGGCCCCACCATGTAGTGTAGTTTAATCTTTACCTCACATCCCAGCTCCATAGGGTTCTCCTGTAAACCCCCCCAAAGTCCCAAAACTCACCACCAGGTGGATAGCAGGGCTCTGCCTGCTATCTTGCCTCCGGTAGATATTTGCCATGCGTACTGCAGCCCTTCTCCCTCCCCCTCCCTCTCCCTCACTCTCCCTCCCGTTCTACTATCCCTCCCCCTAGCACAAATCCCCCTTAATATGATGTTCCCCCATGTCCCCCAGCCCCAACCGCATATTTTTTTTTTTCAAAAAGCTCCCCAAACTCTTACTTACCTCTCCGCTTCCTCCGCTGCACTGAATGACCGGCAGCCGCGTCTGTGATTGGCTGCCACTCAGCCAATCACAGACGCGACTGCCGGTCCCGCCCCTCTGCTTGCATTCTCGCAAGCAGAGGGCCGGCAGTGCGGCGAGGAACGAGGGGAGGTAAGTAGAGTTTGGGGGCTTCTGAAAAAAAAATTATGCGGTGGGGCGGGGGACCATGGGGGAGCAGCATAATAAAAATCAGTTTTACGGGTGGACATACCCTTTAACTTGGCCCCTAATTCTCAGAAAACATTTTTAAGGACCTCACCTCCACCTCTAACTTTATCATTGGCACCAATGTGAACCAAGACCGCCGGGTCACTCCCAGCCGCACCCAATAATCGGTCTGCACGATCCACCACATGTCAAACTCTAGCACCAGGCAGACAACACACTGTTTAGATTTTAGTATATGATTATATATAAGTATATATACTTGTAATATATATAAGTATTTCGTAGCAGTCTACCCAGAGTCTCCAAACCTCTGGGCATGTCCACCAGCAGTGATAAATGTCAGCCTTCTCCTGGCACTGTCTGAAGCATAGTGGGGAAACTGATGGGGCAATTTTGTGAAGTTTTGTTGGTGAATGGTACCAACTGTGTAGTATTTTAAAACTCTTTTTCTTGTAATATGGTGTTGTTGGAGCATTTCCTCATATTTTCTGCTGGAACCTCCCATTTTTTTTTCGGTAAGAGACTGACCTGTCCACTTCTCCCAATTTGTTTGTGCTGTTAACTTTTTATATGGAGTGTGGGCTTGCAGTGCCCGATATAGTACTGTGATGCGGTTGCAGCCAGTGGGGTTATGGAGTGCTAGGTGTTCTAATGGTGTGGGTTCTGGAAGAGGGGTCACATTGGTTGTTGTTTTGACAAAGTGAATAATTTGATTAAATCCGAGTCATGAAATTTTTGGTAATTTCATTTGGTTTGTTGCCGTCTCCTAGGTGATTTATCTTCCTTGGTTGGATAATTGAGTTACCCAGTTTAGTTCTCTTTTCCTCCATTCGAGCCACTGTTTTACCATGCATCCTTGCGGGAAGGAGGGATTGTAGAACAGTAGAATCATGGTTGTGTGTTGATGTGAAAGTGAGTATGTTTTTAGTACGCCACCAGATTTCTAGTGTGGCGTCTATAATTGGGTTTCCTGTGGGATTTAAGGACAGAGGCCCTTAAAAAGGTTTTTGACTTTTTTTTAGGTCTTTCTTGTATAACTGATTAGGCAGGGCACGAAAAAAAGGCATTTTTATTGTGTGAATTCTGCCAAATAGTGAGATGTGATAGTTTGACCATTTCTGGAGCAATATTTTAATTTTATGAAATAATGGTGTATAGTTTAGAGATAATAGTTCTTTAATATTGTGGGTTATCGATACTCCTAAATATGGTAGGTGTGATGATACCCATTTCAGTTTGTAGGAGTTAGATATGTTCTGTCTTGTTTCTTTTGGAAGGTTCAGTGGGTAAATCACAGATTTAGATGTGTTCATTTTAAAACCAGAAAAATTTTCAAATTCTTCCAGTAATTGGAAAAGGTGTGGTAGGGACTGAGTGGGGTTTGTGAGTGAGAGTATAGTGTCATCGGCAAACATTGCTACTTTTTATTGTTCTGAACCCTTTCATGATGCCTTCTATTTCTGAGTGTTGGCGGATGGCTAGGGGTTCTGCACAAATTGCATAGAGTAATGGGGATTGTGGGCAGCCCTGCCTAGTTCTGTTTTTGATCGGAAAGGTTTTCGAATGGTATCACATATTGTGTACCATTGTTTGAGGCTTTGAGTAGATGTTTGTAATTAGGTTAAGGAAGGAAGTGGAGAATAATAGTGGAGATATTTTAGAACTGTTGTCATGTAGGTCCATCCTACCCTGTCAAAGGCCTTTTTGGCATTGAGTGTCAGGGAGGTGGTATGGTGCCATTTGTAGAGGAGTAGTGCATAAATTGTATAGTTCTTCTAATACTGTCAGTGATTTGTCTTCCTTTTATAAATCCCAATTGATCTGGGTGGATAATTCTGGGTAAAATGTTAATTAGGCGATTGGCCATAATTTTTGTCAGGAGTTAGATGTCAATGTTGATCAGGGATATCGGTCTGTAGTTTTTGTAACAGTTGGTGTCTCTGTCTTGTTTAAGGATGACTATAATGTTGGCTGAGAGGATGTCTGGGGGAATATGGGTATTGGGTTTGTTATAGTGTTGAAAAAAGTGGTGAGGTGTGGGAGGAGAAGTTGTAGTGTTTTGAAATAGCCTGCTCTAAAGCCATCTGGGCCTGGAGACCTGCCCGGTTTAAGATTTTTGATGCTTGTTTTGAAATCCTGTATACAAAAAGGACATCTTTGAAATGGAAAGGGTTCAGAGAATTGCAACTAAATTAATAAGGGGATTGGGGGAGCTTGAATATGAAGAGAGACTGGATAAGTTACAATTATGTATGCTGGAGAAAAGGCGCTTGTGTGGGAATACACTTACTGTCTATAAATACATTAACGGCCATACAATAAACTATCTGGGGCATTGTTCACCAATAGAGCATGTCAGAGGACACAAGGACATCCCTTAAGAAAAAAGAAGAGAAAAAAGGTTTAGGCTTCAAGTTTGGAAAGGATTTTTCACTGTGAGAACAGTAAAGCTATGGAACTGTCCTCCAGTAGAAGTTATGGCAGGTTCATTGGTCAGTTTAAAAAAAAAAAGCTAGATGAGTTTCTGCAAACAAGGAATGTTACTGGTATTGATACATAAAGTAGAGTTGATCCAAGGAAATTTCCGATTGCCACTTGGAGTCAGGAAGAAATTTTTTTCCCCTTCATGAATTTGGTGGGGGTTTTTTTTGCCTTCCTCTGGATCAACAGTTCAGTAGGAAATGAGGATATTGCTAGATGGGTTGGACTGGATGGACGTATGTCTTTATTCAACCTCAAATACTATACTATACTAAATTGGTACATATAATATGCCCTCGCCTAATGCACTATCCACACAAAGTCACTTAAACCAATGCTTGAGTGACTACATAAGCTCACAAGAAAGGCGTCGGTTAGTGCAGAGCAGGGGGCCATCTTTTGTCATCAACGTTATTATTTAAAGGACAATGAAAGTAGAGAGAAAACCCTCCCTTAAGCTGTAAGCAAGATTAGGATCTAAAACCCTGGGGGTACAATTGGTTCTTAGAAAACTTACCTTCTTGGTGCCCTCACACTTCATATTCGTTTGGCCCTGCTCCCTTTACAGGCCAGACTTTGCAGCCAATGGAGGACATGATTTGCAGGTAGATAAAATGGTAACCACGGAGAGGAGCAGGTCCATAGAGGAGCAGGAAGAGCACCTAGATTGTACCTTTTCTACCTACCAGCTGTACTGCCAGGAAAATCATTTTAGATCCTCCCCCTGGATAAGGATTGCATATCATTTAATAGCAATGCTTCACTGTGGGTATGATGTTCAGTGGTTATGGGCTATGTTTTGGAATTCTGTCCAAAAAACATGAAGGGCATATCCACCCCCCAAACGAATATTTAAACTTAACTTAATTACCGTACAAAACTTGACCTTGCTAGGTCTAAAACTCTTTGCGAGGCTTCTAAGTATTCTTACCAGCACTCGTTCTGAAAGGGATTTACTCACATTGTGAGTTTAACTAGCTAGTATTAAAAACTTGAGCTAAATCTAGCTCAAACGCTAAATAAAATCACTTGAGCCAGTTGTGCTGGTTTCTTTTGCAATACTGATGCAAAGGGAGTTTAAGTTGTGTTTACCGATATTAAATCAGTTGGCACAACTTTAACTCTGGAAAACAGCACAGCGCCCCTCGATAAATGAATAGTAACTGATGTAACTGATGTTGCATGTACGAAATAACCAGTACTTGCCAAGAAAAAATGCTGCAGCAACAGGCAAACTTTAATTGAGCTTATTTGGTTGTTCTTACGTGATATAATTTGTAAATGGTAGTCCCTAAGCAAATGATATAACTTCTAAGGGATTTTAAAGGGCATGTCCACCCCCAAAATTACAATTTAACCCACTACTGGTCCCACTCTGTAGTGTAGAAAAATCCTTCCCTTACATCCCAGATCCAAATGGTTGCCCTACAATGCCCAAGTCCAGAAAACTGGTCACCAGGAGCCTAGCAGAGGGGGAAATTGTTTCTGCCTCTGAGGCTTCCTCTGAGAGGTTTGTGGCATGCTCTGAACAGCCCTTCCTCTCCCTCCCTTTCCCTCCCGTTTTGGTCTCCCTCCCCCTAGCACAAATCACTTTTAATGGTGCTAGCTCCCCCAGCCCCAACCACATTAATATTACTTGCAGAAAGTCCCACGATCTTTACTTCCCTTCCCTCTATCCTGCACCGTTCTGAACTGCCGGCAGCCACATCCGTGATTGACTGCCTCTCAGCCAATCACGGACGCGGCTGCCGGTCCCACCCCCTGCTTGTAGTTCCATGCAAGCAGAGAGCCGGGCAGTGTGACGGATGATAGAGGGAAGGTAAGTAAAGATCGGGGGAGTTTTTAAAAATAATATTAAAGGGGAACTGTGGTCTCCAAACAAGTTTATTTTAAATGAAAGGCCAGGTTCATACCTTTAAAACGAGCCATCAACCACCTCTCTACATGCTGCACAGCCCAAAATATGAAGAAATCACTGATCAGAAAGTGAGAGGGTGGGAGGTTCTGAATCTGCGGTCAGAAATACTATTTCCTCCTCTAATCTGTGGTTGGCACATGCTCAGTGCATGACTGAAGGGTAGGAGGGGGGTGGGGAGAACAGCACAGCCCACAGCACTGCTTTTTTTAATGCCTCCCACTTGCTGGCCCTTCCCAATTTTGGGCCCTGTGTCCCCTCCCCTTGCAGCCCCCTGTGGCCCCTCCCACTCGTGGACTCTGTGGCTCCGCACACTTGCAGGTCCTGTGGCCCCTCCCACACTTTCCCCAGTGCCCGCAAGTGGGTGGAGCCCTGGGCCCTGCAAGTGGGAGGGGCCCCAAGGCCTGCAGTGGGAGGGGCCCCAGAGCCTGTCAGTGGGAGGGGCCCCAGAGCCCGTGAGTGGAAGGGGCCCCAGAGCCTGTGAGTGGGAGGGGCCTCAGAGCCCATGAGTGGGGTGGGCCCCGGGAGGCTGCAAGGGAAAGGCCCAAGGGGCTGCAAGGGGAGGGGCCATGGGGGCGGAGGAGGAGGAAACACGGAAGAGGGACTGTCACATGGTTTCAGTGCAGGGGATCTGGTGATGCTGCAACCATATCACAGATATAAATGTAAACATCTTCAAAACCATGTTAAATAAATAATGAAAGTAAATTGCAAAAATCCAAGCAATTCCTGTCAATTTACCTAAAGTCATTTTTTGACCACAGTTACCCTTTAATGCGGTTGGGGCTGGTGGAGCTAGCACTATAACATATTAAAAGTTTATTTAAAGGGTGGACATGCCCTTTAACAACTTTTTACAAGCTTAAATGCAAAGCCAGCTGCTAGTCTAAAACTGGGTACACACTTTAACAATAATCGTCCCTTTATCATTGAAGTGTGTACTGCAGTTTCAAATGTTCCTGTGGCTGGCAAAACATTTTCAGTCAGACTGTCAGTGACAAGACCAGTGGGAAGACAAGCCGTTTTCTTTTTATAAAATCAATCCTCTGACATTTTGTAGGGGGTATATAGACTTGTTATATCCACAGTAAAGCATTTATGTTTTTTTATTGTGTCTTAATATGTAAACCTCATAACCTAATGTTTAATACCCTACAAAAAAATATTTCTGTAAGCTGTTCTTTTTTTTCCACAGAAAATGAACACAATGGTCTTGCACAGAATGAACTAAAGCAAGAAAAACTGATGTTAAACAATATGAATGTCCAAGTTCTTCTAAAAAGAAAGGTTGTTTTTTTTGTCTTCTAGCATAATTAACTATATTACCGTATATACTCGAGTATAAGTCGATCAGAGTATAAGTCGAGGTACCTATTTTTACCTGAAAAATTTGTAAAACTGATTGACTCAAGTATAAGCCGAGGGTAGAAATTAGTTGCCCTTTAAATGGACAGCAGAATTCCCATACATGAATCCCATACGGTAATCCAGTACCAGTAACCCCCAATTCCTTGGCACTCCAGATGTTTGGAAACTACAACTCCCAGCATGCTTTGTTTTAATTAAGCTTACCATCATTTACAATTCTCCTAAAACACCATATAGTAAAGGGCCCTCTGACCCCCATATAGTAAAGGACTCTCTGATCCCAATAGTTAAAAATGTCACCTGAGAGTTGTAGTTTCAAGCTGTCATTTGCACTGTACTTGCAGCTGTTTTTTGCCCCAAACTGAGGAGACCCATCAGATTTACAGCATCCAGATGAGCAGCGACAGTGCTGAGTGAGTCCAGCAGCCAGACTACAGGAAGCAGGAACGATTGTAAAGGCAAGAACAGCTCCTGTAACTTTCTATGCAGGTTAACACAGCCACCTACTGGTTACTATCCGCAATTGCAGAATTTGGATCTAAATTAGGACTTGACCCGAGTATAAGTCGAGGTTAGGTTTTCAGGCTAACTTTAAAGCCTGAAAAATTCGACTTTTACTCAAGTATATATGGTATTTGATTTTTATTCCCTGTGGGTTATTTAGGAATTGACCCCTGAGGGAGGTTTCCCAAACAGAACTGTATTTACATGAAAGCCACATAGATTATATGATGACAACACATTTCTAGTTGTCATCAAGCATGATGTTGAGGGCACAGTAAGTAAATGTATTTTAACAAAACATATTCACATTCTTAAAGGACCTGTAAAATCGAAAAATATCATCCACTAAGCTAAAATTCCTGAATTACCTTCATTTTATAATTAATCATATTGCAGATATATAGCTCCATTGGTCCATTTTCCTTTTAACGTCTGCAAAGACTTTCTTGAAATTCCAAAAATCCGGTTTAAACCTAATTGAATCAGAATTGAATGCGATTTTTCTATCACAAGTTCATAATTTTCAAAATTTGGAAAACAATTGTTGGATCAGTGATTAGTTAATTTCAAAACTGAGACTTATCATTTTTAATTGGGATGTCTGTTTGCATACTACCCAAAACATGTCATGTGGCATGGCTCAATGAATAATTCACCCTTCACAGCAGTGTCTGTATGTGTGACCATTATATCATTTCACATCTAGTTAATAAATGTAACTATCAATAATAATAAACAATAGTTTAAATTAACTTATAGGTACACTCAAAAAGTGAACCTTTCCTTTTTATTATTAATTGAAGAATGGGAGGTGAAGGAACTATGTCTTACCTCCTGTTCTTCAATTCATCTATCTATGGTGGTTTGGACCTAACAAAAGGAAGTTTCCTGTGAGTGAAACGAACTAGAGTGAAAGTGTCCCTTGCTCTTAAGGACCTTGATCTCAAGGACATAGAAAAAGAAGGACACTTAATCATTTGATGGTTGTATGGTGTGTGTGAAAGTTTGAAAATAAGGATTGTTTGTACTGTTAAGGAATGTGAGTGCAGGGACGTGTGTGCAGTTAGCAGACTAATCTTCTTCTTCCAGTTAAAGGGTTGGCTGGACTTCTATATTCTAGTATTGTACCTGTTGTAATCACAAAAGGCTGTGAAAGGGTTAATAAGTGTTTTTTTCCCTCTCTTTCTGGCTCTTGCCACTAATTGGTGTGGGGTTGGGGCCTATTATAAATAGGATTTACAGTTGTTTGGCCTGTGGTTTGGACCTAACAAATGGAAGTTTCCTGTGAGTGAAACGAACTAGAGTGAAAGTGTCCCTTGCTCTTAAGGACCCTGATCTCAAGGACATAGAAAAAGAAGGACACTTAATCAATTGATGGTTGTTGATGTGTGTGAAAGTTTGAAAATAGGATTGTTTGTACTGTTAAGGAATGTGCGTGCAGGACTGTGTGTGCAGTTAGCAGACTAATCTTTCTTCTTCAAGTTAAAGGGGTGCGCTGGACTTCTAATTCTAGTATTGTACTGTTGTAATCACAAACACGGCTGTGAAAGGGTTAATAAGTGTTTTTTCCCCTCTCTTTCTGGCTCTTGCACTAATTGGTGTGGGGTTGGGCCTATTAGTTATAATAGGATTCACAGTTGTTGGGCCTGTGGTTTGGACTAACAAAAGGAAGTTCCTTGAGTGACATGAACTAGAGTGAAAGTGTCCCTTGCTCTTAAGGACCTTGATCTCAAGGACATAGAAAAAGAAGGACACTAATAATTTGATGGTTCTATGGTGTGTGTGAAAGTTTGAAAATAAGGATTGTTTGTACTGTAAGGACTGTGCGTGCAGGACGTGTGTGTGCAGTTAGCAGACTAATCTTTCTTCTTCCAGGTAAAGGGGTGCGCTGGACTTCTATTCTAGTATTGACCTGTTGTAATCACAAACAGGCTGTGAAGGGTTAATAAGTGTTTTTTTCCCCCTCTCTTTCTGGCTCTTGCACTAATTGGTGTGGGGTTGGGGCCTATTAGTTAAATAGGATTATAGTTGTGGGCCTGTGGTTTGGACCTAACAAAAGGAAGTTTCTGTGAGTGAAAGTGTCCCTTGCTCTAAAGGACCTGATTCAAGGACATAGAAAAAGAAGGACATTGAAACAAGAAGGGCAATAACAAGGTTTGTGCGTCACTGTGCTGGTGTGGTGTATTAGAAGGGACAGTTTTGTCGGTACCATGCCATGTGCATCGTGCCACATATAGGAACCGGAGCAGATGTTCCGGGGAACCTATGTCTGTGTCAGGTGTGAGTGGGTTGCCCGTTTGGAGCTGAGGTGGAGAGTCTAAGGGGGCAGCTTGCAGCATGCAGGGATTGGCAGAACTGGGGGGTCAGCAGGCACTGGCTGGGGCCAGTATAGAGGTATGTGGAAGAGGACAGGAAAGGTTGAGGAGGAGGTAGTTTGTTAGGGTTACTAGGGGAAGGGGGGGAGAAGAGTAGGGGGGCTTCTTCCCAGATTGTCCATCCCAACAGATTTGCCGCCTAGGTAATGAAGTGGAGGAGGACACCTCGGAATTAGCATGTATGGAGTCCCCTGGGTCCCTTGAGCACCCAGGGACTGCCACCTCTGATAAAGAAGAGGGAATGAAGGGTCAGGAATGCAAGGCAGGTGGTAGTGGTAGGGGACTCCATTATAAGGAAGGTAGATAGGGTAATCTGCGGCCAAGACCCTAATGCTGAACTGTGGGTTGCCTGCCTGGTGCTGGGTTCGGCATGTGGTGGATCGTGTATACAGATTATTGGGTGGGGCCGGGTGTGACCGGGGTCTTGGTTCACATTGGTGTCACTTTGGTGACAAAAGTAGTGAGGAGGTGAGGTCCTTAAACATGTTTTTGAGAGCAAGGGGCCAAGATAAAGCAAGGACCCCAGGGTAGTGTTTTCAGAAATACTACTGCCGCACGTGCTAAGCCAGGGAGACAGCGGGAGCTTAGGAGCATTAATGAGTGGCTAAGAGAGTTGTGTAAGGAAGAAGGGTTTCGGTTTATTGAGAACTGGGCAGACTTGCTGTCGGCTACAGGTTTAGTAGCGATGGGTTGCACCTCACTGATGGCGGTTGCAGCTGTTTTAGAGGGGAGAAGATGGCTAGAGGGTTGGAGGAGTTTTAAACTAGGTTTGGGGGGGGAGGGGATTAGCAGTTCACTGGGATAGATAGCCAGGAGGAAAGCAGGGGTAGATAGGCCAGTGGTGGGCGGTAAGGGGGGTGGGCTGACATAGGGGATAGGGAGGCATGTGTATTAAAGTGTACTAATAAATTGCAGGATCATAATCTAAAATGTACCGTATATACTCGAGTATAAGCCGACTCGAGTATAAGCCGAGGCACCCATTTTTGCCTCAAAAATTAGAAATGATGATTGACCCGAGTATAAGCGAGGGCGGGGGGACAGTATGCCATGCAGACACCACATTACCTTTTTACTATAGGTGGTTGGAAACTCAAACTCCAGATCCAAGCCTGCTGGGAGTTGTAGTTTCAAACATCTACAGGGGAAAGGTATTAGGGTGGGGGACAGTATGCCATACAGTAACCCTAATACCTTTCCACTGTAGATGTTTGGAAAACACAACTCCCAGCATGCTTGGTTGCTGGGAGTTGTAGTTTCCAACCACCTATAGTAAAAAGGTATTGGGGGTTACTGTAGGCATACTGTCCCCACCCTAATACCTTTCCACTGTAGATTGTTGGAAACTACAACTCCCAGCATGCTTGGTTGTGGGAGTTGTAGTTTCCAACCACCTATAGTAAAAAGAAAATGTGGGTGTCTGCATGGCATACTGTCCCCCAGCCCTCCCCCAGTACCCCCAGCCCTCCCCAGTCCCCCCCCAGCTCACTTACCCGTACCTGGTCTTCAGTCTTCCTCTCTCTGCAATCCAGAAGCAGCCGCGAGTCCGGCGGCAGTTCCCACTGCTTCGCGGCTGCGCGATGACATCATCCCTCAGCGTGCGTGATGACGTCATCGCGCAACCGCGAAGAAACTGGGAACTGCCGGCCGGACTCGCGTGCCTCTGGATTGAAGGTAAGTTGCTACTGACTCGAGTATAAGCCGAGTCAAGGTTTTTAGGTTAATTTTTAAACCTAAAAACCTCGGCTTATACTCGAGTATATACGGTATGTTTGCAAATGCGAGAAGCCTGGCTGACAAAATGGGTGAATTGGAAATGATGGCATTGAATGAAAAGTATGATGTAATAGGTATTTGTTATCGAAAGGAAAAGTGCGATGGGTTAAAAAGACATTTCAGGAAAGCAAATTTTCCCAGGTTAAAAGCAGCTCTTCAGAAGTCAACTGGGATAACGTATTACGTAAATGTACTGAACAGAAGGGGACTGTGTTCAAGGGGATTAAGCGAGTTCACATCTAATTTATACCCTTAGGAAATAAATGTAAAAAAAATAAATCTGCGCCCATGTGGCTGAATTCTAATGTAAAGAGGCAAATGGAAAGGAAAAAAGGCATTTAAAACCTTTAAGGCCGAAGGAATGGAAAGGGCCTTTAGGGATTATAAAAACTGTAACAAGGAGTGTAAGAAAGCAACAAACTAGCTAAAAAAATAATGAAGTTAGGATAGCTGAACAAAGCATCACTAAGCTAAAAAATGTTTTAAGTATATTAATAGTAAGAAGATGAGGACTGAGAATGTGGCACCATTAATTAAGGGGATAAGTTAGTTACGAGGATGGCGATAAAGCAAATGTCTTGAATAATTTTTTCTCTATATACACTAGAAGATCCAAGTGCAGATATCATAGAGTATAGTAGCAATAATGGTATAAAAGATTCAAGTGCACTTTGGTTAACCGAGGATATGGTACAGAAAGAACTAAAGAAGGTTAATATTAATAAATCTCCTGGACCGGATAAAATACATCCTGGGTCCTTAGGGAGCTAAGTTCAGTTTTATCTAGGCCATTGTTTCTATTTTTGCTGATTACCTCATGTCCGGTGGTGTGCCTCTGGATTGGAAAAAGGCTGATGTTATTCCAATATTCAACAAAGGGTAGTCGTTTACAGCAGGTACTTACAGGCCTGTAAGTTAACTTCAGTGGTGGGGAAGATCCTGGAAAGTTTAATAAGGGAACATGATCTAGAGTATGTTTCAAGGACTGATTATAAGTAGTAACCAGCATGGATTTAGGAGGAAAGATCTGTCAAACTAACTTGCTTGGCTTTTATGAGGAAGTAAGTAGAATTAGACTCTGAATAGCAGTAGATGTAGTTTACTTGGATTTTGCAAAGGCTTTGATACAGTCCCCCATAGGCGACTAATGTATAAGCTAAGGTCTGTTGGTCTGGGGAGTCACATTTGTACATGGATAGAAAATTGGTTAATGAATAGAGATGCAGAGAGTAGTTGTTAATGGGGCTTCATCATAATGGACTAAAGTGGGGTGCCACAAGGGTTCTGTGCTGGGGCCGCTTCTATTTAATCTATTTATTAATGATTTGGAAGTGGGTATTGTCAGCAAGGTTTCTGTGTTTGCTGACGACACAAACTTTGTCGACCATTAAAACTTCAGAGGATGTGCAATCGTTGCAAGGGGATCTAGATAGATTCATGTGTAAATGTAAGGTGATGCATTTTGGACTTAAAAATCTTGTGCTACTTATACTATAAATGGCTCTGTTCTAAGTGAATCCCTGTGGAAAGGGATCTTGGAGTTTTGGTGGGATAACAAACTTAAAGGTAGCAAGCAGTGCCAGGCGGCAACAGCCAGAGCCAGCATGGTATTGTTTGTATAAAGAGAGGTATGGATTCAAGGAGGAATGGAGGAAAATGTAATTCTCCCCCTTTACAAAGCATGGTAAGCCTCATTTGGAATATGCAGTGCAATTTTGGAATCCTGTGTACAAAAAGGACATCTTTGAAATGGAAAGGGTTCAG
Source organism: Hymenochirus boettgeri (assembly GCA_019447015.1). Taxonomy (NCBI): domain Eukaryota; kingdom Metazoa; phylum Chordata; class Amphibia; order Anura; family Pipidae; genus Hymenochirus; species Hymenochirus boettgeri. The sequence continues at coordinate 82,126,585 of CM033477.1, forward strand.
GAAGGGCAACTAAATTAATAAGGGGATTGGGGGAGCTTGAATATGAAGAGAGACTGGAAAAGTTACAATTATGTACGCTGGAGAAAAGGCGCTTGCGTGGGGATATGATTAATGTGATAAATACGTTAACGGGCCATACATAAACTATCTGGGGCATTGTTCACAATAGAACTGTCAAGGACACGAGGACATCCCTTAAGACTTGAAGAAAAAAGGTTTAGGCTTCAAGCTTGGAAAGGGTTTTTTTATTTGGAGAACTGTAAAGCTATGGAACTGTCTTCCAGTGGACGTTGTAATGGCAGGTTCATTGGTCATTTCAAAAAAAGTGGATGAGTTGCAAAATAGGAATGTTACAAGTACTGGTATTGACATAAAGTAAAGTTGATCCAGGGAAATTTCCGATTGCCACTTGTTGTCAGGAAGGAATTTTTCCCCCTTATAAATTTGGTGGGGTTTTTGCCTTCCTCTGGGTCAACAGTTAGGCAGGAATGAGGATGGATTTGCTAGATGGTGTGAACTGGATGGACGTATGCTTTATTCAACCTCAAATCTATACTAAGTCCAACTTTATACTCTACCATTATGCCTACCTTATAGGTCATTGAAAGGAGGGCAAATAAACAAAACAGCTAAAAGAGGGGGGGGGGGGATCCTTCAGACTCCCTGTGGATCAATCGGGAAGGCTCCTTGATTTACAAGAACTGTATATTTAATACCAGTATTTTCAATATTTTAGTTTTTAAAAAAAATATCCAGCTCCCTCTTAAAGCTATTTAATGAACTTGCCATTACCACATTTGCTGGAAAGCAGTTCCCCCGTTCTCACTGTAAAGAAGAAACCTCTACAAACCGAAGATTTAAACTTCTTTCTCTAAATTAAAGGATGTCCACAAGTCTTTTGATGTGAACTATTGGTGAACAGTGCACCATAGAGTTTATTATACAGCACATTAATATACTTGTAATTTTGTATCACTAGAAGTACACTCACGGCATGGAACTCACAGGCATTTCAGTTTGAGGCTCAAGCAGGAAAGTGCAGGAACTCACAGGCATTACTGTTTGGGCTCAAGCAGGAGAAAGCAGAGGAAATCTCAGAGGGGCGGAGCTTAACATTCAGCAAACCAGTAACAAGATGTCAGCAACTTTCAAGGCACAAAGCTAGGCTCTGGAGGGGCAAAGGTAAAAAAAAAAAAAAAAATATGGCAACAGTATTTTTAAAGCTGCAGCTTCCAAATGAATTCTGGGAGTGGGAACTACTTACATCATCGTAGGCTGTCCCATTTGTCGCTTGGAAAAGTGTGAGGTATGTTTTTATTAATAAACGGGACAAGAATGTGCAGGTGGTACATTGCTATTTCTGGCAGATATGGGTATATGGAGCGTGGTTGGGTGACTGTGGCACTAATGGCTACCAGGAAAGGAAAGTAGCACTGGTACTACAAAAAAATGTGAAGGAATGGTGACTGGGCACTTGTATTATTAGGGACGAGGTTACAGGGAGGGTGAAAAAGGTGATCGGAAACCTCAGAGGGGCAGGGGAATTGGTAGGGAATTGGTGACAGGCGATGGTATTAAAAAAAATATATATATTTGAACCCTGTAACATACTGATTACAGGAACAATTGGCCATGTTGGAGAATCAAGGGCAAGGCAGCAAAGTTTATACCTTATATATCTATTCACAGCATAAACTCCCCCCACAGCTACGAAAACTTGCACTCACTTTTCTACACACTCTTAAGGGTCACTATACTCCCTGAAACAACTTTGTAAATCTGAAAGTAGAATGTTAGGGGAGGAGTAAAATTATGTTACTTACATGTGCCTGTTTTGTAATGAATTTCCCATGTTTAGTAACTGCTCCAATCTGGTCCCACCTCCCTCCCACTTGTAATGCAGCCGACACTGGATACATTCATTTACATAATAAAGAGTCTATTCAGCCCGACACTATAGAGCTCATTAACATTTCTTCCTGACACTGCTGAGAGTGGGTGTGGCTGCTGCTAGAACTTCTCCTCCCTTTCTAAGTACATGCTGTGAAAATGGGTGGCGGAGTGGTGTGCTGTGTTGAGACACTTCTCCCTCCTGTAGTAGATAGATATAGACAACCACAGAAAGACAGACAGACAGACAGACAGTTGATAGTTTCAATAAACTATCGGGGCATTGTTCACCAATAGAACATGTCAAGGACACAAGGACATACCTTAAGACTTGAAGAAAAAAGGTTTAGGCTTCAAGCTCGGAAAGGGTTTTTCATTGTGAGAACGGTAAAGCTATGGAACTGTCTTCCAGTGGACGTTGTTAGGGCAGGTCCTTGGTCCGTTTCAAAAAAAAGCTGGGATGAGTTCTGTAAAAAAAGGAATGTTCAAGTTACTGGTATTGATACATAAAGTAGAGTTGATCCAGGAAAATTTCCGATTGCCACTTGGAGTCAGGAAGGAATTTTTCCCCCCTTCATAAATTTGTTGGGTTTTTTTTTTTTTTTTGCCTTCCTCTGGATCAACAGTTAGGCAGAAATGAGGATATTGCTAGATGGGTTGAACTGGATGTACATAGTCTTTTATTCAACCTCAAATACTATACTATACTATACTATAGATAGATAGATAGATAGATAGAAGATAGATAGATAGATAGATAGATAGATAGAGGTTGGAAAAACCCTTTCTGAACTTGAAGCCTAAACCTTTTTTCTTCAAGTCTTAAAGGAGAACAAAGTCCCAAGACAAACATGTCCCAATAGAGAGGGCACATTCACAAACGAACAACAAGCTGTGTCTCATGTCTCCCTTGCTGTGGATGCTGTGGGTGATTTATGAAAATAACCTGTGTGTCTAGGGTCAGCTCCCATAATTCACCTATCTGGGAACACCCATCTAAGTGTCCCGGACACTTCAAGGAAACTGCAGTCTTGCTTCTGGAAGCTGACAGCCAATCAGTTACAGCTCAGAGTTCCCTCCCTCGACACAGATACCAGTGCAGTTTTTGTGTAAAACACATTAGAAATGCTCTCGTTCCCTAACCATGATAAATTCCTATGCTTTACATACAAAAAAAGAAAAGTAATCTTTGCAGTGTAGTCTTTGCTAGCATGGATGAAAGAACAGAACATTTAACATTTCAGCATTCAGTATGGGAATCGAACACAGCAACCTTCTATACTGTGTCTTTCTAAAAAGAAAGCTTTCTACCAAAGGCTACAAGGGCTAATAAGTATCAAACCTGTGTCCCAATAGTCTGATTTTTTTTTTAACCCAGCACTTTAGCAGAACACGCCACAGGTGAACTCTCAATCAATAGAAATAAATGTAATTAAAATAGTTCACTGTTTTGTATTGCTATGGAAGACTGTCAGCAATTCACACTGGTTGGTACATAAATAACAAGAGCTGCTATATTAAAGTTTGTACATATGTAGAAACTTCATATTTCTCGAAACATGAAACAAACAAACAAAAAAGCACTAAACTCAGGAAGTAGAGACTATGTTATATTGTTTCAAAGTAGCTAGGGATTGAACTTGTGACTTCTTGGTCTGATTGGTTCTAAACACCAGCATTTACATGGTGCGCCACCAGCAACTAACTGTGATCACAGGTACATTTAGAGGCTTTATCTTTCACTAGAAAGAGAAGCTAGAAACTTTGCACATAGAGACAGTGAATGCTGGGGTCAGGGGGCGTGGCTCTTTGAAGCCAAAATGGTATGAGTTTACTGGCAACAAAATGGAAGCCTCTTGTTACAGAATCTTTTACTCATATCTACTAAATGCAAATAACTAGTGAAGAATCTTTCAACGTGTAGGTGTTCTGGGGAGAAAAACTTTCAACTTAGGACTGAAAAACTGAAGTTTAGTTCTCCTTTAAGGGATGTGCTTGTGTCTCTGACATGTTCATTGGTGAACAATGCCTCAGATAGTTATTGTATGGCCGTTAATGTATTTTATCCCCGCAGCGCCCTTTCTCCAGCGTACATAATTGGAACTTTTCAGTCTCTCTTCATATTCAAGCTCCCCAATCCCCTATTAATTTAGTTGCCCTTCTCTGAACCCTTCCATTTCAAAGATGTCCTTTTTGTACACAGGATTCCAAAATTGCACTGCATATTCCAAATGAGGCCTTAACAATGCTTACATTTGACTTACATTTTCCTCCCTGAATCCATACCTCTCTTTATACAAGACAATACCATGCTGGCTCTGGCTGTTGCCGCCTGGCACTGCTTGCTACCTTTAAGTTGTATCCACCAAAACTCCAAGATCCCTTTCCAACAGGGATTCACTTAACACAGAGCCATTTATAGTATAGTAGCACAAGGATTTTTAAGTCCAAAATGCATCACCTTACATTTATCAACATTGAATCTCATCTGACCATTAGCAGCCCAATGTGACAATCTATAGATCCCCCTGCAACGAGTGCACATCCTCTGCTGAGTTTTTAATGGTCAACAAAGTTTTGTGTCGTCAGCAAAAAACAGAAACCTTGCTGACAATACCCACTTCCAAATCATACTAAATAGATTAAATAGAAGCGGCCCCAACACAGAACCCTGTGGCACCCCCCACTTAGCACTTAGTCCATAAGATGAAGCCCATTAACAACACGCTCGCATCCTATTCATTACCAATTTTCTATCCATGTACAAATGTGACTCCCCGACAACAGAACTTAGCTTATACATTAGTCGCCTATGGGGGACTGTATCAAAAGCCTTTGCAAAAATCCAAGTAAACTACATCTAATGCTATGCCAGAGTCTAAATTTCTACTTACTTCCTCATAAAAGCCAAGCAAGTTAGTTTGACATGATCTATTCCTCCTAAATCCAGCTGGTTACTACTTGAAATGTCAGTCCATAATATACTCTAGAACATGTTTCCTTATAAACTTTACAGGATCGCAAAAATAAGAAACAATGGGCCTATTTATAAAGATCGGTACGTTATCGTAAAATACGATCGTTATCGTAAATAACGACTGGTTTTTACCGTAACGACCGTATTTACCGATAACGACCGGTATTACGATTCGTTAAATAACGGTTTGCGGTAAATACCGGTCGTTATTTACACGATAACGACCGTTATTTGCCGATATCGGTAAATACCGGTCGTTATTGGTAAATAACGGTCGTTATCGTTAAATAACGGTCGTTATCGGTAAAAACCCGGTCGTTATTTTACGATAACGATCGGTATTTACGATAGCGATACCGATCTTTTATAAATAGGGCCCAGGCCTAGAAAAAAATGATAGATAGGAGACCAATATATAGATTATATAATGGAAATAGAGTGATAGACAATATATAGATAGATCAGACAGACCGAAAGATTAGATAGATAGATAGAAGACCAATATGATTAATCAGCTCATTATATTTGGGTTGTATTAACTAAGTTTTGACATGTTTTGGGAGATCCTAGTAAGAGGTCCATAGAGGGACACAAATAGCAACCTGGTTTGGGTGACAGGTCTTTCCCTGTACATGCTTGGATTTCATATGTGAAAAAAGTGTTGGCGTAGTGAGTAGCCATCTAAAGGTTATGATTTTTGAAAAATGATTTTTTGTAAGTAAGATACCCTTTAACAACATTTTTATGTGTACACACCAATACAACATCATACTTCACACACACAAATACATACATTTTCGCATGTGCTCTTTATACATAGTACTTAAACACTGCTTTACATCACCGTGCATGCATGCATGGACACACACTGCTACATACATGTGTTGTAGGTACCAATCTGTAGCAAATCCAATGTAATTTGCTACAGATTGTTAAAGTGTGTACAAGTTATAAAGAGATAAAGAAAGTTAGTTTTCATTTTCATTTTAAAAAATGCAACCTATAATTTGGTGGGACAAGGGGATCACTACTTTCTTTCATTTTTATACATGCACCAAGATCACTACTACTACTAGCTTTCTTAATTGTTGCAGGTTCCCCCCAACCCATTCTTTCCTTCCCATCTACTCTATACAATGCACATACACAACCCATTACCAGGGGCACCACTGCCATGAAGCAAAGTGAAAAGTTTGAGAATATGCTAGTTATAGATTCCAGTCCTCTGTGTGTGGTAAATATCTGTACTGTGGCTGTTTTAAAAGAATAAAGTTTTATGTTGCACCAATACTTAATAACATTAAACCTACATTGTAAATTTGTAGTGCAGAATAAATAAATACTTTCTTATATTTACTAGTCTGAACCAGCTGGGCATCTAGTATTTACCCGTCTGTGTAGACTGCGCATTTATATTTCAAGTCTTAAGCCTGTAGGTTGGATCCTGCAAACCTTAATGCATATATATACTAGGAGTGTAGGGGCAATTGCTGCTAAATAGGCATAGAAAACTATCAAGTCATAATATAGGGTACCGTGAGCACAAGACCATAACACTACCGGTCTGAAATTATACCTTAGATATCAGATGTGTGCTAGTGGATTACTTCAATTGGGCTGAACAAAATAGATATAGACTAGAATGCTTGTGAAGGTTCTCATTCATCCATCATGGTATATCTGTTGTATTCAATTAGATCAACTGTACTTGAAGTTTAGTTCTTGAAGACATTTTTGCTAGTCATCCGATGGCTTTTCAATTCAGAATGACTGTACAAGAATCTGTAGCAATATACCCTGGAAAATCCCAATTAGCATATCACAGCCAGGTGTTAAGGGCATGATTGGATGTGACTAAGAGGTGTTATAGGAACACCCAGAGTAAGGTGTCAAAACGGCATTGTACATGGCAGAGGTTGGGTGTCATGGACGTAGAAATAGACGTGTCTTTATTCAATAAAATATCACAGTTCGGAGAGTAATATAAGAACTCCAACCAACCCTAGGTGTGGCACATAACATAGATGCATATTATTGCAACAAAATGGGTTGTTAGAGTTCTTGTAAAACTCCAAACTGTGTTTTATCTTCTTTTTTGTCCTTAATTACTATGTTATGGCAAAGGCAGGATAGGACGAATGACACACACAGCTATGTTAAAAATACTTTTTAGTGGACCACAGAAATAATCTTTAGCCACTTATTATTATCAAGTAATACACAAGTATGTTGAAATTGTAGTTGGTGTTTTTAGCCCCGAATGTAATTCTGAATATATGTAAAACAATAAAATTAAAATTGAAACTGGGGATAGCAGGAAGGAGTCCAAGGTGTTTGATTGATCTGGCCTTGAAAGAGCATTAACTACTTTAATTGTAAATTTTTATATGCACCGCATTAACATGTCAAAATAAAGTAGAGAACAGTCAAGAGAGAAAGTAATATAGACTTGCTGTATTCAGGTATCTATTTTCATTGACATTGTCATGCAGTACTTCTGTCTGGATTTAAATATAGTATTTGAGGTTGAATAAAGACATAGTCCTCCAGTCCAACCCATAGCAATACCTCATTTCGCTAACTGTTGATCCGAGGAAGGGGAAAACCCCACCCCCACCACCACCAAATTTTCCTTGAGGACTCCCAGTAGCAATCTGAAATATCCCTGGATCAACTCTACTTTATATATCAATACCGGTAAAAGCAGCATTCCTTGTTTGCAGAAAACTCATCAGCTTTTTTTTTTAAAGTCAGATGAACCTGCATCACAATGTCAATGGAAGACCTTCCATAGCTTTACTGTTCTCACAGTGAAAAACCCTTTCCGAACTTACAGGGAGATTCAATAAAGTTTTATCGTTTAAAATGGTGCTAAATTTGCCCCAGCGAATCAGATTTTTTAGCATTTGAAAGTTAACATCTCTTGTTGGGGCAAAATTAGCACCATTTTAAACAATAGAACTTTTATTGAATAACCCTGATAAAGTCTAAGGGATGTCCGTGGATCCTCTGACATGCTCTATGTGTGTGAACAGTGTTATCTTATTGTATGTAATTATACATGGTAATCATTCCCCACGCAAGGGCCTTTTCTCTAGCATACCTAATTGTAATTATACAGTCTCTCTTCAATTCAAACTCCCCGATCCCTTATTAATTTAGTTGCCCTTCTCTGAACCCTTTCCATTTCAAAGATGTCCCTTTTTGTACACAGGATTCCAAAATTGCACTGCATATTCCAAATGAGGCCTTACCAATGCTTTGTAAGACGGAGGAATAACATTTTTCTCCCTTGAATCCATTACCTCTTTATACAAGACAATACCATGCTAGCTCTAGTGTTGTGCCTGGCACTGTTCTACCTTTAAGGTTGTTATCCACCAAAACTCCAAGATCCCTTTCCAACAGGGATTCACATAACAGCCATTTATAAAGCACAAGTCCAAAATGCATCAACATTGAATCTCACTGCCACTTAGCAGCCCAACGTGCCAATAATCTAGATCCACCTGAACGATTGCAATCCTCTGAAGCTTTATATGGTCGACAAAGTTTGGGTCCTCAGCAAACACAGAAACCTTGTGACAATACCCACTTCAAATCATTAATAAATATATTAAATAGAAGTGGCCCCAACAAAGAACCCTGTGGCACACCACTTAGCTTTAGTCCATAATGATGAAGCCCATAACAACTACTCTCTGCATCCTATCATTAACCAATTTTATCCATGTACAAATGGGACTCCCCAGACCAAGTATACTAATCTACAGCTATGCCGAGTCTAAATTTTTACTCACATCTTATAAAAGCCAAGCAGTTCGTCTGACAAGAAAGTGCCCGAATTCTACTTACCTTCCTCTTTCTGACTCATTGCCCGGCCTTCTGCTTGCAAGACATGCAAGCAGGGGGCGGGACCGGCAGCCGTGCCCGTGATTGGCTGAGAGGCAGCCAATCATGGACGCGGCTGCCAGCTTTCAGAATGCGGAGGAGAGGAGGAGGTAGAGGAGTTCGGGGAGACTTACTTAAAATTCTTTAGCGGTTTGGGCTGGGCGAGAAAGAAATATGATTATATGGCTAAGGGTTTTTATGGGTAGGGGGAGGGATCGCAAAACGGGAAGGAGGGGGAGAAGGGCTGCGTATGCATGCCAAACTCTCCCGGAGGCGAGACAGGAGGCAGAGTCCTAATGGACTCTGCAGTACTCCTGGTGGGCAGTTTTGGGACTTTGGCGGGGATTCCAGGAGAACATTGGAGCTGGGATGTAGGTAAGGATTTTATTACACTACATGGTGGGGCCATTAGTGGGGGGGATTATAGTTTTGGGGGTGGACATGCCCTTTAAGGACATATAAAAGAAGTATATTTAATTATTTGATGGTTGTATGGTTCGTGTGAAGTTTGGAAATAGGATGTTTGTGCTGACAGTGTGCTGTGATGAGTACTGTGTGTGATAAGGAAGTGTGTTGCGAGTAAGCAGATAATCATCTTATTCCATTTAAGGGGTGTACTGGGCTTCTATGTTCTAGTATTTCACCTATTGTAATCACAAACAGGTTGTAAAAGGGTTAATACGTAATTTGTGTTTCCCTCTCTTCTAGTCTCTTGCACTAATTGGTGTGGGGGTCTGGGCCAATAGTAAATAGAATTCACAGTGGTTTGATCGCGGTTTGGACCTAGCAAAAGGAAGTTTCCTGGTGAGTGGATACCAACTTGAGTGGAGCTGTTACGACCCTTGTCTAAAGGACCTTGTTATTAAGGACATAGAAAAAGAAGGGCAATAAAAAGAGGTTGGTGTGTGCTGTGTGTGTATTAGAAGGGACAGTTTTGTCAGTGCATGCAATGTGCATCCTGCCCCATGTAGGAACCTGGAGCAGACATTCCAGGGGACCTATGTCTGTGCAGGGTTGCCTGTGAGGGGTTGCCTGGAGTGGGTTGCCTGCTTGGAAGCTGAGATAGAGATATAAGGGGGCAGCTGCAGTATTGCAGGGATTGGCAAATCTGGGTGTGACAGCACGAGACGGCTGGGGCTATTATAGAGGTGGTGGAAGTGGGATAGGGAAGGTTGATTTTGTAAAGGTTACTAGGGGAAGTGTGGAGGACGGAAGGGTAGGGTTGCTTCTTCCCGTTGACCATCCCAACAAATTTGCCGCCTTAGGTGATGAAGTGGAAGAGGAAGCGTCGGGTGTATGGAGCGGGCTAATCTCTTGAACACCCAGGGGACTGCCATCTCTAATACAAAGGAGGAAGAACTTAGATTCAGGATTGCTAGGCAGGTGGGTAGTGGTAGGGAACCCATTATAAGGAAAGTAGATAGGGTAACAATTTAGATTCTGGCATTGCAGTAGATGCGTTATAAATGCGGACTGTTGACCTAGAAAAAAACATTTGTACATGGATAGAGAATGGTTATTGGATCGCAAACAGAGAGAGGTGGTAAATGGGGCTACATCTATGTGGGCTTAAGTTCAAGTGGATTTCCTCAAGGTTCCGTACTGGGACCACTTCTTTTTAACCTGTTTTATAAATGACTTAGAAGGGGGGGGCATTGAGAGCAAGGTCTCTGTGTTTGCTGATGACAACTAAACTATGCAGAGGTCTTCTTCTTACAGCCAGCGCCACACTACTCCGCTGAAGTCACCAATGCCAGATCACTGGATCACTGTGGCCTCCAGTGACCCCGCTGGGCACGGTGGCTCAACAGAGCGATGTTGTTGGCCTTCATTTTCTTCTGCCATCAACTGCAATAATATGAGCTCCGCAGAGTTTGCAGCTCTTTATATAGGTTTGCTGAAGGACCTAATCCAATTCTGATTGATCAATTTTTCAATGTTGTGATCACATGGTTTTTACAGTAACCAATCCTATTTCAGAAATGTAAACATTCACAGTGCAGGGTGGAAAAAGTTGTGAGCCCCTAGAATAATGGATCTCCAAAAGTAATAATCATTGTGCATGTTTAAAGTTTGCAAAATAGCACCTGGATGCCACAGCAGTACAGGCAAAAAAAAAATTAAACAGTTATGTGGACTTGCGTTCCCTCAAGTGTGGTTTATGTGCTGTGGTGTGCTTGCAGGTTGTTACGTATGGAAAACAAAAACATGAATATCACAGCACAGATCAAGCATCCATCAGAAAGATGATACGTTCCCAGTATCCAAACATTGTGAAGCAAAGGCATTCAAGTATCACTAAACAGTTTACGATGTGCAGTCACTGCAGCTACTCACCAGAGGCTGCATGGCTCTTTCTGTTGGTAAGGTATTGGTGATAATCTTATGTGGAGTAATATTCACCCATAGACGCAGACACTGGTAATCACTTACAGGAGATTTACCCAGAGTTCCTGCAGCTCTGGGATAATTTGCTAAATGTTTTTGATTATTTCCTTTTTGTCTATTAAGAGAGCATAATATTTATTTGATTATAATAATTTAGAAAAGGACTACAGTCACACAACCACGCTCCATATAACACCATATCTGCCGAAATAGCAATGTAGTCCACCCTGCACATCTTGGTCCCGTAAGTAATAAAAACTACCTCACACTTTTCCAAGCGACAAATGGGACAGAGCCTACGATGAGTAAGTAGTTCCACTCCCAGAATTCATTTGGAAGCTGCAGCTTTAAAAATACTGTTGCCATATTTTTTTTTTTTTACCTTTGCCCCTCCAGAGCCTAGCTTTGTGCCTTGTGAAAGTTGCTGACATCTTGTTACTGGTTTGCTGAATGTTAAGCTCCGCCCCTCTGAGATTTCCTCTGCTTTCTCCTGCTGAGCCTCAAACAGTAATGCCTGTGAGTTTGTGCCTTTCTGCCTTGCTTGAGCCTCAAACTGAATGCTGTGATTCCGTGCACGTGAGTGACTTCTAGTAGATAACAAAATTACAAGTATATTAATGTGCTCGTATATAAACTCTATGGTGCACTGTTCACCAATAGGTCACATCAAAAGACTTGTGGACATCCTTTAATTTAGAAGAAAAGAAGTTTAATCTTCGGTTTGTAGAGGTTTCTTTACAGTGAGAACTGTGGAACTGTCTTCCAGCAAATGTGGTAATGGCAAGTTCATTAAATAGCTTTAAGAGGGAGCTGGATATTTTTTTTTTTAAACTAAAATATATTGAAAATACTGGTATTAATATATACAGTTCTTGTAAATCAAGGGAGCCTTCCCGATTGATCCACAGGGAGTCATGAAGGATCCCCCCCCCCCCTCTTTTTAGCTGTTTTGTTTATTTGCCCTCCTTTCAATGAACTATAGGTAGGCATAATGAGTAGAGTATAAAGGTTGGACTTAGTATAGTATTTGAGGTTGAATAAGACATACGTCCATCCAGTCAACCCATCTAGCAATATCCTCATTTCCTGCCTAACTGTTGACCCAGAGGAGGCAAAAAAAACCCACCAAATTTATAAAGGGGGAAAAAATTCCTTCCTGACAACAAGTGGCAATCGGAAATTTCCCTGGATCAACTTTACTTTATGTATCAATACCAGTAACTTGTAACATTCCTATTTTGCAGAAACTCATCCAGCTTTTTTTTGAAAATGACCAATGAACCTGCCATTACAACGTCCACTGGAAGACAGTTCCATAGCTTTACAGTTCTCACAGTAAAAAAACCCTTTCCAAGCTTGAAGCCTAAACCTTTTTTCTTCAAGTCTTAAGGGATGTCCTCGTGTCTTTGACATGTTCTATTGGTGAACAATGCCCCAGATAGTTTATTGTATGGCCCGTTAACGTATTTTACACAGTAATCATATCCCACGCAAGCGCCTTTTCTCCAGCGTACATAATTGTAACTTTCCAGTCTTCTTCATATTCAAGCTCCCCCAATCCCTTATAATTTAGTTGCCCTTCTCTGAACCCTTTCCATTTCAAAGATGTCCTTTTTGTACACGGATTCCAAAATTGCACTGCATATTCCAAATGGGCCTTACCAATGCTTTGTAAAGGGGGAGAATTACATTTTCCTCCCTTGAATCCATACCTCTCTTTATACCAGACAATACCATGCTGGCTCTGGCTGTTGCCGCCTGGCACTGCTTGCTACCTTTAAGTTTGTTATCCACCAAAACTCCAAGATCCCTTTCCAACAGGGATTCACTTAGAACAGAGCCATTTATAGTATAAGTAGCACAAGGATTTTTAAGTCCAAAATGCATCACCTTACATTTATCAACATTGAATCTATCTAGATCCCTTGCAACGATTGACATCCTCTGAAGTTTTAATGGTCGACAAGTTTTGTGTCGTCAGCAAACACAGAACCTTGCTGACAATACCCACTTCCAAATCATTAATAAATAGATTAAATAGAAGCGGCCCCAGCACAGAACCCTGTGGCACCCCACTTTAGTCCATTATGATGAAGCCCCATTAACAAACTACTCTCTGCATCCTATTCATTTAACCAATTTTCATCATGTACAAATGTGACTCCCCAGAACAACAGACCTTAGCTTATACATTAGTCGCCTATGGGGGACTGTTCAAAAGCCTTTGCAAAACAAGTAAACTACATATACTGCTATTCCAGAGTCTAAATTTCTACTTACTTCTCATAAAAGCCAAGCAAGTTAGTTTGACAAGATCTATTCCTCCTAAATCCATGCTGGTTACTACTTATAATGCAGTCCTTGAAACATACTCAGATCATGTTCCCTTATTAAACTTTCCAGGATCTTCCCCACCACTGAATAAACTTACAGGCTGTAAGTACCTGGCTGTAAACGACTACCTTTTTGAATATTGGAATAACATCAGCCTTTTCCAATCCAGAGGCACACCACCGGACATGAGGTAATCAGCAAAAATAAGAAACAATGGCCTAGATAAAACTGAACTAGCTCCCTAAGGACCCGAGGATGTATTTATGTGACTGTGCACTAATGGCTACAAGGAAAGGAAAGTAGCACTGGTACTACAACAGAATGTGAAGGAATTGGTGACTGTGGCACTTGTATTATTACAGGGGGATCTGAGGTTACAGGGAGGGTGAAAAAGGTGATCGGAAACCTCAGAGGGGCATGAGGAATTGGTAGGGAATTGGTGACAGGGCGATGGTATTTAAAAAAAATATATATATTTGAATCCCTGTAACATACTGATTACAGGAACAATTGGCCATGTTGGAGAATTCAAGGGCCAAGGCAGCAAAGTTTATACCTTATATATCTATTCACAGCATAACTCCCCCCACAGCTACGAAAACTTGCACTCACTTTTCTACACACTGCTTAAAGGGTCACTATACTCCCTGAAACAACTTTGTATAATCTGAAAGTAGAATGTTAGGGGAGTAAAATTATGTTACTTACATGTGCCTGTTTTGTTAATGAATTTCCAATGTTTAGTAACTGCTCCAATCTGGTCCCCACCTCCCTCCCACTTGTAATGCAGCCGACACTGGATACATTCATTTACATAATAAAGAGTCTATTCAGCCCGACACTATAGAGCTCATTAACATTTCTTCCTGACACTGCTGAGAGTGGGTGTGGCTGCTGCTAGACACTTCTCCCTCCCTTTCTAAGTACATGCTGTGAAAATGGGTGGCGGAGTGGCTGCTGCTGTGTTGAGACACTTCTCCCTCCTGTAGATAGATAGATAGACAACCACAGAAAGACAGACAGACAGACAGACAGATTGATAGTTTCAATAAACTATCTGGGGCATTGTTCACCAATAGAACATGTCAAAGGACACAAGGACATACCTTAAGACTTGAAGAAAAAAGGTTTAGGCTTCAAGCTCGGAAAGGGTTTTTCATTGTGAGAACGGTAAAGCTATGGAACTGTCTTCCAGTGGACGTTGTTATGGCAGGTTCATTGGTCAGTTTCAAAAAAAAGCTGGATGAGTTTCTGTAAACAAGGAATGTTGCAAGTTACTGGTATTGATACATAAAGTAGAGTTGATCCAGGAAAATTTCCGATTGCCACTTGGAGTCAGGAAGGAATTTTTCCCCCCTTCATAAATTTGTTGGGTTTTTTTTTTTTTTGCCTTCCTCTGGATCAACAGTTAGGCAGGAAATGAGGATATTGCTAGATGGGTTGAACTGGATGTACATATGTCTTTATTCAACCTCAAATACTATACTATACATACTATAGATAGATAGATAGATAGATAGATAGATAGATAGATAGATAGATAGATAGATAGAGGTTGGAAAAACCCTTTCTGAACTTGAAGCCTAAACCTTTTTTCTTCAAGTCTTAAAGGAGAACTAAAGTCCCAAGACAACATTGTCCCAATGAGAGAGCACATTCACAAACAACAACAAGCTGTGTCTCATGTCTCCCTTTGCTGTGGATGCTGGGTGATTTATGAAAATAACCTGTGTGTACTAAGGGTCAGCTCCCATAATTCACCTTATGGGAACACCCATCTAAGTGTCCGCCGACACTTCACAGGAAACTGCAGTCTTGCTTCCTGAAGCTGACAGCCAATCAGTTACAGCTCAGAGTTCCCTCCCTCTGACACAGATACCAGTGCAGTTTTTGTGTAAACACATTAGAAATGCTCCTGTCCCTAACCATGATAAATTCCTATGCTTACATACAAAAAAGAAAAGTAATCTTTGCAGTTGTATGTCTTTGCTAGCATGGATGAAAGAAACAGAACATTTAACATTTCGCATTCGTATGGGGAATCGAACCAGCAACCTTCTATACTGTGTCTTTCTAAAAAGAAAGCTTTCTACCACTAGGCTACAAGGCTAATAAGTATCAACCTGTGTCCCAATAGTCTGATTTTTTTTTCTAACCCGCACTTTAGCAGAACACCCGACCAGGGTGAACTCTCAATCAATAGAAATAAATGTAATTAAAATCAGTTCCCTGTTTTGTATTGCTACTGGAAGACTGTCAGCAATTCACACTGGTTGGTACATAATAACAGAGCTGCTATATATAAAGTTTGTACATATGTAGAAACTTCATATTTTTCTAGAAACATGGAACAAACAAACAAAAAAAGCACTAAACTCAGGAAGTAGACTATGTTATATTGTTTCATAAGTAAGCTAGGGGATTGAACTTGTGACTTCTTGGTCTGATTGTTTCTAAACACCAGCATTTACATGTGCGCCACCAGCAACTCTAACTGTGATCACAGGTACATTTAGAGGCTTTATCTTTCACTAGAAAGAATGCTAGAAACTTTGCACATAGAGACAGTTGATGCTGGGGTCAGGGGGCGTGGCCTTTGAAGCCAACATGGGCTATGAGTTTTACTGGCAACAAATGGAAGCCTCCTTTGTTACAGAATCTTTTACTCATATCTACTAAATGCAAATAACTAGTGAAGAATCTTTCAACGTGTAGGTGTTCTGGGGAGAAAAACTTTCACATTAGGATCTGAAAAACTGAAGTTTAGTTCTCCTTTAAGGGATGTCTTGTGTCCTCTGACATGTCTATTGGTGAACAATGCCTCAGATAGTTTATTGTATGGCCCTTATGTATTTTATCCCCCGCAAGCGCCTTTTCTCCAGCGTACATAATTGTAACTTTTCCAGTCTCTCTTCATATTCAAGCTTCCCAATCCCCTTATTAATTTAGTTGCCCTTCTCTGAACCCTTTCCATTTCAAAGATGTCCTTTTTGTACACAGGATTCCAAAATTGCACTGCATATTCCAAATGAGGCCTTAACAATGCTTACATTTAGACTTACATTTTCCTCCCTTGAATCCATACCTCTCTTTATACAAGACATACCATGCTGGCTCTGGCTGTTGCCGCCTGGCACTGCTTGCTACCTTTAAGTTTGTTATCCACCAAAACTCCAAGATCCCTTTCCAACAGGGATTCACTTAACACAGAGCCATTATAGTATAAGTAGCACAGGATTTTATCCAAAATGCATCACCTTACATTTATCAACATTGAATCTCATCTGCCACTTAGCAGCCCAATGTGACAATCTCTAATCCCCCTGCAACGATTGCACATCCTCTGAAGTTTTTAATGGTCAACAAGTTTTGTGTCGTCAGCAAACACAGAAACCTTGCTGACAATACCCACTTCCAAATCATTAATAAATAGATTAAATAAAGCGGCCCCAACACAGAACCCTGTGGCACCCCACTTAGCACTTTAGTCCATAATGATGAAGCCCCATTAACAACTACGCTCTGCATCCTATTCATTTACCATTTTCTATCCATGTTACAAATGTGACTCCCCAGACCAACAGAACTTAGCTTATACATTAGTCGCCTATGGGGAACTGTATCAAAGCCTTTGCAAAATCCAAGTAAACTACATCTACTGCTATGCCAGAGTCTAAATTTCTACTTACTTCCTCATAAAGCCAAGCAAGTTAGTTTGACATGATCTATTCCTCCTAAATCCATGCTGGTTACTACTTAGAAATGTCAGTCCATAATATACTCTAGAACATGTTTCCTTATTAAACTTTACAGGATCTGCAAAAATAAGAAACAATGGGCCCTATTTATAAAAGATCGGTATCGTTATCGTAAAATACCGATCGTTATCGTAAAATAACGACTGGGTTTTTACCGATAACGACCGTTATTTACCGATAACGACCGGTATTTACCGATATCGTTAAATAACGGTTGTTATCGGTAAATACCGGTCGTTATTTACCGATAACGACCGTTATTTGCCGATATCGGTAAATACCGGTCGTTATTGGTAAATAACGGTCGTTATCGTTAAATAACGGTCGTTATCGGTAAAAACCCGGTCGTTATTTTACGATAACGATCGGTATTTTACGATAGCGATACCGATCTTTTATAAATAGGGCCCAATGGCCTAGAAAAAAATGATAGATAGAGAGACAAATATATAGATTATATAATGGAAATAGAGTGATAGACAAATATATAGATAGATCAGACAGACCGAAAGATTAGATAGATAGATAGAAGACCAATATGATTAATCAGCTCATTATATTTGGGTTTGTATTAACTAATGTTTTGACATGTTTTGGGAGATCCTAGTAAGAGGTCACTAGAGGGACACAAATTAGCATACCTGGTTTGGGTGACAGGTCTTTCCCTGTACATGCTTGGATTTCATATGTGAAAAATGTGTTGGCGTAGTGGAGTACCATCTAAAGGTATGATTTTTGAAAATTTGATTTTTGTAAGTATAGATACCCTTTAACACATTTCTATGTGTACACACCAATACAACATCATACTTCACACACAAAAATACATACATTTTCTGCATGTGCTCTTTATACATAGTACTTAAACACTGCTTATACATTCACGTGCATGCATGCATGGACACACACTGCTACATACAATGTGTGTGTAGGTACCAATCTGTAGCAAATCCAATGTAATCTGCTACAGATTGTTAAAGTGTGTACACAGTTATAAAGAGTAAAGAAAGTATGTTTTCATTTTCATTTTAAAAAATGCAACCTATAATTTGGTGGGACAAGGGTTATCACTACTTTCTTTCATTTTTACTTACATGCACCAATATCACTACTACTACTAGCTTTCTTACATTGTTGTCAGGTCTCCCCCCCACCCCCATTCTTTCCTTCCCATCTACTCTATACAATGCACATACACAACCCATTACCAGGGGCACACCTGCCATGAAGCAAAGTGAAAAGTTTGAGAATATGCTAGTTATAGATTCCATGTCCTCTGTGTGTGGTAAATATCTGTACTGTGGCTGTTTAAAGAAATAAAGTTTTATGTTGCACAATAACTTAATAACATTAAACCTACATGTGTAATTTTTGTAGTGCAGAATAAATAAATTACTTTCTTATATTTACTAGTCTGAACCAGCTGGGCATCTAGTATTTACCCGTCTGTGTAGACTGCGCATCTTATATTTCCAAGTCTAAAGCCTGTAGGTTGGATCCTGCAAACCTTAATGCATATATATACTAGGAGTGTAGTGGCAATTGCTGCTAAATAGGCAATAGAACTAATATCAAGTCATAATATAGGGTACCTGTGAGCACAAGACCATAACACTACCGGTCTGAAATTAATACCTTAGATATCAAGATGGTGCTAGTGGATTACTTCAATTGGGCTGAACAAAAATAGATATAGACTAGAATGCTTGTGAAGGTTCTCATTCATCCAGGTCATGGTATATCTGTTGTATTCAATTAGATCAACTGTACTTGAAGTTTAGTTCTTGAAGACATTTTGCTAGTCATCCGACTGGCTTTCTCAATTCAGAATGACTTGTACAAGAATCTGTAGCAATTATGTACCCTGGAAAATCCCAATTAGCATATCACAGCCAGGTGTTAAGGGCATGATTGGATAGTGACTAAGAGGTGTTATAGGAACACCCAGAGTAAGGTGTCAAAACGGCATTGTACATGGCAGAGAGTTGGTGTCATGGACGTAGAAATAGACGTATGTCTTTATTCATAATAAAATATCACAGTTCGGAGTAATATAAGAACTCCAACAACCCATTAGGTGTGGCACATAACATAGATGCATATTATTTGCAACACCTAATGGGTTGTTAGAGTTCTTGTAAAACTCCAAACTGTGTTTTATCTTCTTTTTTGTCCTTAATTACTATGTTACTGTGCAAAGGCAGGATAGGACGAATGACACACACAGCTATTGTTAAAAATTACTTTTTAGTGGACCACAGAAATAATCTTTAGCCACTTTATTTATTATCAAGTAATACACCAAGTATGTTGTAAATTGTAGTTGGTTGTTTTTAGCCTCAGAATGTAATTCTGAATATATGTAAAACAATAAAATTAAAATTGAAACTGGGGATAGCAGGAAGGAGTCCAAGGTGTTTGATTGATCTGGCATTGAAAGAGCATTAATACTTTTAATTGTAAATTTTTATATGCACAGCATTAACATGTCAAAATAAATTAGAGAACAGTCAAGAGAGAAAGTAATATAGACTTGCTGTATTCAGGTATCTATTTTCATTGACATTGTCATGCAGTTACTTCTAGTCTGGATTTAATATATAGTATTTGAGGTTGAATAAAGACATAGTCCATCCAGTCCAACCCATCTAGCAATACCTCATTTCCTGCCTAACTGTTGATCACGAGGAAGGGGAAAACCCCACCACCACCACCACCAAATTTTCCTTGAGGACTCCCAGTAGCAATCTGAAATATCCCTGGATCAACTCTACTTTATATATCAATACCGGTAACATGCAGCATTCCTTGTTTGCAGAAACTCATCCAGCTTTTTTTTTAAACTGTCAGATGAACCTGCCATCACAATGTCCAATGGAAGACCTTCCATAGCTTTACTGTTCTCACAGTGAAAAACCCTTTCCGAACTTACAGGGAGATTCAATTAAAGTTCTTATCGTTTAAAATGGTGCTAAATTTGCCCCAGCGAATCAGATCCTTTTTAGCATTTGAAAGTTAACATCTCTTGTTGGGGCAAAATTAGCACCATTTTAAACAATAAGAACTTTTATTGAATAACCCTGATAAAGTCTTAAGGGATGTCCGTGTATCCTCTGACATGCTCTATTGGTGAACAGTGTTATCATTATTGTATGTAATTATACATGGTAATCATATCCCCACGCAAGGGCCTTTTCTCTAGCATACATAATTGTAATTTATACAGTCTCTCTTCATATTCAAACTCCCCGATCCCCTTATTAATTTAGTTGCCCTTCTCTGAACCCTTTCCATTTCAAAGATGTCCCTTTTTGTACACAGGATTCCAAAATTGCACTGCATATTCCAAATGAGGCCTTACCAATGCTTTGTAAAGACGGAGAATAACATTTTTCTCCCTTGAATCCATACCTCTCTTTATACAAGACAATACCATGCTAGCTCTAGCTGTTGCTGCCTGGCACTGCTTGCTACCTTTAAGTTTGTTATCCACCAAAACTCCAAGATCCCTTTCCAACAGGGATTCACATAACAGAGCCATTTATAAAGCACAAGTCCAAAATGCATCAACATTGAATCTCACCTGCCACTTAGCAGCCCAACGTGCCAATCTATCTAGATCCACCTGAACGATTGCACATCCTCTGAAGCTTTTAATGGTCGACAAAGTTTTGTGTCCTCAGCAAACACAGAAACCTTGCTGACAATACCCACTTCCAAATCATTAATAAATATATTAAATAGAAGTGGCCCCAACAAAGAACCCTGTGGCACACCACTTAGCACTTTAGTCCCCATTAACAACTACTCTCTGCATCCTATTCATTAACCAATTTTCTATCCATGTACAAATGTGACTCCCCAGACCAAAGTATACTACATCTACAGCTATGCCCGAGTCTAAATTTTTACTCACATCTTCATAAAAGCCAAGCAAGTTCGTCTGACAAGAAAGTGCCCCGAATTCTACTTACCTTCCCTCTCTCCTCTGACTCATTGCCCGGCCTTCTGCTTGCAAGACACTGCAAGCAGGGGGCGGGACCGGCAGCCGTGCCCGTGATTGGCTGAGAGGCAGCCAATCATGGACGCGGCTGCCAGCTTCTCAGAATGGCGGAGGAGAGAGGGAAGGTAAGTAGAGTTCGGGAGACTTACTTAAAATTATTCTTTAGCGGTTGGGGCTGGGCGAAGAAATATGATTATATGGCTAAGGGTTTTTATGGTAGGGGGAGGGATCGCAAAACGGGAAGGAGGGGGAGAAGGGCTGCAGTATGCATGCCAAACTTCTCCCGGAGGCGAGACAGGAGGCAGAGTCCTATATGGACTCTGCAGTACTCCTGGTGGGCAGTTTTTGGGACTTTGGCGGGGGATTCCAGGAGAACCATATGGAGCTGGGATGTAAGGTAAGGATTTTATTACACTACATGGTGGGGCCATTAGTGGGGGGGATTATAGTTTTGGGGGTGGACATGCCCTTTAAGGACATATAAAAAGAAGTATATTTAATTATTTGATGGTTGTATGGTTCGTGTGAAAGTTTGGAAATAAGGATTGTTTGTGCTGACAGTGTGCTGTGATGAGTACTGTGTGTGATAAGGAATGTGTGTGCAGTAAGCAGATAAATCTTTATTCCATTTAAAGGGGTGTACTGGGCTTCTATGTTCTAGTATTTCACCTATTGTAATCACAAACAGGTTGTAAAAGGGTTAATACGTAATTTGTGTTTCCCTCTCTTCTAGTCTCTTGCACTAATTGGTGTGGGGGCTTGGGCCAATTAGTTAAATAGAATTCACAGTGGTTTGATCTGCGGTTTGGACCTAGCAAAAGGAAGTTTCCTGTGAGTGGATACCAACTTGAGTGGAAGCTGTTACAGACCCTTGTTCTAAAGGACCTTGTTATTAAGGACATAGAAAAAGAAGGGCAATAAAAAGAGGTTGGTGTGTGCTGGTGTGTATTAGAAGGGACAGTTTTGTCAGTGCCATGCAATGTGCATCCTGCCCCATGTATAGGAACCTGGAGCAGACATTCCAGGGGACCTATGTCTGTGTCAGGGTTGCCTGTGAGTGGGTTGCCTGTGAGTGGGTTGCCTGCTTGGAAGCTGAGATAGAGAATCTAAGGGGGCAGCTTGCAGTATTGCAGGGATTGGCAAATCTGGGGTGACAGCAGAGACTGGCTGGGGCTATTATAGAGGTGGGTGGAAGTGGGATAGGGAAGGTTGATTTTGTAAAGGTTACTAGGGGAAGTGGAGGACGGAAGGGTAGGGTTGCTTCTTCCCAGCTTGACCATCCCAACAAATTTGCCGCCTTAGGTGATGAAGTGGAAGAGGACAGCTCGGGTGTATGGAGCGGGCTAATCTCTTGAACACCCAGGGGACTGCCATCTCTAATACAAAGGAGGAAGAACTTAAGATTCAGGATTGCTAGGCAGGTGGTAGTGGTAGGGAACCCCATTATAAGGAAGATAGATAGGGTAACAATTTAGATTCTGGCATTGCAGTAGATGCGTTATAAACTGAGGACTGTTGACCTAGAAAAAAACATTTGTACATGGATAGAGAATTGGTTATTGGATCGCAAACAGAGAGAGGTGGTAAATGGGGCTACATCTATGTGGGCTAAAGTTCTAAGTGGATTTCCTCAAGGTTCCGTACTGGGACCACTTCTTTTTAACCTGTTTATAAATGACTTAGAAGGGGGCATTGAGAGCAAGGTCTCTGTGTTTGCTGATGACACTAAACTATGCAGAGGTCTTCTTTCTTTACAGCCAGCGCCACCTACTCCGCTGAAGTCACCAATGCCAGATCACTGGATCACTGTGGCCTCCAGTGACCCCGCTGGCACCGGTGGCTTCAACAGAGCCGATGTTGTTGGCCCTTCTATCTTCTGCCATCAACTGCAATAACCTATGAGCTCCGCAGAGGTTTGCAGCTCTTTATATAGGTTTGCTGAAGGACCTAATCCAATTCTGATTGATCAATTTTTCAATGCTTGTGATCACATGGTTTTACAGTAACCAATCCTATTTCAGAAATGTAAACATTCACAGTGCAGGTGGAAAAAGTATGTGAGCCCCTAGACTAATGAGATCTCCAAAAGCTAATAATCATTGTTGCATGTTTAAAGTTTGCAAAATAGCACCTGGATGTCCCACAGCAGTACAGGCAAAAAAAATTAAACAGTTATGTGACTTGCGTTCCCTCAAGTGTGGTTTATGTGCTGTGGTGTGCTTGCAGGTTGTTACGTATGGAAAACAACACATGAATATCACAGCACAGATCAAGCATCCATCAGAAAGATGATACGTTCCCAGTATCCAAACATTGTGAAGCAAAGGCATTCAAGTATCACTAAACAGTTTACGATGTGCAGTCACTGCAGCTACTCACCAGAGGCTGCATGGCTCTTTCTGTGTAAGTATTGGTGATTAATACTTATGTGGAGTAATATTCACCCATAGACGCAGACACTGGTTAATCACTTACAGGAGATTTACCCAGAGTTCCTGCAGCTCTGGGATAATTTGCCTAAATGTTTTTGATTATTTCCTTTTTTTGTCTATTAAGAGAAGCCATAATATTTATTTGAATTATAATAATTTAGAAAAGACTATCATTTTACGAAGGGAGTAATCAACATTGGGAATGCATTTTATGTTGTTGAAAGTGTGGTGTAATGTTACATTTGTATAAGTCTTCTGAATGTTTTGGAAGAAATTTATAGGGCCACCAGTCCATTGAAAAGTGTAACTGTATCGTCCACAGTGAAAAAAAGCCCATACCATTTTATTGGTGGTCATGAGGTTGGCCAAGGGTTGACACAAGCTACTTACAGTTTGCATTTATAGAAAGGAAGATATGGATGTGGATCTATGGTAAAAAGGTAGCCTGTGAAAAGAAAAAACATTTTATAAATTAAGTGGCTAAGGTAAAAGAAAATTCCAAGAAAATTGGAATTTTCAGAATGCAATCTCTTGTAATAGATATTATTCATAAATAACAAGATCCCTTTAAGTAAAATGTTACTTGAAATCAAAGAAAGGCATTAACTTTGTAAATATTCTTAAAGGCTGAGGCCACACTCACGCTGGAATTGACCACGGAATCATGTTCGTTATCGCATACGATTGTGAGCGTGATTCTTTTTGCGCATACGATTTTAGTATAGTATAGTAAGACATACGGCTGTCCAGTCCAACCCATCTAGCAATATCGTAAGGGGGAAAAAATTCCTTCCTGACTCCAAGGTGCAATCGGAAATTTCCCTGGATCAACTCTACTTGCAGAAACTCATCCAGCTTTTTTTTGAAACTGACCAATGAACCTGCCATAACAATGTCCACTGGAAGACAGTTCCATAGCTTTACCGTTCTCACAGTGAAAAACCCTTTCCGAACTTGAAGCCTAAACCTATTTTGCCGTTTTCCGTTCTGGAAACGCATGCGTTAACGTGCAAAAAAATGGTGAAAGCATGTGTTATCAAAGCGGAAACGTATGCGCAATCGCATGCGCATTGGAAATCCAATTTCCATTTTAACCAAGTCACGCAAAAAACGTGCGAGTGTGGCCTAGCCCTAATCAATTATTCATAAAATATCAGAATTAATAAATGTAACAGATCACACACAAAGTGCTTTGATTAATTAAGAGGCAGCAGACACAGAGAGGTGAACTACAACTTCCTTCCCTCACTTGTATGAGTGCTCAAGGTCAGTAACTGAAACACTAGGTCCCCACCTCTGAGTTTACTGTTTAGATAATTAGATTGAATACTCCCTCACCAGTCTGCTCAGCTCTGCCCCACTCGCTTTGTTTTTTATGATACCTATGGAAGACATGCTCTGCATTTTACCATCAGATTCCAGAGGGAAGAAGGAGAGACGCTGGACTGGACCAGCAAGGGAAAATAGGTTCTGTAAGTATTCCAGCTGAACTACCATAAACCCAGGTGGAAGGACCTACTGGTTTAGTTCCTCATCCAGGGGACCTTTAAAGGTGGGAAAATTGAAGGAGAGGGGGAGTAATATATTAACACTCAGGCTATGGCCCCACTACAACGCACTAAATCGCGTGCAGGCAATCGCGAGCGCTATCACACGCGATTGCGTGCGCGATTCTTGTGCATTTTCCTTTGAGCATGCGATTTTGCCGTTTTCTGTTATGGCAACGCATGCGTTACCAAAATGGAAGCGCAATCGCATGCACATGGGAAATCGTGGGGATTTTTGCGTTCCTGCGATTTCCATTATAACCATATCGCATGCGCTTTCGCGAACGCATAACGCGGGCGCAAAACGCTTAAAAAACGCGTAAGTGGGGACTAGCCTTCATTTAGCTCCTTAACTTGCATGATCATTTATGCACTGAAACAAATATTGGTCTGGAAGTAATGATATTAGACTTTATTAAGTGCACTGTGCAGCATACAACTCAAAATACGTCCTGCTACCAATTGGCCTCCCTGTGTGTATTTATTTCTACAAATTATATTTAGATAATGGGCAAGTAGAGCACAACTGAAAAACAGCTGTGTTGTTGCTCCTACAAACTGGCCTGCTCATAAAGTTCTGTATGAGTGGTAGGATGGAAAAATGTACCTTATTTCTTTATGAGTAAAAACATCCTATTTAATAAAATGTTACTTAAAACAGGATATGAAAACATAAAATGTATTTACTTGGTGAACTCTTCTTTTTCTAGGCAATTATTCACAAAATGGCAGAATTAATCAATGTAACAGATCACACACAAAGTGCTTTGATTAATGAAGAGTTAGTGGAATGGAAGCACAGGCAGCAGATAGCTTGTATTGGCGGCCCACCTAATGCTTGTCTTGATCAACTGCAGAGCTGGTAAGAATTTCTTTCTAGATACAGCAGTGTCAGCTGTCAAAATAATAACTGGGAGATGCAATATTTTTTTTGCTGTGTTATTTACCTGCCTGATATCACGTAATACACTAGTCATTTGAAAATACTGTGCGGGGTAGCGGTCAGGTAAGCTGTGATGGTGTCTGTCATGTTAAGACCCCAATCAATTACGCAATAAGTTCTTGCTGATATTACTAAAAGTGTTTTGCATCAGGAGCCCTATAATCTCACTTTATGTACTTTTTATAGCAGATAATAGTTTTACGCACTGTTTTTCATATGTATTTCTGCTTAATTGGATTGTTGTCAACAGTACTAGAAGGACAAAATTATGAATAAAAACAGTAAAACTCAGCACAGTAGCAATGCACTTATCGTTAAATCTCCCCCTTAAGGTGGCCATAGACGCCACAATCAGCTGTCTGTGAATGAATGATCGGCTGAGGTTCGTACAATATTTTTTTTCCTATCGGACCAGTTGGTAAAAAAAAAATTGCCCAGCCAACCTGATCGTGTGATCTGCGGATCGTATGATCGCGCTCATAGCGTCTATGACGACCATTAGCGTTCATATAACTGAAGTGTCTCAAACTATTGTCATGGTGTTATAGTGATTTTTGGGTTACACAATTTTGCTTTATCTGTATCTGTAGATCAATCCTATTTGGCTAGGGAATTCTTCTTGTATATAAAGTTGTAAATCTAAACGTGCCTAAATCGTTTACCGGTAAATAATAATTACCTTTCTGAGCAACCTTGGGAAACACCTAATAGCTCCCTCTGGCAACTTTTAGAGGGAAATTAAAGATTAAATTTAATTACAAAAGAGGAGGAAAAATATGTTGGTTTTTATGCGGGACATCAAATCCTCCCTTCGACACATCCACAAGGTAACTAAATATAAGAAAAGTATTTTCTCTTAATAAAAAGGCTGTTTCCAATGTAGCAGCTGTAATATTTGTAACGCCCTTACTTAGGATGTATTTATCCGGAATATTATATTAAAATATTAAATTTTGTATTTGTCTGTTAGTATAGTATAGTATAGTATACCATAACAACATCCACTGGAAGACAGTTCCATAGCTTTACCGTTCTTACAGTGAAAAACCCTTTCCGAGGTTGAAGCCGAAACCTTTTTTCTTCAAGTCTTAAGGGATGTCCTCGTGTCCTTTGACATGTTCTATTGGTGAACAATGCCCCAGATAGTTTATTGTATGGCTCGTTAATGTATTTATACACAGTAATCATATCCCCATGCAAGTGCCTTTTCTCCAGTGTACATAATTGTAACTTTTCCAGTCTCTCTTCAAAGGGATTCACATAACAGAGCCATTTATAAAGCACAAGTCCAAAATGCATCAAATTGAATCTCACCTGCCACTTAGCAGCCCAACGTGCCAATCATCTAGATCACCACCTGAACGATTGCACATCCTCTGAAGCTTTTAATGGTCGACAAAGTTTTGTGTCCTCAGCAAACACAGAAACCTTGCTGACAATACCCACTTCCAAATCATTAATAAATATATTAAATAGAAGTGGCCCCAACAAAGAACCTGTGGCACACCACTTAGCACTTAGAGCCCCATTAACAACTACTCTCTGCATCCTATTCATTACCAATTTCTATCCATGTACAAATGTGACTCCCCGACCAAAGTAACACATCTACAGCTATGCCCGAGTCTAAATTTTTCTCACATCTTCATAAAAGCCAAGCAAGTTCGTTGACAAGAAAGTGCCCCGAATTCTACTTACCTTCCTCTTCTCCTTGACTCATTGCCCGGCCTTTGCTGGGCAAGACACTGCAAGCAGGGGGCGGGACCGGCAGCCGTGCCCGTGATTGGCTGAGAGGCAGCCAATCATGGACGCGGCTGCCAGCTTCTCAGAATGCGGAGGAGAGAGGGAAGGTAAGTAGAGTTGGGAGACTTACTTAAAATTATTCTTTAGCGGGTTGGGGCTGGGCGAAGAAAATATGATGTATATGCTAGGGTTTTTTTATGGTAGGGGGAGGGATCGCAAAACGGGAAGGAGGGGGAGAAGGGCTGCAGTATGCATGCCAAACTTCTCCCGGAGGCGAGACAGGAGGCAGAGTCCTATATGGACTCTGCAGTACTCCTGGTGGGCAGTTTTTGGGACTTTGGCGGGGATTCCAGGAGAACCATATGGAGCTGGGAGTAAGGTAAGGATTTTATTACACTACATGGTGGGGCCATTAGTGGGGGGGATATAGTTTTGGGGGTGGACATGCCCTTTAAGGAATATAAAAGAAGTATATTTAATTATTTGAGGTGGTGTAGGTTCGTGTGAAAGTTTGGAAATAAGGATTGTTTGTGCTGACAGTGTGTGTGTGATGAGACTGTGTGTGATAAGGAATGTGTGTGCAGTAAGCAGATAATCTTTATTCCATTTAAAGGGTGTTGTGTACTGGCTTATGTTCTAGTATTTCACCTATGATATCACAAACAGGTTGTAAAGGGTTAATACGTAATTTGTGTTTCCCTCTTTCTAGTCTCTTGCACTAATTGGTGTGGGGGCTTGGGCCAATTAGTTAAATAGAATTCACAGTGGTTTGATCTGGTTTGGACCTAGCAAAAGGAAGTTTCTGTGAGTGGATACCAACTTGAGTGGAAGCTGTTACAGACCCTTGTTCTAAAGGACCTTGTTATAAGGACATAGAAAAGAAGGGCAATAAAAAGAGGTGGTGGTGTGCTGGTGGGTATTAGAAGGGACAGGTTGTCAGTGCCATGCAATGTGCATCCTGCCCCATGTATAGGAACCTGGAGCAGACATTCCAGGGGACCTATGTCTGTGTCAGGGTTGCCTGTGAGTGGGTTGCCTGTGAGTGGGTTGCCTGCTTGGAAGCTGAGATAGAGATCTAAGGGGGCAGCTTGCAGTATTGCAGGGATTGCAAATCTGGGGTGACAGCAAGGACTGGCTGGGGCTATTATAGAGGTGGGTGGAAGTGGGATAGGGAAGGTTGATTTTGTAAAGGTACTAGGGGAAGTGGAGGACGGAAGGGTAGGGTTTTGCTTCTCCCAGCTTGACCATCCCAACAAATTTGCCGCCTTAGGTGATGAAGTGGAAGAGGACAGCTCGGGTGTATGGAGCGGGCTAATCTCTTGAACACCCAGGGGACTGCCATCTCTAATACAAAGGAGGAAGAACTTAAGATTCAGGATTGCTAGGCAGGTGGTAGTGGTAGGGAACCCCATTATAAGGAAGATAGATAGGGTAACAATTTAGATTCTGGCATTGCAGTAGATGCGTTATAAACTGAGGACTGGGACCTAGAAAAAAACATTTGTACATGGATAGAGAATTGGTTATTGGATCGCAAACAGAGAGAGGTGGTAAATGGGGCTACATCTATGTGGGTAAAGTTCTAAGTGGATTTCCTCAAGGTTCCGTACTGGGACCACTTCTTTAACTGTTTATAAATGACTTAGAAGGGGACATTGAGAGCAAGGTCTCTGTGTTTGCTGTGATGACACTAAACTATGCAGAGGTCTTCTTTCTTTACAGCCAGCGCCACCTACTCCGCTTGAAGTCACCAATGCCAGATCACTGGATCACTGTGGCCTCCAGTGACCCCGCTGGCACCGGTGGCTTCAACAGAGCCGATGTTGTTGGCCCTTCTATCTTCTGCCATCAACTGCAATAACCTATGAGCTCCGCAGAGGTTGCAGCTCTATATAGGTTGCTGAAGGACCTAATCAATTTGATTGATCAATTTTTCAATGCTTGTGATCACAGGGTTTTACAGTAACCAATCCTATTTCAGAAATGTAAACATTCACAGTGCAGGTGGGAAAAGTATGTGAGCCCTAGACTAATGAGATCTCCAAAAGCTAATAATCATGTGTGCCTGTTTAAAGTTTGCAAAATAGCACCTGGATGTCACAGCAGTACAGGCAAAAAAATTAAACGTTATGTGACTTGCGTTCCCTCAAGTGTGGTTTATGTGCTGTGGTGTGCTTGCAGGTTGTTACGTATGGAAAACAACACATGAATATCACAGCACAGATCAAGCATCCATCAGAAAGATGATACGTTCCCAGTACCAAACATGTGAAGCAAAGGCATTCAAGTATCACTAAACAGTTTACGATGTGCAGTCACTGCAGCTACTCACAGAGGCTGCATGGCTCTTGTGTAAGTATTGGTGATTAATACTTATGTGGAGTAATATTCACCCATAGACGCAGACACTGGTTAATCACTTACAGGAGTTACCCAGAGTTCCTGCAGCTCTGGGATAATTTGCCTAAATGTTTTTGATTATTTCCTTTTTTTGTCTATTAAGAGAAGCCATAATATTTATTTGAATAAATTTAGAAAAGACTATCATTTTACGAAGGAGTAATCAACATTGGGAATGCATTTTATGTTGTTGAAAGTGTGGTGTAATGTTACATTTGTAAAGTTCTGAATGTTTTGAAGAAGAAATTTATAGGGACCAGTCCATTGAAAGTGTAACTGTATCGTCCACAGTGAAAAAAAGCCCATACCATTTTATTGGTGGTCATGAGGTTGGCCAAGGGTTGACACAAGCTACTTACAGTTTGCATTTATAGAAAGGAAGATATGGATGTGGACTATGGTAAAAGGTAGCCTGTGAAAAGAAAAAACATTTTATAAATAAGTGGCTAAGGTAAAAGAAAATTCCAAGAAAATTGGAATTTAGAATGCAATCTCTTGTAATAGATATTATTCTATAAATAACAAGATCCCTTTAA
Source organism: Hymenochirus boettgeri (assembly GCA_019447015.1). Lineage (NCBI taxonomy): Eukaryota > Metazoa > Chordata > Amphibia > Anura > Pipidae > Hymenochirus > Hymenochirus boettgeri. The sequence continues at coordinate 82,157,427 of CM033477.1, forward strand.
GTAAAATGTTACTTGAAATCAAAGAAAGGCATTAACTTTGTAAATATTCTTAAGGCTGAGGCCCACACTCACGCGGAATGACCACGGAATATGTTCGTTATCGCATACGATTGTGAGCGTGATTCTTTTGCGCATACGATTTTAGTATAGTATAGTAAGACATACGGCTGTCCAGTCCAACCCATCTAGCAATATCGGAAGGGGGAAAAAATTCCTTCCTGACTCCAAGGTGCAATCGGAAAATTCCCTGGATCAACTCTACTGCAGAAACTCATCCAGCTTTTTTTTGAAACTGACCAATGAACCTGCCATAACAATGTCCACTGGAAGACAGTTCCATAGCTTTACAGTTCTCACAGTGAAAAACCCTTTCCGAACTTGAAGCTAAACCTATTTTGCCGTTTTCCGTTCTGGAAACGCATGCGTTAACGTGCAAAAAAATGTGAGTGGAAAGCATGTGTTATCAAAGCGGAAACGTATGCGCAATCGCATGCGCATTGGAAATCCAATTTCCATTTTAACAAGTCACGCAAAAAACGTGCGAGTGTGGCCTAGCCCTAACAATTATTCATAAAATATCAGAATTAATAAATGTAACAGATCAACACAAAGTGCTTTGATTAATTAAGAGACAGCAGACACAGAGAGGTGAACTACAACTTCCTTCCAGTCTCTCTTCATATTCAAGCTCCCCCAATCCCTTTATTAATTTAGTTGCCCTTCTCTGAACCCTTTCCATTTCAAAGATGTCCTTTTTGTACACAGGATTCCAAAATTGCACTGCATATTCCAAATGAGGCCTTACCAATGCTTTGTAAAGAGGGAGAATTACATTTTCCTCCCTTGAATCCTACCTCTCTTTATACAAGACAATACCATGCTGGCTCTGGCTGTTGCCGCCTGGCACTGCTTGCTACCTTTAAGTTTGTTATCCACCAAAACTCCAAGATCCCTTTCCAACAGGGAAATACATGTGGCAGGATGCACATTGCATGGTACCTGTCCCTTCTAAAACACAACATCAGCACAGTGACACACAAACCTTGTTTAAAGGGTATGTCCACCCAAAAATAAACTTTTTATATGTTCTTTATATAATAGCACCAACCTCAAACGCCATGTTAATTTTTCTAAAAATCATTTGCCTTGCCCGATATTTAATGAGATATATATCAGGCTGCACTTCCTCTCCACTTCCTCTTTAGATGACCCCGAGCTGCAGCTAAGAAAAAAAAAAATTCTTGCCTGTGTGTGTGTGTCTCTCTCTCTCTGGGCTAGCTGGCTGCAGCTGTTGATCCTGGATTTCTTCAGTACACATAACTTTACAGCTGTGATTGGTTGAGAGGGAAAAGAGGGCGGGATCCAGGGGTCAGACCATTACTGATGCAACTTCCTCTGTTCTCACTGCTGGATGTTAACAGACATGCTCAAGAACATGAAAAGAACAGAGGCAAGGTAATGTAACCTGTCTCTGTTCATCGCTGTATTGGTCCATGCTGCAGGATTAAGACAGCTACAAAGGTCTGTAACTTTTGAACCACTGGAACCGATTTACATGCTAAAGTTTGTTTTGCAGCACTTATTTGGGCCAAATAAATATAAAAAGTTAGTTATAAACTTTAAAATAGTTTTGGGGATAATTCACAAACCCTACACTTACCCATCACCCTAGACCCTTGGACAGCCCTATTTGATAGAGACATACCCCAAGTATCGAAACCAAGTAAAACTCATCATAGCTACTGTGCAGCCACTCGCAGCCTCTTAGCTGCAACATGGAAACAACCTTCTCCTTCGGAAACACAATTGGTCTCAAAGATTTGGTGGATCTGCGAAAACGAATATATATCAAATCTTATCAAAGACACTGTCCGCAAATATGAAGAAGTATGGAACCCTTGGCTAGATACTATGACCAAACCTGAAAGAAACCACGCTCTAAACACCACCCCCCCAGATCAAATCAACTAATGCACACCTCCAGCCGAGGGGATCAGCCTGAACCTTCATTCCCCGAACCAGGTGCAATGTCTGGGGCGGAGGAGTGGGGGGGGCGGCGGGCCCGGCGACATACTCTCTCTCATTATCCTTATCTTTCTCTTAACCTCCCAAGTATCAAATAACTATTTATAAATTAATAATATAAGAGTACAGAGCTGAAACCCTAGAGTTTCTCTAAAGCAAAGTCTACATTGTTAAATAAAAAAAATATATATGTGTGTATATATATATATATATATATATATATAAGAACTCATGTAGTAGAACAAATATGTAGTATTGGACGCATTGTTTCTCCTGATTTAGAATAAGATGGAAGTTTATAACAATTACAAAAACAAGATAGACAAACCTGTTGTTAATTTGTTTTATATTTATGTTTATTTTATATACTTTTGTTACAAAGTTGAATAAGAAAAAAAAAAAAATAAGCGATGATATAACCTTTGTTCTCTTCTCCCCTTTATATGATATCCCAATTCATGTAAACAAAATGTTTGAAATGAACAAAAGAATGTACTTTACTTATTTTGCTGCCATCGCTCAATAAAAATCTATTGGAAAAAAAAAAAAATAAATAGTTTTGGGGGTGGACATGCCCTTTAATTGCCCTTCTTCTTTCAATGTCCTTCTTTTTCTATGTCCTTGAGATCAAGGTCCTTTAAAGCAAGGGACTTTATACAGCAGAGATAGATAGGAGCAGGCAGCACACGAGGTGTATAAAACATATAAATTTATTTCATCAAATTAAAAACAGCATATCTTACAGCACATGGCTGGCCACCATGTTAGTTGCAGAGAGGGGGGAGGACGGACGTCTGACGTGTTTCGTGACACAGTCACTTCATCAGAGATGTCATCATCTGAATAATTCCAGCCATTTAAGCCCACAATTATATATGGGGCTTTGCAATATTTGTAATATGCTGCTTTGCTACATTCCTGTAAGTTTGACACTCTGATATATTTTCTATATTAGATATTTGATATTTTAAAGTGCTACTCTATATTAAAGGTTGACTATTGTCAAATTATACTTAGCTGTCCAGAGGATCCTTTGTTGTATAGTTAGGCTTGTGTATCTAACTGATCCACTCTGATATATATCCTATTTATATTGCATAGTTCTTTCTCTATTTGGTGGTGTTGTTTTTTGAATGTTTTTTGCATGTTTTTGCATTTTTTATAATATATTTGTTTTTAATATTATTCTAGATCTTCCAGCAGGCCTAGGGTTAAAACCATTGTGTTCTATAGTCCAACCCCCTGGTGGATGGGCTTAAATGGCTGGAATTTTCAGATGATGACATCTCTGATGAAGTGACTGTGTCACGAAACACGTCAGACGTCCGTCCTCCCCCCTCTCTGCAACTAACATGGTGGCCAGCCATGTGCTGTAAGATATGCTGTTTTTAATTTGATGAAATAAATTTATATGTTTTATACACCTCGTGTGCTGCCTGCTCCTATCTATCTCTGCTGTATAAAGTCCCTTGCTTTAAAGGACCTTGATCTCAAGGACATAGAAAAAGAAGGACATTGAAAGAAGAAGGGCAATTAAAGGGCATGTCCACCCCCAAAACATTTTTTTTTTTTTTTTTCCAATAGATTTTTATTGAGCGATGGCAGCAAAATAAGTAAAGTACATTCTTTGTTTCATTTCAAACATTTGTTTACATGAATTGGGATATCATATAAAGGGGAGAAAGAGAACAAAGGTTATATCATCGCTTATTTTTTTTTTTTCTTATTAACATTTGTAACAAAAGTATATAAAATAAAACATAAATATAAAACAAAATTAACAACAGGTTTGTCTATTTGTTTTTGTAATTGTTATAAACTTCCATCTTATTCTAAATCAGGAGAAACAATGCGTCCAATACTAACTATTTGTTCTACTACATGAGTTCTATATTATATTATATATAATATATATATATATATATATTTTTTTTTTTTTTTATTTAACAATGTAGACTTTGTTAGAGAAACTCTAGGGTTTCAGCTCTGTCTCTTATATTATTAATTTTAAATAGTTATTTGTACTTGGGAGGTTAAGAGAAAGATAAGGATAATGAGAGAGAGTATGTCGCCGGGCCCGCCGCCCCCCCCCACTCTCTCCCCGCCCCAGACATTGCACCTGGTTCGGGAATGAAGGTTCAGGCTGATCCCCTCGGCTGGAGGTGTGCAAGTTGATTGATTGGGGGGGTGGTGTTTAGAGCGTGGTTTCTTTCAGGTTTAGTCATAGTATCTAGCCAAGGGTTCCAACTTCTTCATATTTGCGGACAGTGTCTTTGATAAGATTTGATATATATTCGTTTTCGCAGATCCACCAATCTTTGAGCCAATTGTGTTTCCGAAGGAGAAGGTTGTTTCCATGTTGCAGCTAAGAGGCTGCGAGTGGCTGCACAGTAGCTAGAATGAGTTTATTACTTGGTTTCGATACTTGGGGTATGTCTCTATCAAATAGGGCTGTCCAAGGGTCTAGGGTGATGGGTAAGTGTAGGGTTTTGTGAATTATATCCCCAAAACTATTTTTAAAGTTTTATAACTAACTTTTTATATTTATTTGGCCCAAATAAGTGCTGCAAAACAAACTTTACAGCATGTAAATCGGTCCAGTGGTTCAAAAGTTACAGACCTTTGTAGCTGTCTTAATCTGCAGCATGGACCAATACAGCGATGAACAGAGACAGGTTACATTACCTTGCCTCTGTTCTTTTCATGTTCTTAGCATGTCTGTTAACATCCAGCAGTGAGAACAGAGGAAGTTGCATCAGTAATGGTCTGACCCGGATCCCGCCCCCTTTTCCCTCTCAACCAATCACAGCTGTAAAGTTATGTGTACTGAAGAAATCCAGGATCAACAGCTGCAGCCAGCTAGCCCAGAGAGAGAGAGACACACACACACAGCAAGAATTTTTTTTTTCTTAGCTGCAGCTCGGGGTCATCTAAAGAGGAAGTGGAGAGGAAGTGCAGCCTGATATATATCTCATTAAATATTGGGCAAGGCAAATGATTTTTAGAAAAATTAACATGGCGTTTGAGGTTGGTGCTATTATATAAAGAACATATAAAAAGTTTATTTTGGGTGGACATACCCTTTAAACAAGGTTTGTGTGTCACTGTGCTGATGTTGTGTTTTAGAAGGGACAGGTACCATGCAATGTGCATCCTGCCACATGTATTTCCCTGTTGGAAAGGGATCTTGGAGTTTTGGTGGAAACAAACTTAAAGGTAGCAGCAGTGCCAGGCGGCAACAGCCAGAGCCAGCATGGTATTGTCTGTATAAAGAGAGGTAGGATTCAAGGAGGAAAATGTAATTCTCCCTCTTTACAAAGCATTGGTAAGGCCTCATTTGGAATAGCAGTGCAATTTTGGAATCCTGTGTACAAAAAGGACATCTTTGAAATGGAAAGGGTTCAGAGAAGGGCAACTAAATTAATAAAGGGATTGGGGGAGCTTGAATATGAGAGAGGACTGGAAAAGTACAATTAGTACACTGGAGAAAAGGCACTTGCATGGGGATATGATTACTGTGTATAAATACATTAACGAGCCATACAATAAACATATGGGGCATTGTTCACCAATAGAACATGTCAAAGGACACGAGGACATCCTTAAGACTTGAAGAAAAAAGGTTTCGGCTTCAACCCCGGAAAGGGTTTTTTACTGTAAGAACGGGTAAAGCTATGGAACTGTTTCCAGTGGATGTTGTTATGGTATACTATACTATATACTATACTAACAGACAAATACAAAATTTAATATTTTAATATAATATTCGGATAAATACATCCTAAGTAAGGGCGTTACAAATATTACAGCTGCTACATTGGAAACAGCCTTTTTATTAAGAGAAAATACTTTTCTTATATTTAGTTACCTTGTGGATGTGTCGAAGGGAGGATTTGATGTCCCGCATAAAAACCAACATATTTTTCCTCCTCTTTTGATTAAATTTAATCTTTAATTTCCCTCTAAAAGTTGCCGAGAGATATAGGTGTTTCCCAAGGTTGCTCAGAAAGGTAATTATTATTTACGGTAACGATTTAGGCACGTTTAGATTTACAACTTTATATACAAGAGAAATTCCCTAGCCAAATAGGATTGATCTACGATACAGATAAAGCAAAATGTGTAACCCAAAAATCACTATAACACCATGACAATAGTTTGAGACACTTCAGTTATATGAACGCTAATGGTCGTCATAGACGCTATGAGCGCGATCATACGATCCGCAGTCACACGATCAGGTTGGCTGGGCAATTTTTTTTTACCAACTGGTCCGATAGGAAAAAAATATTGTACGAACCTCAGCCGATCATTCATTCACAGACAGCTGATTGTGGCGTCTATGGCCACCTTAAGGGGGAGATTTAACGATAAGTGCATTGCTACTGTGCTGAGTTTTACTGTTTTTATTATAATTTTGTCCTTCTAGTACTGTTGACAACAATCCAATTAAGCAGAAATACATATGAAAAACAGGGCGTAAAAAAATATTATCTGCTATAAAAAGTACATAAAGTGAGATTATAGGGCTCCTGATGCAAAACACTTTAGTAATATCAGCAAGAACTTATTGCGTAATTGATTGGGGTCTTAACATGACAGACACCATCACAGCTTACCTGACCGCACCCCGCACAGTATTTTCAAATGACTAGGTATTAAGTGATATCAGGCAGGTAAATAACACAGCAAAAAAAATATTGCATCTCCCAGTTATTATTTTGACAGTGACACTGCTGTATCGAGAAGAAATTTTACCAGCTCTGCAGTTGATCAAGACAAGCATTAGGTGGGCCGCCAATACAGCTATCTGCTGCCTGTGTCCATTCCACTAACTCTCATTAATCAAAGCACTTGTGGTGTGATCTGTTACATTGATTAATTCTGCCATTTTGTGAATAATGCCTAGAAAAAGAAGAGTTCACCAAGTAAATACATTTTATGTTTTATATCCTGTTTTAAGTAACATTTTATTAAATAGGATGTTTTTACTCATAAAGAAATAAGGTACATTTTTCCATCCTACCACTCATACAGAACTTTATGAGCAGGCCAGTTTGTAGGAGCAACAACACAGCTGTTTTTCAGTTGTGCTCTACTTGCCCATTATCTAAATATAATTTGTAGAAATAAATACACACAGGGAGGCCAATTGGTAGCAGGACGTATTTGAGTTGTATGCTGCACAGTGCACTTAATAAAATCTAATATCATTACTTCCAGACCAATATTTGTTTCAGTGCATAATGATCATGCAATTAAGGAGCTAAATGAAGGCTAGTCCCACTTACGCGTTTTTTAAGCGTTTTGCGCCCGCGTTATGCGTTCGCGAAAGCGCATGCGATAGGTATAATGGAAATCGCAGGAACGCAAAAATCCCCAGATTTCCCATGTGCATGCGATTGCGCTTCCATTTTGGTAACGCATGCGTTGCCATAACAGAAAACGGCAAAATCGCATGCTAAAGGAAAATGCACAAGAATCGCGCACGCAATCGCGTGTGATAGCGCTCGCGATTGCCTGCAGCGATTTAGTGCGTTGTAGTGGGGCCATAGCCTGAGTGTTAATATATTACTCCCCCTCTCCTTCAATTTTCCCACCTTTAAAGGTCCCCTGTGAGGAACTAAACCAGTAGGTCCTTCCACCTGGGTTTATGGTAGTTCAGCTGGAATACTTACAGAACCTATTTCTTGCTGGTCCAGTCCAGGTCTCTCTTCTTCCCTCTGGAATCTGATGGTAAAATGCAGAGCATGTCTTCCATAGGTATCATAAAAAACAAGCGAGTGGGGCAGAGCTGAGCAGACTGGTGAGGGAGTATTCAAACTAATTATCTAAACAGTAAACTCAGAGGTGGGGAACTAGTGTTTCAGTACTGACCTTGAGCACTCATAAAGTGAGGGAAGGAAGTTGTAGTTCACCTCTCTGTGTCTGCTGCTCTTAATAATCAAAGCACTTGTGTGTGATCTGTTACATTTATAATTATGATTTTATGAATAATTGCTTAGGGCTAGGCCACACTCGCACGGTTTTTGCGGTGACTTGGTTAAAATGGAAATTGGATTTCCAATGCGCATGCGATTGCGCATACGTTTCCGCTTTGATAACACATGCTTTCACCATTTTTTGCACGTTAACGCATGCGTTTCCAGAACGAAAACGGCAAAATAGGTTTAGGCTTCAAGTTCGGAAAGGGTTTTCACTGTGAGAACGGTAAAGCTATGGAACTGTCTTCCAGTGGACATTGTTATGGCAGGTTCATTGGTCAGTTTCAAAAAAAAGCTGGATGAGTTTCTGCAAGTAGAGTTGATCCAGGGAAATTTCCGATTGCACCTTGGAGTTAGGGGATTTTTCCCCCTACGATATTGCTAGATGGGTTGGACTGGACAGCGTATGTCTTCACTATTATATACTAAAATCGTATGGCAAAAGAATCACGCTCACAATCGTATGCGATAACGAACATGATTCCGTGGTCAATTCCAGTGATGTGGTGGCCTCAGCCTTTAAGAATATTTACAAAGTTATGCCTTTCTTTGATTTCAAGTAACATTTTACTTAAAGGGATCTTGTTATTTATGAATAATATCTATACAAGAGATTGCATTCTGAAAATTCCAATTTCTTGGAATTTTTTTACCTTAGCCACTTAATTTTTAAAATGTTTTTTCTTTTCACAGGCTACCTTTTTACCATAGATCCACATCCATATCTTCCTTTCTATAAATGCAAACTGTAAGTAGCTTGTGTCAACCCTTGGCCAACCTCATGACCACCAATAAATGGTATGGGCTTTTTTTCACTGTGGACGATACAGTTACACTTTTCAATGGATGGTGGCCCTATAAATTTCTTCAAAACATTCAGAAGACTTATACAAATGTAACATTACACCACACTTTCAACAACATAAAATGCATTCCCAATGTTGATTATCCCTTGTAAAATGATAGTCTTTTCTAAATTATTATAATTCAAATAATATTATGGCTTCTCTTAATAGACAAAAAAAGAAATAATCAAAAACATTTAGGCAAATTATCCAGAGCTGCAGGAACTCTGGGTAAATCTTGTAAGTGATACCAGTGTCCGCGTCTTAGGGTGAATATTACTCCACATAAGTATTAATCACCAATACTTACACCGAAAGAGCCATGCAGCCTCTGGTGAGTAGCTGCAGTGACTGCAATCGTAAACTGTTTAGTGATACTTGAATGCCTTTGCTTCACAATGTTTGGATACTGGGAACGTATCATCTTTCTGATGGATGCTTGACTGTGCTGTGATTTCATGTGTTGTTTTCCATACGTAACAACACCTGCAAGCACACAGCACATAACCACACTTGAGGGAACGCAAGTCACTAACTGTTTAATTTTTTTGCTGTACTGCTGGGGACATCAGGTGCTATTTTGCAAACTTTAAACATGCAACAATGATTATTAGCTTTTGGAGATTCATTAGTCTAGGGGCTCACATACTTTTCCCACCTGCACTGTGAATGTTTACATTTCTGAAATAGGATTGGTTACTGTAAAACCATGTGTCACAAGCATTGAAAAAATTGATCAATCAGAATTGGATTAGGTCCTTCAGCAAACCTATATAAAGAGCTGCAAACCTCGGGAGCTCATAGGTTATTGCAGTTGATGGCAGAAGATAGAAGGGCCAACAACATCGGCTTGTTGAAGCCACCGGTGAGCGGGGTCACTGGAGGCCACTATGATCCAGTGACTGGCATTGGTGACTTCAGCGGAGTAGTGGCGCTGGCTGTAAAGAAAGAAGACCTCTGCATAGTTTAGTGTCATCAGCAAACACAGAGACCTTGCTCTCAATGCCCCTTCTAAGTCATATATAAACAGGTTAAAAAGAATGTGTCCCAGTACGGAACCTTGAGGAAATCCACTCTAGAACTTTAGCCCACATAGATGTAGCCCCATTTACCACCTCTCTTGTTTGCGATCCAATAACCAATTCTCTATCCATGTACAAATGTTTTTTTTCTAGGTCAACAGTCCTCAGTTTATAACGCATCTACATGCAATGCCAGAATCTAAATTGTTACCCTATCTATCTTCCTTATAATGGGGTTCCCTACCACTACCACCTGCCTAGCAATCCTGATCTTAAGTTTCTTCTCCTTTGTATTAGAGATGGCAGTCCCCTGGTGTTCAAGAGATTAGCGCTCCATACACCCGAGCTGTCCTCTTCCACTTCATCACCTAAGGCGGCAAATTTGTTGGGATGGTCAAGCTGGGAAGAAGCAACCCTACCCTTCGTCCTCCAATTCCCCTAGTAACCTTTACAAAATCAACCTTCCCTATCCCACTTCCACCCACCTCTATAATGCCCCAGCCAGTCTCTGCTGTCACCCCAGATTTGCCAATCCCTGCAATACTGCAAGCTGCCCCCTTAGATTCTCTATCTCAGCTTCCAAGAGGCAACCCACTCACAGGCAACCCACTCACAGGCAACCCTGACACAGACATAGGTCCCCTGGAATGTCTGCTCCAGGTTCCTATACATGGGGCAGGATGCACATTGCATGGCACTGACAAAACTGTCCCTTCTAATACAACACCAGCACACACCAACTCTTTTTATTGCCCTTCTTTTTCTGTCCTTAATAACAAGGTCCTTTAGAACAAGGGTCTGTAACAGCTTCCACTAAGTTGGTATCCACTCACAGGGAACTTCCTTTGCTAGGTCCAAACCGCAGATCAAACCACTGTGAATTCTATTTAACTAATTGGCCCAAGCCCCCACACCAATTAGTGCAAGAGACTAGAAGAGAGGAAAACACAATTACGTATTAACCCTTTTACAACCTGTGTGATTACAATAGGTGAAATACTAGAACATAGAAGCCCAGTACACCCCTTTAAATGGAATAAAGATTTATCTGCTTACTGCACACACATTCCTTATCACACACAGTACTCATCACAGCACACTGTCGCACAAACAATCCTTATTTCCAAACTTTTACACACGAACCATACAACCATCAAATAATTAAATATACTTCTTTTTATATGCCTTAAAGGGCTGTCCACCCCCAAAACTATAACCCACCACTAATGGCCCCACCATGTAGTGTAATAAAATCCTTACCTTACATCCAGCTCCATATGGTTCTCCTGGAATCCCCGCCAAAGTCCCAAAAACTGCCCACAGGAGTACTGCAGAGTCCATATAGGACTCTGCCTCCTGTTCTCGCCTCCGGGAGAAGTTTGGCATGATACTGCAGCCCTTCTCCCTCCTTCCCGTTTTGCGATCCCTCCCCTACCATAAAAACCCTTAGCCATATAATCATATTTCTTCGCCCAGCCCCAACCGCAAGAATAATTTTAAGTAAGTCTCCCGAAATCTACTTAATCCCTCTCTCCTCCGCCATTTGAGAAGCTGGCCGCCGCGTCCATGATTGGCTGCCTCTCAGCCAATCAGGGCACGGCTGCCGGTCCCGCCCTGCTTGCAGTGTCTTGCAGCAGAAGGCCCGGGGCAATGAGTCAGAGGAGAGAGGAAGGTAAGTAGAATTCGGGGCACTTTCTTGTCAGACGAACTTGCTTGGCTTTTATGAAGATGTGAGTAAAAATTTAGATCGGGCATAGCTGTAGATGTGTATACTTTGGTCGGGGAGTCACATTTGTACATGGATAGAAAATTGGTTAATGAATAGGATGCAGAGAGTAGTTGTTAATGGGGCTCAATTATGGTAAGTGCTATGGTGTGCCACAGGGTTCTTTTTGTTGGGCCACTTCTATTTAATATATTTATTAATGATTTGAAGTGGGTATTGTCAGCAAGGGTTCTGTGTTTGCTGAGGACACAAAACTTTGTCGACCATTAAAAGCTTCAGAGGATGTGCAATCGTTCAGGTGGATCTAGATAGATTGGCACGTTGGGCTGCTAAGTGGCAGGTGAGATTCAATGTTGATGCATTTTGGACTTGTGCTTTATAAATGGCTCTGTTATGTGAATCCCTGTTGGAAAGGGATCTTGGGTTTTGGTGGATAACAAACTAAAGGTAGCAAGCAGTGCCAGGCAGCAACAGCTAGAGCTAGCATGGTATGTCTTGTATAAAGAGAGGTATGGATCACAGGGAGAAAAATGTTATTCTCCGTCTTTACAAAGCATTGGTAAGGCCTCATTTGGAATATGCAGTGCAATTTTGGAATCCTGTGTACAAAAAGGGACATCTTTGAAATGGAAAGGGTTCAGAGAAGGGCACACTAAATTAATAAGGGGATCGGGGAGTTTTGAATATGAAGAGAGACTGTATAAATCAATTATGTATGCTAGAGAAAAGGGCCCTTGCGTGGGGTATGATTACCATGTATAATTATACATACAATAATGATAACACTGTTCACCAATAGAGCAGTCAGAGGATACACGGACATCCCTAAGACTTTATCAGGGTTATTCAATAAAAGTTCTTATTGTTTAAAATGGTGCTAATTTTGCCCCCCAACAAGAGATGTTAACTTTCAAATGCTAAAAGGATCTGATTCGCTGGGGCAAATTTAGCACCATTTTAAACGATAAGAACTTTAATTGAATCTCCCTGTAAGTTCGGAAAGGGTTTTTTCACTGTGAGAACAGTAAAGCTATGGAAGGTCTTCCATTGGACATTGTGAGGGAGGTTCATCTGACAGTTAAAAAAAAAAGCTGGAGTGAGTTTCTGCAAACAAGGAATGCTGCATGTTACCGGTATTGATATATAAAGTAGAGTTGATCCAGGGATATTTCAGATTGCTACTGGGAGTCCTCAAGGAAAATTTGGTGGTGGTGGTGGTGGGGTTTTCCCCTTCCCGTGATCAACAGTTAGGCAGGAAATGAGGTATTGCTAGATGGGTTGGACTGGATGGACTATGTCTTTATTCAACCTCAAATACTATATATTAAATCCAGACTAGAAGTAACTGCATGACAATGTCAATGAAAATAGATACCTGAATACAGCAAGTCTATATTACTTTCTCTCTTGACTGTTCTCTACTTTATTTGACATGTTAATGCTGTGCATATAAAATTTACAATTAAAAGTATTAATGCTCTTTCAATGCCAGATCAATCAAACACCTTGGACTCCTTCCTGCTATCCCCAGTTTCAATTATTTTTAGTTTTACAATATTCAGAATACATTCTGAGGCACAAAACAACCAACTACAATTTACAACATACTTGGTGTATTACTTGATAATAAATAAAGTGGCAAAGATTATTCTGTGGTCCACTAAAAAGTAATTTTTAACAATAGCTGTGTGTCATTCGTCCTATCCTGCCTTTGCACAGTAAACATAGTAATTAAGGACAAAAAAAGAAGATAAAACACAGTTTGGAGTTTTACAAGAACTCTAACAACCCATTAGGTGTTGCAAATAATATGCATCTATGTTATGTGCCACACCTAATGGGTTGTTGGAGTTCTTATATTACTCCGAACTGTGATATTTTTATTATGAATAAAGACATACGTCTATTTCTTACGTCATGACACCAAATCTCTGCCATGTACAATGCCGTTTTGACACCTTACTCTGGGTGTTCCTATAACACCTCTTAGTCACTATCCAATCATGCCCTTAACACCTGGCTTGGATATGCTAATTGGGATTTTCCAGGTACATAATTGCTACAGATTCGTACAAGTCATTCTGAATTGAGAAAGCCAGTCGGATGACTAGCAAAATGCTCTCAAGAACTACAAACTTCAAGTACAGTTGATCTAATTGAATACAACCGATATACCATGACTGGATGAATGAGAACCTTCACAAGCATTCTAGTCTATATCTATTTTTGTTCAGCCCAATTGAAGTAATCACTAGCACATCTTGATATCTAAGGTATTAATTCAGACCGGTAGTGTATGGTCTTGTGCTCACAGGTACCCTATATTATGACTTGATATTAGTTCTATTGCCTATTTAGCAGCAATTGCCACTACACTCCTGTATATATATGCATTAAGGTTTGCAGGATCCAACCTACAGGCTTTAGACTTGGAAATATAAAGTGCGCACGTCTACACAGACGGGTTAAATACTAGATGCCCAGCTGGTTCAGACTGTAAATATAAGAAAGTAATTTATTTATTCTGCACTACAAAAATACACATGTAGGTTTAATGTTATTAAGTATTGTGCAACATAAAACTTTTTTCTTAAACAGCCACAGTACAGATATTTTACCACAAACAGAGGACATGGAATCTATAACAGCATATTCTCAACTTTCACTTTGCTTCATGGCAGGTGTGCCCTGGTAATGGGTTGTGTATGTGCATTGTATAGAGTAGATGGGAGGAAAGAATGGGGGTGGGGGGGAGGAGACCTGACAACAATGTAAGAAGAAGCTAGTAGTAGTAGTGATATTGGTTGCAGTAAGTAAAAATGAAAGAAAGTAGTGATACCCTTGTCCCACCAAATTATAGGTTGCATTTTTTAAAATGAAAATGAAAACATACTTTCTTTACTCTTTATAACTGTGTACACACTTTAACAATCTGTAGCAGATTACATTGGATTGCTACGATGGTACCTCACACACACATTGTATGTAGCAGTGTGTGTCCATGCATGCATGCACGTGAATGTATAAGCAGTGTTTTTAAGTACTATGTATAAAGAGCACATGCAGAAAATGTATGTATTTTTGTGTGTGAAGTATGATGTTGTATTGGGTGTACACATAGAATGTTGTTAAGGGTGACTATACTTACAAAAATCAAATTTTCAAAAATCATACCTTTAGATGGTACTCCACTACGCCAACACACTTTTTCACATATGAAATCCAAGCGTACAGGGAAAGACCTGTCACCCAAACACAGGTATGCTAATTTGTGTCCCTCTAGTGACTCTTACTGGATCTCCCAAAAACATGTCAAAAACATAGTTAATACAAACCCAAATATAATGAGCTGATTAATATATGGTCTTCTATCTATCTATCTAATCTTTCGGTCTGTCTGATCTATTCTTATATTTGTCTATCACTCTATTTCCATTATATAATCTATATATTTGTCTCTCTATCTATCATTTTTTTCAGGCCATTGGGCCCTATTATAAAAGATCGGTATCGCTATCGTAAAATACCGATCGTATCGTAAAATAACGACGGGTTTTTACCGAACGACGTCGTTATTAACGATAAAGACCGTTATTTACCAATAACGACCGGGATTTACCGATATCGGCAAATAACGGTCGTATCGGTAAATAACGACCGGTATTACCGATAAAACCCGTTATTAACGATATCGGTAATACCGGTCGTTATCGGTAAATAAACGGTCGTTATCGGTAAAAACCCAGTCGTTTATTTACGATAACGATCGGTATTTTACGATAACGATACCGTCTTTTATAAATAGGGCCCATTGTTTTATTTTTGCAGATCCTGTAAAGTTTAAAAGGAAACATGTTCTAGAGTATATTATGGATGGACATTTCTAAGTAGTAACCAGCATGGATTTAGGAGGAAGAATCATGTCAAACTAAACTGCTTGGCTTTTATGAGGAAGTAGTAGAAATTAGACTCTGGCATAGCAGTAGTAGATGTAGTTTACTTGGATTTTGCAAAGGCTTTTGATACAGTTCCCCATAGGCGACTAATGTATAAGCTAAGTTCTGTTGGTCTGGGGAGTCACATTTGTACATGGATAGAAAATTGTAAATGAATAGGATGCAGAGCGTAGTTGTAATGGGGCTTCATCATTATGGACTAAAGTGCTAAGTGGGGTGCCACAGGGTTCTGTGTTGGGGCGCTTCTATTTAATCTATTATTAATGATTTGGAAGTGGGTATTGTCAGCAAGGTTTCTGTGTTTGCTGACGACACAAAACTTTGTTGACCATTAAAAACTTCAGAGGATGTGCAATCGTTGCAGGGGGATCTAGATAGATTGTCACATTGGGCTGCTAGGGCAGATGAGATTCAATGTTGATAAATGTAAGGTGATGCATTTGGACTAAAATCCTTGTGCTACTTATACTATAAATGGCTCTCTCTGGTTAAGTGATCCTGTTGGAAAGGGATCTTGGAGTTTTGGTGGATAACAAACTTAAGGTAGCAAGCAGTGCAGGCGGGCAACAGCCAGAGCCAGCATGGTATTGTCTTGTATAAAAGGGTATGATTCAAGGGAGGAAAATGTAAGTCTAAATGTAAGATTGTTAAGGCCTCATTTGAATAGGCAGTGCAATTTTGGAATCCTGTGTACAAAAAGGACATCTTGAAATGGAAAGGGTTCAGAGAAGGGCAACTAAATTAATAAGGGGATTGGGGAAGCTTGAATATGAAGAGAGACTGGAAAAGTTTACAATTATGTACGCTGGAGAAAAGGCGCTTGCGTGGGGTAAAATACATTAAGGGCCATACATAAACTACTGAGGCATTGTTCACAAATAGAACATGTCAGAGGACACAAGCACATCCCTTAAAGGAGAAACTAAACTTCAGTTTTTCAGATCCTAATGTGAAAGTTTTTCTCCCCAGACACCTACACGTTGAAAGATTCTTCACTAGTTATTTGCATTTAGTAGATATGAGTAAAAGATTCTGAAACAAAGGGGCTTCCATTTTGTTGCCAGTAAAACTCATAGCCCTATGTGGCTTCAAAGAGCCACGCCCCCTGACCCCAGCATCACTGTTCTATGTGCAAAGTTTCTAGCATCTCTTTCTAGTGAAAGATAAGCCTCTAAAGTACGTGATCACAGTTAGAGTTGCTGGTGGCGCACCATGAAATGCGTGTGTTTAGAAAACAATCAGACCAGAAGTCACAAGTTCAAATCCCCTAGCTATATTGAAACAATATAACATAGTCTACTTCCTGAGTTTATGGCTTTTTTTGTTGTTTGTTTCCATGTTTCTAGAAAAATATGAAGTTTCTACATATGTACAAACTTTATATATAGCAGCTTGTTATTTATGTACCAACCAGTGTGAATTGCTGACAGTTTCCAGTAGCAATACCAAAACAGTGAACTGATTTTAATTACATTTATTTCTATTGATTGAGAGTTCACCTGTGGCGTGTTCTGCTAAAGGCTGGGTTAGAAAAAAAAATCAGACTATTGGGACACAGGTTTGATAATTATTAGCCCTTGTAGCTAGTGGTGAGAAGCTTCTTTTTAGAAAGACACAGTATAGAAGGTTGCTGGTTCGATTCCCCATACTGAATGCTGAAATGTTAAATGTTCTGTTTCTTCACATGCTAGCAAAGACATACACTGCAAAGATTACTTTTCTTTTTTGTATGTAAAGCATAGGAATTATCATGGTTAGGGACAGGAGCATTTCTAATGTGTTACCAAAAAACTGCACTGGTATCGTGTGCAGAGGGAGGGAACTCTGAGCTGTAACATGATTGCTGTCAGCTTCCAGGAAGCAAGACTGCAGTCCTGTGAGTGTCGGCGGACACTTAGATGGGTGTTCCCAATAGGTGAATATGGGAGCTGACCCTTGTACACACAGGTTATTTTCATAAATCACCCAGGCATCCACAGCAAAGGGAGGAAATGGGACACAGCTTGTTGTTCGTTGTGAATGTGCTCCGCTATTGGGACATGTTGTCTTGGGATTTAGGTCTCCTTTAAGACTTGAAGAAAAAGGTTTAGGCTTCAAGTTCAGAAAGGTTTTTCCAACCTCTATCTATCTATCTATCTATCTATCTATCTATTATCTATTATCTATCTATCTATGTATGTATAGTATAGTATTTGAGGTTGAATAAAGACATATGTACATCAGTTCAACCCATCTAGCAATATCCTCATTTCCTGCCTAACTGTTGATCCAGAGGAAGGCAAAAAAAAAAAAAACCCAACAAATTTATGAAGGGGGAAAAATTCCTTCCTGACTCCAAGTGGCAATCGGAAATTTTCCTGGATCAACTCTACTTTAGTATCAATACCAGTAACTTGCAACATTCCTTGTTTACAGAAACTCATCCAGCTTTTTTTTTGAAACTGACCAATGAACCTGCCATAACAACGTCCACTGGAAGACAGTTCCATAGCTTTACCGTTCTCACAATGAAAAACCCTTTCCGAGCTTGAAGCCTAAACCTTTTTCTTCAAGTCTTAAGGTATGTCTTGTGTCCTTGACATGTTTATTGGTGAACAATGCCCAGATAGTTTATTGAAACTATCAATCTGTTGTCTGTCTGTCTGTCTTTCTGTGGTTGTCTATCTATCTATCTACAGGAGGGAGAAGTGTCTCAAACAGCAGCAGCCACCCGCCACCCATTTTCACAGCATGTACTTAGAAAGGGGAGGAGAAGTGTCTAGCAGCACGCCACACCCACTCTCAGCAGTGTCAGGAAGAAATGTTAATGAGCTCTATAGTGTCGGGCTGAATAGACTCTTTTTATGTTTAATGAAGTTATCCAGTGTCGGCTGCATAAAGTGGGAGGGAGGTGGGGACCAGATTGGAGCAGTAATAAACATTGGAAATTCATTAACAAAACAGGCACATGTAGTAACATAATTTTACTCCCCTAACATTCTACTTTCAGATTATACAAAGTTGTTTCGGGAGTATAGTGACCCTTTAAAGCAGTGGTAGAAAAGTGAGTGCAAGTTTCTGTAGCTGTGGGGGGAGTTATGCTGTGAATAGATTATAAGGTATAAAATTTGTGCCTTGGCCCTTGAATTCTCCAACATGGCCAATTGTTCCTGTAATCAGTATGTTACAGGGATTCAATATATATATATTTTTTAAATACCATCGCCCTGTCACCAATTCCCTACCAATTCCTCATGCCCCTCTGAGGTTTCCGATCACCTTTTTCACCCTCCCTGAACTCAGATCCCCCTGTAATAATACAAGTGCCACAGTCACCAATTCTTCACATTTGTGTAGTACCAGTGCTACTCTTCCTTTCCTTGTAGCCATTAGTGCACAGTCACCCAACCACGCTCCATATAACACCATATCTGCCAGAAATAGCAATGTAGTCCACCCTGCACATTCTTGTCCCGTTTAAGTAATAAAAACATACCTCACAACTTTTCCAAGCGGACAAATGGGACAGAGCTACGATGATTGTAAGTAGTTCCACTCCAGAATTCATTGGAAGCTGCAGCTTTAAAATAATGTTGCCATATTTTTTTTTTTTACCTTTGCCCCTCCAGAGCCTAGCTTTGTGCTTGAAAGTTGCTGAAATCTTGTTACTGGTTTGCTGAATGTTAAGCTCCGCCCCTCTGAGATTTCCTCTGCTTTCTCCTGCTTGAGCTCAAACAGTAATGCCTGTGAGTTCCTGGCAATTTTGCCTTGAGCCTCAAACGAAATGCCTGTGAGTTCCATGCACGTGAGTTGTAACTTCTAGTAGATAACAAAATTACAAGTTAATGTGCTGTATAATAAACTCATGGTGCACTGTTCAACAATAGGTCCATCAAAAGATTGTGGACATCCTTAATTTAGAAGAAAGAAGTTTAATCTTCGGTTTTGTAGAGGTTTCTTTACAGTGAGAAACTGTGGAACGTCTTCAGCAAATGTGGGTAATGGCAAGTTCATAAATAGCTTAAGAGGGAGCTGGTATTTTTTTTTTTTAACTAAATATATTGAAAAATACGGTATTAATATATACAGTCTTGTAAATCAAGGAGCCTTCCCGATTGATCACAGGGAGTCATGAAGGAATCCCCCCCCCTTCTTTTAGCTGTTTTGTTATTTGCCCTCCTTTCAATGAACTATAAGGTAGGCATAATGAGTAGAGGTAAAAGGTTGGACTTGTATAGTATTTGAGGTGAATAAAGACATACGTCATCCAGTTCAACCCATCTAGCAATATCCTCATTTCCTGCCTAACTGTTGACCCAGAGGAAGGCAAAAAAAAACCCACCAAATTTATAAGGGGAAAAAATCCTTCCTGACACAAGTGGCAATCGGAAATCCCTGATAACTTTACTTTATGTATCAATACCAGTAAACTTGTAACATTCCATTTTGCAGAAACTCATCCAGCTTTTTTTGAAATGACCAATGAACCTGCCATTACAACGTCCCTTGGAAGACAGTTCCATAGCTTTACAGTTCTCACAGTAAAAAACCTTTCCAAGCTTGAAGCCTAAACTTTTTTCTTCAAGTCTTAAGGGATGTCCTCGTGTCCTTTGACATGTGTTCATTGGTGAACAATGCCCCAGATAGTTATTGTATGGCCCGTAACGTATTATACACAGTAACATATCCCCACGCAAGCGCCCTTTTCTCCAGCCGTACATAATTGTTACTTTCCAGTCTCTCTTAATATCAAGCTCCCCCAATCCCCTTATTAATTTAGTTGCCCTCTCTGAACCCTTTCCATTTCAAAGATGTCCTTTTGTAACAGATTCCAAAATTGCACTGCAATTCCAATGAGGCCTTACCAATGCTTTGTAAAGGGGGAGAATACATTTTCCCCCTTGAATCCATACCTCTCTTATACAAGACAATACCATGCTGGCTCTGGCTGTTGCCGCTCTGCACTGCTTGCGTACCTTTAGTTTGTTATCCACCAAAACTCCAAGATCTTCAACAGGAGTTCACTTAGAACAGAGCCATTTTAGTATAGTAGCACAAGGATTTTTAAGTCCAAATGCATCACTTACATTATCAACAATTGAATCTATCTAGATCCCCTTGCAACGATTGCACATCCTCGAAGTTTTTAATGGTCGACAAAGTTTGTGTCGTCAGCAAACACAGAAACCTTGCTGACAATACCACTTCCAAATCATTAATATAGATTAAATAGAAGCGGCCCCCACAAGAACCTGTGGCCACCCACACTTAGTCCATTATGATGAAGCCATTAACAAATACTCTCTGCATCCTATTCATTAACCAATTTTCTATCCATACAATGTGACTCCCAGACAACAGACCTTAGCTTATACATAGTCGCCTATGGGGGACTGTATCAAAAGCCTTGCAAAATCCAAGTAAACCTACATCTACTGCTATTCCGAGAGTCTAAATTTCTACTTACTTCCTCATAAAAGCCAAGCAAGTTGTTTGACAAGATCTATTCCTCCTAAATCCATGCTGTTTACTCTTATAATGTCAGTCCTTGAAACATACTCTAATCATGTTCCCTTATTAAACTTTCCAGGATCTTCCCCACCACTGAAGTTAAACTTACAGGCCTGTAATACCTGGCTGTAAACGACTACCCTTTTTGAATATTGGAATAACATCAGCCTTTTCCAATCCAGAGGCACACCACCGGCATGAGGTAATCAGAAAATAAGAAACCATGGCCTAGAATAAAACTGACTTAGTCCCTAAGGACCGAGGATGTATTTTATCCGGTCCAGGAGATTTATTAATATTAACCTTCTTAGTTCTTTCTGTACCATATCCTCGGTTAACCAAAGTGCACTTGAAATCTTATACCATTATTGCTACTATACTCTATGATATCTGCACTTGGATCTTCATAGTGTATAGAGGAAAAAAAAATTATTCAAGACATTTGCTTTATCGCCATCCTCCCGTAACTAACTTATTCCCCATTAATATGGTGCCACATTCTCAGTTCATCTCATCTTCTTACTATTAATATACTTAAAAACATTTTTAGGCTTAGTGATGCTTTGTTCAGCTATCTAACTTCCTTATTTATTTTAGCTAGTTTGATTGCTTTCTTACACTCCTTGTTACAGTTTTTATAATCCCTAAAGGCCCTTTCCATTCCTTCGGCCTTAAAGGTTTTTAAATGCTTTTCTTCCTTTCATTTGCTCTTTACATTAGAATTCAGCCACATGGGCGCAGATTTATTTTTTTTACATTATTTCCTAAGGGTATAAAATTTAGATGTGAACTCGCTTAAAATCCTTGAACACAGTCCACTTCTGTTCAGTACATTACCTGATAATACGTTATCCCAGTTGACATTCTGAAGAGCTGTTTTACACCTGGAAAATTTGCTTTCCTGAAATGTCTTGTTAACCCATCGCACTTTTCCTTTCGATAACAAATACCTATTACATCATACTTTCATTCAATGCCAATCATTTCCAATTCACCATTTTGTCAGCCAGGCTTCTCGCATTTTGCAAACATACCGTATATACTCGAGTATAGCGCGGTTTTTAGGTTTAAAAATTAACCTAAAACCTTGACTCGGCTTATACTCGAGTCAGTAGCAACTTACCTTCAATCCAGAGGCAGCCGCGAGTCCGGCCGGCAGTTTCCCAGTAGTTCTTCGCGGTTGCGCGATGACGTCATCACGCACGCTGATGGGATGATGTCATCGCGCAGCCGCGAAGCAGTAATGGAACTGCCGGCCGGACTCGCGCGTGCTTCTGGATTTGCAGAGAGAAGGAAGACTGACAGACCAGGTACGGGTAAGTGAGTGGGGGGGGTGGGGGGAGGGCTGGGGGTACTGGGGGAGGGCTGGGGGGACATGTATGCATGCAGACACCCACATTTTCTTGTTACTATAGGTGGTTGGAAAACTACAAACTCCAGCAACCAAGCATGTGGAGTTGTAGTTTCCAAACATCTAACAGTGGAAAGGTATTAGGGTGGGGGACAGTATGCCATACAGTAACCCCCAATACCTTTTTACTATAGGTGGTTGGAACTACAACTCCCAGCAACCAACATGCTGGGAGTTGTAGTTTCCAACACTCTAACAGTGGAAAGGGATTAGGGTTACTGTATGGCATACTGTCCCCACCCTAATACCTTTCCACTGTAGATGTTGGAAACTACAACTCCCAGCTGCTTGGTGCTGGGAGTTGTAGTTTCCAACCACCTATAGTAAAAAGGTAATGTGGGTGTGCTGCATGGCATACTGTCCCCCAGCCCTCGGCTTATACTCGGGTCAATCATCATTTCTATTTTGAGGCAAAAATGGGTGCCTCGGCTTATATCGAGTCGGCTTATCTGAGTATATACGGTACATTGTTAGATATGCTATCTGCAATTTATTAGTACACTTAAATACACATGCCTCCCTATCCCCTATGCTAGCCCCACCCCCCTTAACGCCCACCAATGGCCTATACTACACCCTGCTTTCCTTGGGCTATCTATCCAGTGAGACTGCTAATACCCTCCCCCCTCAAACTCTAGTTTAAAATCTCCTCCAACCCTCTAGCCATCTTCTCCACTAAAACAGCTGCACGCCATCAGTGAGGTGCAAACCCATCGCTTACTAAAGAGCCTGTAGCCGACAGAAAGTCTGCCCAGTTCTCAATAAAACCGAAACCCTTCTCCTTACAAACTCTCTTAGCCACTCATTAATGCTCCTAAGATCCCGCTGTCTCCCTGGCTTAGCACGTGGGC
The DNA here is from genome assembly GCA_019447015.1 of Hymenochirus boettgeri. Lineage (NCBI taxonomy): Eukaryota > Metazoa > Chordata > Amphibia > Anura > Pipidae > Hymenochirus > Hymenochirus boettgeri. The sequence continues at coordinate 82,180,737 of CM033477.1, forward strand.
GCAGTAGTATTTCTGAAACACTACCTGGAGGTCCTTGCTTTTATCTTGGCCCCTTGCTCTCGGAAAATCATGTTTAAGGACCTCACCCTCCTCATCTAACTTTGTCACCAAAGTGACACCAATGTGAACCAGACCGCCGGGTCACACCCGGCCCCACCCAATAATCGTATACACGATCCACCACATGGCCGAACCCTAGCACAGGCAGGCAACCCACAGTTCAGTCATGTAGGGTTTGGCCGCAGATTACCCTATCATACCTTCCTTATAATGGATCCCCTAACACTACCACTGCCTTGCATTCCTGACCCTTCATTCCTCCTTCCTTGTATCAGAGGTGGCAGTCCCCTGGTGCTCAAGGGACCCAGGGGAATCCATACATGCTAATTCCGAGGTGTCCTCTCCACTTCATTACCTGGGGCGGCAAATCTGTTGGGATGGACAATCTGGGAAGAAGCCCCCTACTCTTCCGTCCCCACTTCCCTAGTATAACCCTAACAAAACTACCTCCTCCTCAACCTTACTGTCCCTCTTCCACATACCTCTATACTGGCCCCAGCCAGTGCCTGCTGACCCCCCCGTTCTTAGCAATCCTGCAATGCTGCAAGCTGCCCCATTAGACTCTCCACCTCAGCTTCCAAACGGGCAACCCACTCACACCTGACACAGACAGAGGTTCCCGGAACATCTGCTCCAGGTTCCTATACATGTGGCACGATGCACTTGATATGGTACCGACAAACTGTCCTCTAATACCACACACCAGCACCGTGACGCACAAACCTGTTAATTGCCCTTCTTGTTTCAATGTCCCTTTTTTCTATGTCCTTGAGATCAGTCCTTTAGAGCAAAGGGACACTTTCACTCACAGGAACTTCCTTTTGTTAGGTCAAACCACAGGCCAACAACTTAGAATCCTATTTAACTAATAGGCCCCAACCCTCACACCAATTAGTGCAAGAGCCAGAAAGAGAGGGGGGAAAAAAAAACATATAACCCTTTCACAGCCTTTGTTGATTAAAACAGGTACAATACTAGAATATAGAAGTCCAGCGCACCACACCCTTTAACTGGGAAGAAGAAACGTAGTATGCTAACTGCACACACAGTCCTGCACGCACAGTCCTTAAACAGTAAACAATCCTTATTTTCAAACTCACACACACCATAGAACCATCAAATTATTAAGTGTCCTTTTTTTCATGTCCTTGAGATCAAGGTCCTTAAGAGCAAGGACACTTTCACTCTAGTTCATGTCACTCACAGGAAACTTCCTTTGTTAGGTCCAAACCACAGGCCCAACAATAGTGAATCCTATTTAACTAATAGGCCCCAACCCCCCCCACACCATTAGTGCAAGAGCCAGGAAGAGGGGGGAAAAAAAAAACATTATTAACCCTTTCACAGCCTGTTTGTGATTACAACAGGTACAATACTAGAATATAGAAGTCAGCGCACCCCTTTTAACTTGAAGAAGAAAGATTAGTCTGCTAACTGCACAACAGTCTCACGCAACATCCTTAAACAGTACAAACAATCCTATTTTCAAACTTTCACACACACCATAACAACCATCAATGATTTAAGTGTCTTATTTTTCTAGTCTTGAGATCAAGGTCCTTAAGAGCAAGGGACACTTTCACTCTAGTTCGTTTCACTCACAGGAAACTCCATTTGTTAGGTCCCAAACACCACAGGCCCAACAACTGTAAATCCTATTTAACTAATAGGCCCCACCACCCACCACACCAATTAGTGCAAGAGCCAGAGAAGAGAGGGAAAAAAAACACTATTAACCCTTTTCACAGCCGTTTGGGATTACAACAGGTACAATACTAGAATTATAGAAGTCCAGACCAAACCCCTTAAACTGGAAGAAGAAAGATTACTGGCTACTGCACACACCAGTCCTGCACGCACAGTCTTAACAGTACAAACAATCTTATTTTTCAAACTTTCCCACACAAACCATTAACAACCATAAAATGATTAAGTGTCCTTCTTTTTCGATGTCCTTGGGAATCAAGGTCCTTAAGGCAAGGGACACTTCACTTAGTCGTTTTTCACTCACAGGAAAATTTTTTGTTAGTCCAAACCACCATAGATAGATGATTGAAGAACAGGAGGGACGAATGTTCCTTCAACTCCATCTTCAATTAATAATAAAAGGTAAGGTTCACTTTTTGAGGTACCTATAGTTAATTTAAACTATTGTTTATTATATTGATAGTAATTTATTAATTAACTGATGTGAAATGATATATGGTTCACCAACCTACATGACAGGTGAAGGGTGAATGTATTCATTGAGGCCATGCCACATGACACTGTTCTGGGTAGTAGCAAACAGAAATCCCAATTGAGAAATATTGCAAAGCGGCTTCGTAAAGGAAAGTAGACACAGTTTATGGCACGATCGAGATTAATCCAGGAAGGCAGACAGTTCGAAATCACGAGTAAGTCCCATAGGGACCACTGTTTTAAATGTATGAATCCATTTGGCCTCCATCTTTAATAATTTTTTATGTCTTTCACCCTTCCTTATACCCATTTTTGCTACATCAATAATTTGAAACATAAAACCAAACCACAGGTCCAACCAATGTGAATCCTATTTAACTAAAATGCCCCAGCCCCCACACCAGTTAGTGCAAGAACCAGGAAGAGGGAAAAAAACAAAACACTTATTAACCCCTACACAACCTGTTTGCGATTACAACAGGTGCAATACTAGAATATAGAAGCGCAGTGCACCCCTTTAACTGGAACAAAGAAAGATTAATCTGCTTACTGCACACACAGTCCTGCACACACAGTCCTTAACACAGCACAAACAATACTTATTTTCAAACTTATTTTCAAACTTTTACATACACCCTACAACCATCCAATGATTAAATGCCCTTCTTTTACTATGTCCTTGAGATCAAGGTCCTTTAGAGCAAGGGACTTTATACACGTTCCACTCTAGTTTGTTTTTACTCACAGGAAACTTCCTTTTGTTAGGTCCAAACCCTGTTATGATGTCCATGTCCATTGATCTATGTAGGTAAGGCAACTGGGTAATTCAAAAGAAGATTTCAGCTTCATATTAGTGACCTTAAACTTACTCTTGAAAGATTTGAAGATTCTCCTGATGCTAGTCAATGGCTGGTAAACTGTAGGGCTTACTTAATACTGGCTGGTGAACTGGGGTCTCAATTAACGGAATAGTTCACCCCCAAAGTGAAATATTCCTTTAAAGTATTGATTGAAGCCCATGACCACTTCCTTGTTCTGTACAGCTATAGAGCGCATGTGTGAAGTGGTTGGAGATTTCTCTGCGGTGGATCGCGCAATAGGTAAGTTTCTTGAATCTTTGTTCCCAGATCCTGTGCTATTGATTGAAAAACTGGGGGTAAGGCATAGATCCTTAACCTCCCAGGCTTCAATCAATATATTAAAAGAATAGTTCACTTTGGGAGTGAACTATTCCTATAACACTGGCTGGTAAACCACAATTCAAAATTAACACTGGCTGGGGAACTGGAAGTCTGACTTCACACTGAGTAATAAACTGTAGGACTGACAGAGAATGGTTTTATATGTGCCAAACACAAGCTTTTAGTATTATTGCTTTCAGCAAACAAGCTGGTAATATAAGTTGACACTGTGGGCTGTGGCAAGGCAGCAGAGTGGGCATTGAGTGGGCATTTGCGGCAGACTTCTTTTTTTGGTTTTGTTTTGTTCAGTAGTCTCCGGCCACGGTGCCCTATAAAATAATACCTGGCCTTATTATAGTAGCGCTAGCGCCCCAGGGACGAGGAGGAAAATCTTCAGCTGCATTAAAATGAAAGGCACGTGAGTGGAGCCTTGCAAGCTAAGAAGATTGCTGATGCAAGTACTTTTTGTATTCAAATAGGATTATTCAGTTTAAAATGGTGCTAATTTTGCCCCAACCAATTGGATGTAAGCTTTCAAATGTTAAATAAGAACTGATTGGTTGGGGCAAAATTAGCACCATTTTAAACGATAAGAACTTTTATTGAATCTCCCTGAAAACTTTGTTTTTTGGGGGCTTTATTCTCAATTACTTAAAGGAGAACTTAACTTTATTTTTTAAAATCCCCATGTGAAAACTTTTCTCCCCTGAACACCTATACATTACAAGATTCTTCTGTAGCAAGTTGCATTTAGTATATGTAAGTGATAAATTCTGTAACAAAGAATGCTTCCATGTTGTTGCCAGTACAACTCATAGCAAACGTTGGCTTTAAAGAGCCACGCCCCCTGTCCCCATGATTCACTGTCTCTATGCAAAGAGTGTCTAGCTTCGGTTATAGCGAAAGATAAACAGGGAGATTCAATTAAAGTTCTTATCGTTTAAAATGATGCTAATTTTGCCCCAACCAATCAGATCTTATTTAACATTTAAAAGCTAGCATCTGATTGGTTGGGGCAAAATTAACACCATTTTAAACTATTTTATTTATTGAATAAACCTGAAAGTTTCTAAATGTACCTTTGTTGAGGTTTTGGTGGTGCATCATTTATGTGCCATGTTTTTAAGAGCACACAGCCCAAGAGGTCATAAGTTGAAATCCCCTAGTTTACTATGAAACAATACAACACTACTCCCTGAGGTTATTGCTTTTTTTTTGGTTTCTTTTCATTATGTTTGTAGAAAAATATAAAGTTTCTACATATATACAAACTGTTTTTTTGAATTGCTGACAGCATTGCTGGAGCAATACAAAAATCAGCGAACTGATTTTACTAAAATTTACTGACATTAACTTGCATGTTCAGTAGTGGCTCACTGCTAAAGTGCTCCCCTGCGCATGCCAGAGTCCTCGGGGAGTACAAGGAAGAAGCAGGGACCGGATGACACACAGACAGATCCTACTCTTCACTTTTGGAACTTTGGACAGGCACTTGAGGAGAAACATAAGGGTCTGAGGTAAGGATTTTTTAACACTACACAGTGGGGCCAGTAGTGAGTTCAATTTTAGTTTTAATTGGTATGTCCACCTTAAAAGTATTTTTTTACAATAGTGTAGACAACCCCTCCTAACCCTATCCGCATGATTTATTTGTTAAACAAAAAAGTGCCAGATAACTTACATGACTTTGTTGCCACGCCCTCGGGAACAAAGTATTGTTAGGGGACGGACTGACAGCTGAGAGGCAGCCAATCACAGACACAGCTGACGGATATGGAGAAAACCAAAGCATTGCAGCCATGTAAGTAAGTTTTTGGGCATTTTTAAACCATGCGGTTAGATTTAGGAGGTGGGGCTACTCTACAGAAATTATTTTATTTTTAGACAAAGCTGTGAATATATGAGGGATACGAATGGTGGAAGTGAGGGGGAGAAAGGGCTCCCTTGCACATGCCTCCAGGAGTCCTCCAGGAGTACAGGGAAGAGGCAGATACCTTATTCACACACAGGAAGGCTCACACTATACACTTTCCTGCACTTTGAACAGGCACTGTAGGAAAACCATTTGGAGCAGAGGAGTACGATAAGGATCTTTTCACAACACACAGTGGGTTAAATTTTAGTTTTGGGGTGTAGACATGCCATTTAAGGCACTAGAGAGCTTTAAAGTTAATCTGTTGCTTTTTCAGGCTTTTTTCCCAGCCACATTTACAGAAGAGAATAAACACGTACTGTATATCGCCTAAAAAGGTATAGATATAGATGCAGTGCAAAAATAGCATCATTATATTCATCGTGCCATCACCACGAGCAATGGAAGACCGTTCCATAGTTTTACCGTTCTCACAGTGAAAAACCCCTTTGAATTTGAAGACTAAACTTCTTTTCTTTCAGCCTTATAGGGATGTTTGCGTGTCCTCTGACATGTTTCACTGTTGAGAATCCTAGTCCTTACAGCAGGGATTGTAATAATATGCAGGGGAGAAATGAGGAGTATTCACATTGGCTAAATGAGGATATGGTACGGAAACAATTAGACAAAGTTAATATCAATAAAGCCCCGGGACGGGATGGAATAAATCTTTGGATTTTAAAAAAGCTTAGTTCAGTTCTATCTAGACCACTGTTTCTCATCTTTTCAGATTCGCTTTGGTCTGGGGATGTGCCGCTGGATTGGAAAAAAGCCAATGTAATACCAATATTCAAAAAAGCTAGTCGTTCACAGCCTGGTACCTGTAAGCCTAACATCAGTGGTAGGGAAGGTGATGGAAACTTTGTTACAGGATCATATCCTTGACTTTGTCTCCAGAGATCATCTTATTAGTAGTAGTCAGCATGGATTTATGAGAAATGAGAAATCCTGCCAGACAAATTTAATTGGTTTTTATGAAGAAGTGAGTAAGAAGTTAGATTCAGGCACAGCAGTGGATGTGGTATATTTGGATTTTGCGAAAGCTTTTGATACTGTGCCACATAGGCTACTAATGTATAAACTGAGGACTGTTGGCCTTGAAGAAAACATTTGTTCATGGATAGAGAACTGGTTGTTGGATCGCAAACAGAGAGTGGTGGTTAATGGAGCTACATCTATGTGGGCTAAAGTTCTAAGCGGAGTGCCTCAGGGTTCTGTACTGGGGCCACTTCTGTTTAATCTGTTTATAAATGACTTAGAAGGGGGCATTGAGAGCAAGGTCTCAGTGTTTGCTGATGACACTAAACTATGCAGAGCTTTGGAAACTTCCAATGATGTGCAAGTGCTGCAAGCAGACCTAGATAGATTATCAAAATGGGCAGAAGAATGGCAGATGAGATTCAATGTTGATAAATGTAATGTGATGCATTTGGGATTTAATAATCCCTGTACCACCTACACCATAAATAACTCTGTGTTAAGTGCATCTGTAATGGAAAAAGATTTGGGGGTTTTGGTAGATAACAGACTTAGCTATAGCAAACAATGCCAGGTAGCAACGGCTAGAGCTAGCAAGATATTGTCTTGTATAAAAGGGGAATAGATTCAAGAGAGAAAAATATTCTATAAGGTAGGATTTAAAATAAAAAAAAAAGTGAATAGGTTGGACTTGATGGACGGATGTCTTTATTCAACCTTAATTACTATGTAATTACTATGTAATTCTCCCTCTTTACAAGGCACTGGTAAGGCCTCATTTGGAATATGCGGTGCAGTTTTGGAATCCCATATACAAAAGGGACATCTTGGAAATTGAGGCAGTTCAGAGAAGGGCAACTAAAATAATAAGGGGAATGGAGGGGCTTGAATATGCAGGCAGATTAGACATGTTAGGGCTGTTTACATTGGAGAAGCGACGTTTGCGTGGGGACATGATAACCTTATACAAATATATTAATGGCCCATACAATGAACTCTCTGGTGCATTGTTTACTAATAGGTCATATCAGAGGACTCGTGGACATCCTTTAAGGTTGGAAGAAAAGAAGTTTCATCTTCAGGTTAGGAAGGGTTTCTTTACAGTGAGAACGGTGAAACTGTGGAACAAGCAAAAAAAAAACCTCCACAAGAATTATGAAGGGGAAACATTCCTTCCTGATTCCAAGTGGCAGTCGGAAATATCCCTGGATCAAATCCACTTTATGTATCAATACCAGTAACCAGTATAGTATTGCTACTATACTCTATGCTAGCTGTAATTGGATCTTTTATAGTGTATACAGAGGAAAAGAGTTTGTTCAAGACGTTTGCTTTATGACCATCCTCCGTAACTAACTTATCCCCATTAATTAAGGGCCCCACATTTTCAGTCCTCATCTTTTTAGGGTTAGTGTTGCTTTTTTCAGCTATCCTAACTTCATTATTCATTTTAGCTAGCTTAATTGCTTTCTTACAATCCTTGTTACAGTTTTTATAATTTCTAAAGGCCTTTCCCTCTGACTTAAAGGCTTTAAAAGACATTTCTAACTTTTCATCAGAATTAAGCCACGTGGATGCAGACATTTTTTTTTTTTACATTTATTTCCCATGCTTTTAAATTTATATGTGAAATGGTTTAAAACCACCTTAAAACATGTTCAGTACCTTTACCTGATAATATTCTCATCCCAGTTGACATGTAGAAGATTATTTTTAACCTGGGGCAATTTGCTTTCCTGAAATTAAGTCTTAAGGTTTGTACACACTTGCGATCGCGGGTCCCGACCCTCAACGCACGATGTGTACGACTGTTCGTTTTGGCCCGTGCGTTGGCCGCTTAGCGGCCGAAACGGACGCCGAACGACTGACTTGGCAAATTTCCGAACGAACGTCCATTTCGGCCGATAAACGGCGCACACATATGCGATTATCGGCCAGAACAAACGGTCGTACACACCGTGCGTCGCGAGTTGGGACCCAAGATCGCGTGTGTGTACAAACCTTTAGTTTGGGGGGTGGAGATACCCTTTAACAACGTTTTTTCCCAGCCCTCTCCCAACAGCCATGTTAGTTTTGTTAAAAAAAAAAAAAAAAGACTTAACCACCATTCTATCCCTCTGCTCTTTGCTCCTGGCTCCCTACTTTTTAAAAAAAAAGTATAGAGCAATTACCCTTTATGTAAGTGAGTGTTTGCTTTTAACCATTAATCTCCTTATATAGTGCTTATCCTAGAATGATCGATCTGAAACCGCTGTTCTGCACTATGTTCTATACTGTCTTTAAACTGGTTTGTTTAGATTACCTTCTCATTGCAACAGTATACAGTATATATAAAATGAACTGCAGTAGGGTCCAATAGTTGCCAATGTGGGAGATGCGGTAGATACATTGAGTGCAACATTGTTGCTATGTTTTTTAACTATGTTTCTAAGTAGGCTTAAAGCCACATTTTAGCTAAACACTATTTTAAAGGGCATGCCCACCCCCAAATCAATAACATGAACTTCAATAGAATACATACTTCCATGCTGCATCACACTTACTGTTAGCCTGAAAGCTCTCTGGTTGCTGGGGATGTGCAGTGGAAAGTTCACAAAAACGAGCACTAGGAGGCTGAGTTGTAAGGAAAGGCTTCCACCTTGTACCAAACCTTGTCGAAGTTTGGCGCATGCGCATCTGTGCAAATCAGTGTAGGCTGTGCACTCACCTCCCACCCGGGGACATGCGCTATGGAAATAGGAACAGGATTTCGAGCTGTCAGTGCATAGCATGCACTGACAAGTGTATCCACCAGGCAAAAATCAGAAACCACCCCACCAAAAAAAAAAAAAGGAAAAACCTGCCAGCCAATCAGAATTCAGTAGTCTCAATCTTTACACAGATCACTAAGAGGGGCATCTAGCAGAACGAGCAAAGGTGTCTGAGACTCTGACTTTATATTTGTTGATATCAAAGGTGAGAAATCTTGTTTTATGAAATGCTCATTTTATACACAATTATATATACCGTATATACTCGAGTATAAACCGAGGTTTTCAGGCTTTAAAAAAGCCTGAAATTCTTACCTCGGTTTATACTCGAGTCAGTCTTTCTCCTACCTTGTCCGGCGGCCGCGCGATCCACATCTTCAGTGCACTTCCGGATGACGTCACTACCCGGCGCCTCTCACTTTGCGGCGCCGAGTAGTGACATCATCCTGAAGCGCAGAGGATGTGGAGCGAGGAGCGAGCGGCCGCCGGACAAGGTAGGAGAATACAACAGGGACACCAGGGCACACAATAGTTACAAATAAGAGTAAAACCTTCTTTATTTGTGCATACTGTATGCACAAATAAAGGAGGATTTACCCCTATTTGCAAGTATTTGCCACTTAAGATGTTTGAAAACTACAACTCCCAGCAATAAAGCATGCTGGGAGTTGTAGTTTCCAAACATCTTAAGTGGCAAATACTAGTGGGGTTACACCCTCGGTTTATACTCGAGTCAGTCTATTTTTTCCCCTTTTTTAGGTAAAACTAGGTACCTCGGTTTATACTCGGGACGGTGTATACTCAAGTATATACGGTAAAATTTGATTAATTGAAATACACTTGATGCATATATTGTAAATTGTGCTATTTTGCATGCCTCCCAACCGTCCCGGATTTTCCCGCATCTGGCCAAGATTCCCGCAGTCCTGTGTCAGTCAGCCAAAATCTCGCCGGCCGCCGCTATCAGCAGTGTCATGTGTCACAGTCACTCAAACACTAAGTAAACTGTGTGTGATCAGCTGCCCCGATTCCATTCTGTGCTGTCTGTGTTGTGCTCACTGCAGGCTGTGTGAGGATCGCGATCCGATTGGCAGCTCTGGGTAAGAAGCAGCCAATCAGGGACCACTTCACAGTCTCACAATGCGTGGACCCTGATTGGCTGCTTCTTTCCCCGAGCAGCCAATCAGATGATGCTATTTCCTAGGGGCAGGGCCGGCCCGGATAAAGTTAGAGGCAGAGCTTCAAGTTCCTGAGCAGCACAACGGAGAGTCTCTGACTAATGATGACTCACTGAGTGAGACTGAGTCCTGCCCGATCGGATTTCTGATGTGCACAGTCAGTGCAGTGCCTAGCTAGTAGCTCAACCACAGTACTACAGTGACAAGTGAGCCCATCATTTGATTTTAGTTTGGGGGGTGGTGAGAGGGTGAATGCTGACTGCCCATCATTTGATTTTAGTTTGGGGTGGGGGTGGGGGGGGAGGGGGTATGGCATAGATGATTTTTAATTTGTCTGGGGTGGTTCTGAGTGAGGGAGGTTTGAATTGGACAACAATGATTTTTGTGTTTGGGAGGGGTGGTGGGTTGCACTTTACATCAATGTCTGGTGGGTGGGGGTTGGTGAGAGGAGTGTCACAGACACAACAGCACAATGACACATTACACCTGTTGAATTAACCTCCTATTGTGCTAGGGTGGCCTGTAAAGCTGAGTGCATTGATTTCATGACTGATTAATATGAGGTTAATGATTGTTAAGCAAACAGTGACTGGTCTGAGTAATATAAGGTTAACTCATTACCTCATAGTAAACAGTCACAGCCCTGTAATCAATGCACTCTGTCTGCCTAGCGCTGCAATCTATTTGCACTAGTGCGCTGATCCTCATACTGCGTCTCTCCAGCATTCCTCAACTACAGAGGGAAGCCTAGAAATTCAGGGAGTTGTAGTTTTCAAACATCTGGAGAGACGCAGTTTGAGGATCACCGCACTAGTGCAAGCACATGCCAATTCATTAAAATTGACACGGGCCAATGGCCCCTCTTCTTGTTCTCAAATTGTCATCATTTTTCGTGCATTTCGCATGCGCTCCGGTACCGTTAAATTGCTTTCATGTAGTAAGGCCTGGGCCTTACAGCCAGCCTGGACACCTTTAGTTAATATAAGGATTAATTTAACAGTGGTATCTATCTATCTCTATCTAAAGACAATCTATCATCTGTCAGTCTGTCTATCTATCTAAAGTATCTATCTATCTCTATCTAAAGTTATCTATATATCTGTCTCTATCTAAAGTATCTATCTATCTATCTATCTATCTATCGCTAGACAATCTATCTATCATCTGTCAGTCTGTCTATCTAAAGTATCTATCTCTATCTAAAGTATCTATCTCTATCTAAAGTATCTATCTCTATCTAAAGTATCTATCTCTATCTAAAGTATCTATCTATCTAAAGTATCTATCTATCTTTATCTAAAGACAATCTATCTATCATCTGTCAGTCTTTCTATCTAAAGTATCTACCGTATATACTCGAGTATAAGCCGACCCGAGTATAAGCCGAGGTACCCATTTTTACCTGAAAAATTAATAAAAACTGATTGACTCGAGTAAAGCCGAGGGTAGAAATTATCACCAACAAATTTACCTTTCCCAACTCTGTAACTCTGAGGCTCCAGATGTTTGGAAACTACAACTCCCAGCAATCAAAGCATGCTGGGAGTTGTAGTTTCCTAACATTGTATTGGCAACCTGAACCCCCAAAGGCAATAATAGACCCATATACAGTAAAAAAAAGTTTAAAATTAAGAATGAATATAATTCTCTGACCTCGGTAACTAACATTATCAGTGCTGCTCACAATCTGTCACGTTAAGAGCACACAGGCCTGCCAGTATACAGGAATGATTCACACTCTGAATCCGTGCATAAGGGCTGCATGATATCATCCCCAGACACAGCACCACTGCATTACCAGTATATTTCAGTAATTAATTATCCATTCAACATTGGATTTAAAACAGCAATGTAAAAATGAATAACTTACCGGTCCCACAAGACCGGACAGGAGCATCGGAAGACTCGCTACTTCCCTGCTCCTCCATTCCGGCATACAGTACAGGTACCAAGCCTTACGTAACGGCGCGCCCCCGCCTAACGTGCCTGCGTGCACATTCCCCGGTATTCTCTCTGCAGCGTTTGTTCTCCCTCCCTGGTTCCAAGCTCCCTCCCGGTGTGCAAGCTTCCTCCCGGTGTCCAAGGAGGCGGTGACCTAATGGGCTGGAACCGTAAGTGAAAAACTTTTTTTTCCTGCAGATTTGCCATGTGACTCGAGTATAAGCCGAGGCAAGGTTTTTAGGTTTATTTTTAAACCTAAAAATCTCGGCTTATACTCGAGTATATACGGTATCTCTAAAGTATCTATCTATCTCTATCTAAATTATCTATCTATCTATCTATCTCTATAAAGATATTTCAAATCACCTATATCTATAGGATATCATGTCAATTGGACATAATAGAGCTTTTGATGAAAGTAAAATAGAAAGTAAGAGTGGTGGTTTAATATGGGCATAACCTTAAAAAGTGGTGGAGCCTTAGAAAAGTGGCGTGCCCCCCAAAAAAAATTTCCTTGCGCTATCGCGCGCCCCGCACTTCGCTCCACCTGTCCCTCTTTCAGACTTTAATATGTTGGAGGTATGTATTTTGGAATATCATTATAATTTCATTTTGACTAAAGCCTTCCAATATGTTGTAACATGTCTATTATATATATGTTATAAATGTATTTTATTTTTTTAGGATAACTAGCTCATATAATATTTATGTAAATATGGGTGTTTGTGCATGTGTGTGCATAAAGCGTTATATCTGTTTAAATTTTGTTTGAAGTCTTATTTTATTAGAATCTCTATTAGTATGTATAGTATAGATTTGAGGTTGAATAAAGACATACTCCATCTAGTCCAACCCATCTAGCAATATCCTCATTTCCTGCCTAACTGTTGATCCAGAGGAAGGCAAAAAAAGCCCCACCAAATTTATGAAGGGGGAAAAAAAATCCTTCCTGGCTCCAAGTGGCAATCGGAAATTTCCCTGGATCAACTCTACTTTATGTATCAATACCGTAACTTGCAACAGTCCTTGTTTGCAGAAACTCATCAGCTTTTTTTTTAAACTGACCAATGAACCTGCCATAACAACGTCCACTGGAAGACCGTTACGTAGCTTTACCGTTCTCACAGTGAAAAACCTTTCTGAACTTAGTATAGTATAGTATTTGAGGTTGAATAAAGACATATGTCCTTCCAGTCCAACCCATCTACCAATATCCTCTTTCCTGCCTGTTGATCCAGAGGAAGGCAAAAAAGCCCCACCTTTTATAAGGGGAAAAAAAATCCTCCTGGCTCCAAGTGGCAATTGGAAATTTCACTGCATCAACTCTACTTTATGTATCAATACCAGTAACTTGCAACATTCCTTGTTTGCAGAAACTCATCCAGCTTTTTTTTGAAACTGACCAATGAACCTGCCATAACAACGTCCCCTGGAAGACAGTTCTATAGCTTTACCGTTCTCACAGTGAAAACCCTTTCCGAACTTGAAGCCTAAATCTTTTTTCTTCAAGTCTTTAGGGATGTCCTCGTGTCCTCTGACATGCTCTATTGGTGAACAATGCCCAGATAGTTTATTGTATGGCCCGTTAATGTATATTACACAGTAATAATTTCCCCACGCAAGCGCCTTTTCTCCAGCATCAGAATTGTAACATTTCCAGTCTGTCTTAATATTCAAGCTCCCCCAATCCCCTTATTAATTTAGTTGCCCTTCTCGAACCCTTTCCATTTCAAGATGTCCTTTTTGTACACAGAATTCCAAAATGCACTGCATATACCAATGCTTTGTAAAGAGGGAGAATAACATTTCCTCCCTTGAATCCATACCTCTCTTTATACAAGACAATACCATCTGGCTCGGGCTGTTGCCGCCTGGCACTGCTTGCTATTCTTAAGTTTGTTATCCACCAAAGATTCCTTTCCAACAGGCATTCACTTAACACAGAGCCATTTATAGTATAAGTAGCACAAGGATTTTTAAGTCCAAAATGCATCACCTTACATTTTCAACATTAATCTCATCTGCCACTGCAGCCCAATGTGACAATCTATCTAGATCCCCCTGCAACGATTGCACATCCTCTGAAGTTTTTAATGGTCGACAAAGTTTTGTGTCGTCCACAAACACAGAAACCTGCTGACAATACCCAGTTCCAAATCATTAATAAATAGATTAAATAAAGCGGCCCCAACACACAACCCTGTGGTACCCCACTTAGCACTTTAGTTCCATAATGATGAAAGCCCCATTAACAACTTCTCACTGCATCCTATTCATTAACCAATTTTCTATCCATTTACAAATGTGACTCCCCAGACACAAACCTTAGCTTATACCTTAGTCACCTATGGGGGACTGTATCAAAAGCTTTTGCAAAATCCAAGTAAACTACATCTGCTGCTATGCCAGAGTCTAAATTTCTACTTACTTTCTCATAAAAGCCAAGCAAGTTAGTTTGACAAGATCTATTCCCCTAAATCCATGCTGGTTACTACTTATAATGTCAGTCCTTGAAAGATACTCTAGAACATGTTCCCTTATTAAACTTTCCAGTATCTTTCCCGCCACTGAAGTTAACTTACAGGCCTGTAATTACCCAGCTGTGAACGAATACCTTTTTTGAATATTGTAATAGCATCAGACTTTTTCCAATCCAGAGGCACACCTCCTGACATGAGGAATCTGCAAAATAAGAAACAATGGCCTAGATAAAACTGAACTTAGCTCCCTATGTACCCGGATGTATTTTATCTGGTCCAGGAGATTTAATATTAACCTTATTTAGTTCTTCTGTACCATATCCTTGGTTAACCAAAGTGCAGTTAAACCTTTTATACCATTATTGCTACTATACTCTATGATATCTGTACTTGGATCTTCTATAGTATATACAGAGGGAAAAAAAGTATTCAAGACATTCAATGACATCGCCATTCTCAGTCCTCATCTTCTTATATTAATATACTTTAAAAAATGTTTGAGCTATAATGCTTTGTTCAGCTATCCTAAGTTCATTATTAATTTTACAAGTTTGATTGCTTTCTTACACTCCTTGTTACAGTTTTTATAATCCCTAAAGGCCATTTCCGTTCCCTCTGCCTTAAAGGTTTTAATGCCCTTTTCTTCTTTCCATTTGCCTCTTTGCATCAGAGTTCAGTCACATGGGCATAGATTTTTTTTTTACATTTATTTCCCAAGGGTATAAATTTAGATGTGAACTAGCATAAAATCCCCTTGACACAGTCCACTTCTGTTCAGTACCTTACTTGATAATAGATTATCCCAGTTGACATTATGAAGAGCTGCTTTTAACCTGGGAAAATTTGCCTTCCGAATTAAAATCTTTGTTAACCCAGCGCACTTTTCCTTTAGATAACAAAGTCCAAACGCCACTATTTCATGGTCACTATTCCCTAAGCCTCCAGTTGCATTTATATCTATAATGTGGTCCACGATGTTAGATATTACCAGATCCAGAGCTCCTTTTCTAGTAGGAACCTCAACCACCTGTGAGAGAAAATTATCCTGCAGCAAATTCAGGAACTCATCACCTTTTTCTGTGATGGCAGTTCCACTACACCAATCTATGTCAGGTAATTAAAGTCCCCCATAATGAGCACACTCCCCAAACTTGCAGCCCTTGCCAACTGCAATATATATGAAGTTGACTCACCTCCCCTCTGCTAGCATTTGGCAGCTTATAGCAACACCAACAGTGACATTACCTCATTTCCTGTTGCCTAATTCCACCCATATTGCCTCACATTAAACATCTAAATCGCCAGTTATCACTTCTTTTAAATTTGGCTTAAATTCTATTTTAACACAAACACATACTCCTTCCCCTTTCCTTTTTCTCTGTCCTGTCTAAACAAGGCATATCCTTCAAATTTACAACTCAGTCGTCAACTATGTTTCTGCTAACCTATAAATCATACTTTTCATTCAATGCCATAATTTCCAATTCACACATTTTGTCAGTCAGGGTTCTCGCATTTGCAAACATGCATTTTAGATTATGATCCTGTAATTATTTGTACACTTTAATACACATGCCTCCTAATCCCCTATGCTAGCCCCACCCCTGGCCTATTTACACCCTGCTTTCCTCCTGGGCTATATATCCCAGTGAGACTGATGTCTTTTTTTGATGTTGAATTTGTATATGAGCTGCCTTTCTATCCGGGCCAAGCTCTTTTGCTTGGCTCTGCTCTCCCCTCCGTTATTTGTTATCTATGTTGCCTAGTTACCACTGTATAGTGGTATACAGGGCAGCTGGATAGATGATTGGAGCCTGTGGAACATGTGACCGCTGGGTGTATGCCAGGAATGCGAAAGTTTTCCGCACACAGACTTTTACCTGTTACGGAGGGGCTCTCTCGTTACTGCACCTGCCGCCCAGTTAATGGGTTAAGGCAGGATATTATCTTTTGTAAGTTATGAGCAGGGATTTATGTTTGTCTATGTTGGATTTATGTTGTTGTATATATGGATCCAGGTTGGAGAGTGCGACCAGGAGTTTTTATACACTATGGGTGTTTTTAATCTAGGTTTTGGTGCTATATTTATATATGGTCTCACTTTTTAGCTGTTTTATAATGTTTTACTTTATGATATGATTTTCTACCATTGATTGTTTTGTCTATAAGGTCTCACTTTTATGATATTGTATGGGTGATGGTTTTAAATAGAACTGTTTTCACTTGGCTTCACCACGAATGAGTTAATCCTTGATACACTTGAAGGGGTGGGGTTTAGGGTCATGTGCTATATATTGTGTTTGGTACTATGGTATTGTTTGTTCCTGACGACAGCCCTGTGGGCGGAAACGCATAGAACTACAATAAATATGCTGTTGCAAGTAAATAAAGTCCCTTGCTGAGTGCTTCTCGTATGGATGCTCTATATATATGTATTTTTATATGTGTGTATATATTATATTATATATATATATATTATATAATATATAATATATATTAATATATATATATATATATATTATTAGACAAAAGCAGGTTCAACTCACCTCAGGCGCACTGTTATGTATTATTAAAGCATTTTGAAGAATACCGTATTTTCGCCATATAAGACGCACCGCATAAAGACCCCCATTTTTAAGGAGGAAAATCAGAAAAAAAAGATTCTGAACCAAATACTGTAGTAAAATATTTTATATCACTGTATAAGTTAACAACAGTTTAAAACAATTTTATGTCAACCATGTAACATATTAAGAACTTGTACGCTTACTTATCTTTACTCTCATTAACAGTCAGCCTCCCCAGTCATGTGACCCTACAATGGTACCCGGGACTGGCACATGGTGGCGAGGGTACTCGCACAGCCAGCTAAGAAAGAGACAGCTGACGTGCTGGGTGCTGGTATTTTTGGGTTACGGTAGTTACTGACCCAGAAGATTTCAGGTTTTGCACTATTGAGAGATCTGTGGGTTCAAACTGTACAGGGTGAGTACCACACACCATCTCCTGGTACTCATCTGAGTATGGTAGCTCACTCAAAAAGTTTATGTGCACCCCTGTCTATAAATATGGGAGTGTTGGGATGTGTGTTATCATATACAGTAGATATTGTGCACTCCTATGATATGATACCGGTATATGATATCAGACAAAAAAATGAATGGATCTTCTATGGGGAGTAGAACCAGTTCTGCATATCAGTGACGGTGTATGTGCGGTGATTAACAGTAGTGTGATGTCTGCTGCAGCGTGTGACAGACATCTTACCTACAGCATGGCCCCCTCTCAACTGTCATAGGGGCGTGACCAGCAGCACGACACAGGCAGAGAGCGAGCAGCACAGGACACAGAGCAGCAGGATCTGCCTCTCAGACACTCCGTTTGAGAACAGTGTGGACGGAGAGAACAGTGAGTAGACGGCTGCAGGCCATCTGGGGTCCGGGCACGGGTGCAAATACGCCCGAGCCTGGACCCCCAGATAGACATTTGCCGTATAAGACACACCCACTTTCCCCCCCCCCCAGTTTTGGGGAAGAAAAAGAGAGAGGAGCAAACGAGCCGCTCCATATATTTTTTATAGATGAATAATATATTTATTGCATGCTTACAAAAAAGCATAATGGTTTTTGTAAGCATGCAATAAATATATTACTCATCTTTAAAAAAAATAGATTATATGGTACGGATCATTTGTTACCTCTGTGTATTAGAGTGGCCACAGCTTACAACATTTCGAAGGACACAGCCTTCTTTCCCAAGTTTACATGGTATACTGACCACATTATAAACCCACCCACAGGAAGTGGTCACTGATACACCAACACAAGTGACCAAACTATCTAACATACAACAACACAAACCCTTAAATGGGATGTCTTAAAGGCAGGTACCCATCCCTCCCTACTCTGGGTGAAAAATATCCGAAAACATGCACAAACCATATTTTACTGTCCATCTATCCAATAAAACAAATAGATGTTTCTATTCCTAACATCCAAGAAATGAATCTCTTTATGATCCCAATTCAAGGTATACTTGATATTTGCATGTATCTGATTAATTTCTTCAATGTCACCCCGTCGTATGCCAATGCTTTCATGCTGAGGCAAGAGGAGGACATCGTCTATGGGCTTCCATCTTTCTCCAGCCATTGCTTAGCATGGTGGAGATACATAGACGATATCTTCCTCCTGTGGCGGGGTGACGTTGGATCCCTCATGGCATTTCATGAAGAAATTAATCAGATACATGCAAATATCAAGTATACCTTAAAGAGATTCATTTTCTTGGATGTTAGGATCAGGTGGGATTTTGTACCCTCACCAGTTAGGGGAGGGGGCCGTATTCTTAAGTTAAAACAATGTGAAGTGTGGTGAATTCACAAGATGGGGACATTGGCCCCTGGGGGTCTAAATAAAGACTATGACCTCTATTTTGTTTTGTAATAAGGACTTGTTCTGGTAGTCTCCTGTTGTTTCCCTCTATTTGTTTTTTGGATAGATGGACAGTAAAATATGGTTTGTGCATGTTTTCGGATATTTTTCACCCGGAGTAGGGAGGGATGGGTACCTGCCTTTAAGACATCCCCTTTAAGGGCTTGTGTTGTTGTATGTTAAGTACTTTGGTCACTTGTGTTGGTGTATCAGTGACCACTTCCTGTGGGTGGGTTTATAATGTGGGTTTGTGTATAGGTCTGTATACCATGTAAACTAGAGAAAGAAGGCTGTGTCCTTTAAAACGTTGTAAGCGCATGGTGAAATAATACATTTAAGCAACGAGTGCTGTGTCCACTGGATTTTTGCTATATGTACAGAGGCTCCTCAGCAGGGTCTCATAGATGCGTGCACCGTGACCAAGAGCATTGGAGGAGAGATGCCTATCCCTAAGAGTGTATATATTTATATATATCTATTATATATAAGAGTGTATATATTTATATATATCTATTTTATATATATATATATATATATTCTCCTAAGTAATACACTACCCAACCATCCAAAGCTGCAAATCTGGTATATTGGAGCTTAGCCACCTCACTCCTATTTTATGTATACATACATACAAGGATACTGTACACAGAGTTTATGAATGTATTACTAATTTTATATATATATGTGTTAGTAGTAAAGTGCAAGTTTTAAGGGACAGCAGTAACCTTCCCCATGCTTCACAAACAGACATGTTTGTTGTGAAGACAGAGAAAGGGGACAGGTGTGCATGAAACTTTGCACTTTTCTACAAACAGATGAATATTAATGTAGCAAGTATTCCAAAAACTCCGTGTGCGGTATCCTTCATACGTATATATCACAAAATCTACTTACAAGCCTTCATTACCACAATGCCCTCTGCTTGACTTCTGTGCATTTTCTGTGCATGGAAGTGAAGCAGGAGGTGCTCAGCCGGCATTTGCTAATGTGATTGGCTAATGTATTGCGCCATAGTCAATCCCAGGAGCAGACGCTGGTCGAGCCCCTCCCCCTTGACACAGAAAAGGCACGGAAGTCAAGCAGAGGGTGTCGTGGTAATGAAGTTTTTTAAGTAGATTTTGGGTGGAATCTTTGGAAGCTGTAATCTTCGCGAGGTTGATGTTTAAAGCATTTTACAAGCTAGTATTATAATTTCATTTAGCGGGGTGGACATTCCCTTAACGGTATATAAAACTGTATATGTATATATATATATATATATATAGATATATAGATATATATATATATATATATACTTGCAAGGACGCTAAGCACTCCAAGGACGGGTAAATTAAATATTTATTAGCACAAGTAGATCAAAACAAACCTACGCGTTTCGGCCCGGAAGTTGTGGGCCGTCATCAGGGTTACAGACAAATGGGCGAACAGGATTAAAAAGGAAAGGACACACCCCCTTACACACCCCCAGCCCGCCCCCCACACGTGTATCACCGAAGCTAAAGTGACGAGTGCCTGGTGCGTTACTACACTAAGAGAAACCAATGCAAAGAGAGGGAAACTAGTTAACCCCGTGACTGCTAAAAGGAGAGTCAGTACACAACTACTCCCAGAGATGTGCATAATAGAGTGTAGCACTATCGCAACACCTGTGGCTCTAACAGATAAAAAGCGTGCCAGATAAAGTGCCTGGTGCAGTATAGTAAATAGGACCCAGCTACCTATAAATACAAAGTGCATAAGGTGCAATATAACATGCCAATGTTAGACCAGAGACAAAGTGCCAATGAAGTAAATATAATCCAATCATAAAACATAAGTAAAATAACTAATCTAAAAGGCTATATAAAAGATGGGGGGGACACGTTAGTAATAAATAGCTAAAACTAACTATAAATGTATAAATACCGAGTAAGAACTGCTGGAGACCAATACATATATGACAGCCTGGGGCTCAACTGTAAAAAAGAAGAATCCCAAATCAAGAGAACGGAGGGACTACACCAAGGACAATGCAAAACTAGAGAGATTAGCTCATAAAAAACAATTAAGAGTAAATAGTTCGTTCAAGCCCCGGGGGGATAGAGTATCTAGTCTCTTTATCCATCTAATCTCTTGCTGTAATAAGGCTCTTTTGCGGTCACACCCCTCTCGTTCTGGTTCGAAGTCAATAGCCATCCATCGCATCGTTGAGATGGGGTGTACCAACTGTCTGAAGTGGCGTGCCACTGATTGTTCACCAAACTTATCTGTAGATCCGTGAGCAGCCTCTATGGAAGACTTATTCAGTTGTAGGCCAGATCTTATAGCCAACCTATGATTTGCCAGGCATTCACGGAGTGTCGTGGTAGTTTTGCCTACGTAGTATTTCCCGCAAGGGCAGGTAATGATATAAATCACAAATTGGCTCAAGCAACTAAGTTTATATCGGATATTAATCCTCTGCCCATGGTGGGGGTGGGGAAAATCAGGCCCAGTAAGAGCACTTCTACATGCCACACATCCCTGGCATTTGTAACAACCGTTCTTGCGGGCAGGGAGCCACATGTTATTTTTCAATATTGGATCTTTTAGATCTGTGGCATAAGAATGTTTCGCAAGTTTCTACCTCTTTTGTAGGTAAACATGGGAACGCTGTTTTTAAATGGTAAGTGGTGGTCATTAGTGAGTATTTCCCACCTGGTGCGTATGCTATGTTTTAAAGCGCCACTCATAGGGGTATATGTGCTGATGTAGGGTATAGTGCAGTTGGCGCTTCGTTTGGCCACACCATTGGTCTTTTTGTTATGGGACCAATTGGAAACTGCACGTTCCATTTGTTGGTTTATCACGTCTCTCTTGTAGCCCCTTTCAATGAATTTTTGAGATAATTCTTTAAGTTGTAACATAGCTTTATCATGGTCAGTATTGTTCCTAAGAACCCTAAGGCCCTGGGAATATATGATGCCACGTTTGTGGGCTTCGGGGTAGAAACTGCCTGCATGCATTAGTGTATTGCGATCTGTCGGTTTAGAATATAGGGTAGACTTGAGTCTCCCATCTTCCTTATAA
Organism: Hymenochirus boettgeri; assembly: GCA_019447015.1. Classification (NCBI taxonomy): domain Eukaryota; kingdom Metazoa; phylum Chordata; class Amphibia; order Anura; family Pipidae; genus Hymenochirus; species Hymenochirus boettgeri. The sequence continues at coordinate 82,202,879 of CM033477.1, forward strand.
ATGCGGAGATCAAGGAAGTCTATGGACTCAGTGCTAGTCGTCATTGTTAGTCTCACTGGGGAGTCCAAGTCATTTAATGTATTAACATATTGCCTGCATTCTTCCATGGTGCCATGCCAAAGAAAAAACAGGTCATCAATGTATCTCTTGTACAATAGTATCTTATTGCCACCCCTGGGGATAATGTGGTAAGATTCATACTCCTCCATATAAATGTTTGCAAAGGAAGGACCAATATTGGAACCCATAACTGCTCCAGATTTTTGTAAAAAGTAAGTCTCTCCGAATCTGAAATAATTTTTCTCCAATGAAAATAGTAACAGGTCCATAAGGAACTCGGTAGGAGGGGACTTATGGCCAGGGGGGTGTGTCCTTTCCTTTTTAATCCTGTTCGCCCATTTGTCTGTAACCCTGATGACGGCCCACAACTTCCGGGCCGAAACGCGTAGGTTTGTTTTGATCTACTTGTGCTAATAAATATTTGATTTACCCGTCCTTGGAGTGCTCAGCGTCCTTGCAAGTATCCATATCGTTTACCTCAGCACCCAGGCAGCTGTACACTTGACCGGAGTGCAACGGATCTCTGCTTCCTTATTTACCTCTATCCCGGCTGCACCCGCTTTATTTGTGAACATATCACTAGCTTGACCACACATTTACCTGCCTATTTCCAACATGGCAGAGGATCTAAATCAGGCCACCAACCTCTTGGCTATAGACACTAGTGGGGATTTCTATTTCTCACAGGAGGACGCACAGCGAATCCGGTTTGATGATCCGGTATTGGCTATAAACCCGGATTCTAACAATAGGGACACGTTTTTTAAACTGCTTAGACTTAAGCGAAAGGAATTGGACCTATACCTCCATGGAGTATTCCTGTCAGAATACCACCGCACTCGCAGAATCCGTAGGGGATTCCGCATACGCAATGTGCCCACCATTGGTAGGTACGACCCGGATTTCTGCACCAAATGGTGCGGAATCCTTAATCGCTGCTCTTTCGACCTCTTATTTCTAGTGATTGAACATACTGGGAAGGAACTTCCCAAAGTCCGGGAAGACATTAAAAATATGGAATTTATACATAAGGAGGCCCTTAGTAAGGATACCTCATGTAATTGGTTAGAGAAACTAGAGCTCCAAGTGGCTAAATATAAAGAGGACTTACTTATTTTTAAAAAGAAGAAACTAGCCAAGGTTGAAATGGACTATAATGAAAAAAGAGTTTATGGGTGGCTGTATGGCAAGACCACTGATGTAGCCCCATATAGGAAAAGATTCCGCCGTAAAACTTTGAGAACAGTGGACAGTTCTGACGATTCCAATCCTTCAGATAATGAAAGAGACACCCAAGTAACGGAGACACAGGCAACAGCACCCCATGGTACCTATCATCCCTCTTCTTTTTTAGGGGTCAACACAAGATCCACTACCAGAATAAAAGGACCCGGCACAGGGCAGTCACAAGAATGGGGCGGGCGCTACAAAAACAAGGGGCCTTCCTCCCAAACCCCCAAAAAGGAGGTAATTTATAATTTGAGTGCACACCTACTGACCCCTGCTGAGCGTAGCCTTTTACAAAAAGGTCTTTCATTTGTACCTACCCCTACCTGTGACCAGCTGGAGGACGAAATTGATCTCTTCAGGTTCCAAAGAGCTTTAAAATTACGGGACCTATTTCGAGATACGTCCAGTACCCATTATGGGTTTTGAGCCAAAAGCAGATATGACCCTCCTAATACCCCACCTGCCATAAGGGTCTTTGGTGATATGATAAAATAACAAATTTCACCAAAAACTCAAAAATTCAGTACAATAAATGGTTCAACCTTTCAAGGGAAGAAAACATTGCCTTACGGACACTGAGGGAAGATACCCAATTAGTCATTCGACAGGCGGATAAAGGTGGTGCAATAGTTTTACTAGATGCAGCATACTACAAATCTGGCTGATAGAACCGTATATACAATACTCGACAAGGATCCCACGGCCCAATTCAAAAGTACCCTGGATCACAAAATACACATGGCTGTCGACAGTGGATGGATTTCTAAGGAAGAGAGCCTATATCTCATCACTGAATTTCCCAAGGCGCCTATCATTTACACTGTCCCTAAAATACATAAATCCACTACGGCTTCACCTGGGAGGCCTATAGTGGCTGCTTGTGGATCCATATTCAAAACTATAACCACTTACCTTGACTCATTCGTATCTGCGTGACAGCCAAAATCTATTAGAGATATTGAAAACATATCGGGACCTCCCTTCCGACATCATATTTATGACATGCGATGTCAGTAACTTATATACCATTATCCCACAAGTGCCCGGGGTCAATGCATGTAGAAACGCCCTGATAAAAGCAGGCCATAAGTCCCCTCCTACCGAGTTCCTTATGGACCTGTTACTATTTTCATTGGAGAAAAATTATTTCAGATTCGGAGAGACTTACTTTTTACAAAAATCTGGGACAGCTATGGGTTCCAATATTGGTCCTTCCTTTGCGAACATTTATATGGAGGAGTATGAATCTTACCACATTATCCCCAGGGGTGGCAATAAGATACTATTGTACAAGAGATACATTGATGACCTGTTTTTTCTTTGGCATGGCACCATGGAAGAATGCAGGCAATATGTTAATACATTAAATGACTTGGACTCCCCAGTGAGACTAACAATGACGACTAGCACTAAGTCCATAGACTTTCTTGATCTCCGCATTTATAAGGAAGATGGGAGACACAAGTCTACCCTATATTCTAAACCGACAGATCGCAATACACTAATGCATGCAGGCAGTTTCTACCCCAAAGCCCACAAACGTGGCATCATGTATTCCCAGGGCCTTAGGGTTCTTAGGAACAATACTGACCATGATAAAGCTATGTTACAACTTAAAGAATTATCTCATAAATTCATTGAAAGGGGCTACAAGAGAGACGTGATAAACCAACAAATGGAACGTGCAGTTTCCAATTGGTCCCATAACAAAAAGACCAATGGTGAGGCCAAACGAAGCGCCAACTGCACTATACCCTACATCAGCACATATACCCCTATGAGTGGCGCTTTAAAACATAGCATAGGGGCGTGGCCTGCAAGGAGCGAGAGCGGATGCCATCAGCCTGAGCTCCGTTGCTCTCCCTACTAAAATAACGTGACTACCAGCCCAAGGAAACCAAATAACAGAAAACAGTGACGGAGGAAAACACAGAGGAAGAGATGGCCAGAGGAAAAGCTGATAAGTAAAGGAACAAACCTAAAAAACTTACTGCTTACTTCAGTGCAGGGGAGAGACCCGGGATGACGTCCCAAAATGGCGCCGGCGCTCAGGAAGAGATTTGCGCCTCCCAATCGGGTCCAATGCCGGACATAACAGACGACCAAACACCTGTAAAAAAGAAGGGAAACCGAAAGGTTTAGTGAAACAGAACAAAATAACCAAACCAAAACGCACCTGGGTGATTCCCCAATCCATATATTAGAACACAAAACGGACATATCAGCTGTATCAGATAGCCCCACAATCCTCAGCACCTGAGATGGCAGATCAAGAGGATATATCTGAAAATCTAAGTAATAACAACAAACAAAGAAAATATACTAATGACTGCTTTAATACATTTCCCAAACACGATGAACCAATAACAGTATCAACTTTGAAAGAGCTATTTACTTCACAACATAAGGCACTGATAACCGACTTCACTATCCTAATGAATGATCTCAAAAAGGATATTTCAGATATTGGGGACAGGACAACTCACATAGAAAACAAATTTGAACAATACGTGGAATCATACAATGATCTGGTAGATTCCCACGGACAACTATCTGACACTGTAACAGAACTCCTAAATAAAATCACAGATTTAGAAAACAGATCTTTTAGAAATAATCTTAAGATAAGAGGTGTCCCGGAGCGGGTGAAAAATAACCAGCTCATGGAATACACACAAAACTTATTTAAAGCACTTCTACGAGGTATGGATTCAAGGGAGGAAAATGTAATTCTCCCTCTTTACAAAGCATTGGTAAGGCCTCATTTGGAATATGCAGTGCAATTTTGGAATCCTGTGTACAAAAAGGACATCTTTGAAATGGAAAGGGTTCAGAGAAGGGCAACTAAATTAATAAGGGGATTGGGGGAGCTTGAATATGAAGAGAGACTGGAAAAGTTACAATTATGTACGCTGGAGAAAAGGCGCTTGCGTGGGGATATGATTACTGTGTATAAATACATTAACGGGCCATACAATAAACTATCTGGGGCATTGTTCACCAATAGAACATGTCAAAGGACATGAGGACATCCCTTAAGACTTGAAGAAAAAAGGTTTAGGCTTCAAGCTCGGAAAGGGTTTTTCACTGTGAGAACGGTAAAGCTATGGAACTGTCTTCCAGTGGACGTTGTTATGGCAGGTTCATTGGTCATTTTCAAAAAAAAGCTGGATGAGTTTCTGCAAACAAGGAATGTTACAAGTTACTGGTATTGATACATAAAGTAGAGTTGATCCAGGGAAATTCCCATACAGTTAACCGGGCCGCTACCGCTTCCGCAAACCAGCAGTGATGGAACATCACGTGGTACAAATCCATCACATGGCCAAACAAAACTGCCGGACCTGATAGAAAAAAGGGAATACTGGCGGAGAGGCGGAGCATCAACAAGGCACGGAGCGTGTCAGACAGACCACGCCCCTAGGGAATCCACAACATTACAACGAGTAGGGGAAACCATGGGAAAATAACACACACACGCCATTCCCAAATCGAAAATCCATAAGAATAGAACCCCCAACCGCAGGTGCCCATATAGGCAGGCACACAGGAAAACCAAATATGCTCCCCAAAATAAAAAAGTCTAATATACAATATATACACTGTACACTTATGGAAGCAAAATGTTAATAATCATTAATAAATAAATCATGTACCCTCAAATAGCTCAACCCAAAGGGGACATGCAGTACAAAAAATGGAGAAATGTCATTATAATACATAGAGATCATCCATCCAAGGATCATATCGCAAAGTCAATAAATATATATAAATATAAATATATAGAGGATAGGAGATAATCACAAAGTTATATAAATAGGAATCAGAGTAAAACCAGAGTAGTAAAAGGCAGAATTATAAACAACCGAGTATTCAAAAATAGAATTATAGAAAACAACCCAAGTTATTAACTTCATTGAGACCGTTGGGTACCAGAGTTTGTATTCGTGAGATCCACCTCGATTCAACTTGGAGGAGTCTTTTTGATCTATCCCCCTCCATAGGTGGTACATGATCAAATACCATACATTTCAATGAAGACGATTTGTTCATCCTCTGGGATGGGCCCCAGGAGGAGTGTATTCAATCCTTGAACTCCTTTAACCAGATGACGGCTTTGGTGAAATTTACCATGGTGACTAATGAGACCTCAATAGACTACTTTGATCTCAGAATCACTAAGGATACCCAAAATCTACATACTTGCCTATTTTCTAAGCCAACGGATAAGAACACCCTGTTACACGCAATAAGCTACCACCCTCCTCATCAAAAGACAGGAGTGATTTTTTCACAATTCTTAAAGGGGAACTGTGGTCCAAAAATGACTTTAGGTAAATTGATAGGAATTGCTCTCCTGAGAATTTTTGCAATTTATTTTTGTTTATTTTGCAGTTTTGAAGATATTTATATTTTTGTGTGTGATATGGCAGCAGCATCACCAGGTCCTCTGCACTTGCACGTCAGTCAATCTTCCCTGTGTCTCCTCCTCCCCTTTGCAGACCCCTGGTCCCTCCCACTCATGAACCCCATAGTCCCTCCAGTTGCAGGCCCCACTTGACCCATTTTCTTACAGCCCCATGTGGCCTTGCCCACCCGTGGGTGTTGTGGCCCTGCCCACCCACGGGTGCACAAGCCCCACCTGCGGGTGCACAAACCCCGCCCACCGGCGGGTGCACAAGCTCCGCCAACTCGCGGGTGCCGAGGGCCACTCAGACCCCCCCTACAGAAAACTATGTGGAAACAGCCTTATCAGGCACAGTGAGAACTCAGCCTGAAAAGGCTGTTTTCACATAGTGGGAAAGAAGGGCTTTAGATTCCCTTACCTACTCTTCCTGTCTCCCTCACACACTAAGGGTGTCTGAGGCTGTGCTCGCCGGCTGCACTGTGCAGGAGAAGCCTTAGGAATGTCACATGTCAGCCTCCTACCCATTAACTTTCTGGTCAGTCATTTCTTTATATCTTGGGCTATGGAGCACGTAGAGAGCTGGTTGATGGCTCGTTTTAAAGGTATAAAGGTAGGAAACTTTAAATTAAACTCAATAAATTCATCATTAGAGGATATCGTCCTAGTTTGGTAGAACAGCAACATAACAGGGCAATAGAGAACTTTAACTCAAACAGCTTAGAGTGGAAGGTGGGGTTTGGTGATGAGAGTAAGAAGACTATCCCATATGTGTTGCAGTATTCCCCATAGAGTACAATTATAAAAAAATTGTTTTAGAAAACACTGGGAATTGCTTTCTAATGATGATTTGTTGCCATTTAGACAATCTTAACCTATCTTTGCCTATAGGAGAGCCTGAAACCTAAAAAAATTGTTAGTAAAAACTGACCTTGATCCATTTGAACCCAAACAGGCACCAACATGGCTTAGTTACAAAAAGGAGGGTTGCCATAAATGTACTGGCTGCCAGGCTTGCAGTTACATGACCCCTGGGGGGGACTTCCCACATCCACATACTGGACAAAGGTTTAAAATTTGGCATAGGTTGTCTTGTCTTAGCACGTATGCACTATATATTATATCCTGTCCATGTGGGTTATATTATGTGGGAAAGACAGTGACGTCCCTTAAGGACCGCATGGCAAATCACTAATCGTTATCCGATCAGTACTGGCTATTAGGGAACTTAATAAAAACCCGGACCCCATAAAAGAGAGTAAATATGGGGAGCAGTCGGTGGCCAGACACTTTAGGGAAAGAGGACATTCGTTGGCTACCATGAAGTGGATGGCCATCGATCAAATAAACAATGTTCCTAACACGTTGGAAAGAGGAAAATTACTGCTCCACCGAGAAGTATTTTGGATTTAAAGTACCCTAGTACCTAAGGGCCTTAACGAGCAGTTATCCCTATCCTGTTTTCTATAAACATAAGTAGGTTCCAGTCCAGAGCTGGTCAAATACTAGAAATAGGTGACTGAGTTTTATAGGTCTAGTTGGGTGGGAGATATAGAAGGGAACATAGGTATTAGTATTGAAATCCAGGTGGGGATTGTTATATTATGATTAGCATGTATCTGTGATACACTACATGCAGCTGGTTTGATAAGTAATAAAGTGTCAGTTTCTGAAAAAATTAGTTGGGAAATATATTCATTTGCCCAACAATAAAACTCCAGGACAAGATGGATTCATAAATGAATACTACAAAACATACTTAGATATAATTACCCCAACCTACAAAAAGTATATAATATAGCAATAGACTCTGGAACATTTCCAGAAGAAATGACCCAAGCAATCATAATACCAATACCTAAAACAAACAAAAACAGATTAATCACAAACTTTTAGACCAATTTCTTATTAAATTTGGACATAAAGATAATTCTAAGATTATAGCACTTAGAATCCAACCATATTACCAGAATTCATTTCGCCGGATGAAGTAGGCTTTATTCAGGGAAGACAACCAGGTGACAACACCGAAAATAATCAATATAATAAATTGGGCAAATATCAAAAAAATACCAACCCTACTTCTATCGCTAGATGCCGAAAAGGCTTTTGACCGTGTCAATTGGACATTCTTAGAAAAACATACTAGAAAAATACAAACATAACAGGATGGATCCAAAAGGCAATAATAAACTCTCTATGTTAACCCTCAGCCAAAGTATTCATAGCAAACATGAATCATCCTCTTTTAAATCAACCAATGGGGACGAGACAGGGCTGCCCACTATCCCACAATTTTCGACTTAACCATTGAACCATGGCAGAATCCATAAGGCAAAATAAAACACCTACAAGAAACATTGAAACAATTTGGAAATATTCTTATTATAAAATTATGAAATAAATCATCAAACTACCATACATTATACCAAATCCCTTAAAATTTTCCTAAAGGCGAGATATCCATATAAAATAGAACAAGAAACAAATTTCGTACTTGGGAATACAACTAACAAAAGAAACCGCATGCCTGCATTATAAAAAGAATTTTGAACCATTAATAGAACAATTCAAAAAAGATCTAGAAGGATGGAATTCCAAATATATATCCTGGATAAACAAAGTAACCATACTAAAAATGATGTTACTTCCAAACTCCTATACAAATACAGGACAATACCAATACAGATACCGAATAATTCTTCACAACTCTAAACAAAATAATTAACAACTTTAAGTGCCCAATGCTAAAACCAGAATAAATGCCTTATCGATGACCAAAACCAAAAAAAACAGGTGGTATAGGCATACCCACACTTTAAGACTATTATTAGCAGCAATAATGGACCATATAGGTACTATTGGTCAGAAAAGATCAACCAAAAAAAGTGGGTAGAAATAGAAGAAGAAAGTATAACACAAGCTCCATGACTTCAATTGCTTGGAGCATTAATATTCAAACCATAACTAAAACCATTCCAACTAGACACAGTCAACACTACAATCAAAATTGGAAAGAAATCATTAAAACACATCACTTGAAACAGACACTAACAAGATATGTAGACAATATCAAGTATATCGTTATGCATCCCTGAAATAACAACCAAAAAATGGCAGGAAAGAGGGAAAAATATATATTGAAGAGTTCTATACGAGGGAGGGAAAATTATTACATTCGACGAATTTAGGGCAAAAATTCAAAGTTCCCCACAAACAATTCCTAAAATATTACCAAATAACCAGCCTCATCAAAAAACATATCACTGAGATAAACAAAACACCAAAGCCCATTATAGAACACTCTAGACCCTACAGACCCCAAAAATCAATTTCTAAATCTAAAACCTACAAATAATAAAGACAAATGTCATTACACCCCATGTATGAAAGAAAAGATGGGAAAGGGACTTGCAAATACACATAACAGTAGAAGAATGGAACAACTCCCTAATAATACCATTTCAATTCACAAGTGCCTTTCGGCGTGGGAGGCAGATAGAAAAAATACTACTTAGGTATTATAGAACACCACATGATAATCTTCATGGGCAAAAGAAGAAGCTCCCACGTGTTGGAGGGGAATGCACAGCCTCGGCTCATACCTACACATATGGTGGTCATGCAGTCGGATAAGGAATGCTGGTACAACCTATTAAATTGCTGAACCAGATGTTTAATACAACAATACGATAAAACCAACACTAGCATATATTAAACATAGGCTTAAATACTTACCCGCAGATATGGCAACCATAATTTATCATGCTGCATGGCCCTCAAAAAATTAATTAATCCTCAAATACTGGAAGACCCATGGTATACCTACAATGAAGAAGATAGAGATATATATTTGCTTTCTGACTATATGTCATATGAAAAAAGCATATGCTATATTCAACAAAAAATTCCCAGCCTTTTTAGGAAATGGGAGCATGGTATTGGACGATAGATCAGAAAACGTTTATAAGAGAATTTCTTCATAGATTAACAAAAGTATTAAAGAAGATTCGAAACAACGGCTGGGAACGACTAATATGACAAATGCCTGTTAACTTATATGTTAAGTCCACGAGATATCTGTTGCATTTAGTTATTTACTTGTTATTTTTTATATAAGTTATAATGTTTTTTTTTTTCTCATTGTATACATTTTTTTCTCATTGTATATACTTAATTACGCTAATACAATGGATAAAAGTACGAATGTAACAATTAAAAATTCTGACAATAAAAAAACAATGTTATAAAAAAAAAAAAACATAGCATACGCACCAGGTGGGAAATACTCACTAATGACCACCACTTACCATTTAAAAACAGCGTTCCCATGTTTACCTACAAAAGAGGTAGAAATTTGCGAAAAATTCTTAGCCACAGATCTAAAAGATCCAATATTGAAAAATAACATGTGGCTCCCTCTGCCCCGCAAGAACGGTTGTTACTAAATGCCAGGGATGTGGTGGCATGTAGAAGTGCCTTTACTGGGCCTGATTTTCCCCCCCAACCATGGGGCAGAGGATTAATATCCGATATAAACTTAGTTGCTTGAGCCAATTTGTGATTTATATCATTACCTGCCTTGCGGGAAAAACTACGTAGGCAAAACTACCAAGACACTCCGTGAACGCCTGGCAAATCATAGGTTGGCTATAAGATCTGGCCTACAATGGAATAAGTCTCCATAGAGGCTGCTCACGGATCTACAGATAAGTTTGGGAACAATCAGTGGCACGCACTACTTCAGACAGTTGGTACACCCCATTCAACGATGCGAGGATGGCTATTGACTCGAACCAGAAACGAGAGGGGCGTGACCGCAAAGAGCCTTATTTACAGCGAGAGATTAGATGGATAAAGAGACTAGATACTCTATCCCCCCGGGGCTTGAGCGAACTATTTACTCCCTAATTGTTTTTTATGAGCTAATCTCTTAGTTTTGCATTGTCCTTGTGCGTTGTAGTCCCTCCGTTCTCTGATTTGGGATTCTTCTTTTTTCAGTTGAGCCCCAGGCTGTCATATATGTATTGGTCTCCAGCAGTTTTACTCCGTATTTTACATTTATAGTTAGTTTTAGCTATTTATACTAACGTGCCCCCCCCATCTTTTATATAGCCTTTTAGATTAGTTATTTTACTTATGTTTTGTGATTGGATTTTATTTACTTCATTGTCAATTTGTCTTGGTCTAACATTGGCATGTTATATTGCACCTTATGCACTTTGTAGTTATAGGTAGGCGGGTCCTATTTACTATACTGCACCAGGCACTTTATCTGGCAGGCTTTTTATCTGTAGAGCCACAGGTGTTGCGATAGTGTCTACACTCTATTATGCACATCTCTGGGAGTAGTGTGTATGACTCTCCTTTTAGCATCACGGGTGTAACTAGTTTCCCTCTCTTTGCATTGGTTTCTCTTAGTGTAGTAAACGCAACCAGCACTCGTTCACTTTAGCTTCTGTGATACACGTGTGGGGGGCGGGCTGGGGGGGTGTGAAGGGGGGGGGTGTCCTTTCCCTTTTTAATCCTGTTCACCCATATTGTCTGTAACACTGATGACGGCCCACAACTTCCGGACCAAACGCGTAGGTTTGTTTTGATCTACTTGTGCTAATAAATATTTGATGTTACCTGTCCTTGGAGTGCGCAGCGTCCTTGCAAGTCCATTATCGTTTACCTCAGCACCCAGGCAGCTGTACACTTGACCGGAGTGCAACGGATCTCTGCTTCTTTTTAGTATATATATGATATACTATAAATATATATATATATAAAAAGTTTCCAAAAGCATCGGCGCACTCACAGGTCTTCCTAGAAAAATATATTTTATTCACAGATAACATGTTTCTTTGACCACAACTGGTCGTCATCATTATTAATTACTCCCCTTATTACCAAGTTTTAAATAGGCCCCCACGGACCACCCCCACCACACCTAGTTACCAGCAATATAAATAAAAACCACACACACTAAAAACCAGATAGAAACCTTAAAAACACCTTCTAACACATGATAACCCACAAACAAAGATTTCCTTACCCATATTGGAGAGCATCCATGGCCTCCTGTTGCCCGCCAAAACCAATATCATATAGGGTTGTCTAAGAGTAACACATCCCCATACAGTTACCGGGCCGCTACGCTTCCGCCAAACCAGCAGTGATGGAACATCACGTGGTACAAATCCATCACATGGCCAAACAAAACTGCGGACCCTGATAGAAAAAAAAGGATATGGGAGAGGCGGAGCATCAAACAAGGCACGAGACGGGTCAGACAGACCACGCCCCTAGGGAATCCACAACATTTACAACGAGTAGGGGAAACCATGGGAAAATAACACACACACGCCATTCCCAAATCGAAAATCCATAAGAATAGAACCCCCAACCGCAGGTGCCCATATAGGCACGGCCACACAGAAAACCAAATATGCTCCCAAAATAAAAAAGTCTAATATACAATACACTGTACACTTGGAAGCCAAATGTTATAATCATTAATATAAATAAATCAGTACCCTCAAATAGCTCAACCCAAGGGGACATGCAGTAAAAAAAATGGAGAAATGTCATTAATACATAGAGATCATCCATCCAAGGATCATATCGCAAAGTCAATAAATATATATAAATCAAAAAATAGTAGAGGATAGGAGATAATCACAAGTTATATAAATAGGAATCAGAGTAAAACCAGAGTAGTAAAAGGCAGAATTATAAACACCGAGTATTCAAAAATAGAATTATAGAAAACAACCCAAGTTGATTAACTTCATTGAGACCGTTGGGTACCAGAGTTTGTTTCGTGAGATCCACCTCGATTCAACTTGGAGGAGTCTTTTTGATCTATCCCTCCATAGGTGGTACATGATCAAATACCCATACATTTCAATGAAGAAAGGCTATGTCTAATGCCTTAAAGTGCCTGGCCACCGTTTGATGTCCTAATGACCTAAAGTGCCTGGCCACACGTTTGATCACCGAACTTCCCAATCTTTTTCTCCATCGATTGATTGACAATGCTGCCCTAATAGCGCTTACGATGGGTTGGCAAAAACGTTCGCGAAAGCTGCTCACAGTCTTGCCTAATAAACCAATGACACGGGCAGATTAGAAATAGATCACATAGCAGCTCGTGCAAGTTAGTCAAAGTTGATTCTAATATGCTTTGCCAGGCCTTGGATGAGGAAATCTTTTCCAATTAACTATGCCCGCAGGTCACACAGTTGGGACATCGATAGCACCAGGGCCTAGCAGCACCACCAAAAAGGGTCACACCTCCAATCGGCTGTTTTCCTAAGATCCGTCCTCACCAGCATATTCCGCAGAATTCCACGACGATGTGCTATCCGTAGTTTCATGTTGTTCAAAAGGCAAGTTAGGATCCTTGATAATAATGTCCATAAAACTTTTCGCCCTAACATATTAATCAGAGCCTACAGAGTAATCTATGGGAAAAGTCATACTTAATTGTCTCTCCTCCTTGGATTGACCAGTACTATGGTGACAAGGGCTTTGGTTAAGCTGTTGTTTAAGCACCACTCTCTGAGTAACCCCTATCCAAAAAGCGACCTGTCATTTCCCTTACTGTATTAGCCTGGTCATCTTCACTATTATTACGTAGTGTCCTCAAATATTGGTATATGGTATAGCTTTGACCAACGCAGGAGGATGGAAGCTAGAAGCGTGAAGCACAGTATTACGATCAGTGATTTTACGAACAGGGTTAGTACCAAAGTTGGTCACCCACTTTACACTTGAGATCCAAAAACTCAATTCATTCTCATCAACTTTACATGTTAGTTTAATGGAGTGTCCAGATCATTAATGGTCTGAATTTTCTCCTGACGAAAACATATCACCATCCCAATCAGGAACATTGTCATCAATATCGTTTGTACAGACATACTCTGGGATCCCAAATGGGTAATAGATGTTCTGTTCGAATTGCTGCATGTATAAGTTAGCAAAGACGGGGCCACATTCGAACCCCATCGCAGTGCCTTTGCACTGCACAAAATTCTCTCTGGAATCGAAAATGGTTATTGGCCAACACTAACTGCAGCAATTCCATAGATATTCCACTGGGGGCCCAACATGTCCCATTTGTACCAGTGCCTGTCTACACGCATCGATCCCTTCTTGTTGGGGAATCACTGTATAGAGGCTACTAACATCAGGCAACAGGAGCCATGGATGCTCTCCAATATGGGTAAGGAATCTTTGTTGTTTTATTATGTGGTTCACGTGTTAGAAGAGGTGTTTATAGGTTTCTATCTGGTTTGTGTGTGGTGGTTTTTTTATTATATGCTGGTAAATAGGTGTGGTGGGGGTGGGTCCTGTTGGGGCGTATTTAAATTGGTAATAAGGGGAGTAATTAATTCTGAATGACAACAGTTGTGGTCGAAACACTGTTGATCTGTGAATAAAATATATTTTCTGATGGAAGACGTGAGTGCGCCGATGCTTTGGAACTTTTGTATATTATGGGACAGCACCCGGGCAAGTATCTATGCTGATTGGAGTGCAGTTGATCATCTGTGATTTTTGTATATATATATATATAATTTGTGTGTGTGTGGTTCGAGGGCAAATACTATAATCAGGTGGCAGGAACCGCTATGGGCGGTAGGTTCGTCATTTGCCAGCCTATACATGGAGGATTTGAGACCAGTTTATTTACACCGACATTTGGGCATAAATTGTTAATTATCGTTGGATATCAACAGATTTGTCATCCTCTGGGGGGCCCCAGGAGAGTGTATTAATCCTTGAATCCTTTAACCAGATGACGGCTTTGGTGAAAATTTACCATGGTGGACTAATGAGACCTCAATAGACTACTTTGATCTCAGAATCACTAAGGATACCCAAAATTCTACATACTTGCCTAGTTTTTAAGCCAACGGATAAGAACACCTGTTACACGCAATAAGCTACCCCCTCATCAAAAGACAGGAGTGATTTTTTCACAATTCTTAAGTGGGAACTGTGGGTCCAAAAATGACTTTAGGTAACTTGATAGGAATTGCTTCCTGAGATTTTTGCAATTTATTTTGTTATTTGCAGTTTTGAAGATTTTATATTTTTGTGTGTGATATGGCAGCAGCATCACCAGGTCTCTGCACTTTCACGTCAGTCAATTTCCCTGTGTCTCCTCCTCCCTTTGCAGACCCCTGGTCCCTCCCACTATGAACCCCATAGTCCTCCAGTTTGCAGACCCACTTGGACCCATTTTCTTACAGCCCATGTGGCCTTGCCCACCCGTGGGTGTTGTGGCCCTGCCCACCCCGCAGGTGCACAAGCCCCACCTGCGGGTGCACAAACCGCCCCGGCGGGTGCACAAGCTCCGCCAACCGCGGGTGCGAGGGCCACTCAGACCCCCCCCTAAGAAAAACTATGTGGAAACAAGCCTTATAGGCACAGTGAGAAATCAGCCTGAAAAGGCTGTTTTCACATAGTGGGACAAGAAGGGCTTTAGATTCCCTACCTACTCTCTGTCCCTCACACACTAAGGTGTCTGAGGCTGTGCTCGCCGGCTGCACTGTGCAGGAGAGCCTTAGGAATGTCACATGTCAGCCTCCTACCCATTAACTTTCTGGTCAGTCATTCTTTATATCTTGGGTATGGAGCACGTAGAGAGCTGGTTGATGGCCGTGTTAAAGGTATAAAGGTAGGAAACTTTAAATTAAACTCAATAAATTCATCATTAGAGGATATCGTCCTAGTGTTGGTAGAACAGCAAACATAACAGGGCAATAGAGAACTTTAACTCAAACAGCTTAGAGTGGAAGGTTGGGGTTTGGTGATGAGAGTAGAAGAAGACTATCCCATATGTGTTGCCGTATCCCCATAGAGTACAATTATAAAAAAATTGTTTTAGAAAAACTGGGAATTGCTTTCTAATGAGATTTGTTGCCATTTAGACAATCTTAACCTATCTTGCCTATAGGAGAGCCTGAAAACCTAAAAAAATTGTTAGTAAAAACTGACCTTGATCCATTTGAACCAAAAACAGGCACCAACATGGCTTAGTTACAAAAAGGAGGGTTTGCCTAAAGTGTACGGCTGCCAGGCTGCAGTTACATGACCCTGGGGGGGACTTCCCACATCCACATTACTGGACAAGGTTTAAAATTTGGCATAGTTGTTTTTTGTCTTAGCACGCTATGCACCTATATTATATCTGTCCATGTGGGGTTAATTATGTGGGAAAGACAGTGACGTCCCTTAAGGACCCGCATGGCAAATCACTATCGTTATCCGATCAGTACTGGCTATTAGGGAACTTAATAAAAACCCGGACCCCATAAAAGAGAGTAAATATGGGGAGCAGTCGGTGGCCAGACACTTTAGGGAAAGGACATTCGTTGGTCCATGAAGTGGATGGCCATCGACAAATAAACAATGTTCCTAACACGTGGGAAAGAAGGAAAAATTACTGCTCCACCGAGAAGTATTTTGGATTTAAAGTACCCTAGTACCTAAGGGCCTTAACGAGCCAGTTATCCCTATCCTGTTTTCTATAAAAAATAAGTAGGTTCCAGTCCAGAGCTGGTCAAATACTAGAAAAGGTGACTGAGTTTTATAGTCTACGTTGGGTGGGAGATATAGAAGGGAACATAGGTATTAGTATTGAAATCCAGGGTGGGGAGTGTTTATTATGATAGTATGTATCTGTGATACACTACATGCAGCTGGTTTGATAAGTAATAAAGTGGTCAGTTTCTGAAAAAATTAGTTGGGGAAATATGGATGCCAGTAGAGTGGACATATTAACATTGTTTGTAAATAGGATAAATATAGGAAATATTATAATTGCAGTGAGAACTGCTAGGATATCTTAAAATGAATGGAATAACATGTTTAGAATTACTAGTTCACCCATGTAATTAATGTTAAGTATTTCCATGTTTTATTGTAACAGGAGTATAAGAACCTTGCCGAGTGTACATTGTATGGAAACACTAGTATAACTGCATTGGGTATTTTTAGCTGGAAGACACTTTTCGATATTAATATATGGGGTGCATTTTAGGGTTAATAAGAGACACTGGCACTTTAGTAAAGGATACACTAATGGCACTTTATAATGTATTTTAATGTATTTACATGCTTTCTTATGTGAAACTTCTATATCACTTCTATTGACATTCTTACTAGTACGACAAGGGTTAACGTGGGGAAGAGGGAGGAGAGTTGTGGAGAGGTTGGGACACCAAGTTGTTAAATATGCACTTACCTTGTGTGATGTCACATCCTGAGGACGGCTAGAGCATTAGCCGAAACGCATTGATGTTTTGTTGGTGTTCACTGATAAAATTTTTTGGAGACATGGACCAGTGAGTGCACTCGATTCCTATATATGTGTGTAATATATATCTATGCGGTGTGTGATATAAGATTAAAAAGAGACTTTTATTTATATAAATTATTATTAATATAACAATATAAATCAAAATGCACTATGAAAAAACAAAACATCAAGTTTTGTATTAAAAAGATATCGAAAGCGATAATATATAATAAATAATTTTTTTTTTTTCAATTATTCGGAGTCATTACACCATTTCTCCACATAATAATCTCTAGCTATCAGAAATCTCAGTTTATCTACCTCTCGGATCAGGGAAAGCCTTCTAATAGCCTTGACCACACCAAGACGGGATAGGCTTTCTATTCTTTTCCCAAAAAACATATACCCAAACGTGGACGACCAATAAGCTGTTTTACCTAGAGCTCTATAAAATAAAATTACAATCATTTATAATAATAACTACTATTTAGATTAGAAATAAATCTATAGTAAAAAATAATTAATATACTATTTGAGTCACACAATTTTAATTAGGATCAATAAACTATAAAGATATATTTTATTGATTTAAGGTGATAAAAGTATTTAGAAAATTCTTATCTCTTCTTCCAATTAATTGACCATGAACCACAAGCAAAGATAAAATCAAAAGTGGCCAGATTTCATACGAAGACAGAAATACAATTTTGCCGATTACAGAGCATGTGCGCTATATGAAATCTGCAACAGTTAGGGATCAGGACCTGTAGATGCTACGTAGTGTCGCAGGTAATTGCAAAAATATATATATATATCTACGTCCTAGATTCTGGTTAATTATTTGAAGAACACAATCTCGGGTAATGCAGAAAGCGTTTATCAAAATAATAATAAAAATAATATTGACCAATTACATATAATTATTAATAATCAATATACTAAAATATATAAATAGATTTTATAATTATACATTATATAAATATAGCTTTATATAAGTTTATGTTAATAATATCATGATATGAAAAGACAATTAAATTTAATATTAATTAAAATTAATAGATTTATTACATTTAATATATAATGAAGTTTAGATTAATTTTGTCAATATAGAATGCATACCTTGCAAATCTCTTTCTCTGGGCAATCTCGCAGATGAATGTTATTATTCCTGTACATCCACTCTACCTCCTCTCTTGTAGTACAGTTGTAAGGGGAAAAAAGTATTTCCGTAGCATAGCTATCTTCAGGGTTGCAGTTTTCCATCTCGTCTACTTCCTGACAGCACAAACTTTCTATCCTGTTGTCATGGGTAGGCATGAACACATTGACACCAAGTTACATTTCCAATGCGGTCAGCATTGAAATATGTACTGTCGTTAGGATCCTCCACTGCTCCTGTTGTACATCTTTGCACCACATTTTGATTTCTTTCAACCCTACGTAAAGGATATGTGGGAAAGCTTTCTCCTCTATTTTGCACAGATAGTCTTCGTTGTAGATCGTAACAATTCTACATGCTAAAAAAATTTAGAAATGATAAATAATATATATTATTTTTGTTTAAATATAAGTATTAATAATTTATTATTTACAGTATTAATACATAGGAGAGAATATATTAATTTATACATATAAAAAGCTATTGGAGATCTTGGGAATCTCATTATCATACATTAATAATAAAAGGACACCATCAAAAGGCTTCTTACTAAAAATTTCATATATATGAGAATGATGAATGGTAATATTATAACCAATCCTATGGGGTAATTTACGGAGGCTGCAGCGCTCCTTTCAGAACTTAAAGTCGCACTAAACGATTAAACATCCGTTAGTGTGACATTAGTCCCACTTTGCCTCTGGTAAATCCCTTACCGGGAGATTTGCCCAAAGCACTTGCATATCTGGGTGAATCTCCCTGCTAGTCTCACTTGCGTATGCAGAATTCCTTTAAGAGTGTTGTGTAATAGTTAGACACGGTTTAAAAAAAAATGAATTATGCACTATTTAGGATAATAAAAATGATTTAAACATTTTTATGCTACTCTTTGTCTTCCACTTTGGGATCAATGTGAGTAGCAGGATGTTTAGATGAATGATGTTCATTAGACATCGTTACACTGTGAAAGTTTAATTCAGAAGGAAATTTATTACTCATATGTTTAAAAACTGAAAAAAGTTTTCATATATGTTACTTGCAGTTAGAGAATAAAAAATTAATTGATCAGACAGATTAGTACGATTTATTCGGTACTGTTTGTACCTTGCTTTTCCGAATGAGCGAGTAGGCGCAGAACGATCGGGGTGGCCGAATGCTGTTCGGAAAAGAGGGAGTATTTCCCTCAGCCACGGTCGACTCCTTATAGGGAGAAAGACGCGGCAGAGTCCTGAGCCTTCTTCCTATGCTGTGTATAGGGAGAGCACGCGGACTGTGTGTATCCCAATTGATTGAAAATATATATATTTTTTTTATTTGATTGATAATATTTAAAAGATACATATATAACAAATATATAGTGAAAAATAATTAGTTTTAATAATTTTTTATTAATTTTGTTTAGTAAAAATAAATTTAATAATTTTAAGAAATATAAATTAATTTCCTTAGGTATTTTTTTACGTTTATATTTACATAGAGAATTAATTAAAATGAATATAGGAAGCGCTTATTATGTACTGAGTTTATTACAAAAAAAAATACATTTATTTTGTAAATATAATACAAGATTTAAAATCATTTATATTTTACATGTAAATAATATTATTATTAATTATAATATATGATTTAAAACAATTAATTATAAAATAAATATGAAATAAATAAATATTTAAATATTTTATTTAATATATAATTGATTATATATATCTCTTAGTATTTGTTAAATTCATATCTGTTGTATTCAATTAGATCCCACTGGACTTGAAGTTTAGTTCTTGAAGAGCGTTTCGTAGTATCTGACTGGCTTTCTCAATTCAGATGAGTTTTGAAGAATGAGTCTTCAAGAACTAAACTTCAAGTCCATTTGATCTAATTGAAGATATACCATGACCTGGATGAATGAGAACCTTCACAAGCAAGTTGTAAATTCATATAGCCAGATAAATTTGTTTATAGTATTACATATACGAATATATGTATTATATTCCCACTAAATAATTAACAGCAGCAATATAAATATTTATCTATTCACAGACACATTAAATTAGAATTTCAAAGAGGAAAGTAAGGAATAACATATCCAATAAAAGTATATTAACCTTGACAGTATCGGAAAGCACAAAAGCCAGTCTAGCGATACCACTCCTCGCGGGTATTGATAAATTGTTTACTTCCGCATGACGTGGTGAAGGGCCAGGGCTAACATGCGCGGAACCTTAGGCACGGGATTTTGCTCTGCAAGACTTTACAGACCATGCACGTTCACGCACATGATTGACTGAGAGAAGGGAGCCAAGACGCAATTTTACACATAGGAGAACAGGTTAAAGGAAGTGAATTCTGAAAAATCATATAAGCTTTTTGGGAGGGTGAGTACTAGCCACTTAAGGCAAAAAAAATTTTGGGGGTGGACATGCCCATTAATTTTACTCTAAATATAAACACTGTTTTAATGTTTACTCGATTGTTTTTAAGACACTAAAGCACTTTATGAGCAATATTGATAAATGAATCTGAGATGCTATATTTGTAAACACCGATGTGTATATGTTGTGTTTTAATCGCTCACAATGGGTTAATGTTTGCATATGGGAGGAGTTGTATGGACAGGGAGGGGAACAAAGGTTTTTAAATATTCACTTACGGTTATGTTGTCACATCCGAGGAGGATGCACGCTGAAACATGTTGAGATGTATAAAATGATAACTTTCTATGAGAAATATAAATTGTAGGTTATATGTTTACCGTATATACTCGAGTATAAACCGACCCGAGATATATAACCGAGGTACCCAATTTCAGCTAAAAATCCTAGTAAAGTTATTGACCCGAGTATAAACCGAGGGTAGAAACTTTGCAATCAAGATGTTTGGAAACTACAACTCCCAGCTAATAAAGCATGCTGGGAGTTGTAGTTTCCGAACATCTTGAATGCCAAGTGAGGTGGCATTCAAGAGATGTTTGGAAACTACAACTCCCAGCATGCTTTATTAGCTGGAG
This sequence comes from Hymenochirus boettgeri, assembly GCA_019447015.1. Taxonomy (NCBI): domain Eukaryota; kingdom Metazoa; phylum Chordata; class Amphibia; order Anura; family Pipidae; genus Hymenochirus; species Hymenochirus boettgeri. The sequence continues at coordinate 82,224,033 of CM033477.1, forward strand.
TTGTAGTTTCCAAACATCTTGAATGCCACCCTCACTTGGCATTCAAGATGTTTGGAAACTACAACTCCCAGCTAATAAAGCATGCTGGGAGTTGTAGTTCCCAAACATTTTGAATGCCCCCCTCCCCTCAGTTCAGTTTGTACCTGTGGGCTCTTCTCCCTGTGGACTTTTCTTCTCCTGTGGACTCTTCTCCCTGTGGAAGACTCTTCATCTTCTATCTTCCTCCATCCATCCCGGCAGGGTATCACGCATTCGGCAGCCGCGTGCCTATTCCTGTACCGGCGCGCCGGCTGACGTCATGCCCGGCGCCGGGCTTGGTGCCGGGCAGTGAAGTCAGGCCGGCGCGCCAGTGCAGAAAAGGATCGCGCGACTGCCGGAATGCCCAGGTAAGTGGTTGACTCGAGTATAAACCGAGTCCGAGTTTCAGGCTGATTTTTCAGCCTGAAAAAACTCGGTTATACTCGAATATACGGTATATAAATGGTAATGAGGTTTAATAAAGACATAATATCCATCTAGTCCAACCTTTACACCCTATTCTTTAAACCTACCCTAACAGTTGATCCAGAGGAACTGGGGAAAAAAACAGCTAAAAATGAGGGGGTGGGGTCCTTCCTCCGACTCTAAATAGCAATAGAAAAGTATCCCCTGGATCAATCAGAACTACAGTATATGTATTATACCAATCCAAATTTATTTAGTTTTAGAAACGTATCCAGACCACTTTAATCTATTCAATGAACTTGCCATTACCCCATCTGCTGGAAGACAGTTCCACAGTTTCACCATTCTCAATTGAAAGAAACCTTTCCTAACCTGAAGATGAAACTTCTCTTCTTCTAGTCTTAAAGAAAGTCCCTGCATCCTCTGATATGGCCTATTAGTGAACAATGCACCAGAGAGGTTCTTATATGGCCCATTAATATATTTGTGTAAATTGATCATATCTCGGCGCAAATGCCACTTCTCCAATGAAAACAGCCCTAACTTGTCTAATCTGCCTGCATAGTCAAGACCCTCCATTCCCCTTATTATTTTAGTAAACTTTTCTGAACATCTCCCATTTGCAAGATATCCTTTGTTTATATAGGATTCCAAAACTGCACCGCATATTCCAAATGAAGCCTTACCAGTGCTGTGTAAAGAGGGAGAATAATATTTTTCTCCCTTTAATCTATTCTCCTCTTTATACATGACAATATCTGCTAGCTCTAGCCGTGGATGCCTGTTATTGTTTGCTACAGCTTAGTCTGTGATCCACTAGAACCTCCAAATCTTTTTCCATTAGCGATTCACTTATCACATAGTTATTTATGGTGTAGGTGGCACAAGGATTGTTAACCCCCAATGTATAAATGTAATAAACCTTAGCCTAGGGAAATATAAGTAGGGTGCTATCATAGACTCAACTACTATGCCTCACCACAATGTGTAAAAAACCTGCTACTTACTAGATGAGCTTTTTTTCACTGGAGAATCTTATGAACGGTTAGTAAGCTTTTGTAAAATTGTAATTGAAACAGTATACCAACTATGAAAACAAGTCTAGCAAGAGTTATAACCAATGAACATAGTTCACAGTGTGGTTTGTTTTTTTGTTTGTTTTTTCTTTGAAGGTTTACCTCCATTGCTAAAAGTTTACAGCAAGTCCGTCAACAGTTAAAGAAATTAGAGGAACTAGAACAAAAGCTTTCATATGAAGTAGACCCAATTACAGTAAATAAGCAACCCCTGCAGGAGCGGACACTAAGTCTTTTTAAGCAACTTATACAGAGGTACATACAGAGTGTAAAATAAATTAGTTATGTGGACAAATTAAATCAAATTTGTGATTGTCACTAAACTCTTTTTATTTGCAACACAGCTCCTTCGTAGTTGAACGGCAGCCTTGCATGCTACGCACCCTCAAAGACCATGGTTTAAAGACTGGCGTCCAGTTCACAGTTAAGTTAAGGTAATGCTTGTTTCCAACTACCATTCCTATAACTTGATATTAGGGGTCCTTTCATATGGGCAAAGATTTTAACTTAAGTTGCACTCTGGGCCCACCTCCTCCTTAGTTTCAGATCTAGAAACTTTAGATAAGTATAGTAGGGTGATCAATGTAAACTTAAAGACTCTAGCTTTTACATTGTCACCTTGTGTGCTTCAAATGGGAGGCAAGTGCTTTGGGGATGTTCCTAAATCCCACTTTGGAATCATTGGAGTATGCCTACTATTGTCTAATGCTCTGAATTAAACTTCAGAAACCAGTTATAGAATGTTTTCAGCTGCTGCAGATTAAGAACAATCAAACATTGCACCTCTTATTAAGTAAGCCCAAGTATGTTTGCAGTTACACTACAACATTTAAGACTGTTATAAAACTAACTAGACATTAAGCTAGAAACTTTAGATAAGTATAGTAGGTGATCTAATGTAAACTTAAAGATCTAGCTGTTACATTGTCACTTGTGTGCTTAAATGGGAGGCAAGTGCTTTGGGGATGTTCATAAATATACTTTGGAATCATTGGAGTATGCCTACTATGTGTCTAATGCTCTGAATTAAACTTCAGAAACCAGTTATAGAATGTTTTTCAGCTGCTGCAGATTAAGAACACAATCAAACATTGCACCTCTTATTAAGTAAGCCCAAGTATTGTGCAGTTACACTACAACATTTAAGACTGTTTTAAACTAACTAGACATTAAGGCCATTTACAAATAAGGGTGCTAGAAGCCCAGAGTGCCCCCCTTAGTGTCCAAAGGCCATAGCCCCCTCCTCCATGTCCCAAGGCCATAGCCCCCTCAGTCCCAAGGCCAGAGTCCCCTTTAGAGACCCCCTCGGTCCCAAATCCAGGCCCCCCCCTCGTCCCAAATACAGGGTCCCCCCTCTGGCCCAAATCCAGCCCCCCCTCTGTCCAAAATCCACCACCACCCTCTGTCCCAAATTCAGGGTCCCCCCTCTGTCTCAAACAACCTTATCTGCAGTCTGTTTAATTTCTGTGTTCTGCCTCTTTGTGTGTTTCCTGTGTTTCTCCCTCTATTGGAGATTCAATAGGAACTGCAGAGACAATCTTACCATCTCCCTTTAGTGGTGAGTCCATAGGAACTGCAGTGACACACACACACACATGGACCACAGCACGGACGCAGCAGTTAGGCTTTTATTATATAGGATTCTTACAGTAACAGTGCTAGAAAAGCATGCCACTTTTTAGAACGCCTGATCACCAGAGGTGGTAGCAAGCACAGCAATCAGCTGTATAAAAACCTGATCACCAAAAGTTGAAGGGGTTGTTCTCACGCCTCGGAACACTTATACTTACTTACCAACATTCACTGTGTTTGTATTGTCTTTTTTTAGTATATTCCAATTGCAAATATTATTTGTGTACACTAAATATTTGTGCAATACTTTCTTCAGATTCATGCATATTCTTTTTATTAATAAACGTGTATATTATATATATATATATATATATATATGTGTATGTATATATATATATATATATATATATATATATATATATATATATATAAAAGGCTATTTGACTTTTATTATGATTCTTACAATACTTTCTTTCTTTGTATTTTTACAGACTTTTGGTCAAACTGCAAGAGCTAAACTACCAGTTAAGTAAAAACACTGTTTGATAAGTAAGAATTATTATTTCTTAAACTTATTAAGTTATTTCTTAAACCTATAACATTACCCCTTTAATAGGTACACTTATAGAAACAACATTGTGCAAAGCTGCAGGTGGGGGATAATGTATTGGACCTGATCTCAGACCAGCTGTGTGCAATGCAATAATTCAATAGTATACCCATTTAAAGGGCATGTCCACCCTTAAAATCTATTCACTTGTTAGTTATCTGCTGCAAGCCCAACTGCTATTTTTACAGGTCTGTTACATGCACTTGAATTAAAATATTAATAAGTTCTATTCCATTCTAGGAAAGGTATTCTGCCTCTCCTCTGCTCAAAGAGCTTTCTGTAAGCTTAAACATGAGCAGAGGAGACAGCAGGGGAAATAGTAGTCAATCATTGGCTGTGATGTCAGTTTTCACGTCCTTATTGACTGCGTGAAAGGAGGCGGCAGCATAATCTACCAGTATGGGGGATAATAATTATCTTCAAATATCTGGTTAGTAATGAGATAACAAAGTGCGAAATATATCAGTTGGGGGCTGGAACTGCGAATTTACCAGTGTTTGTTTTTTAAGGGTGAACATGCCCTTTAAAGGTGATGTTGGAGGGTAGGGTTTTATATGTGTCTGGGTATAAAACAAACAAAAAAAGGTTATTGTGATTTCTTTTTATAATGAACAGGTGTCTGTTAATGTGCTGTCAGGCTGTCCTCTTATGGACAACAAGATCATAAATCACACCACAACACTTTTCGTGATTTTGCCAAAATGCTGAATTTACAATAGACAATTCCCACATCAGGGTGTGACACCATGCTTTACAGGGTTTTAAAAATCACATTTTTACGAAAGCATACAATTCCCATCATACACGGTAATCTCACACAAGTGAATTTACCATACTGTATCTCACAAACCGAGTGGAATATCCAGATAAGTGACTTACCATTACGGTCATCGAACAATGGAACAATGGGCATTCACTGTTTGATTATACACTGTTTGTATTATTATAATTGAGTTTTTCTTATTGTTCTATATTATTTAAAATTATTTTTTATTTATCCAATGTACCAAGGTGATTGTGGCTCCATATTACAGTATTGTAAATATCTTAACTGTTTTCTAGATGACGCAATGTGCTGCCATTAAAATCTGCTACAAAAGAGACACAACCAGCTTGGTGCAGCAATTGAGTGGCCTATTTTTGATCTGCCCCTTAAAACAAAAGACTGGTAACTTGTCTGTTATCTGCCCACAAACCCAAGTGCTCTTTATACCAGTTTGTTACATGCATTTGTAACCAGATATTTAAAGGATAAGTGCACTGTAAAATCAAGATAAGTTCTTTGGAAGCTGCAGCTTTAAAAATGTTTAAATTTTTTTTTTACCAATGTCCCTCCAGAGCCTACCTTTGTGCCTTGAAAATTGCTGACATCTTGCTATTGGTCTGTGAATGCTAAGCTCCACCCCTCTGAAATTTCCTCTGCTTTCTCCTGCTTGAGCCTCAAACAGTAATGCCTGGTGAGTTCCGTGCACGTGCCTGGCACGGAACTCACAGGCATTACTGTTTAATGCTCATGCAGGAGAAAGCAGAGGAAATCTCAGAGGGGCCGAGCTTAACATTCAGCAAACCAGTAACAAGATGTCAGCAACTTTCTAGGCACAAAGGTAGGTTCTGGGGGGAATAGGTAAAAAAAAAACTGCAACAGTATTTTTAAAGCTTCAGCTTCCAAATGAACATATCTTGATTTTACAGTGCACTTATCCTTTAATAAGTTCTATTCCTTTCTAGCAAAGGGTAAAACCGCATTTAATTATTTTCAGGGATGTTAGCAATCACGTTGTTGACTACATGGAGGGGGGGCAGCTTACTCTGCCAGAATGGGGACTGTATGTGCTTGAATATCTCGTTTGAAATGCAGGAAATAATGTGTGAAAAGATTTAAGATTGGGGGGAAATGATTTGGCACAAGGATGGACAATGATATTTTACTGCATCGGTTTACAATTCAGAAGCACCTCCTTAAGGACACTAAAGCTGTTTTTTTAAGTATATTGCATATTTTCTATTATTCACAGGGAGGGGAGAACGCTTATTCCCTCCTCTCTGTGAATAATAGAAGCCCAGGGGACACTGCCGAACTTACCTTACCGGCGCTTCACCTTGGGACAGCCGCGCTGTCCCAATTGCACGCCCTATCTTTTGAGTGTCCCCTGGGTCAAAAGTGAATGTCCCCTATTATACACAGGGGCGAATAATGTTCTCACCTCCCTGTGAATAATAGAAACAAATGCAATATACTTATAAAAACAGCTTTAGTTTGCTTAAAATAGTGTGAAAGTTTAAAACATATGTCAAAATTTATAAATAGATTTGAACTTTGGTTAGAGTCATTTTGTATACCCATGGTATTTTTTGATGTGTTTGAACTTAGTAGTGGTTTTGTCTTTATTTCTGTAAATATATATAGTTTTGAAATAGTTTTATTTTGTGTTTAATTGAACATAATTGTTTTAATTTTCCCCCAAAAAATAACAATAAAATAAGGGATGTAAATGAAAAGAACACAGTAAAAGGGTGAGATTTTTCTACTTCAAACAATGTAACTGCAAGGAATATGAAATAATATTTAAATGCTCTAAAAAGTAGCTTTATTTAATGGTTATATTACCCTCGAGTCAATCACACTTTTACTTCTTTTTAATGGTAAACAGGGCCATTTCTATCAATTTTGGTGCCCTAGCGTGATTAGAACGCTCCCTCCAAGAGTTGGCATTACCATTTTTAGTGCCAGCACTTCCCCAGAGTATTGCTATTACCCTCAGTGCTAGCAGAGTATTACATTTAACCCTTCAGTGCCAGCACACTCTCTACTAGTAATTTCGTGCCAGCACTGACCCAGATTATTGCCATTAAACACTTACAGGGAGATTCAATAAAAGTCTAACATCTGATTGGTTGAGGCAAAATTGAATAACCCCGTTAGTGCTAGAACTTTACTAGAGTACTGCTATTAATATTTTCAGACCAAAAAAGTATTACCTTTAACCCTTCCAGCTGCCAATGGAGTATCCTCCATTGAATTGTTCACTCCTCACCACTCTAAGTTCTAATTGGGAGTTGGGTGGAAGGATGAAGAAGGCAGGGATCTCATGGCTGCTAGTCACAGGGGCCACTTTATAAAGTCTGCAGCAGCATTTACCTGGCATTTTGAACTGTTCTCCTCAGTACTATTAGCTGAGTTCATCCTCCCCCTCCTTCCTTCACATTCAGTTTTTGCAACATTGTTCCAAGTAGTGTGTGTGGAGTTCAGGCTCTGTACTAGATACAATGTTGCAAATTACAGCAGCAGACAAAGGAGAGCAGTTCTGAAACTGAAAGTAAAAGCTGGCAGGGAGAACACTGGGTGCCCTGGTTTAAAGGGCATCTATAGTAGGAAAATTAACTTTTTATTTCTTTCCATGCATTTATAATTCCCACAACCCCCAGAGTGTTTCACTTTTTCAGATTCCCTCTCTGTCCTGAGATACACCAGTTAGAAGAATACATGATGCATTCCTCTACTCCTACTTCGACTGTCAATCAAATCCCTGTGACGTGATCCCTCTCCCTGCTCGTAATAAACATAGAGATAAGAGCATTAGCAGGGGGGGAGGAGGTGCTTTGATGGTAGATATAAGGCTGCACTTGACCCCCCTTCTTAAAGAATAAGTGCACTGTAAAATCAAGTTATGTTATTTGGAAGCTGCAGCTTTTTAAATACCGTTGCCATATTTTTTTTTACCTATGCCCCTCAGAGCCTAGCTTTGTGCCTGGAAGTTGCTGATCTTGTTACTGGTTTGCTGAATGTTAAGCTCTGCCCCTCTGAGATTTCCTCTGCTTTCTCCTGCTTGAGCTTCAAACAGTAATGCTTGTGAGTTCCGTGCACACGCACGTGCATGGAACCCACAGGCTATAGTTTGAGGCTCAGCTACCTCTCTCCTGGGGGGTGTTTTCAGGATGTTGAACTTTTAATCCTACTGCACATGATAAGCTTGTCGGTTAGCCAGAGTTGAGACATGGAGGAGGTAACAGAGGGGAGGGGGAAGGGGGGGGAGTGCTGCACAGAGATCTGACACCATGGTTAAACAGAGTCACTGACAGAGATAGGATTAAGGCAGCGCATGAATTTAACTTTGCAAAGGGGCAATGTGTTTTTTTCACTATAGATGCCCCTTAATATAGGCACCCTAGGTGGCTTATGCCTAAAAACGTCCCTGAAGGTAAAAATAGGTACCTCGGTATAGTATATATGGTATATAAGTAATTTATATAATGTAATTCTTATTCCTTCAGCGTTGTCATCTTGTCCCAGAGAAACTATGGTATGTACTATGATTCAGTACTATTTAACCCCACCCCCAATTCCGGCCCATTCAAAAAAAATTTAGAAACACTTTGAGATGATGCAATTTTTATGCACAAATTCTATATGAATAACTGAATTCCATGCAAAAACTGAATTCTTACTACATAAAGTACATCACAAAAGTGAGTACACCCTCACATTTTTGTGAATATTTTATTATATATTTTCATGGGACTATACTGATATGACACTTTGATACAATGTAAAGTAGTCAATGTAAAGCTTGTATAACTGTGTGAATCAGCACACAGCCATTAAGGTATAAACTGCTGGCAATAAAAGTGAGTACACCTCTAAGTAAAAAATTTCCAAGTTGTGCCCATGGGCATGGAGTTCACTAGAGTTTCACAGGTTGCCACTGGAAACCTTTTCCCCTCTTTAATGATGACATCACAGTGCCAGTTGATGTTAGAGACCATGCACTCCTCCACCTTCCGTTTGAGGAAGCCCCACTGGTGCTCAATAGGGTTTAGGTCTGGAGATAGGCTTGGCCAGTCCAGCACCTTTACCCTCGGTTTCTTTAGAAATGCAATAGTCATCTTGGAGGTGTGTTTTGTGTGTGTGGTGTGTTATCCTGTTGTAATACTGCCCTGCGTCCCAGGTTGGAAAGGGAGGGGGCATTCTTTGCTTTAGTATGTCACATTACATGTTGGCATTCATGGTTCCCTCAATGAACTGTAGCTCCCTAGTGCCGGCAGTTCTCATGTCACCCCAAACCATAATACTTCCACACCATGTTTGACTGTAGGCATGGCATACATGTCTTTGTACTCCTCACTAGAGATGAAGTTCAGATCCAATTCAAACCCAGTTTTATCTCAGAACTCCTGGTTCGGAAGTTCTGTCAGAACCATTTGGAACTTACTGAGCAATTATTCAGGGTTACGGATGCTACTATCGAGGGTTACTAAATATACAAGGCTTCTTTTGGTAACCTTGACAGTTTTGAACTTGATCTCTAGTCACACACACTTGACACCATCTGAACCAATTAAGTGTATCTTGGTCTCATCAGAACACAGGGCATGGTTCCAGTAATGCCTGTCTTCAGCAAACTATTTGCAAACTTTCTTGTGCATTTCTTAAAAAGAGATTTCCTTCTGGGACAACAGCCATGCAAACTAAATTGATGCAGTGTGCAGCGTATGGTATAAGCACTGACAAGCTGACCACCCACCCTTTAATGATGGCAGCATTCATACCTCTATCTTTTTATAGCCTAGGCCCTCTTTATATAGACCAACAATGTTTTGTTTCAGATCCTCAGAGTTTTTTTTTCCATAAGGTGTCATGTTCAGAATAAAAGAATGTGAGATAACAGCAAATGTAACACACTTGAGACCTTGTAGCACTAATGAGCCACATGACACTGTGGAAGGAAAATGCTAATTGGACACAATTTGGACATTTTTCACTTAGAGGTGTACTCAGGTTTGTTGCAAATAGTTTACATAATTGCTGTGTGTTGAGTTATTTCGAGGGGACAGCAAATTTACACAGTTATAAAAGCTGTACACTTGTCCCATAAAAAGATATAAAAAAAATATATTCAAAAATATGAGGGTACTCACTTTCATGACATAATGTATACTTAATGAGCACTGTACATAAGAGTTTCTACAGAGCTATACCATTTGTCTACACTTCTAGACTGTAAATATTTTAATGTATATGTCACTGTTCACCCCTCCTCTGAATCTTAGGACATTGCTGAAGGAGTGGGATTAAAGTTTAAAACAGTCCTAGAGATTCTGTAACTATTCTCTTGCTACATGGACTTAACCCATTTTCATTTAATTAAAAAGGAGGAATTCTATGAGACAAATCATCAAGGCTTTCAAAGTAGGAATTATAACTTCAAGGGGTTCATATATGGCCGATTGTATGAGCTTGCTTTTGTGCTGCCTGCCTCTATTACACAGCTTAGTGGGGTTCTTTTTAATTAAGTTCTCTTTTTATTAAAGGTATCCGTAGAATGGTTTGTACAGAATTCCGTTTTGTATAAACATGCATCTTCTGATATGTTAAACTTAACCTGATTTCTTCATTCCTGCAGGTTTCGGAAGTTTAACATATTAGGAACACACACAAAAGTAATGAACATGGAAGAGTCTACAAATGGATGCTTAGCAGCAGAATTTAGACATCTGGTAACTTTGCACAGATTTATATATATATATATAAAGGAAGAATGATTTGATATTTACTTTATATACATTCATTAGACATTTCAATTTTAATAGTTCAATTGAATTTTTTTATTGGAAATATTTAACAGTGACATTGTAGCCACTCAACAGGGTACAGACAAATTTAAAGGGAATATACAGTTTAAATCAAAACCTTGAGGGAAGGCTTTTTCTTTCCTACCTTTTTGTGTGACTATAGTTTTCTATAGTTTTCTGATAGCGCCATCTTAATGAGTGAGTCATAGCAATCTTAACATTTTCCATAAGGGTTGTGCTCAGTCGAATCTATCCCTTTCATTCCTAGATGCACTATTAATAGTATAATTTATTGTGTTTTATTGCTTTTCTAGTGTTAGGCTTTTGGATTTTATGAAGTTACAGTACACTTTTGTGTTGCACTGTATGGCATATGTCAAATTGATTTTCTGGTGTCGGGTCTTTCAGACATTAACCTTTTTTGTTGGGTTTGAAGAGTAGGAGCTGTCAGTGAGTCATCCGGTCCCTGCTTTTTCCTTAACCTCAGTAAGGACTGGGACATGCCCCCTCTCTCTCCCACCCTCCAGATCCCTCTATTGCTGCATTTCCTTCTAGGTTTAAATTTTCTGGGCACATTGTAGCTCTCCCCTGCCAACCCCCAACCCGCAGAGTTATATCTGTAATAAAAGGTGCTAAATCATACTTGCAGCCCCCGCGGCCGTCTTCATAGCCGGCAGCCACGTCTGTGATTGGCTGACCGACAGCCAATCACAAATGCGGCTGCCGGTCCAGATCCTTACTGCTGCTTTTGGTTAGTAGAGAGATGGAGAATACAGCCGTGGGACTGAAGGGCTGTAAGTTTGATTCAGAACCTTTTATTACAGATCTAACTCGCCAGATGGGGGTGGGCAAGGGAGAGCTTCAATATATCAAAAGTGTTTTTCTGGGGTGGATATACCCTTTAAAGGTAGCAAGCAATGCCAAGCAGCAACAGCTGGAGCCAGCATGGTATTGTCTTGTATAAAGAGAGGTATGGATTCAAGGGAGAATATTGTTATCCTCCTTAAAATGCATTGGTAAGGCCTCATTTGATATATGCAGTGCAATTTTGGAATCCTGTGTACAAAAAGGACATCTTGGAAATGGAAATGGTTCAAAGCAGGGCAACTGAAATAATAAAAGTAATTGGGGGAGCTTGAATATGAAGGCAAACTGGATAAGTTACAGTTATGCCTGGGGATACGAATACTGTGTATAAATACATTAACTCACAGACATCCCTTAAGACTTGAAGAAAAGCAGTTTAGTCTTCAAGTTCGGAAAGGGTTTTTCACTATGAGAATGGTAAAACAATGGAACTGTCTTCCAGTGGACGTTGTGATGGCAGGTTCATTGGATATTTTGAAAAGAAAGCTTGGTGAGTTTCTGAAAAAATAATGTTGCAGGTTACTGGTATTGACACATAAAGTAGAGTTGATACAGGGATATTTCTGACTGCCAATTGGAGTCAGGAAGGAATTTTTTCCCCCTCATTAATTCTGGTGTTTTTTTTGTTTTTTGTTTTGCCTTGTGTGTGTCGGGGTCGTTTGCCGGTGCAAAGATCGTACGTGTGTAGGAAGCTTTCATTTTCCTGTGGCTCTTTATTTAAATTTTAGCTGTTTTTGGGGGGTGCTGTAGGCCCACCGTAACTCTGTGGACCAGTCCGACACTGGTATTGATTTGTGTGCTACCTTTCTTTCCATGTTTTTTCTGTGTCCAATGTTTCTGCTTGACGAATTTAGGTAACAACAACCTTTCAGAGCTCTTCTAAGATGCTTCTATCATCTTCACAGGGGTTTCATTATAATCTGTTGTACGGGGGCCTGATTAATAGGTTAAACTCAATAATGCTCGAGATTGATTTTATTAATATTGGTGTTTCAGCTTTCATGAAGAGGTTGAAGTCCCCAGACAACCACATGGAGATGTGATCTCTCCCTTTACTCTTGCTCTTTAATGAATTAGGAAATCAACCTGTGGGTACAAGGGGTCAGCTCTTAAAATAAATCTCTATGGGTTTGCTGGGAGTCGGAAGCAGGCCATATATGAGTCAATGGATATTATTCAATAAGTTCCTTCTGATCCAATTTCAATCTATCCTGCCCTCTAGAAGCTGGCAGCCAAATTTGTTACAGCACAGATACCTGCCTCTGTTAGGCACAGATCATGTTACAGCACAGAGATCCTGCCCCTCTCAGAAACCAAATAGGGATATAGTGTAGTCTGGTTGCAATTACAAACATTTCCAACATTGTTGTCCCTAAAATGACACATTATTATGCTTTTCATTTAAAAAATAAAAGTAAACGTTGCTGTTTATTTCTTATCCAGCATAGAAGGAAGAAAGAAAACTAAAGTAAGTATTTGAACCTGAAAACTTAAGGATTCTGCATAAGTCCACTAACCCACCATAGGTAAAACTTAGATAAAAGGTCCATTTAGAAAATGTATCTTTTGTTAGGAAAAGAATGGATGCAAAAAAACTTAAAGAAGTTGGCTACTTACGGTGGTATTGTTCCCGGTAGGCTGTTCTTTGTGCCATATTGGCTAGAAAATTAACTGCAAAGGCAGAGCAACAGCAGCTTTCAAACTCTTATAATGTGCTCTTATAATGTGCTTTCATATTTGTGTTGAGACATCTGTATAGATGTCTCTATCTGTGGATAGAGGCAGTGAATACTGTGCTAAGGGACATGGCCAATTAAAACATATGCTCACAAGGCTGTTTAAAGACTACAAGGCTGTTCTGGCAACAAAAAGGAAATCTTATTTACAGAATCTACTTTATACATGTTCTCCTTTAAATTAATTAAAAATGATTTTGCAGTGATAATTTCTAGGATACCATGGTTTAGGCCCTCACCCTGGGTAATATTAACTGTGGATATGTGTGAAGGGTATACCGTATATACTCGAGTATAAGCCGACCCGAGTATAAGCCGAGGTACCCATTTTTACCTGAAAAATTAATAAAAACTGATTGACTCGAGTATAAGCCGAGGGTAGAAATTATCACCAACAAAATTTACCTTTCCCAACTCTGTAACTCTGAGGCTCTCCAGATGTTTGGAAACTACAACTCCCAGCAATCAAAGCATGCTGGGAGTTGTAGTTTCCTAACATTTGTATTGGCAACTCTGAACCCCCAAAGGCAATAATAGACCCATATACAGTAAAAAAAAGTTTAAAATTAAGAATGAATATAATTCTCTGACCTCGGTAACTAACATTATCAGTGCTGCTCACAATCTGTCACGTTAAGAGCACACAGGCCTGCCAGTATTACAGGAATGAGTCACACTCTGAATCCGTGCATAAGGGCTGCATGATATCATCCCCAGACACAGCACCACTGCATTACCAGTATATTTCAGTAATTATTATATATCCATTCAACATTGGATTTAAACAAGCAATGTAAAAATGAATAACTTACCGGTCCCACAAGACCGGACAGGAGCATCGGAAGACTCGCTACTTCCCTGCTCCTCCATTCCGGCAGTACAGTACAGGTACCAAGCCTTACGTAACGGCGCGCCCCCGCCTAACGTGCCTGCGTGCACATTCCCCGGTAGTCTCTCTGCAGCGGTTGTTCTCCCTCCCTGTGTCCAAGCTCCCTCCCGGTGTGCAAGCTTCCTCCCGGTGTCCAAGGAGGCTGTGACCTAATGGGCTGGAACCGGTAAGTGAAAAACTTTTTTTTCCTGCAGATTTGCCATGTGACTCGAGTATAAGCCGAGGCAAGGTTTTTAGGTTTATTTTTAAACCTAAAAATCTCGGCTTATACTCGAGTATATACGGTAATTAGGAAAGCTAGGCTGGTGGTAGTGGTAGGGGACTCCATTACTAGAAAAGTGAACTGAGTTATCTGCCACTGAGAACCTACTTGCATTAGGTTGTATTTCTTCTGCACTACATGTCATGTAGCAGAATTATTGGGCTGGATGTATCCCAGCGGTCTTGGAACACATTTGTGCCAATGACAAGTTAGAGGAGGAGGAGAGTTCTCTAAAAATAACTTCCAAGAGATTATACTTCCAATATAAGTTAAAGGTTCACTATACTTGCTCAAACAGCTTTGTATATTCGGAAAGTACAATGTTAGGGTAGTAAAATTATAGTACTTACTGTGTCTGCCTGCTTTGTTAGTGAATTTTCAATGTTTAGTAACTGCTCCTAACTGCACCCCCTCCCTTAGTCACTGCCCTCTTGTAAATCCAGCCGACACTGGATACATTCATACACATTCTACAGAGCCTGCACAACCCGACACTATACAGCTGCTGCTGTTAGACACTTTCTCCCTCTCTTCTAACAGGCAAGTACATGCTGCCAATAGTGGGTGGGGGAGGGGGCTGCTGCTATGTGAGACACTTCTCCATTCTAACAAGCAAGCAGACATGCTGGGGGAGCTCTTTTAAGTGACCTCTTGTGACACACTCCTGTGGATGGATAGATAGATAGCCAGAGCGATAGATAGATAGATAGATAGCCAGAACGATAGGTAGATACAAATAGATAGATAAATAGATAGATATAGTATAGTATGGTATTTGAGGTTAAATAAAGACATATGTCTATCCAGTCCAACCCATCTAGCAAAATCCCCATTTCCTGTCTAACTGTTGATCCAGAGGAAGGCAAAAAAAACCCACCAAATTTATGAAAGGGGAAAAAATTCCTTCAAGACTCCAAGTGGCAATCTGAAATTTCCCTGGATCAACTCTACTTTATGTATCAATACCAGTAAATTGCAACATTCCTTTTTTGCAGAAACTCATCCAGCTTTTTTTTTTTTAACTGACCAATGAACCTGCCACAATAACGTCCACTAGAAGACAATTCTATAGTTTTACCGTTCTCACAGTGAAAAACCCTTTCCGAACTTGAAGGCTAAACTTTTTTTCTTCACGTCTTAAGGGATGGCCACGTGTCCTCTGACATGCTCTATTGGTGAACATGCCCCAGATAGTTTATTGTATGGCCCGTTAATGTATTTATACACAGTAATCATATCCCCACGCAAGCGCCTTTTCTCCAGCATACATAATTGTAACTTTTCCAGTCTCTCTTCATATTTAAGCTCCCTCAATCCCCTTATTCATTTAGTTGCCCTTCTCTGAACCTTTTCCATTTCAAAGATGTCCTTTTTGTACACAGTATTCCACAATTGCACTGCAAATTCCAAATGAGGCCTTACCAATGCTTTGTAAAGAGGGAGAATAACATTTTCCTCCCTAAAATCCATACCTCTCTTTATACAAGACAATATGCTGGCTCTGGCTGTTGCCGCCTGGCACTGCATGCTACCTATAAGTTTGTTATCCACCAAAATGTCAAGATCCCTTTCCAACAGGGATTCACTTAACACAGAACCATTTATAGTATAAGCAGCACAAGTGCAAAACGCATAACCTTACATTTATCAACATTGAATCTCATCCGCCACTTAGCAGCCCAATGTGACAATCTATCTAGGTCCCCCTGCAACGATTGCACATCCTCTGAAGTTTTTAATGGTCGAAAAGTTTTGTGTCGTCAACAAACACAGAAACCTTGCTGACAATACCCACTTCCAAATCATTAATAAATAGATTAAATAGAAGCGGCCCCAACACAGAACCCTGTATGGCACCCCACTTAACACTTAAGTCCATAATGATGAAGCCCAATTAACAACTACTCTCTGCATCCTATTCATTTACTAATTTTCTATCCATGTACAAATGTGCCTCACCAGACCAACAGACATTAGCTTATACATTAATCGCCTATGGGGGACTGTATCAAAAACCTTTGCAAAATCCAAGTAAACTACATATACTGCTATGCCAGAGTCTAAATTTCTACTTACTTACTCATAAAATCCAAGCAACTTAGTTTTACAAGATCTATTCCTCCTAAATCCATGCTGGTTACTACTTATAATGTTAGTCCATGAAACATACTCTAGAATATGTTCCCTTATTAAACTTTCCAGTATCTTCCCAACCACTGAAGACTTACAGGCCTGTAAATACCCGGCTGTAAGCGACTATCCTTTTTGAATATTGGAACAACATCAGCCTTTTTCCAATCCAGAGGCACACATCCGGACATGATGGAATCTGCAAAAATAAGAAACAATGGCCTAGATAAAACTGAACTTAGTTCCCTAAGGACCCAAGGATGTATTGTATCCTGCTAAGGAGATTTATTAATATTAACCTTATTTAGTTCTTTCTGTACCATATCCTCGGTTAACCAAAGTGTACTTGCATCTTTTATACCATTATTGCTACTATACTCTATGATATCTGGACTTGGATCTTCTATAGTGTATACAGTGGGAAAAAAAGTATTCAAGACATTTGCTTTATCGCCATCCTCCGTAACTTATCCCTATTAATTAATGGTGCCACATTTTCAGTCCTCATCTTCTTACTATTAATATACTTTAAAAAATGTTTGAGCTTAGTAATGCTTTGTTTAGCTATCCTAAGTTCATTATTAATTTTAGCAAGTTTGTTTGCTTTCTTACACTCCTTGTTACAGTTTTTATAATCCCTAAAGGCCATTTCCGTTCCCTCTGCCTTAAAGGTTTTAAATGCCCTTTTCTGCACAGATTTATTTTTTTTACATTTATTTCCGAAGGGTATAAATTTAGATGTGAACTAGCATAAAATCCCCTTGACAAAGTCCACTTCTGTTCAGTACCTTTACCTGATAATAGATTATCCCAGTTGACATTATGAAGAGCTGCTTTTAACCTGGGAAAATTTGCCTTCCGAAATGAAAAATCTTTGTTAACCCAGCGCACTTTTCCTTTCGATAACAAAGTCCAAACGCCACTATTTCATGGTCACTATTCCCTAAGCCTCCAGTTGCATTTATATCTATAATGTGGTCCACAATGTTAGATATTACCAGATCCAACAGAGCTCCTTTTCTAGTAGGAACCTCAACCACCTGTGAGAGAAAATTATCCTGCAGCAAATTCAGGAACTCATAGCCTTTTTCTGTGATGGCAGTTCCACTACACCAATCAATGTCAGGATAATTTAAGTCCCCCATAATGAGCACACTCCCCAAACTTGCAGCCCTTGCCAACTGCATATATGAAGTTGAATCACCTCCTCTCTGCTAGCATTTGGCGGCTTATAGCAGACACCAACAGTGACATTACCCCATTTCCTGTTGCCTAATTCTACCCATATTGCCTCGACTTTAACATCTATATTGCCAGTTATCACTTCTTTTAAATTTGGCTTCAATTCTATTTTGACATAAACACATACTCCTCCCCCTTTCCTTTTTTCTCTGTCCTGTCTAAACAAGGCATATCCTTCTAAATTTACAACTCAGTCGTCAACCATGTTTCTGCTATACCTATTACATCATACTTTTCATTCAATGCCATAATTTCCAATTCACCCATTTTGTCAGTCAGGGTTCTCGCATTTGCAATCCTACATTTTAGATTATGATCCTGTAATTTATTTGTACACTTTAATACACATGCCTCCTAATCCCCTATGCTAGCCCCACCCCCCTTTCCGCCCACCACTGGCCTATTTACACCCTGCTTTCCTCCTGGGCTATATATCCCAGTGAGACTGATGTCTTTTTTTGATGTTGATATTTGTATATGAGCTGCCTTTCTATCCGGACCAAGCTCTTTTGCTTGGCTCTGCTCTCCCCTCCGTTATTTTTTATACTATGTTGCCTAGTTACCACTGTATAGTGGTATACGGGGCAGCTGGATAGATGATTGGAGCCTGTGGAACATGTGACCGCTGGGTGTATGCCAGGAATGCGGAAGTTTTCCGCACACAGACTTTTACCTGTTACGGAGGGGCTCTCTCGTTACTGCACCTGCCGCCCGGTTAATGGGTTAAGGTAGGATATTATCTTTTGTAAGTTACGAGCAGGGATTTATGTTGGTCTCACGGAGTTGTTGTATATATGGATCCAGGTTAGAGAGTGCAACAGGAGTTTTTAATACACTATGGGTGTTTTTAATCTAGGTTTTTGTGCTATATTTATATATGGTCTCACTTTTTAGCTGTTTTATAATGTTTTACTTTATTCATATGATTTTCTACCATTGATATGCTTTGTCTAGCATTTGGCGGCTTATAACAGACCATGATTTCCGAGAGTTAGGGGCCAAGTTCAAAGTAAGGACCTCAAGGGTAGTGATTTCAGAAATACTACCGCAGCCACGTGCTACGCTACGGAGGCAACGGGAGCTTAGAAGTATAAATGCGTGGCTAAGAGGGTGGTGTAAGGGATGGGGTTTGGGTTTTTAGAGAACTGGGCTGACTTTTCTGTTAGCTACAGGTTCTTTAATAGAGATGGATTGCACCTCAATGATGATGGTGCAGCTGTTTTGGGGGAGAAGATGGCTAGGGGGTTGTAGGAGTTTTTAAACTTGTTATGGGGGGGAGGGTACGTTGAACTACACAGGAGTAGATAGAGAAGTTAGGGATCAGGGGTCTAATGACACAACGGAGGGAGGAGACCGGGGAGGGGACAGCATAGAGGATAAGGAGGCATGTACGTCCAAGTATGGAAGTAAATCAAGTGATAATCTAAAATGTATGTTTACAAATGCAAGAAGTCTGGCTGAAAAAACTGGGGAACTAGAACTAATAGCTTTAAAGGAAAGGTATGATGTGATCAGTATAGCAGAAACGTGGCTAAATGATTCACAAGACTGGACAGTAAATATTGAAGGATACTCCTTATTTAGACATGACAGAGTTAATACGAAAGGAGGGGGAGTATGTATTTATGTTAAACAGGAATTGAAACCAAATCTAAAAGATGGAATAGATGGGGGTATAAACGATATGGCAGAAACAATATTGGTAGAGCTGTGCACAGGAAGCAAGAAGGTGGGTAAATTAATTGTTGGGGTATGTTATAAGCTGCCAAATGCCGGGGATATTAAACTATTACATTTCTATATTTGTACCTTTAGGGAACAAGTGTAAAAATATTAGGTCCACTCCTGCATGGCTTAATGCTCAGGTAAAAAGGGAAATGGAAAAAAAGAAAAAGGCTTTTAAAATCTTTAAATCAGAGGGAACAGAACAGTCTTACAGGGAGTATAAAAGCTGTAATAAAGAGTGCAAGAAAGCAATTAAACCAGCTAAATGAAATACAGATAGCCGAACAAAACAAGTCCAACCCCAAAATGTTTTTTAAGCATATAAATGGTAAAAAGATGAGGACTGAGTATGTGGGACCATTAAACAATGGGGCTGAGATGGTTGTAGAGGATGCTAAAAGGGCTAATCTGCTAAACCGTTTTTTGACATCTGTTTACACTATAGAGAATCCTAGTCCTTACAGCAGGGATTGTAATAATATGCAGGGGAGAAATGAGGAGTATTCACATTGGCTGATGGAGCATATGGTACAGAAACAATTAGACAAAGTAAATATCAATAAAGCCCCAGGACCAGATGGATTGCATCCCCGGATTTTAAAAGAGCTTAGTTCAGTTCAATCTTGACCACTGTTTCTCATCTTTTCAGATTCACTTTGTTCTGGGGATGTGCCGCTGGATTGGAAATAAGCCAATGTAATACCAATATTTAAAAAAGGTAGCCGTTCACAGCCTGGTAACTATAGACCTGTAAACCTAACATCAGTGGTAGGGAAGGTGCTGGAAACGTTACAGGATCATATCCTTGACTTTGTCTCCAGATCTGATCTTATTAGTAGTAGTCAGCATGGATGTATGCTTAGATCATGCCAGACAAATTAAATTGTTTTTTTTTTTTTTATGAGGAAGTGAGTAAGAATTTAGATTCAGGGGGCGGAGCTAGCGCTTAATGGAGTAAGTCGCACGTTGACAGAGCTCCCGCACAAAACCTACCATCCGAGGCTAATACCAGACACAAGTGGATCCACAAGCCAACCCAGGGCAACCCCAACCTACTGAGACCAGATGACGAGATCCAAATCCCAAAAGGCAGCGCTGGCAACAAGAAAATTGCAAAAGTTTGCCTGGCGAGGTGGGGCCGAGGAACCCGTTTGCGCGCTTTCACCAACTTCCTCCGACACACCTGCAGAACCCTGTCCGTCCCACAGCACGGGGATCCCAGCAGCAGATATGAGCAACAGAGGAGATGAAACCCCACAACTACAAGCTACACCAGAAAACCAAGGTATAGTCCAAGCTGCAATACAGGAGACCAAACGGTCGCTTACCGGACTACTGGAAGAGGTGAGAGCTGATCTTTCCTTACTTAGACAAGACATGTACAGACTTAGACAACGGGTGGGCGACACAGAGCAAAGAATCTCCAATGTGGAGGACACTGTCACACCCATGGGCCAAAATGTATCCCAGCTAACCCAGGAACTAAATATGGCAAGACAAAAAATAGATGACCTTGAAAACAGGTCAAGGAGGCAGAACCTCAGATTTATTGGGTTCCCGGAGAACTGCGAAGGCCCCAACACAGCAGACTTTTTAGAGGCCTGGCTAAAAAATATATTCGACGAGCAAAGGTTATCCCGTTCATTTGCGGTAGAGAGAGCCCACAGGGTCCCTGGAAGACCCCCAGCCCCAGGCGAACGAACCAGACCCATAGTGGCCCGTCTCCTAAACGCAAGGGACAGAGACACAATACTAAAACTAATACGCACCAATGGAGATACTAAATTTGAAAATACAGTTATAAAAGTATTCCCAGACTTCTCACTTGATTTGCAAGAAGGGCTACATTCATGGATGTGAAAAAACACCTGCAGCAAAACTGAGAGTGGAGGTGAATGGATCAACCAAATTTTTTGAAAACCCCAAAGCAGCTGCAGACTGGCTGGACTCAAAATAGTTAAAAAACCCACAAGGAATTAAGCCACTATGCCAGCGCTCTACAAAACAGTGCGCCCTGACCAATAACACTTAACAATTCCTTCTAACACAACCTGACCTAGGCAAAATATAACCATGTTGCTCTACCTCAGAACCCTACCTTGCCACGCGGAGCGCCCATGGAAGCGAATCCAGCCAACTGGCAAGAGAATTTGACTGAATGGACCAAATGTGTCTTGAAATGATGTGCGGGAGAATACTCCAAAAGGTTTTACATGTTTGAGATAGATAGGTCAACCTATCAAATCATCAAGTTTATTGAAATATCCTGGTTATATTTATATATTTGTATAACGTTTGGCAATGTATACTCAGACAGGAGAGACCCCAACAGCTCCGTAAAAACCGCACAATAAGTGCACCCCCCCAATTCATAACACCAATAGGTGATAATAATAATATACGGAAAAAACTATATAATTCAGCCTCTATACTAGAGGATGGTTTTGTTGTTAATAAAAGTTGTAACTCTCCCAACCCCATCCCCAGGGCCCCCTTTCCCAAATGCTTTACCCATAACAGAGACAAGTCTAAAAAAACTAAATGTATAAGAGAAGGTGTCTTGGACATGTATATTTATAATAACTTGCAGATTAAAGATAACCTCCTGGGCTCCAATACGTGCGCTGGAGGTTTGACCCATTGTCAATATATATTACACCCCCCCCCCTCTGAGTCATCACGGGGAAAACTCCCGAGTACACCCAGCCCCAACAGAGTCCTGTGGGGGTATATCTAGATGTGTGTGTGCGCCTCCCTACAAGATGGGGGGGGCACACAGAACACTAACCCCACGATTGAAATTAATTATCAAATCGAACAAACAACCCACTCACCCACATCCCTGGAAACTATCCCCCTGATGGCCTAGGGATAACAGCTACAGGTTTAAAGGGTAAAATCAACCAGTTGAAAATGTTTAGACTATGTGTATATGAGAATACTCGCTATATGGGAGAAAAGAAAAAACGTTCTGTCGATAATATGCTGAAATACATTCTTAATATCCTTTATCTCTTGATTATGATATGTAATAACATGTGGTTGATAAATGTGGTGGAGAATTTATAGATGAGCAACCAAATTAATATAATATCATGGAACATAAGGGGTATAAATGACCCTAAAAAGAGACTCGCTGTCTTCTCCTTAATTAGAACACTCCAAGCTAATATAATTTGCCTCCAAGAAACGCACCTACTGCCTGCAACAACAGGCTACCTCAACAGGGCGTGGCTAGTCAAAAGTATACATAGTACATACTCCGCCTATTCCAGAGGAGTATCAGTGCTCATCTCTAGATCCTTGAATCACAAAATAACTAAAACTTTGATTGATAAGAATAGGAAATATGTGTGCCTAGCCATAGAGGTAAATCTAACACAGTATGTTATAATAAATGTTTATGACCCACCCCCTGCAACATTAAACCCACTCAAAACAGCTGTCAAATTTGCCTTACAATTCCCCCAAGCTCCGATAATCTGTGTTGGGGACTTTAACAATATAATGAATGGAACACTTGACAGACTTCCCCCACAACAACCAGACAATCAATACTATCACAATATATATCCGAAATCCAATGGATAGATGCATGGAGGTTCATACACCCCACTAGAGTATCCTTTACATGTAAATCAGCATCGCACAACACGCTGTCTAGATTAGACTATGTATTTGTCAGCAAAAATGTAATCAACAATATAGCTACAATCACCCACCACGCAAGAGGAATATCTGACCACACACCAATAACAATAAAACTTAAAGAAAATGAACCACCCACAACAAACAGAGTGAGAAGTATCCACCCCTTCTGGCTCACTATTATACCAACACCCGGTAGGATGGAAGACAAAATTGAACATTACTTATCCTTAAACAATGATACAGTACCATTAGGGACACAATGGGAGACCTTTAAGATAGTACTAAGAGACTACCTAAACTCTGAAATTAAACAAATTAAAAAACAAACCACAAAAAAAGAAAACTCCTTAACCCAAACAGTACTAGAAGCTGAAAATACATACATCAACAGCCCCACACCCCAGAACCAAGCCGCATGGCAAATAGCACAGACAGAATATAACAATCTAATAATTGAAAAAGCAAATAGACATAGCTTCTTCCAAAAACAGAAGTATTTCTCACAAGGGAATCAATCAGCAAAGATGTTGGCCAGATTAGCTCATGGCCCACTAGACCAAAACACAATACACTGTCCGTCCACATGTTAAAGGCTGGATGGATGAACAAGGAACAAAAAAATGGCTAGAAGAGATATGGAATGGACGACCAGGAGTAGTATAGTATAGTATAGTATTTGAGGTTGAATAAAGACATACGTCCATCCAGTCCAACCCATCTAAGATATCCTCATTTCCTGCCTAACTGTTGATCCAGAGGAAGGCAAAAAAAACCCACCAACTTTATGAAGGGGGAAAAAATTCCTTCCTGACTCCAAGTTAGATTTGACCTATATTGAGTTTCTTGATGTAGAGAGAGGGGAATAGAATTCCAGAGGATGGGAGCCACAAGAGAGAAAGGTTTAAGGCGAGAGGAAGCAGTCCGAGTGGGGAGTCTGTACAAGAGCTGGTTCTGCTATGAGCGATACGATCACCTTATACAAATATATTAATGGGCTATACAATAAACTCTCTGGTGCATAATTCACGAATAGGTCATATCAGAGGACTCGTGGACATCCTTTAAGGTTGGAAGAAAAGAAGTTTCATTCAGGTTAGGAAAGGTTTCTTTACAGTGAGAGTGGTGAAACTGTGGAACTGTCTTCCAGCAGTGGTAATGGCAAGTTTATTGAATAGCTTTAAAAAAGGCCTGGATAAGTTTCTAAAACTAAAATATATTGAGAATTACTGGTATTAATGCATATAGATCTGGTTCTGATTGCCGTTTGGAGTCAGAAAGGAATTCCCCCCCCCCCTCTGTTTTTAGCTGGGTTTTTTGCCTTCCTCTGGATCAACTGTTAGGAAGGTGAATAGGTTGGACTTAATGAACGTATGTCTTTATTCAACCTCAATTACTATTGTTGATCCAAATAGGGTACCTTAGGTTTTGTTACCCTGGTAATGATATCACTCCAGAAGCCAAATTGATAAAAGAAAGGAGGTTCCTTTATTACACGTGCAGAGACTACTGACACATCCTTTTGCATGTCACTAGCCCAGCTATAGAGACCTGCTCACTGGTTTATATAGGCAAAATGACATCACAATATGGAATTCTATATAATTCATAAACATAGGTGGGTGTCATCATTGTACAAAAAGACCAATCAGGAAAGAGGTATTTGGTCCCCTCCCAGCACATATGTGTTTTCATTAAGGAGAAGTGGAACCTTAACTTTAACCCCTTACTTAAACCTTGTACTCCCAAAGTTTTCCCCATTCTATACTTGGATCCCAGATTTCCTCCATTTAAACTTTGTAGCTCCAAACAATAGCTTTAGAGCCTGGTAGTCCTAACCTCTAGAGCCTTATAGTCCAATACCTCCAAAGCCTTGTAGTCCTAACCATTTTAACTCTTTGCTACTATTTAGATATCTGATTAGGGCATTATCATACATTATTATCAAATATATTAGGGACCCTAGTGGTGACTACCTGTCACCCCCCTCTTGATCGTGATTTACGATCACAAACCATCACCCTACCTATTCGATGAGTACTTTTATCCCCTGGCAGGTACTTGTAACATGTGCCACCCTTGTGGGTGACATGTAACAGGAAGGAAATGGGTTGGGGAAGTCACCTTCCATTCCCTGCTTCACATTCATCTGTCCTGTCCCTATCTTAGTTAATGGTATGAGAGATGAGATGTTACCTTTTATGTAAGGTAAACATAGTAAATAACAAACACATTCTGTTGAATACTGGGTCCTATAGTATCCCTGTACCACCCTTAATATGTAACATTTTATTTATTTACTTTATATTTGGTGGATAGTATATGTTAATATTTGTATATTTATATATGTCTCTAGAAAATTATATAGTTAAAAGTTAAAAGATTAACTCCATTATTAAACTTAAACTTTCAATTCGAATGTGTATAGTAGGTGTTTGTCTTGATCTTTTGGCTCCATATTCATACAGCATCTGACAAGCATTTTAACCACTATGACAATCAAAAACATTACAATAACAATAGTCAGAGAAAGTCACAAAATTTCCAAAAAACATTGTGGAGCCAAGATCCGATGTTGCCGAGCCACTTGAAAGGATTCCATCCATCTTTAGAAATGTCTCTTGCTTTTGTTGCAAACTGTCCACTTTAGCAAGATGGCAAGTACTGGGTCGTAGGAATCCTCAATCCAAGTACAACATTCCACACCATAAGAGCACACACACCTCCTTGCACTGCTAAGATGTAGTCCAATGCCATCCTGTTCTGCAAGGCTACTTTTCTGACCTGTGAAAGTTCATCATTAATAACATGTATAGCACTGGTAGTTCATTAACAATTCCATCCATTATTTCCGCATATTTGTTAATCTGTAGCAAGTTCATCCCCCAGCCTGTCCATGGTGGAAACCACATCCATGCTTTATCTGCATCAATGAAAAGTTCCTTTTCACATGTTATGTTGTTGTATGATTTATCCCTTCTGCAGAAGTGTACTGTATTGTATTATATTCTGGTGTTGGGACCAGTGATGTAATGTTATACCTTACCCTTATGGCAGGAACTACAGTCCCTAGTGACATTCTCCCCAACCCCATTGGTAGCCATAAATACGCTTTATTTCCACAAATGAAAAAGTCCTTTTTTCAATACTATTGGGGCGTGTCTGATGTCGTTTCATTATGGCTGGAACCATTGTAATTGTCCTGACATCTATGTTACAGAATAGTACTAAATTGGTCTACAGGGTGTCATTTAATGTACTTACAACTATATTATCACAATTACTTTTCCAAGTACATGCAGGTATGGCAAAGGTAATATTGTGTTGCTTCATGAAATACTGTGTGGGTGACTATTCCATGAGAGAATTTTAAACACACTGCTGGTTCATGTGCCTGTCCTGCTATCTGTAGTGCAGTACCTTCTGTTGAAATTAATTTCCTTACGAACTGTTTGTCTGATTTGACTGGGAAGTATGTATGTAATCTATTGTATTCAGATCTTGTAAAGTGATAGGGACTCCTATTAATGGTATTCCCTTGTTAGCTATTGGTAGATGTGAACAAACCCAGCAGTGTACATCCAATGTTTAGCGGTTTGAGGGTGTGATGTGTAATAGCCACACAGTATTAGTTTGCCACCCTGTAAGTGGTTCTTGATTTACTATGTTCAGGTGTTTCTTTACATGCCCCCAATCGACCAAACATATATCGCTACATGTACGCTTATATATAGTCAGATCGATTTTTAGTGGGCCATCTGTATTGGTAAATTCATATGACACATACAGCCCTTTTCCACAAAATACGATATAAGTGTTTGCTACAAAGTCTGATATTTTGGGCACCTGGGTTGTTTAGTATTCAGGGTGTCATATGCTCTGCTGCTGTGTCCTCTGGTGACCCTACTGACACATAAGTTTGTATAATATAGGAATTTTGATGCGTGTATTATCAGGTGAGCTTGTGTAATATCTAAAGCCAAGATGTATGAGTAGGGCAGATTACATTTCCATGTTCCTGTTTCTGCAACTTGACCAGCAGCATTGTATAAAGTATTCCCCCCCTAGAAGATCCTCCTCCCGTGATGACGGGAAGGCAGGATCTTACTACATAGCTTCCTATTACACTAAATGTGTGTGAGTGGGGAATATTCCTATGTATAATGAAGCATGGTGAATCAGACATGTATTCTTTCTTTATAGTGTTAGATTCATAGTCTAGTATTTTTGGAAGGACAAAAGCTTCAGACGGTGATGTATACAGATATATGTCAGAGATGTACAGGTGGATTCACCGCCATGCACATGACTAACTTGACAGGCAAACAAGATAAATGATAAAAAGCATAGACTTAGCATTGTAATGGTGGATTGTCCACAGGTTCTTGGGTATCGTATGAAGAAGCGGTTTGCAGTGGCTGGCAGGAGCCATGTTGGCTTTCCCTCTAGGTTTCACTGCAGTTGTAGTTGTAAGTAGAACCGTGTATGGACCTTCGAATCGTGAGCCAAGGGAACGCTTTTGGAAACTTTGACCACACCCAGTCGCCTGGTTTTATAGGATGGTGTTGGTCCTCTGCATCTGGATCTGGTAAACTGTCGTGTACATGACGATGCACTGTAGTAAGCTCCTTCTGTAAGCAATAACATAAGAACACAGATCATTGTGCATTGCTCCCATTTGATAAGGATAGTATAACCCTGTTTTTGGCTTATAGCCAAATAGGATCTCATAGGGACTAAGCCTTGGTGGTGCCCTTCTAGATGTGGTCCATATGGTGTAAAGTACAATAGGAAGCAATTGAGGCAGGGTTTGCCTTTAAAATCTGCACTGGCCATCATTTACTCAGCCGAGTCTTGATGCCGTTATACCTTCCCTGAACTTTGTGGATGATAGGGAGTGTGGAAAGCCTGTGACAGACATCTTTCATTATCTGTCCGGTAAAATGGGGACCTCTGTCACTTCTATGGTCTCAGGTACGCCGTACTGCAACACCACTTCTTGTAACAGTTTAAGGGCGTGTTTTTGGCATTGCAGTAGCCACCGGCCCGCTTCCACCCAACTTGAAAACATATCCACACAGACTAGCACGTACATACACTCTGCGGGAGTTGTATGTAATCAATTTGTAATCTCTGAAAGGGATAATCAGGCTAACAAGGTGTTTATTGGGCATCCATGACACACGCCAGCATTGTATTGCTGACATTGCATGCATTTATTTACATATTTTTGACATTGACCATAGGCATCATTCAGATACCAATTTTGTGCTAGCATTTGGGACATGGGCAGTGGTCAACATGACCAGGGCCATGTGCCAAACGCAGCATCATAAGTTCCGCCTGGGAGGAATGCATGGTTTCCCCCCCTAGTGAGAATTCCTGTGGAATTTTTCTGTGCCCCCAGTCTTCTCATATTATGCTTTCACAGGGGAGGGGCCCCCTGTTGGAGCATTTTTAACCTGTCCTCAGCTGGCACCCAGAAACATGTATCTGGAGTGCAGAGCTCAGGAGGGTTGTCATCAGATGTCAGCGTGGCTAAATCGTCCATCGCTGTTTGTTGGCTATTGTGTCTGCCCTTTCAATTCCCTTTCTTGGAGGGTGTTCCTTGTGTGTGCTTTGATTTTCAAGATGGCCACCTTTGTTGGCAAGGAGACCTCTCGAATAAGTTTTCATTCTGCCCAGTTTTGATGGGTGTACCTTGTGTAGTTTTGAAACCTCTGTTTTTCCAGATGGGTCCAAAATCATGTGCAATTCCATATGATACCTGCTGTCAGTGTAAATGTTAGCAGTCTTACCTGAAGCGTGTACACATGCCTTACCCAATGCGACCAATTCCGCCTGCTGTGCGAGTAGGAGGTGGCAACCGGCCAGCATCTAATGTAATGAAACCTTCGGCTGTTGACGATATGATGGCATAGGAGGTGCGTGGAGCTCCATCTACATATAACCTGGAACCATCTACAAATAAAGTAAGGTCAGGGCTTGCAGCGGCTCCTCACTTACTGGAGACAATTGGCTAGTCTCTTCTCCATTAGTGTGTGGCAATCATGGTCTCTGCCACCGTCTCGGGATCACCGTCCTCTGGCGGGAGGAAGGTGGCTGGATTGGGACTGTGCAGCGTTTAACCTCTATTTCCCGGATTCTAATAGGATAGACTCATACTTGCCTAGGCGCGCCAAGGAGAGATGTGTGTCTGCGCACGTTGAATGATCTCTGCTGCTGCATGTGAAGTATATAAAGTTAGTGGTTGCCCTAAGCGAATAATTGCTACCTTTTCGGTGAGGAGAGCTGCTGCCGCTACCGCTCTAACACAGGTGGGGGCTCCCTGAATAACTGGGTCCAGTTGTACGCTCTCGTATGCCACCACTCGTCGTCCAGAGGGGGTATCTTGGCAAAGAACGCGTTCCCTGTATTTCCTGAAACAGCACAAAACAATTGGAAAGGGTTAGTTGAGTCGGGTAACTTTAATGCAGGTGCGTGAGCTACCAAGTGTTTGAGTTTTAAGAAACAGGTCTGCATCTCCTCGTCCACTGAAACGGGTGTGCCAGTGCAGCATAGAGGGGCTTTAGGAGTGAGTTTACATCAGGAATGTACTGGCGACAGTATGAAATATCCCAATAAAATTCCTAAGTGCCCTATGATTTGTGGGTGCTCTTAAGTTACAATTTTCACTTTTCTGTGGGTCATATGTTTTGTCCCAGGGCCCAGACAGGGACCCAGGAAGATAACATGTGACTTACACCATTGCACTTTTTCCTTGGCCACTCGCAGATTAACCCTGCAAGGTGCTGCAGAAGGCTGAGAAATGCTGCTGAGCATGTCTCCTCAGTCTCTGCACAGATCAACAGATCATCCACATATGCCTTCAGTTAGTGGTCTCGTGTGGAGGTTCCCACCCCTCCAACACCTGTTTGAGACACCTGCAGAAGGCGTTAGGACTAATATTCAAGCCCATTGGCAAACGGGCCCAGGAATATTGTCTATGATATACTGGAATGCAAACAATTTCTGGCTTTCTCATCAATGGCACAGTGAAAAGGCCTTTTATGTCAAAAACTGAATATCGAGTAGTAGTGGCTGGTATGTCATTCAACAAGGGGTGAGGATTGGGCACAATTGTCCTCCGCACAATCTTTGATTGCCCTTAAATCATGTACCATCCGGTACGGTTTTGGTTCTCCCTCCCTCCCTTTCTTTCTCACAGGGAAGAGGGGAGTGCATGCAGGGGATTGGGTATAAACTATAACTCCCCGTCATCAGTTTAGAAATTTGGTCCCCCACCCCTTGGCTTTGTGCCATTGAGAGAGGGGTACTGGGGAGACGCGGCAAAAACACTGGTTCAGGGCTATGTGTATCGGCGTGACATCCAACAATCCCACATCATATTTGTCCTTTGCCCATACCTTTCTGGAATTTGGCTATATACATATCTCAGGGATATCAGATTGATTCTTTTTGTGGCCTCCCTCAATCTGCCATGGCCACTATCATACAATACATTTTTCTGGCAGTTGGTCAAACAGCATACAGTGAGTGTCCTCTGGTATCTGCTCAGTAGTGACTACCACACTTGCGGTGTATACTGTATGCTAGCCTGTAACTTGCTCAGAATATCTCCCTAGCAGATTTATAGGCAGAGAGTCTGACACGAGAATTTTTTCAATGATTGAGTTGCCCTATCTTAACAGGAGTGGGAGGTGATTCCAAAAGTGGAACTGTTCCACCCAGTCCTGTTGCCTTAATCCCTTTTCTGAATGGAGCTTTAGAATGCATAAAATGTTTACGATTAACAATGGTCCAGGCTGCACCTGAGTCCACTAAACACAACCACTTCTTGATCCGTTAATTCTGGAAATCTAAGTGACACAAAAGATCACGTCCATCAGACACAGAAGAAGCAGGGAGTATCATTCCCTATTGTCTGAATTTGGTCAGATCCTAAAGTGTGAATTCAGTCAAATCCTGCAGGTACAGTCAATGTCAGATTGTAAAGGCTGTATGTCTACGTCGGTGGGTGTGGACTCAGGATGCCCTCCCTGTCATTGTGGACCCAGTCCCTGTGTTGTGTGCAAAACTGGGTGGACTGTAAGGTCCTTGTGAAGGTGTGTAATACTGTCCGTCAGATGGGGGGTTTGTCATCCTAGGCTCACGGTATCTGCCTTGTCTGTTGGGACACTGACTGCCTTTGGCGCCTGGGTAACCTACAATTTATCATCAAGTGACCTATACGGCCACACTTAAAACACTTACGGTTCTACTGACTTTATTCTCTCCCGCATAAAGAGTTTAACCTTTGTTTTAGTAGAATTTGTTCTATACTTGCACACAAATCCCTCAATGCCCCCATAGTCATCTTTTATAGTCTGGTCTTATCTCCTGTAACTTTAACAGTTGTTTCTTTTAATCCAGTCACCCATGCCTGTTTAGCTGCGTTTGACACATACATTAGCCAGATTATCAAATCTCCTCTAGTGTGAGATAATCCTGGGACCTTTTACAGTAATCCCATACATCTTCCCCTGGATTCTGTCTAACATCAAACAAAAACCCTGTTCCTGTGGACTCCCAACCACGGATGACTGCCATGCAGGCGTCCCACTTCCCTTGCAGTCTGTCAGCCTCATAATCTGCTTCTGTAAATGGGTGAGCTCGTGACCCACTGGGATACAAGCTAAGCTGTCCGTCCCTGCAGTCTGTTGTGCTATCACTTCCACGTCAGCTGCACCTATCACACGTTTGATATGGTCACCATACTGCCCAAGTTATCGTTGAGTATCTTTAATCTTTGTAACTTCCCTAAGAAAAAGCACCTGTTTTTTTGGTGTGGTATGTCCTTTACCAATTGTGTAACTTCAAATGGAGAGTAGGGTACCCAAGGTGTGTCTGTATGGCTGCCCCAGCATTATGCACTACGGTAGTGCGTACTGGGAACCCATGAGTATCTGTAGGGGGTCCTAGCCATGATTGATGTGTAGTGTCAAAGTATTCCTGTTCTTTCATGGCATGTGAATTTTCTGTAGTGTTTGTTGTGGCGTTGGTCGTGCTTTAACGCCACTGGCCTGTGTAGTGTACTATTTTGTCCAGCTGCCTGTTCTCCCTCTGTATCCCCCCCTCTCAGTATAAGTCAGTGTGGGACTCTCCCCCTCCTTCTCCTGCCTCTGTGCTTTAGCTTGTGATTAAGCATGTAACGGCGTATCCACACCATCTGGTTCCCTTATTCCAAACTTAACCAGTTTTTTGTAAGGGGGGTTATCTTATCATAATGTGGCTTTTTATTATAGGGGAGAATTGTGCACTCATTGTCCCCGTAATAATGGTGTGGGTTCCACTGAAAAATTTAACGTTTCATTAAATCATCCATGTTACAAGCATTATATGTGCTGTTAAGCAACATTGTGTATTACAGCTATAGCTTCGTCAACTTGACTGGTGTGGGGTTTTGTTCTAATTGGCAAAGCATTGGCAATGTGTTTTTTTTCTTTAGGGATGGGGCGCGTTGTACGCACTCTAATGTCCAGAGATGAAGATATCTCTGTCCTTTGCAGTAAGTTGCTGTGCGAAAGTACTTTCTAAGTGTTACCATCTGATAAATCAAATGTTCCCTGTAATGGTATGAAATATAGGGTTTCACCTGCCAATCTAGTCATCTCACTCCAATTTGGTATGGGACGACGTCCATTCCCCATATTTTTGGGCCATTATTGCCGCGGGGTTACATGTTTATCCTGATATCTGACTATGTTCCCCATCTTAAATTGTGACTTGAAAGAATTATTCTCTGTGTCACTCTGCGTGCAAGTCCTTTTCCCCGTATGTCCGAGAGGCGGTATTCTCTCTTTTCCACAGGACACTATGTATAAAACCCCTGAAATTGAGTGCTGGCCAGCACACTTTTTAATTCTCGGGTGAAAAGACCATATACACGTCTCTCAACACCTTCTCCGTGTTGGAGACTTTATCAGTGATTAAAATTTTCCCTCACATCACAATATAAGGGTCATTAGAAAAGTGGAGGTTTTGAATAGGTTGTAGGTTATTAGAGAATAAAACACCAAGGTAACAGATAATTACTGTTTGATTTGATCTATTCATATGGTGTGTTAGCCTGCCGACGTAGGTGTCTGAGCGGTGGTCGCACTATCCCCTTGTGTATTTGTATGTTTAGTAGCTTTGCACAAGCACAATATGCACTTTCCACACAGAATTATAGTGCGTGCAATTGGCTTTCCACAGCAAAGTATTAGATAAATCCTAATATAAGTCCTCCCACTGTCTAAATAAATTGTAATGTTGTTAAATTAAAATGGAACTCTTTTCCTCATTCATTGTGAATGAAATTCCTGTCACATCTGGATACAATTAGGTTGTAGTGCCTATGCACGTGAACAATTTATGGTTGCGCTCTGACTTCAGACTTTTAAAGATTAACCCCTTTTTTCAAACTGCAACTTCAACATCTACACAAACATTGTTATGACTTTTCAAATCTTTCACTTATACAGTCCTGATCTGACCATAAAATCTAACTCTGCTACGGGAATATTTTAAACTACTGACTATCGTATGAGACATAGAAAATTAGTATTACTGGACAAACAAGGAAAATAGTAACTTCGGTATAGAATCTTTTTCACACCCGTACACTTACAACTGCCGCACCCTTTTAACAGAGATTCTCACAGGATTGTCGTCATCGGTTTTACTCTCAGACAAAGTTATACCCCACGTAGTAGCCCTGTTTGCCACAAATTTAGTCCGTGAACGCTCCTGCGCTCTAGCACCTTCGTCGGTGCTTTTTAGCTGCCGGCTGAGCCGATGGAATATTCGGCGGTGTAGCACCACATTCACACTCCAATCACACAAATTTGTTAGTATTATGACAGACCAAATGACAACATAAATTCTAGAGCGATATTCACCTATCCAAGGGTTAAATCTCCGACAGAGGCACTTCGGCCGACAGAGATAGACTATCGGATAAGCAAAGTCACGAAATAAGACACACAAAAACGGTCTTACCAATGCGCATTGTGAGAGTTTGCCTACCAGTCGTTGCTCTGCCTCTTTCACGAAGTACCACCATCTAGATTGAACCGAACAAAAAGAGTATCTCAGCAGTGCCTCCAGGAAAATTGTTGATCCAAATGGGTACCTTAGGTTTTGTTACCCTGGTAATGATATCACTCCAGAAGCCAAATTGATAAAAGAAAGGAGGTTCTTTATTACACCTGCAGAGACTACTGACACATCCTTTTGCATGTCACTAGCCCAGCTTAGAGACTGCTCACTGGTTTATATAGGAAAAATGACATACAATATGGAATTCTAATAATCATAACAATGGTGGGTGTACATTCATGGTAACAAAAAGACCAATCAGGAAAGAGGTATTGGGTCCCCTCCCAGCACTATATGTGTTTTTCATTAAGGAGAGAGTGGAACCTATAACTTTAACCCTTCACTAAACCTTGTACTCCCAAAGTTTCCCCATTCTATACCTTGGATCCCAGATTTCCTCCGTTTAAACTTTGTAGCTCCAAACAATAGCTTTAGAGCTGGTAGTCCTACACCTCTAGAGCCTTATAGTCCAATACCTCAAAGCCTTGTAGTCTAACCATTTTAACTCTTGGCTACTATTTAGATATTATATGCTTAGGGCATTATCATACATTATATCAACTATATTAGGGACCCTAGGTGACTACCTGTCACTATGTTACCTCTGTTCAGTACCTTTACATGATAATACCTTATCCCAGTTGACATGCTGAAGAGCTACTTTTAACCTGGGAACATTTGCTTTCCTAAATGTGTTAACCCAGCACACTTTTCCTTTCATAACATGCACTAAAGGACACTACTTCATGGTCACTATTCCCAAAGCCTCCAGTTACCTTTATATCTATAATACGCTCCATAATGTTAGATATTACCAGATCCAACAGAGCTCCTTTTCTATAGGAACTTCAACCACCTGTGAGAGAAAATTATCCTGCAGCAAATTCAGGAACTCATCGCCCTTTTCTGTTTTGGCAGTACCACTACACCAATCAATGTCAGGGTAAATAAAGTCCCCCATAATAAGCACACTCCCCAAACTTGCAGCCCTTTCTAACTGCATATGAAGCTGATTCACTTCCTCTCTGCTAGCATTTGGCGGCTTATAGCAGACACCAACAATTACAATACCCCCTTTCCTGTTGCCTAATTCCACCCATATTGCCTCCGCTTTAACATCCATATCTCTTCTTGTAAATTTGGCTTCAATTATTTTTTAACATAAACTTCGGAAGGCAATTGTGGGTTTATCGGGTAAAGTTCCTCGTTATGTTTTATCAGGAGTCAATATTTTCCAATTACATTGTATACTCGTCTGCATTATTGTCCCCAAGGTGTTATACTTGCAACTCCCTATTAAAGCTTTTTTGTCTCTCTCTTCATGTTGTGTTTTCAGTGTCTTTACAATAGCTTTTTCTCAGGCTGGATGGGTTCGAATTATTCCTGATCACCCTACAAAATTGTGTCTCAGGGAGAAAAATTTTTAGAAAATTGTGTCACGGGGAGAAAAATTTTTAGAAAATTGTGTCACAGGGAGAAAATTTTTTAGGGCAGGTGGATGGTGACTATTATATTGGAGCAACATGTTTCTATCTGTTTTTTTATGAAACAATTTGGTATCATCAATAAATCAAGGAATTTCATTTGTGTGTCACTTACTTTCATGGAAAACCTGATATTTGTATCCATTGTGTTGAGATGGTTGGTCATGTCACTTAACTCATCCATGGTACGGGTCCAGATAAAAAATAAATTGTCTAGGAAACCTATAATACATGAATAAAAAGTCACAATATTCAGCCAGAATATTTTTTATGAAGTAAATATTGGCATAGGCAGATGCATAGCAACACCCATGGCAGTGCCTGCTCTTTTGACATATGTAATTTCAAAGTGGAAATAATTGTATTGCAATGATACTTCCAATAACTCTATTATAAAATGCTGGAACGCATAACTCCCACTGTTGGTAGTATGAATACTTTTTTCAATTGCAGCTAGCCCCCTGATCGTGACTAATATTTGTATATAGACTGGTTACATCCATAGTCACTAGATATACAAGTTGTTTTTTGTGTAGTGGTATGTCATTTTTTGTAGAATGCTGAAGAGATGTCTAGAATCTATCTACTATTGATTAAAGTATATGCTCTTTATATTTATGCATTTTGGGCAGAGTGTAAATAACCAGACATTTCAGATGTTTTTTTAAACAAATACTCCCCAATCTCTTTTGTAATCATGCCTGATTGTATATCCCTTTCAATAATCACTTGTATTTTCTTTTGGAAACCTCTAGTTGAATCATCTCTTTGGCAAGTATTAGTATCCCCCCAGTTCACTCTTCAGCTCTTCCTTATAAAGGGTATAGTCCATAACCAGTAGACCTCCTCCCTTATCTGCCTGTCGTATTATTACACATGTCTTTTAAAGCTTTTTTCTCTGACCACGTTAAGTTAGTAGCAAGTTTCTTACCTACTTACAAATTAGTCTCTGTAGCAGTCAACCCTTTATGGGACATGCTAAATATGGGTATCACTTGAGGTGGGTATCTCTTGCGTCCACTTTTGAGTTTCTTAGCCTGGGTCTCTGTGGTTTACTGCTTTCTCCTAAAAAATCTTGTGATCGATTTTTGTCACCGGTCGTGACATTACACCAAAAATGACTACTATATCTAGTGACCATGGACGTAACCAGTCTGTGCAAATATTAGTCATGATCAGGGGCTAGCTGCAGTTAAAAAAAAGTCTTCCTACTAGCAACAGTGGGAGTTATGCGTTCCAGCATTTTATAATGGAGTTATTGGAAGTATTTGAGATGCAATTATTTGCGCTTTGAAAATAGGTATCTCCAAAGAGCAGGCACTGCCATGGGTGTGGCCATGGCACCTGCCTATGCCAATATTTACATGTGTGAATACGAAAAAAAGTATATTCTGTCTGAATATTGTGACTTTTTACTCATGTATTGCAGGTTCAAAGACGGTTTATTTTTTATCTGGACCCATATCCCGGATGAGTTAAGTGACATGACCAAACACAATGCTTACAAATATCAGGTTTTCCATAAAAGTAAGTGACATACAAATGGAATTCCTTGATTTATTGATAACGATTGATGATACCAATATTCTTACATTGTTCATAACGAAAAATGATAGAAACATGTTGCTCAATATAATAGTCACCATCCACCTGCCCTAAAAAATTTCTCTCACTGTGTCACAATTTTGTAGGATGAGCAGGAATTTATTGAACCCTCCAACAGGGAGATTCAATTACAGCATTTGCAAACTAAGGGGCATATATAAAGCTGCGTAAGTTTTCGCGGCCGTTTTCACTGACATTAACGCATAAATCGCGTTTAGCGCGATTTATAAATGTCCGAAAACGGCCGCAAAAAGTAACGAAGTGTTACCCTTCACGGGCGATACTTACCTGTTACACGCTTCTATTTTATAAAGCGCGGTATATGTATCGCAGTGTGGTATCGGCTGTTTACTTCGCCACCTTGAAGGTGGCGAAAACAGCCGATACTAGCCTCCCCCGGCGGGCATGGGCAGGCAACCACCTGTCGCCGCTTCCCAGCCGCCCCTCAACCCTTCCACGCTCGGCAATCTAGGAACGGGAGGCTAGGAGGGGCTGCCGGGAAGGGGCCGCAGCAGGTGTTGCGACCACCCGCGCGCCACCCCCTCCCCAGCAACCCTCCAAGCCCCCCGGCCACTCCCGGGGAGGGGAAGGGAGGGAGCCGCTGGAGGGGTGGAGGCACCCTCCAGCGGGGGCCTGAGAAGGGCCTTTTGGGGCTTAAGGGGTCCGCAGCCGAACCAGGACCCCCTCCCCTATCAGGGCCTTTGGCTGCACTTACAATTGCCTTTGGCGGCACTTACAAGTGGCCTTTGGCGGGGTCACCCCAGCGGCTCTTAACCAATCAGATTACGGAAAGTTCTGAAATCTGATTGGGAATGTAAGCATGCAACCAAGCATTTAAAAATTGACCAAACATAAATCAATTAGGGGTTTCTGCAAACCTACAATAAAGGGTGCACTCCGCTGCGGAATTCAGATGCCATCGCAGTAGATGGCTGAAGAAAGAAGCGGTTGGAAACATCGGCTCGCTGAGGCCGGCGGTGCCAGCGGGCTCACTGGCGGCCGCGGTGAGTCTGCCTGGCATCGGCGACCTGAGTGTGTTGGTGTCGCCAGCCCGAAGACGTCGCGTCGGATCAAGACGGGCAAACATCGGGCTCGTTGAGGTTGCCGGCGCCCGCCGGGTACCTCTCGGGGGCGGCGGCCTCGGCGGAGTGGTGTCGCCGGGACGGAGAAAGAGACGCTGCCCAAGGGCCCTTTTTTAGAGCCGCACACTGGGGGTGACCCCGCCAAAGGCACTTGTAAGTGCCGCCAAAGGCACGTGTAAGTGCCGCCAAAGGCCCTGATAGGGCCGGGGAGGGGTCCCGGTTGGGCTGCGGGACCCTTACGCCCTTCTCAGGGCCTCACCCCTCCCAGCGGCTTCCTTCCTTCCCGGGAGCAGCCGGGGCGGGGGGCTTGAGGGGGTGCTGGGGAGGGTGTGGCGGCCCCTTCCCGGCAGCCCCTCCTAGCCTCCCGTTCCGAGATTGCCGCGAGCGGGGAAGGGCTGCTGGGAAGCGGGCAGCGGGTGGTCTCCGCCGCCGTGGGGGGGTGTCGTGGGCGGGGTGGGCGTATACCCCGCCCCCTTAGCAGAGGCGTCGGGAAGGGATTTTAAGTCCCTTCGCGGCGATACTGTACATTATCGCCGCAAAGGTACTTAAAATTACCGCAACACATCGCGGCCGCGATACATATCGCGGCAATGGCGCTCGCCGTTAAAATACGGCGATTGCGTATTTTCGCGGCGCGATGTGCTGCGGTAATTTTTTTGCGCTATTTGATTTTTTATAAATATCCCCAAGTTTGAAGAAAGGGGTTACCCCAGACAAGTATTGCAGAGAGCCCGAGAAAAAGTTAAAGCTTTAAAAAGATTATAAAGACACTGACAACACAACATGAAGATACAAGTAAGAGAGACAAAAAAGCTTTAATAGGGAGTTTAAGTTAACACCTTGGGGACATTTATGCGGGAGAGTATACAACATAGTTGGAAAATTACTGCTGATCAACATTACGAGGAACTTTACCTGAAAACCCACAATTGCCTTTCAACACGGAAGACATTTGAGAGACCATTTAGTTAAAGTGGATGTTCCTAAACTCTTGGAACAAGAAACAACGTCTTGGTTACCAACTAAACAGTTGGATGTTTTAGTGCAGTTAATGTGAATTGTAAAATATATGAGACCTGGTAATAAGTTTGCACATCCACATAACTGGTGCTTCGATAGACTTAACAGGGAGATTCACACAGAGCCGCAAGCTCTCTAGGCAAATCTCCTGTATCGGATTTACCAGATGCTGCGCAGTCTGGGTGAACCTCACCATATTTTCACATATCCACAGAAGAGTATAGGGACTTAATAGATCTTTGGTATTTTTTACACATTTAATTCTAAAAATAAATAATTCTATGTGTTGTATTTATTCAGAAACTTTGGCACTTTATAATGATGGTAGCATTATAGCACTTAATTATTTATTATTACCAGACTTTAAGCCTTTTACATTAACGGCACTAGAAGCCCAGAGTGCCCCCTTAGTCACCTAAGTCCAGAGTCCCCTCTCAGTGTCCCAATGCCATAGCCCCTCTTTTATGTCCCAAGCCCAAAGTCCCCTAGTGTCCCAAGCCCAGAGACCCCCTCAGTGTCCCAAGGTCAGGGTAGCCCCTCTGTCCAAGGCCAGATTGCCCTCTTTGTCCCCAGGCCAGAGCCCCCCCCTCTGTCCCCAGGCCAGAGGCCCCCCCTCTGTCCCCAAAGGCAGAGACCCCCTTTCCAAAAAGGCAGAAACCCCCTGTCCCCAAAGGCAGAGAAACCCCCCTGTCCCAAAGGCAGAGACCCCCCTGTCCCA
Source organism: Hymenochirus boettgeri (assembly GCA_019447015.1). Lineage (NCBI taxonomy): Eukaryota > Metazoa > Chordata > Amphibia > Anura > Pipidae > Hymenochirus > Hymenochirus boettgeri. The sequence continues at coordinate 82,263,834 of CM033477.1, forward strand.
AAAGGCAGAGACCCCCCTGTCCCATGTCCCAAAAGGCAGAGACCCCCCTGTCCACAAAAGCGCAAAAAAGGCAGAGACCCCCCTGTCCCAAAAGGCAGAGACCCCCCTGTCCCAAAAGGCAGAGTCCTTCCTCTTTACCAAAGGAATTTTCTTTGCTTTCTGTCTCCATGTGTATTTATTGCATTTCTCCCTCTAGTATATCTGTTGTATTCAATTAGATCAACTGGACTTGAAATGTAGTTCTTGAAGACGTTTCGCTAGTATCCGACTGGCTTTCTCAATTCAGAATGACTTGTACAAGAATCTGTGGCAATTATGTACCATGGAAAATCCAATTAGCATATCACAGCCAGGTGTTAAGGGTGTGATTAGATAGTGGCTAAGAGGTGTTATAGGAACGCCCAGAGTAAGGGTGTTAAAACAGCATTGTACATGGCAGACAGTTGGTGTTCGAACCCCCCCCACCTCTATTAGGCTTGGTTTCTTTATTTTCACATAAATGGCCTCCTTAACACCTCTCTTGAACCAGTCACGTTCCTTCGCCAGTATGTTAACATTCAATCTTCAAAGGTATGTCCTTTATCCTTAAGATGCAGATACACGGCTGAGTCCTGACCCGAGGAATTGGCTTCTGTGCTGGGCATACGTTGATGCAGTTGCTGTTTGGTCTCCCCCACATACAAATCAGAGCATTCTTCACTGCACTGCACTGCATATATGATGTCGCTTTTCTTGTGTTTAGGTATTGGGTCTTTCGGATGTACCAATTGCTGCCTAGTGTGTTGTCGGTTTAAAGCAGACAGGGATACGATGTTTTTTGAAAATTTTCTAATTCTCGGAGACCCCTGCTACATTGGGATGACCATGTTCTTCCTCCTGTCTTGCTTTTCCCCTTCACTGTTGGTATTCGTGTTCTTTTCTTCCTTCTACTTCTATTGACAAAGGCCCAGTCTGGATTCCACAAGTTTTAAGGGCTCCTCTGAGATGTTTCATTTCTTTAGCCTTCGCTCTGTGCTAGTGGGGATGTTTCTCGGTCTGTGTTGCAGGGTTCTGAGACACCCAGCTTGTGATCTAAATGGTGGTGGGAGTCAAACATCAATACATGATCTGTTGTATTGGTTTTTGTAAACCTACTTCCAGTTTTCCATTTTCCTTAACTTCTACCAAGCAGTCCAAGAAAGCCAGTTTTTTGTTTTGTACCTCTTCCTTTGTGAATTTAATGTTTTGTCCACCGCATTAATGTGTTCTGTGAAAGCTTGTACTTCTTTGCTGGGGATTTACCCAGGTGTATCAACATATCTAAACCAGTGGTGGGTGCTATGCCCTTAAAGGTATAAGCGCCTGTGTTTCTACCTCCTCCATGTAAAGGTTGGCCACAATAGGTGAAACTGGAGATCCCATAGCACATCCATGTTTTTGCATATAGAACTTATCCCTGTATTGAAATAGGTGGTATCAGGCACAAGTCCAACAAGGAAACAACCTGTTCTGGGTTGAGATCAGTTCTGCTGGTAAGAGTGCTGTCTTGGCCCAGCCGTTTTCTCACCATGTCAACAGCCTCCTTGGTGGGTATACAAAGTGAGAGAGATGTCACATCATAGGACACCATAGTTTCTTCTACACCGAGTACTATATATTCAATTTGTTGGTAAAATCCTGAGAGTTGGATGTGATGCTTAGAACTTCCCACCAAAGGTCCTGAGATGTTAGCTAGATATTTTGCCACCTTGTATGTTACAGAGTTGATGCTGCTGACTATGGTCTTATAGGTCTTCTCCATCTAGTGGTGAATCCAGAATCTGCAGGGACTATTTCACTATCTCCTCAAGTGGTATGTCCATAGACATACCACATACAGAGGAGCATGGACGAGCAGTTAGGATTTTATATAGGATTGTATTTTTACACAGATGTGCATTTTTTTTGGAGATTGCAAATTGTTGGCGTTTTTGATGATGCCGCTGATGTGGGAGGGGGTTAAGCTTTAAATCTTTGGTGTGTGAGTGTATACAAAATCACTGCTTGATAAAGGTCGAAGAAAACACAACCGAAATGTCGCATGCACCTTAAGGGTAGTGCACTGTAAAAGCAAGTTAAGTTAAATTGGAAGCAGCAGCTTTAAAAAGTAGGAGACATTAGTAGACATGCTTTTAGCATTTTTTTTTTTTTAATAATAAATGATTATCATACTTACATATTTTTGGGGATTTTTAAACTACTGGGGATTGGCCACAGAAGACACCTCAGGGTTAGATTAATTGGTTATAATTGCATCAGTTCTCTTCTTAGTACCGTAATTGCCTTGCAAGGAGGCAAATTAGTATTTAACTTTTATATAATTCTTTTAATTTAAACCTTAAAGAAAAACTAAATGTATAACCTAAAGGGTAAAAAGTTAGGGTTAAATAGAAAGCCTTCTGTACCTTCCAAATGAACCTTAACACATCTCTAAAATTTGTAAAAAATATTTCAAGTAAGGTTTAGCAAATTATTACTACTGTTTCAGCCATGTGACCCGTTTGTAGTCATGTGACTACCTGCATTAATAGGCTCCCCTAAGGCACTTCCAGTTTTTCCCAGCATTAAGTCTTAAGTGATGTCGCCACACAAAATGGAGGTCCTGAAAAGACTTTGAAAGATGCTGTTACCTTATTCTTTAGCCTGCATGAATTACAGATGCCTACCAGAACCAATACTAAAGGATGATTTTACTGCTTTTTTTTATTTTTTGTTTCCATTCTGTTCCAAGCCAAAGATAAAGTATCTAAAGACCTGTTGCTTTATGTTCTCTCTTGTTGGTTAGTGGAATTATGCGCTATGTTTAGAAATACACAGCCCATGAGGTTAAAGGTTCAAATCCCACACTTACTTAGAATGTTGTGTTTCTTCTGCCTCAGTGCTTAATAGAAAATAAACTACAATTTTCTTTTGCTTTTGTATGAAATGCAAAGAAATATTCATTTTCTGTGTAAGAGACCCGGGTCTGCTGTTCATGATCTGTGGCATGGCTCTTGCTTAATATGATTGGCTGCAGCTTACTTGCTTTTTAGTTTTGCTGTGCACTGAAGAGCATATAAACTCTACTGTGTACACTTCGTTTCAACCAAAAACAAAAAGGTGGATTATAAGAAAATGACCCCTAGTACCCTCAGGTTAATTTCATAAATCAACCAAAATCCAAAGCAAATGGAAAGGTGGGACACAGCTTGTATCTTTGTGAATGTTTTCTGTCTATTGGGACAATGATATCTGTGACTTTTGTTCTCTTTAATATAAAATATATATCAAAGTGTATGTGGCAGAACTCTTGTCTGTCTTTATTTTTAGCAACTTAAAGAGCAAAGAATGCTGGGAGCAGAACTAATGAGGTAAGAACAAATAACTACTATTACTCTCCAGTAGCATATGGAGTCAGTAAGGATGAGCAGATTTTTTGACAAGCACTCACAGACGATCCAAATCAAGCAGAGAATTCCGTCGCCAGCCAGTTACTGGCCCCAGCAGGCAAAGTTTAATAATGCTGCATAGAACCTTTGTCTGGCAGCATTTACCCCACTAGAGAGTAAACCTTGATAGACGGGCTTAAAGAGTATCTCCACGGGAAAGTAATTTGGGGTTTTCAGTTTTATTGGAAGATGTAAAAGAGCTTACCTGGTGTTGCCCCTCTCCTCTGTTCTTCTGACGGGTCCCAATGGATTATGCGCCATAAGTACGAACTTCAAACTTGTTGCACATTTAACGATAAAGGGGCGATTCCATTGTATTCAACAAAAATGCTTGTTTATTGTTAAAGCATGTACCACAGTTCCAAGAGTTCGTTGGCTCAGATCCCTGAGTGCCCAAAAATTTTCCATAGCAGTACTAAAGCTGGGTACACACGTTTCAATCATTTAAGTTGACAGACAAAATCTGTAACATCTTTAAAATATGTTGCTCCACACAGTCACATTTGTTCTCAGTATACGTATAGGAAATTGCTTGTGACTTCCTACACCTAACAAACATATATGTTTAGTCAAGGGGCCAACTATGAAGGACGTACACACATCACCAAAAATAAAACGATCATGATTTGTTTGTTATCTTTTAAAGATCTGTGCTGTGTGTACCAACCTTAACACTCAGGCCAATATCTTATCTAATATCTCTCCCTGCTATTCCCCCACCACCAGAGACAGGAATATTATATTGGGTCATGCTTGAGGAATTCTTGTTTGCATTATTTGGTTTTAAAATGTTATATTGAAATGCCTAGCGATATTATTTGACAACTCTCCTGCAGATCCATGTCTGCTGTTTCCTCTTCTGTACCATATGTGCATGTACAATTGTTGTGAATATATATGGACTTTTGGGAGTTGGGCCGGTGTGGGAGAATTGCAGTAAGAGCTGCTAAATTTGCTGCTTCCTTCCACAAATTAGGAATCTCCTACCAGATTAAGCCCTTTGACTTGATATGGAGGAAAGATTAACTTAAATCATTTCTCTTTCTGATTTTTTATTGTGGTAATTTCATAAACTAGTAAACAAAAAACACAAAAGTATCTTTACCATTTGCTATTACTTAGTAGGGAAATATACATTTTGCAGTTGTGAATTAAAAAAATGTTTTGAGTTTTTAGGGGCCTCTTATTGTCACAGAAGAGCTTCACTCTTTATGTTTTGAGACACAGCTGTGCCAACCAGGATAGTTGTAGATCTTGAAGTAAGTGTAAACCTTTAGTGATTATTTAAGTAATTTAAGGTTTGATTAAAAGTTGTATGTATTTTTATTTTTTTTTAAATGCTGCATTTAATCAGTGTCTTGAAATTATATCAGGCTGTATCAATGCATATTTTTATCAATATTAGTAGACCAAGTAACTTGTTGCTGTACAGTATATACAATACATAATATTCTTACAAAAGGGACGTCTAAGATTCATGATATAATTCATTTTAATAAAGGGAAAATTCTTTAGTTTTTATTATGCGTACTTCTTTCTAAATATTCTCTTCCATTTTGAAAAATCGTTAAATTATACCCTTGCTATTCCCTGCTGTTGGCATTAGTGAGCTGACATCACAGGTTCTGTAATGGTCCTTCTTCTTCCCAGAATGCACACTACCTTGGAATGTTCTGAAAAATTTCTACTGATTGACTGTTGGATGGGTCAAACATGCTCAGTTCTCTACTGTGTTCTCTACATGCGTTAAACTAATGAAAAAAAGCATACAAAAAAAACGCAACGAAATCGCACATGAAAATTGCATGGAATCCCATGTATAAAAGGGACATTGGAAATGGAAGCAGTTCAGAGAAGGGCAACTAAAATAATAAAGGGAAGAAGGGGCTTGATTATGTAGGCAGATTAGACAAGTAAGGGCTGTTAGAGAGCAAAATTTGCGTGGGGATATGATCACTTTATATAAATATATAATGGGCCTATAATAAACTCACTGGTGCATGGTTCAATAATAGGTTATATCAGAGGACATGTTGTACATCCTTAAGATTGGAAGAAAAGAAGTTTTGTCTTTACGTTAAGAAAGGTTTCTTACGTGAGAACCGTGAACTGTGGAGCTGTCTTCCAGCATATGTGGTAATAGCAGTATTAAATAGCTTTAAAAAGGGCTAGATATTAATACATACTTAGTTCTGGTTGATCCAGGGATACTTTCCGGTTGCCATTTTTAAGTGGGTATTCCTCTGGATCAACTGTTAGGTAGGGTTAAAAAAGGAGGGTGAAAAGGTTTGGCATGGTGGATGCATGTCTTTCTTAACCTCAATTACTATGTTACTTAGTAATTTTTCGGAGGGGTGATGAAAAAAATGTGTATGTTTTGGGTTTGTATTATAATTTTTTTTTCAATAAAATTAATTTTTAATTTCTTTTATTGACCTTTCCTTTTAAGTCCCCAAAAAACTTTTGTAGGATGCTTTTTAATTGAGTATGTATTAGTCTCTCCTATGGGGCCAAAACACCTAAATACTCTTCTTCCTATGTATAACAATCCCTCTAAAGCTGTTCTGCTCTTCTAAAGATAATTTTGGAATCATTTTTTAAAGGTTATCTATACTTCCAAAAATCAATTTCAAAAATCATACCTTTGTCCACTACTCCAACACATTTTTCAGATTGAAATCCGAGCTGTAGATTCTCAGAAATCTTAATTTTAAATAACCGCAGTGTACAGGAAAGACTTGTCACTTTATATAGTATGTATTATAGTATTTGAGGTTGAATAAAGACATACATCCATCCAGCCCAACCCATCTAGCCATATCCTAACTCCTTGCCTAACTGTTGATCCGAGGAAGGCAAGAAAAACCCACCAAATTTTTGAAGGGGAAAAAATTCCTTCCTGACTTCAAGGGCAATCGGAAAATTCCCAGATCAACTCTACTTAATGTATCATACCAGTAACTTGCAAGATTCCTTGTTTGCAGAAACTCGTCAGCTTTTTTTTTTACCTGCCATAACAACTGCCATAAACAACTTCACTGGAAGACAGTTCCATAGCTTTACCTTTCTCACAGAAAAAAACCCTTTCTGAACTGAAGCCTTAACCTTTTCTCTCTTCTTTTTTCTTAAGGGATGTCCACTGTTCTCTGACATGCTCTATTGGTGAATAATGCCCCAGATAGTATTGTATGGCCCTTAATGTATTTAACACAGTAACATATCCCAAGCAAGTGCCTTTCTCCAGCGTATATAATTGTAAACTTATCCAGTTCTATTCATATTCAGCTCCCCCAATCCCTTTTTAATTTAATGCCTTTCTCTGAACCCTTTCCATTTCCAAGATGTCCTTTTGTACACAGGATTACATAATGCGCTGCATATTCTAATGAGGCCTTACCAATGCTTAGTAAAGAGGGAGAATAACATTTTCTCCCCTGAATACTCCTCTCTTTATACAAGACAATACCATGTGGCTCTGGCTGTTGCCGCGTGGTCTACTTGCTACCTTAAATTTGTTATCCACAAAACTCCAAGATCCCTTTCCAACAGGGATTCACTTAACACAGAGACATTTATAGTATAAGCAGCACAAGGAATTTTAAGTATATTTATCACATTGAATCTCATCTGTCACTTATGCAGCCAATGTGACAATCTATCTATATACCCCTTCAACGATTGCACATCCTCTGAAGTTTTTAATGGTCGACAAAGTTTTGTGTTTGTCGTCAGCAAACACAGAATCCTTGCTGAAATTACCCACTTCCAAATCATTAATAAACAGATAAAATGAAGTGGCCCCAACACAGAACCCTGTGGCACCCCACTTAGACTTAAGTCCATAATGATGAAGCCCCATTAACAACTAACTTTCTGCATCCATTCATTAACCAATGTACAAATGTGCCTCCCCAGACCATCAAGTCTTAGCTCATACATTAGTCGCCAGTGCAAATTCCAAGTATACTACATCAACTGCTATGCCAGAGTCTAAATTTCTACTTTCTCCTCTATAAAGCCAAGCAAGTTAGTTTTGACATGATCTTGACTTGGAAGTGATGCTTTGTTCAGCTATTCTAACCTAATTATTTTAGTTTGCTAGTTTGATTGCTTTCTTACAATCTTTGTTACAGTTTTTAAATCCTAAAGGCCCTTTGTTCCCTATGACTTAAAGGTTTTAAATGCCTTTTTCCTCCTTTCCATTTGCTTCAGAATCAGTCACATTGGGCGGATTTATTTTTTTTTACATGTATTTCCCATGGGTATAAATTTAGGTGTGAAATGGCTTTAAAATCCCCTTTAACACAGTCCATTCTGTTCATACCTTTTCCTGATATACTTATCCCAGTGAGCTACTTTTAACCTGGAAAATTGCTTTCCAAAATTATGTTCTGTTAACCCAGCGCACTTTTCCTTATAAAACATACTCCAAATGACACTATTTCATGGTCACTATTCCCTAAACCTCCAGTTATATATCTATAATGCGCTCCACGATGTTAGATATTAACAGATCAACAGATCTCCCTTTCTAGTAGGAACTTCAATCAACCTGTGAGAGAAAATTTCCTGCAGCGATTTAGGAACTCCTCGCCCTTTTCTGTGTGGCAGTTCCACTCCACCAATCAATGCCTGGGTAATTAAAGTCCCCCATAATGAGTACACTCCCCCAACTGCTGCCCTTGCTAGCTGCATATGAGCTGACTCATTTCCTCCCCGCTAGCATTTGAAAGCTTATAGCAGACACCAACAATGACATTTCCCTTCCTGTTGCCTAATTCCAACCATATTGCTCCGCTTTAACATCCATAACTATTTACACATCGACAGTTACTCTTCTTTAAATTTGGCTTAAACCAGGTATACTTATTTGTGTCCTTCTACTGACCTCCTACTAGGATTCCCAAAAACATAAAAAAAAAATGTGTCAAAACATTTGTTAATACATCCCAAATATAATGAGTGATTAATCATATTGGTCTCGTATCTGTCTGTCTCTCTATCGTCTCTGTCTGTCTGTCTGTCTATCTGTCTTGACTGATCTATCTTATCTATCTATATATCTGTCGCTCTGTCTGTCTATTATTTATCAATCTATCTATCTATATGTCTATCATTATATATCAATCTATATCTATCTGTCCTCTGTTTATCTATCTGTCTGTTGTCAATCTATCTATCTATCTGCCTCTCAGTGTATGTCTATCTGTTGTGTCTAGCTATCTATCTACAGGAGTGTATCACAGGAGGTCACTTACAGGAGCCCCCACAGCATGTTAGAAGGAGAAATATCTCACACAGCAGCAGCAGCAGCCCCTCCCCCGCTCACTTACAGCAGATGTTTTTAGAAAGCGAGGGGAGAAAGGTGTCTAACAGCAGCAGCCCCACCCCACTCTCAGCAGGGTCAGGAAGAAATGTTAATGAGATGTTTTAGTGTCGGGCTTTGTATAGGCTTTTTATGTAATGTAATGTAACCAGTGTTCGGCTGGATTACAAGGGGCAGTGACTAAGGGAGGGGGGGAACAGTTACTAAACATTGAAAATTCACTAACAAAGCAGGCACAGACACATATGTAAGTAACATAATTTTACTACCCTAACATTGTACTTTCATAGATTATGCAAAGTGTTTCAGGAGTATAGTAATCCTTTAAGCATTTAAGGGGTTATTTCTAATCTGTTCAGGGTTTATTACTTTCTAAATCTTTTAATTCTATTATAATAATAAGCTGTACTGTGTCCCCTTTATCCTATGGGTTACATTTTCTTTAGTCTCTGTTAATCCTAACCCATTCTAAATTCTCAAGGGTTGAAAGTATTTTCTCTCTACTAAAGTAAATCCAACTTCTTCTAAATGTCTATATCAGGGGTGCCTATCCTGGCAGGCTGCGGCCACAATAGCATTCTGGTAGGCCACTCGCTTGTCTCCACCCTGGCCTGCCCAGGAATGCCCAATTTGTCCAGAACATGCCCCCAGCCAGGACACACCCATAACCACACCTACCCAAGTCCTGCAGGCCCACAGGTATATAATTTATACTAATAATAATATATATATATTATAATTTTATTAATAATATTTTTTAATACTTCATTTAATTGTTTGTCAAATGAATGACTCCATGGTTAAGCCAATTCTATTTTCCTTTGTGTGGGGGACTTTTCCTTCAAATAACATAATGGTTTTACTAACTCCTCTATAGTTCATTCCAGAAATTATTTTATCCTACTAAATTTTATTATGAATAGTTACACAACCTATACTTACACATACATAGTTACATAATGTAGTATTGGAGGATGAAAAAGATCTATTTATCTAGCCCATCTAGTTCAACCGACTCAGCAGTACCCACATTTCCTGCCTAACAGCTAATTTAGTGCAAGGCAAAAAAACTTCCTGAAGGTGAAAACTTCCTTCCGACTTCAAGTGGCAATAAGAAATATCAATGGGTCAGCTCCAACTGTGTATCAATATTAGTAACATTCAATATTCTTTTGTTTTAGAAACTCGCCCAGCTTTTTTTTAAATTATCCAATGAACCTGCCATAACCACATCCAATGGAAGACAGTTCCATGGTTTTAGTCAATAGAATATGATGAGAGTCGCCGCTCAATGCAAATAGTGAGGTTATCAACCACACCTCAAACATACACAACGTTTCGAGGATCTAGGCCATCTATATCAGGTATGAAGAGGGTCTAGCCCTCAAAACGTTGTGTTATTGATGTGTGGTTTAAAATAACTCACTATTTCAGGTTTTACTCTCTCACAGTAAAAAAAAACCCTTCCAAACGTAAGGCTAAACTTATTTTCTTCTTCTCAAATTTCCTTCATTGAATCCAACCCTCTTAATACAAACAATATCTAGCTGGCAAGCAATTTTGTTTGACAAGATCTGTTCCTCATAAAGGATGATCGTAACGAGGTAAGTTAAACCTCACATAGACAGACACTCTGTAAACAATGAATTAAGACTTTGAATAAGGGGTTATCATTCTCACCCACAAAGAATTTGATTTGTGTATTGAGACTGTTGTAGATGTCAATAAGTTTGTACGAGAAATTGATATTAAAAAGTTGATAACACTAGTAAACAGAGGGAAATTTAAATTGAGAAAGAAGAAAGATCTACAAGCCCTCTCAGATTTAGCCACACTTGAAATAAGGTCCTCTCTCCTGTACGTGAAACAAATCGGATTTTATCCGATTGGTTTCACGTCGGAGGCAGTTGAAATTTTTCGGGAACTGGAAAAGGTTAACAATCTTAGAGCAGGATATTAAGAAAATCTCTTAGAAACATAAGTAAACTAAAATCGTTTAAAGAGTATAAGATTATTGTTATAAGGGCAGCCAGGGCAGGATTATAAGACAAGGCAGGTGCCTGGGGTCCGGATGCCTGGGGGGGCCCGTCCAGGGGCCCGCCTGGCTGGTTTACAGTTCACTTACCATTCTGCTCTGCCTGCTAGGGCTTGGCTCTGCTTAAAAAAAAATGTATTCACTCTGCTCAGGCTTCCAATCAAGAGTTGGACAGTAATCAGTGAATGCCCAGAATGCAGCGCTGCACTCCTCTGCTCTTTAGGCTGACAGATTACAGTGCTGATGCGCATGCGGGCAGTGTCGTCTGGTGGATCATGTGCTGGCCTGCCTGATGTGTCATGGTGGTGGGTGAATTGTGTGCTGGTGGATTAACAGGGGGATGGGAGATTTCTGTGCTGGTGATGTGCCAGGGGGATTAGTGTGCTTCCAAGGGAGGTGAATGATTTGTGTGCTGGTGGTGTGCAAAGGGGGTAGCTGATTTGTGAGCTGCTAGTGAGCCAGTGGGGGGGTACGGTGGTGTACCGGGGGGGTGTTGGTGGTATGCCAAGTGGGAGTGTTGCTGATGGTGTGCAAGGGGATTTGTGTGCTGGTGTTGGGGGGGTTGCCTGAAAAACTTGCCTGTGCAAATAATGTTGTGTACTAAGGCGGGTGGAGGGAATTTGTGGGCTTCTGCTTTTACTTGTAAAGATATCATGAATATGTATGTGTAATGGAAAGTGGGCCCTGATCTGACTTATGTCTAGGGCCCCATTGGTTCTTAATCTGGTTTTGAGGGCAGCAGATAAAGGGGGATCCATTGTAGTATTAAATACCAGTAGTTATTATAATGAAGCAATAAGACAATTAATGGATATAATAAAAAATATAGACCCCTTGCCTCTGATCCCACCCATAGCGTCAAGCAGACTGGATAAATCATGAAAATAGGGTATCCATGTATAATGGATGTTAATATGATTGGGTAAATTATTACCAGATTCCCAGTTCTTCCCATATTTCATACCTCCAAGGTCATAGGAGAAGGGAAGTCCACCTAAAGGCAGACTGATAATAGCCGGCATACAATTGGTTCGTGAATGAGGGCTGTCAATGTTAATTGATGTATTACTTCAGCAATTAGTATTACGACTGAAGTCTATATAAGAGGAACCACCCACATTTGGAGTGTCTGGATTCTCTATGCTGGTTGCCCAATTATGAGCTAGTCACTTTGATGTGACATCACTCTATTCTTGCATTCCTCACGCCCTGGGTCTGGAGGCTATAGATATCATCTATATGCATACAGTGATTATCCATTGAAATGGAAATTGTTCATCATAGAGGCAGTAATTATTATTGACCCATACTTACTTTGCATTTGATAAGAGTACTACTTCCGACTCAAGGGGCAGCGATGGGTGCAAAATTTGCCCCCACGAATGCAAATTTGTATCTCAGGGTGGTGGGAAAGAAATGCAAACTCATATTGTGATCACCCCTCACATCCAAACCCATAAGATCAGACATCATAAATTGTATATAGACGATCTGCTATGGATATGAGGGCACGGAATGAATCACTCATGCAGAGTTTAAACGATAATAATAAACAATTTATGATTTACATGGTTCCATGTGGAAATCTGACCCATTATCTTGATTAGTCCATCCGTCGGGTTTTCACAACTGTTTTTAGAAAGGAGAATTATAAAAATACGTTTATTACATGCAAAATCTTGCCATCCTAGACACTGCATCGGAGGTATTCCTGATACAGTTTATTTCTACAGGTATGTAGAAATTGCTACAGATGAGGTATTTCTAGTACAAGCCTGTATATTACCAAATAGATTCCTAGAAAGGGTTTATGATCAACTCTTACTTGAACACAGCCTCATTATTGAAACAAAGAGATAAAGTGATAGGGGCGCCACAGGTAGTTCAGGAACTAACATAAAAAACAGCAGAACCCGTACTTTATTCAACATATAGTCCTCAATTTATGCAATTGTCAATATTTAAAAAAAACATTACCGATACTAAGAGCGGATAGGAAACTAGAACAGGTTGTGGATTAGGGCACCGCTTTGTATCGAGACGGTCCAGTACTCGGGCAACCAATTGTCTCCTAGCGAATTCACTAATGTCACCAACCCTGTTACAATTGGTTTAGGATATAGGGTACCGTATATACTCGAGTATAAACTGAGGTTTTCAGGCTTTAAAAAAAGCTGAAAATCTTACCTCGGTTTATACTGAGTCAGTTTTCTCCTACCTTGTCTGGCGGAGCGTGATCCACATCTTCAGTGCGCTTCCGGATGACGTCACTACCCGCGCCTCTCACTTTGCGGCGCGAGTAGTGAACATACTGATACGCAGAGGATGTGGAAGCGAGGAGCGAGCAAGCCGCCGGACCACAAGGTAGGAGATACAACAGGGACACCAGGGCACACAATAGTTACAAAAAGAGTAAACTTCTTTATTTGTGCATACTGTATGCACAAATAAAGGAGATTTACCTATTTGCAAGTATTGCCACTTAAGATGTTTGAAAACTACAACTCCCAGCAAAAAGCATGCTGGGGGTGTAGTTTTCAAACATCTTAAGTGGCAAGATGTTTAAGTGTGGTGGACAATTATGTATTCAATGTAATTTAGTTATAAACAGGACAGGAATTTGCCCAATTTACACCACAGGTAGATGTTTTCTATCAGGGAAATATAAACTGTACCTCAAGTCATGTAGATCTACCTTTTAAGATGTGTACATGTGATTCACAGTACGTAGGGTTGTACAATTAGAACTTTAAATTGAGAATACGTGAACACATTAGAGCGAATAAGGACAGGGTTTAAATAGCCCAGTAGCAAGGCATTTCTGTGTATGCAACAGTGGGAACATTAATATGTTGCAAATACAGGAGATACAATGTATCAGGAAGGATTCTAGAAATAGAAACAGATATACTGTAAGAAACTGTTAAACAAGAAACCAAATGGAATTTTCTTTAAATACCAGGTATCCTCAGGGTATGAATTCAGTATTGGATGTTAACTGTTTCATTGATTTAAGGAGGATTACGTCTCAGTTACCTACATAAGGGGGCCATTAGGTCCTATATTGTTAAAGTTGCATTATACTTGAACATTCTTAATTATCTATGGTAATTGTAGAACAGGTTTTCATATTGATTATTTATAGATGGTACAGTAATAAGTAAATTATGATATGTATATCTGTCTACATGATTTATGTACTAATCTGGTGACAAGATCGATCTTTCTTTTGCATTTTGATGGTGCTATTCTTTAAAGTGTTATTTATATCTATGTTATTAATTGCAGAGATATTGTATATACATATATGTGTATTTTTCACAGTTGAGGGGCACTTGAGGTATGCTGTCCTCTACTTACGTGGTTGTGGGTTAAGATTGAATTGGTACTGATTCCCCTTTAAGAAACAGAATGACACGCTACATGGGAAGTCATGGTGTGGGTTTAGACCAGTATTTAGGGGGAGTTGCAGAGGTATTCTTTATGCTATGATTAAGACCACTGGGTCCGAAACAGTAAGGCGTAATGCAATAAAGGACTGTTATTTCACAGCAAAAGCCTTGTCTTCTGTGTTCCAGTCCATGCAGATTCTGTGTTTGATACTATAAATTTGTGATAACTACTACCGTTAATAGCAGTCCTTGAAAAATACTCTAGAAAATGTTCCAAACTTTTTCAATCTTCTTTAATAAAGGTAAACTCATGTGTCTAATACCAGGGTGAACGATATCTTTTTTGAATATTGGAATTTCAGAAGAAGGCAAAGAATGGCCTGTGAAATGGGAGGGGGGAGGGGGAAGAATCCTTCGAATCTTTTCAAATTCACTTGTGTCTGGTGATGTCTCTGATTAGAAAAAAAAAAAGGTGAATACCAATATTCAAAAAAGTTAGTCATTACAGCCTGTAACTATAGACTGTAAGCCTAAACAGTGGTAGGAGGTGCTGGAAACTTTTTATGTGTTCATATCCTTGACTTTTTCTCCAGAACTGATTTAGTATAGTCAGCATGGATGTCAGACAATTTTCTTGGTTTTAAGTGAGTAAGAATTTAGACAATAGCAGTGGATTTAGATATTGCGATTTTGATAAAGCTTTTGATACTGTTGCCGCATAGGACGAAAATGTATAAACGCGAGGCCTAGAAAAAAAACATTTTTACATAGATAGAGAGAGAATTAGTTGGTGGTTCGCAAATTTTTTTTGCAGCCGCGTCCCTGATTGCAGAGAGGCAGCCAATCACAGACGCGGCTGCAGCGCACAGAACACCGGGAGAGAGATGCGGTCCACCCCAGACCCCCCAGTAACGCAGAGTGCGGGGACTTTCTAAAAAATCCCTCCACACATGAGCGGGACCTGTGGGCTGGAGCACACACATTTACAGAAATTACTTATCTGGGAGGGATGGAGAATCCCCGTCCGGGACGAAAACGCTAGTGGGACAAGGGAGAGGGAAGGGGGCCTGGCGGTGCGCATGCCCAAATTTCCGGAGGGAGCGGAGGCAGTGGGGGGCTTACAGGAGAACCATTTGGAGCGTGGGAGTAAAGGGTAAGGATTGATATTACACTAAGAGTGGGGGAAAGAGAATGGGGGTGGTGAAGTTATAGTTTTGGGGGTGGACAGCCCTATAGAACATCACTTAATGTAACAGATAAGGAAACTATGTGGCAAACAGGCAACAATGAAGCTTAGCAAAAATGTTAGGAGTACCTGATGGTTATAGTATACATTTTTCTAGTCTCACATGTTGAATAATAGTCAAGCAAATAGTTGGACAAGATTAGGGGGGTGTGCTTAGGGGGTATCTTGGTGAAAGGACGATAGAATCTGTCAGTAGTATCGGCTCAACTGGGCGATACTTTATGCTAGATAACCATCTCACAAAAACCAAAATGTGGTTGATTGGACCGAAATAGGAAGCCAATTCACCCAAAATGTGGTCCACGAAGACCCCAAATTATTTGGGCCGCCAATTGGTCTGGTTGGGCTGATGATGACGGGGGTACCAAGGACTAGGACCCACCCATGTAGTGTTCATAAGGTTAGTAGATTTTATGATTGCTCATACCTTACATCTTACCTATCTGGTAACCAGCACAGTATTTGATTGTTTATCCTCTGGAATTCTATTCCCCTCTCTCTACATCAAGAAACCTCAATTAGAAGGTCTAAATCTAACCTTACATCTTACCTATCTGGTAACCAGCACAGTATTTGATTGTTTTATTTGCACTGCATATGTCTCACTCCAGCACTTATAACCATTCCATTGTATCTGTGAGTTACCCACCTAACTAGATTGTAAGCTCTACAGGGCAGGGGCCTCATTACCTCTTGTGGCAAAGTCCTAGCACTTCAATTTATATAATTGATATATTTATGTACTAAACTATCTATGTATTTATCCCCCTTGAATTACTTTATTGTATTTTATTACTGTACAGCGCTGCGTTCCCAAGTGGCGCTATATAAACATACATACATACAAACATGTCCCCACGCAAATGTCGCTTCTCCAATGTAAACAGCCCTAACCTGTCTAATTTGCCTGCATATTAAGCCCCTCCATTCCCCTTAGTAATTTAATTGCCCTTCTCTGAACTTCTTCCATTTCCAAGATATCCCTTTTGTATATGGGATTCCACCGCATATTCCAAATGAGGCCTTACCAGTGCCTTGTAAAGTGGGAGAATAATATTTTTCTCTCTTGAATCTATTCCTCTCTTTATACAAGACAATATCTTGCTAGCTCTAGCCGTCTGGCATTGTTTGCTAAAAGTCTGTTATCTACCAGAACCCCCAAATCTTTTTCCATTACAGATTCACTTAACACAGAGTTATTTATGTTGTATGTGGCACAGGGATTAATACTACCAAATGCATCACCTTACATTTATCAACATTGAATCTCATCTGCCATTCTGCTGCCCATTTTGATAATCTATCTAGATCTGCTTGTAGCACATGCACATCATTTGCAGTTTCCAAAGCTCTGCATAGTTTAGTGTCATCAGCAAACACAGAGACCTTGCTCTCAATGCCCCCTTCTAAGTCATTTATAAACAGATTAAAAAGCAGCAGCCTCAGTACAGAACCCTGAGGCACTCCGCTTAGAGCTTTAGCCCACATAGATGTAGCTCCATTTACCACCACTCTCTGTTTGCGATCCAGTAACCAATTCTCTATCCATTAACAAATGTTTTTTTCAAGGCCAACAGTCCTCAGTTTATACATTAGTCGCCTATGTGGCACAGTATCAAAAGTTTCGCAAAATTCAAGTACCGTATATACTCGAGTATAAACTGACCCGAGTATAAACCGAGGTACCCATTTCTACCTGGAAAACCTAGTAAAAACGATTGACTCGAGTATAAACCGAGGGTAGAAAATATGAACACTTAAGCAAACCTGTAATTAGTAAAAATGATTAGGAAATGAACATGAATAAACAGGAGGTCCATTAAAGTATTATTTTACATTTATTTTACCATAAATAAAAACAACTTGTTCAGTAGTGAATTCACTTAGCAGCATAATGTAAAGTCACAAAACTACCGTATGTAGGAACATCTACATAACCGGTACCGTACATACCGTAACAATGGTATGGTAAACTAGTACTGTAATGCTACAGTAAATATTTTAACTGACCCAAAGTTCAATTGCTTGAACAGCAATATACCGTACTGGAACATAAAACACATTTAAAATCCTTCAAAATCAGATTCCTCATCATCGGTTTCTCCAAATAGTGCCTCAAATTCAGCTGGTGTAATGTCATCTGCATAGACATTATCATCACAATCATCAACAACTCCATCATTTTCATCACTGCTGCTGTGCTGAAACAAAATATCGTCTTCGCTACTATCCATGGCATTACTTATACCGCATTTCAGAAAAGCACGCTTGATGATGTCTTCTGGGATGTCCTCCCATGCATCTCGTACCCACTTTGCTACTATTTCTATGTCAGGCTTCATAAGATTTCCACCTTTTGTCAATTTGGGTTGACCTGACGACATCCATTCGTGCCACATTTTTCGTACACGGTCTTTAAAAGGTTTGTTTATAGACACATCCAGAGGCTGTAAAACAGATGTTAGCCCACCAGGAATAACAGCCAAGGTTGTTTGAAATGACTTAGCCAATGTTTTGACATCTTCACATATATGTGCTCTAAACATATCCCAAACTAGCAGTGGGGTTTTTTTTTTTTAAAGGACATCTTTGAAATGGAAAGGGTTCAGAGAAGGGCAACTAAATTAATAAGGGGATTGGGGGAGCTTGAATATGAAGAGAGACTGGAAAAGTTACAATTATGTACGCTGGAGAAAAGGCGCTTGCGTGGGGATATGATTACTGTGTATAAATACATTAACGGCCCAACATAAACTATCTGGGCATTGTTCACCAATAGAAATGTCAAAGGACACGAGTACATCCCTGAAGACTTGAAGAAAAAAGGTTTAGGCTTCAAGCTCGAAAGGGTTTTTCACTGTGAGAACGGTAAGGCTATGGAACTGTCTTCCAGTGGACGTTGTAATGGCAGGTTCATTGGTCAGTTTCAAAAAAAGCTGGTGAGTTTCTGCAAACAGGAATGTTGCAAGTTACTGGTATTGATCATAAAGTAGAGTTGATCCAGGGAAATTTCCGATTGCCACTTGGAGTCAGGAAGGAATTTTTTCCCCCTTCATAAAGTTGGTGGGTTTTTTTTGCCTCCTTCCTCTGGATCAACAGTTAGGCAGGAAGAGGAGTATGCTAGATGGGTTGGACTGGATGGACGTATGTCTTTATTCAACCTCAAATACTATAAACTATACTTACTCCTGGTCGTCCATTCCATATCTCTTCTAGCCATTTTTTTGTTTTCCTTGTCATCCATTCCAGCCTTTAACATGTTGGAGGACAGTGATTCGTGGGGGGAATTTGGCATTTTTAGCAAAGTCTTCCTTTTAAATATAATAACAACAGGCCGCAGCTTGAATCCATTGGCCAAACATGCTAGAACCACTGTGAAATGTTTTTTTTCATTCCCGTTGTTCTAAGGAAAAGAAGATCAAAATGTCACTGGAAGATCAAAAGTCATTGCTGTCTCATCCATATTCCATGATACTTCCGAGTCATAATTATAAAGCTTTCTTTGTTTTTATAATGAATTGATGGAATGACATGACCTTTTCTTCAAGTTCTGTGGCAGCTTTTGTGATATCCTTCGTTCTCTGGCGCAAGCAAAGTCCAAATCTATTCATGACTCGGGTACACCATCCAGCTGATGCAACGAAGTTCTCAATACCCGCTTTTTATATTGCTCGTCTTAAGCATTTGAAGGGCACGTAATCGGATTCCCATGCATGTTAACACAGTATCCATTTTGACACATTCCACAACCCATTTATGCAAGTCAGTCTCTAGAGCCCCATATGAGGTTGTTAAAACCACAACAAGCCTTTTTGACTTCGGCATCTTCTCCAATTCTGACTTGATTTTTTCGCCAGTCTCGCACCTGTCTTTCATCAACGCTGAATTCCCGGCCTGCAACAGAATTATTATTTCCTCTGCTCTTGACACAACTTAGTTTAAAGCCAGCGTCGTATGATCTGCGCAATTTTTTTACAAACCAACCGTTTCTAACAGATTAAAAAAACACAGAAGACCAGTAAGAAAAATTTCCCGAGCAACCACATTAAATTACCGTACAAACGAGGCACTGATTACTGCTTTTTATATCAAGGCCTTCTGATTCAAGATTATTCTGAGGCTTTAGTTGCCCTTTAAATTGACTTACCGGTATAATAAGTAAACACTACGGTATAAATAACAACAACAAGCATACGGTAATATACGTAAAAAGAGCCTATTGCCCTAGTACCCGTATAATAATCTACGGTATTAACCATTGCAATTTATATTTTGTAAACTACAACTCCCAGCATGCTTTGGTGCTGGAATGCTTTAAATAACTGAAATACGTAAATGACTGTACAGGTACCTTACTCTAAATGTGGTACTAATTATTTACAATGCCACCCAGCAGCCATTCCCACTGCAAGAAAGACCCAGCAGCCACCCACAGCACCCCACCCCACCTACACCCCCCCCACCCCCAAACCACCCCTTGCTAATTAATTTAAAAACGGGACACTACAAGCACTTACTTGTAGTGCTTGTAGAGGGGGCCGATTCTCCTGCTGGATCCTCCATTATACCGGTAGGAAAGGTCCGGTACAGATTGGGTGCAGGCGGATGACGTCAGCAGAGCCTCTTACAGCCCTGCCTCGTACATCTCCGGGTCCCACAGCTCGTGGTCTAACTGCTGCCGCTCCAGCTCGCCTCTCCTCTGTCCGGACTGCCATCACAGGTAAGTTCAGGCCGATTTTTCCTTATGACTATAAACCGAGCCCAGTTTTTTTTAGGTATTTTTTTAACCTAAAAACTCGGTTTATACTCGAGTATATACGGTATACCACATCCACTACTGTGCCTGAATCTAAATTCTTTTTTTATTGAGCATGTTAATTTGCAAGTGTAACATTTATCACACATAATTTGTATATCATTTATATCAATAAACAGTATTTTGCAAGTTTTTGTCTTTTTTACATTGCATATACTTATTTTCAACTTTAACAGTTAACTGGAGAGACTAGGGGCATATTTATAAAGGTTCGTTAACTTTTCGCGGCCGTTTTCGCGGCCATTAACGCATGAATCGCGTTTACCGCGATTTATAAAGGCCCGAAAACGGCCGCGAAAAGTTAACGAAGCGTTAACCTTTCGTGCCGTACTTACCCCGTTACCACCACCGCCGCTTCTATTTATAAAGCGGCGGTACTGGTTTCGCTCGCTAGTATCGCTGTTTTAACTTACTTCGCCACCTTGAAGGAGGCGAGTCCAGCCGATACTAACCCCCGCGGCGGGATGGGCGGCAACCCGCGGCGGGTGGTCGCACCCGCCCGTGGAGACACGCCCACCCCCGCCCACACCAGATTTCTGAACTTTCCGAAATCTGATTGGTTAATGTAAGCAAGTATTAAAAATTGACCAATCAGAAACGGATTATGGATTTTTTCTGCAAACCTATATAAGAGGAGCTTTCCGCCGCGGAACTCAGATGCCATCGCAGTAGATGGCTGAAGAAAGAAGAAAGAAGCGGCTGGCAACATCGGCTCCGCTGAGGCCGGCGGTGCCAGCGGGCTCACTGGCGGCCGCAGTGAGTCTGCCTGGCATCGCGACCTGAGTGGGGTTGGGTCGTCCAGCCCGAGACGTCGCGTCGGATCAAGACGCCGGCAACATCGGCCTCGTTGAGGTCGCCGGCGCCCGCCGGGGGCCGCCACAGGAGGTTCAGGAACTAACATAAAAACAGCAGGCAAAACAACTCCGTTACTTTTATTTTTCACAACTATAGTCCTCAATGTATGACATTGTCAATATTCAAAAAACATTTCCGATACTAGAGCGATTATGAAACTAGAACAGGGTTGTGATTAGCTATACCGCTTTGTATCGATGAACTCCATACTCTGGGGACAACCAATTGTCTCCCTAGGCGATTCCTAATTGTTCACAACCGCCTGTTATCCCAATTGTTTTAGTATCATCCGGGGTACCCCCGTAATGACTCGAGTCTCAAAAACTGAGGTTTTCAGGGCTTTAAAAAAAAACCTGAAAATCCTTACCTCGTTTATACTCGATTCAGTCTTTTCTCCTACCTTGTCTGGCGGACCGCAGTGATCACATCTTCAGTGCGCTTCCGGATTACGTCAGCTCTACCCCGGCGCCGTCTTCACTTTGCGCGCCGAGTAGTGGACATCATCCTGATACGCAGTCTGATGTGGACGATGGAGCGAGCAGCCGCCGGACAAGGTAGGTGAATACAACAGTGAGACCAGGGCACCAATATTACAAATAAGAGTACAAACTTTCTTTATTTGTGCCATACCTGTATGCACAAATAAAGGAGGTTTTACCCCTACTTTGCAAGTATTTGTGTGCCACTTTAAGTATGTTTTGAAACTACAACTCCCGCAATAGAGCTTGGAGTTTGTAGTTTCTCCTAATCAATCTATGTTCACCCTCTTATGAGTGTCTATTTTATTTTTTCCCCTTAAGTAATGTCCTACTGTTACGTTGCTATACGGATAGCGGGAAACTCTAAGATGTTCAACATGTAATTTAGTTATCAACAGGACAGGAATTTGACCAATTTCACCAGGTAGATGCTTTTCTCATCAGGGAATATATAAACGTACCCAATTCATGTGATCTACACTTTTAGATAGAGTTGTAATGTGAGTCACAGTACGTAGGTTGTAAATTGACGGCTTTCCCCTTGCTAGAATCGTCCCATTCAGGCGCATAGCGACGGGTTTTAATCGCCCCAGTGCACGGCTTCTGTGTCATGCCCGTGGCCCCATTCCATCTTTGCCCAATCCAGGGCATCCCGGTCTCAATTATCTAAGGGCATTCTCCATCAAAGACCAGCTCATACTGTAGACAACTGTTAACCCAAGAACACCAATGGATTTCTTTAAATCCCGTAATCCTCAGGGTACTAATTCAGTTTGGGATTTACTGTTTCATTGATTGAAGGAGATTACGTCTCAGTTACCTTACATAAGGGGGAGGGTCCATTAGGTCCCATATTAGTTAAAGTTTTGCATTCATCTTGTACATTCTTAAATTATCTATGGTAAATTGTACGAAACCGGTTTTCATATTGATTTTTATAGATGGTACAGTAATAGTCATAAGTATATAGGTATCTGTCCTACATGATTTATGGTACTATCTGTGGAACAGACTCGATCTTTCTTTGCATTTATGATGGTGCTATTCTTTAAACGTGTTGTATTTAAATATTCCATGTTAATTTTATATTGCAGTATATATTATGTATCTACATAATGTGGTATTTATATTCACAGTTTTAGGGCAACTGTGATTAGTGCTGTCATCTACTTACGTGTTCTGTGCTGGGTTAAGAATTGAATTGGTACGGTTGGATCCCCTTTAAGAAACAGAATGACACGCTAACATGGGAAGTCATGTTGTGGGTTTTAGACCAGTATTTTAGGGGGAGTTGTCAGAGGTTATTCTTTATGCCCTATATTAAGACCATGGGTACCGAAACACGTACGAGCGTAATGCATAAAGGACTTTTTTTCACAGCAACAAGCCCTTTCTCGTGTGTTCCAGTCCGCATGCGATCTCCTGTGTTGATACTCATAATTATTCTATAACTACTTACCCCGTATAATAGCAGTCCTTGAAACACTACTCAGAAAATGTTCTCAAACTTTTTCAGTATCTTTCCGCTTTAACTAAAGTATAAACCTCAGGTCCTAATTACGCCAGCTGTAGAACGATTTGTTCTTTTTTGATATATTGGAATTTCAGAAGAAGGGCAAAGAATGGGCCTGTATGATAGGGGGGAGGGGGAAGGAAATCCTTCAGAATCTTTCAATTCCACTTTGTCGTTGGTGTGTTCTGGATATAAAAAAAAAAATGTAATACCAATATTCAAAAAAGTTGTCCTTCACAGCCTGTACTTATAGACCTGTAGCCTAAAACCAGTGGTAGGGGAGGTGCCTGGAAACTTGTTAGTGTTCATAATCCTTGACTTTTTCTCCAACTGATATAGTATAGTTCAGCATGGATGTCAGACAAATTTTCCTTGGTTTTAAGTGCGAGTAAGAATTTATAGACATAGTCATGGATTTAGTATACCTTGGATTTTGAAAGCTTTTGAATCCTGTGGCCGCCATCGCGACTAATGTATAACCGACCCGCGTCCTAGAAACAAAACATGTTTACAACATAGATTTAGAGAGAGAATTTGTTGGTGGTGGTTATCGCAAATTTTTTGCCAGCCTCGTCCCTGATTGGGCAGAGAGGGCAAGCCAATCACACGACGCCGGCCAGCTGCACATGAACACCGGGAGAGAGAGGTAGTTAAGTCATAGTGCTGGACTTTCTAAAAAAAATCTCTTATTAAGCGGTTGGGGCTTGGGGAAAGGAACCCTACTATGTGGCACAACGGAGTTCTTTATTATGCTCATGGGGAGGGATTGCAAAAAACGGGAAGGGAGACGGGAGGGGGGCTGTAGTGCGCATCGCCAAATCTTCTCCCGGAGGGGAGACAGGATGCAAGTGGGGGGCATTACAGAGAACCATTTGGAGCTGGGATATAAGTAAGAGGTTTTATTACACTACAGATGGGGCGAATGGGGTTAAGTTTATCTTTTGGGGGTACATCCCTTTAAGGAAAACAGTTCCTTAATTTACATATAAGTCCCTATGTTGGCACACATTAAAAGCCCGAGCAAAATTTTTAGTATACCTATGCTTATATCTACATTTTCTACCTCCCATGTTTCATCAATACAAGCAATTAGTTTGACAAGCATCTAGGGGGGTGCTTAGGGGATCTTTGAGAGATGACGAAAGTAGAATCTGCAAAGATCTGCTCACTTCTATATTCATCTCTTGATCAACCATCTCTCCAAAACCAAAATTTGGTTGATTGCACTGCAAATCATTGGAAGCAAATTCACCTAATAATGTGGTCCAATCCGAAGACCCCAAGATTTTGGCCGCACAATGTCTGTTGGGCTGATGTATTGACCTGGGTTGTACCCAGGCCTAATAGGACCATGTATTGTATTTCATCATCAGGTCTAGTAGCTTTTATTGATATTGTCTAATTGTATGTCCATAGCCCCTCTGTCATCATAAAAATTCTTCTGTAGACAATACACATACAAAAATAGAATTCTACGTGCAGCAGACATTCGTAATGTGCATATTGCAGCTACCTCCATAAGTTGTCTGCATACAATCAGCTGCTAAAAACCCAGGATAATCTAAAACACATGACTGACAGCTTCCTTCTCCTGTTTGGCCTGGATTCTTGAAGCTAGCTCTCAATAATTTTTTTTATTAGCATTATAAAATTTAACAAACATTTCCATAAATTTTCCACACTTTTAACAATCTACCTGTACATTAAGTATCATCAAACACTATATAACGTTATTTGGGCATTGGTCCTCATTTATACAGTTTTTTCAGGTGAACTGTATGTTTGCCTCAAATGCGATTTTTTTTTTTTAACACTGCTTTCAAAAGAGTAAAGGTATGCAAGCCCTCTCCATACGTTTTTTCTTCCTGATTTCGAAGCTCTCTCTGCGTCATTAGCCATCTGTGAAGGGGGCGAACAATCGCTGTCTGCCTTAACTGTCATCAAACTACATTGAGAAAACACGTTCCTCCACTCATCCTTGATCAGCTTGATTATGTGGATGTCCTAGCACCAAACTGTTTCAAGTTGTTTACTGGCAGAGGAGGAAGGAGAGAGGTTTGTAACCGATTCCCATCAGAACACGTGATATGTTCAATCGTGCCCTTGCCGTTAGAGGCGGCGTTTTAGAGCACTCATCCTTGCTGTTGATATCTAAAGGGAAGGAATCCATGGTTGTAAAGAAGTAAGCGATTTCACTGCGGACACTGTGGACATGTAATGGGGGAGATGGGTTTTTTTGGGGTTATTTTGTCCTTTAAAACATTTTGTACCTAATGGCATTACCATTTACTTTATACTTATAACTCTGTAGACAGAGGACATAACAAAAATAAAGCCCAATATAGAAAAAAGAAAGAAGACAAGGAGAACGAGATAGGAAGTGGACGTAAAGACAGGGCGGTTCTAAATTTTCCTCTTATTCCAGATTCTACCATACAGACATATAACAGACTAAATTGTATTTTGCATTAAGAGTTATCCAGTTTCCGATCCCATAGAAGTTCGCTAGTTATCGTTTATTAGCAGTAGATGTTCTTTTTTATAAATATTACACAATTTTGTTGATTATTGTTTAATTGAAGTGGCAGGTCCTTTCCAATGAGCCAAAGTAAAACGACGCCTATACCGCTGCTATAGATATTCTCTGACAAATATCTTGTTGTGATTAAGCAGCTCCTCGTTAGGGAGGTTGAACAATGCCTCCCAGGGATGAGTGTTATTTGTTTTTCAAGAGTCTGAGATAGCCCAATTTTGACTCCTGACATACTCTCGGACCTTTGGCAGGTCCACCAACATGAAGGCTATCAGCCTTTTCCTTCTCCGCAGCCCCTAAAACAATTCGAGAGACCAGAAGGTAAATTCTGTTCAAAATCATAAGGGGTTTTTGTACAATCCATAAATATTTTGAAGGATTTTTCTTTGATAATCACTTATTTTGATCATCTGTCTGTGTAAATTATCCAAAGCCATGGCCCCCTGGTCCTCATTGGAGTGGCACCTAGTAACTCTCTCCACTTTTCTGATCCCTGTTGAGCCTGAGAGGTTTGCTTTTCGTACCATATAAATTGTACACAAATGAGTTTAACCTGAGCCCCTTGGATTCAGCTAATTTTTTTGCCTACTTTAGGCAATCGATCATTCGTGTGGGGGCAGTTTTTTCTCTCTTCTCTAACAAAGTGGTATTATTTGAGAATACTTGAAGCCATAGCCTCGGATAGATCTCTAAATTTTTCCTCTGCCTCCTCCCGGTCAGGGGCTGGCCTGCTACAATAGGTCCCTCCACTCTGTTCTATTCCCTTTTTGTTTCTGCCAAACTGAGCGAAAATGATAATTTGAACCATTTGAGTGGTGTCCTTTTCTGTTTCGGGATGACTGAAATGTTGTTTCCAACAGGTCTTTCGAAATTTTCTCAGACCCCCTGCAGTATTGCAATTAAAATAGTACATTTTTAAAAAAAATTGTGGGAATACATAACCCCGTGAAACCATCTGGTTCCCCGGGGATTTACTATTTGGAAAGGAGTATCGCTCTGGCGGTTCCTCTGGTGTTATTGGTTCATTCAGGTTTTATAATTCCTTGGGCTTGACGTGGGAAGATCATTTCTCCTAAAAATCTATCGATTTGTGTTTTTGTGTCATGGGCTTGAATAGTGGTTCATTGTAATCGCTTTTTGATAAAATTTACCAAACATCTGGGCTATCTTCTAGGATCATATTCACTATTCCTCCTGTGGTAGCGTAGCGGAAGCATGTTTTTGGGCTCTAAGGCTCGTGGATAGTTTTCTGCAAAAAGGGTATTGGGCCTATTGCTCTTTCAAAGACTGTTGTCCTGTCATCATAGTGCCTTTTCCTGCTGTCTGTTAGTAGAGTATTTAGTCCATCTTTAAAAATTGGTATACAATCCATCTTTTGCTTGTGTATGATGAGTGGCTAGATCATGCTCGACCTTAATTATTGTATTACTTCAAATCTTTTAGTTGCGTTAATTAACCTTTTTTTTTTTAATCGTAGCGATCTGATAAGCCTACCCCTAAGCTGAGCTGACTTGTGCACTGCCCATATCGTGGAGAGTGATACATCTTTGGAGATCTTTTCCTTAAAGTATGTGGCTCTAATATCATGGATAACCTCTTTAAGGTCTTTTGGTGTCCGTAGTATTTTTCATTGAGTCCTCCATTTAAAATGGGGATTGGCTTGCAGTCCCGTGCTACTGTATCCCTCCTCAATTGCATGATCCGACCATGTAAAATTTTCTGAAATTTGAGATGTTGTTATAGCGGTGTAGAGTGTGGTGAACCGTAAATATGATCTTTGTGAATTATTTTAAGGGGAATTGTGGAATAAAATGGTTTCTTTCACATTTGGTTGTTGTCGCCTAAGAGATAGCCAGACCATGTTGGGTTACTTTTTTTTCACGGAAAGAACGGGGGGAGAGTTCCATAGTTAATAAGTTCCCTAGCAAAGTATGATGTAGGCTCTCCAGTTAACTCTTCTTTCAGGAGGCCAGAAAAAAAAGTCAACGAAATCTCAATTCCTTTGGGTTAAGTTCAAGAAAGGTAGTAAAAAAAAAAACCTTTCTGATACATCCATACTACACCCAGTACTTCCAACCACTTTTGCAGGCATCGAACATATTATTGACAATACTGTATTTACTGTCAGCCCGCTTTAGAATGGAATTGTGCAGCTGTGGCCTTTTACTTGGTGACTTTGAGGCCTACTTGGAACGACGATCCAGAGGAGGGTTTGGCGGTTCGACTCTGTCTGGGAACTCATGGTGGGTAGATGTCTCCTTCTGTATGCTACATCCCCAGCTTTCTGAGGAAATCAGCAGTTCCCCCACATGCTGGAGACAGGTTCTGTTACCTTTTGTTGCACTCAAGTTTAAATGGGACCCCCTTCTGTAATCTGAAAATACATGTGGCTGTTTGGCCTCTGCGGCTCTCCCCCAGCTGGGCCTAATTCCACTCTCATTAACTTAATGAGTTAGAGTTTGCGGATTTGGAGAGTCCTTTCTATGTTTGTGTAAGAAGATTTGCAAATCCTGTTTGGTAACATACAGATTGATCTGTTGTTGGGAGTTTCAGACCGTCATGGGGGATGCGGGCCACTCTTTTGTTGAGGCCGCTCTGACTTCGGAAATACACCGGTCATCTCCCTTATAGCGCAGCGGGTGTTTCTGGGTCCCATGCTTGCTTAGGTTCTGGGGAACAAGTAGGATACCTATTTGGGCGTCAAAGTCCCCTTCTTCTTACTTTTTAAGTCGGTCTGGCTAGACTTCAGCACTGCTCTAGCGGTTGCGGACAGACTTGCCGCCCCTGACTCTCTAGTTTTATATTAAAGCAACTAGAGACCCAAAAATACCATAAAATACAACAAAAGTAAGTTTCTATGCACAGACAATTCTAATTGCATATTGGCTACCCTCCATAAGGTTGCTGCTACTAACAGCCTGGCTAAACCCTGGAAAAATAAAAGCATTAGTCATAGTTTGGCCAAATTCTTTAAAAGCCCAGTCACCACATCAAGGTTGCTTTTCTTTAACTGGTTCTTAACTACTGTCATTGCCCTTTTGCACTTTTAATATAGTGTACACAGCCCCATTTTTCCTATATTTATGTGTTTACAGAAGGTTTGACACAAGCCTTCTGGGAAATTGTACTCCACCCCAGAGTTAGGTCATGCTTGTTTGAGCAAGTATTTTAAAACTAGAGAGTCAGCTCCAAGCATCCATGGCACACAGAAGAAGCTGTCAGCTCATGTAGCCAAAAAGCAAGTAGGTTTCGGCCCGTTAAAGAAAGCAACCCTGGACGTGGTGACTGGGCTTAAAAATCTTTGGCCACTAATTGACTAAACTGCTTTATTATAGTGTCTCTGTGGGCTTTTTCAGTATCAAAAACAGCATATACTGTTTGGGGCCATTTCACATAAGGAGAACTGCATGGAAAAATAAGCTTTTGGCTTGAAGGCTAGAAATGCTGCCACATAACCCATTACATTGAATTTACAACCTAGAAATGCAACGGTGTTTCATAGTGCAAACATATCCATCTTGAACTTTTTGAAGTTATACAGTTTTTTTTTTGTTTTTTTAGATTTTTTTTTTTTTTTTTTTTTTTGGGTGCTTCCATACACTTGCTCATAGCTCTGAATTTCCCCATGATACTTGTTCCTTAGGGGGCGTGAAACATTTTTAATCTCTTTAAAAGCACATTTGCAACTATTTTAATCCTTTAAGCACATTTTTGCAAACTTCTAATGCATGTTATTAGTTTACATTAATAATTAACTACAACCGGAAAGGGAGCTCAGACTGCAGCTTTAAACATAACTTGTATGCCTCATGCATTTTTTTTTTAATAGTTTATTTATTCAGAAAAGGGATAAAGTTACAAGCGTTACTCTATATCGTCATATTCGAACACATGAAATTCACTATACTATTTTTAGTAGTCATGACATATCACATAATTAATTTAAATGCTGTATGGTTGTTGCATCCGATTTTTAGAATTATCCGTGTACACATTTTCGTATATTTGTATACATGCTTATTTAAGAAACTTATCCGCGCTCGCTCGCTCCCACCCGGCGCTTAGATCTGTGACCGGTCCCGACGGACCTTGTTCCTTCTATCGCATAGATCGCGCATGTCGCATAGAAGACAGGTCCGTCGGGAACCTGTCAGACTACACGCCGTTGTGAGGGCGGGGTGGAGGCGGGTAAGTTCTTACCCTTCTCTTCTGGCTCCTGTTTGTTCTATTGAAGAACGAAGGTAAGGCACAGCTCCTTTACCTCCCTTCTTCAAGAACTGGATTACGCAAATCTTCAAATAAGTAGTTTAATACCCTTTAACATTCGATAACTTGTGCTCTTGTCTTAATTATTGTTGGTAAGTATTGTTACAGTTTAGTGCTCGAGATGCCTATAACAGTAAAAAACAAGGAGAGTTCCCTTGTATTATAGGGAGACTGGAGGGGTTAGCAAGGATACAGAAGAGGACAGGAACAAACAGTGTGAGATTGGTGCCGGGGTTGTTCGTTGGTTAGTTATTCCCTTTCAAGCCATTGTTTCCAGATTTTTTCATATTTGCTTGGGCTCTCTATGTATTAATAGGATTCTGTGAAGGCCAAGTCAGATTACCACTGTAATCCATTGGCTGCGTTGTTGGAGTTCCTGTTGCCATCCCTTTTAAGATCAAATCGCTTTTTCGTGTGTAAAAGATAGTTTCAGGATTAGTGTTCTTTATGGTTGGCCATTTCTTTCCTCATCCGGAGTTCCCCAGGATGCGATTCCTCTGCTCTGTGCGGTACCGTAGATTTAAGTTGTTAGTTTAATATATAAGTAATTTTGTTCCGAGTTTGTGATTACTGGGCATTCCCATAGTCATGATGCCAGTAATAATGGCCTCTCTGTTTTACAACTTAGGGCATAGGGGTTTACATTCGGTCTCATATGGGATTTAGTTTGCCTTAGCGATAGTAGGCCTGGTGTTAATATAAAAATTGGATAGCTTGTTGTTTGCGGCTGGGGATGCGGATCTTGGGGATTCCGCCGCGTCAGTATCTGTTTCTGCAGTTATTGTGGGGATATACGCGTGCCATTTGAACTAGTAATGCTGTCCTTTCTTTTTCCGGCTTGTTATATGTTTATTAAGTAGTCAGTATAATTCTGGAGATTAGCTTTTGTTGTGTGTAGTCCCTGTAGGATCTTTTATAATTGGGAGCGGGTTGTTGTTGGAGGCCCTCCGGGAACTCCGTTTGGCATACACTGTTTTATTTGTAGGTATTAAATTTATACTTGGGTGAATTTATCAATTCTTGGCCATTAATTCATAGTTTTGGATAGTGGTTGTCTTGAATAGTTGTCCCAGAGTGTGATCCAAACTCTGGATCCAATCCTGTGTGGCCGAGAAGGCTGCTCTTTTTGGGAATATTTTTATGTGCCAGATTGGTGTGATATTGGTAGGGGCCTTGCGTTTGTTTATTTTGTTTTAGTATCTTTTTCCATATTTTATTAGTTTGCTTGTATATTTTTGTTCCGTGGCCAATATATTGATCCATATTGATAGGTATATGCTAGACAGGGGCCCCTTTAAATACCATGCCCAGCATAAGATCAGATTTGATTGGGTATGCCTCGGGTTTGGTCCGCATCTTTTGCGAGTTTGTACTGGCTCGCTACAGTAGTAATTTTGGAAATCAAGGTAGACCAGCCCAGCTTTTTCTTGTGGTAATTTTAAGTTTCATTCTGACTCTCCTTCTTCTTCTGATCTCCACAAAAATCTCCCGTACTTAGACTATTTAGTTTTTTCAAACATGTGTTCGATATATAGCTTAGGTATAGTTGCAACATATGAGGATTTTTGGAAGTAAAATATTTTACAACTCAGATTACAAACTTTTCCAATTAAATTCGTGGCGGAGATGTGCTTCCAGATATTGGTCTTGTTTTTTGGTCCGCATTCTAGCTAGGTGAAGATTCAGTTATGAAAATTTTGGGGTCTTTTGTTATGGTAATGCCCAATATTTGATTGGCTGAAGCTGTGTGGGGATGAGGTAAGGATTTGTTCGTTGATATTTTGAGTTATTGTCCTAGTGGGGTATATTGTTGATTTGGTTCAGTGTATGTATAGTCCCGAATAGGGGCCATATTTTGTGACTGTATCTATTGCTGTCTGAGCGGACGTGGATTGGCTCTGAACAGTATCACATCGTCCGGTACAGACCTAGTAGTCCTGTGGTATGTGTATAGTGCCCTGAATCAGACGTGTGCGTTCTTATTTTTGATCCAGTACCCTCTATAGGTTAGTGCAAATAGGTAGGAGTGGGCATCCTTGGCTGTTGGCCCCTTGGGTGCTAGCGTCGTATATCGTGGTCACATGTGGAGAGGGACCACGTGGCTCCGGTTCTGCGTCCCAAGAGGACAGAGCTGCCGCGCCCTGCTCACTTTCCGTGATCTTTGTGTTGGCGGCCGATCTTTTGGTGTCTAACCCGCATCTTTAATGCTGTCTTTTCCTTCCCCTCGCTGCTCATTGGGCCGTGTGGTTGCCGGTGGATCGGGCTGCAAGTAAGTCTACTGGGTGTGATGTGGAGCTCCGGGAGAGGCCCTCCGCCTGGTCCGTTCCCCGTGTCTCCGGTCTGGCGGCAATCTTTTAACTTATCAGCTGCTTGCTTGACTGTGTCTGCCTTTGTTTTTTGTCAATCTGCCGTTATTGGCTGTTGTTCCGTGGCTTTTTGATGTTAGCAGGATCTATGGTTGCAGAGATCTTTCTCTCGCATCCGCTCACTTCGCCACCTTGACAGGCCCCCCGCCTTCAATGCTTTTTTTAAAAACTGCTTTAAAAAGAAAGGTACGCAGCCCTCCCATATACATTTTTTCCCTGATTTCCACCTCTCTCTGTCTTCAATTAGCCTTCATTAGCCCATGCTGTGAAGGGGGCATAACCAATTTTGTCTGCCCTTTAACTGTCATTAAAGATAGCTAGCGATCAACACTCCTCCATCCATCCTTGATCACTTGATTATGTAGGATGTATCCTAGCAACAGGACTTTCCATTTGGTTAGTGGCAGAGGAGGAGAGAGAGGTTGTTAAGAGCTCATTCCCACCATACAATGACGACAAGTTTATCATGGCCCTGGGCCGTCTAGGTGGGCTTTTAGCACTCATCTTTTGCTGTGTGATATCTAGGGAGAGGGCAGCATGGGTGTAAACTGATAAGTGATTTCAGCTGCTGGACGAGTGAACATGTATGGGGGTGATGTTTTTTTTTTATATTGTTTGTCCCTTTAAAGGAATATATATAAACATAAGTAGAATGTTATTAATTTCAACAAACCACTAGTGTTGATATTTGAGCAGTTCAAAGGTGTCTAGATAATTTAAATTAAAACTCAATCTTAAATGCTTACCCTCCAACAATATACACTTATAGAAACATGGTGCAGAGCTGCAGATGGAGATTATAAATGAAGTGCAATGCATTTCTCAGTAGTGTACCTATTAAAGGGGAATGTTTGGGGTAGCATAACAAATAATGATTATGCCTTGGAGGATGGTGGGGCCTGTAGTTCAGCCATTTGCAACAAATATGAGCTTTTCTTACTGAATTTTCCATGTTAAGTAAATTTTTTCTTGTAAAGGATGCTGGGATTAGTAGTTTTGGCTTCCCTAAGATATGGTAGCACATATGAGGCCACACTGAGCGCATTTGAGTGCTCCAGAATGCAGAAGATTGCATTGCGTGTGCAATCACGCAATTAGTGTGCATGCATTTGCGTGAAAAAATGTGGATCGCAGAGTAGACGCCCGCAATGTACTAGTGTGGCCACCAATGAAGTGGCATTCTGGCTTCTATTTTATCTATTTAACCGCACTCTGTGTCTTATGTATCTGTTGTTTCAATTAGATCAACTGGACATGAAATTTGTGTTTGAAGACGTTTCGCTAGTCATCCGACTGCTTTCTCAATTCTGAATTGAGAAAGCCATCCGGATGACTAGCGAAACGTCTTCAAGAACTACATTTCATGTCCAGTTGAATCTATTGAATACAACAGATATACCATGACCTGGATGAATGAGAACCTTCACAAGCATATCTGTGTCTTATGCTAACAACACCTCTTCTCCGATTCTTCTTAGTGTGGGGGGAACTGCAGGGGTCTGATCTTGGACCCTTATAGTTCTCCCCCTCTACACTATTTCCTTTGGAGATGTCAATAGCTCTTTTGGTTTCAAATATTATTTATATGCAGATGATACACATATCTACTTGTCCACTCCTAAGCTAAATCCTGACATCCAATCACGAATGCCTCCTTGCCATCTCCTCCTGGAACCTCAAATTAAATCTGTCTAAAAATGAACTGATCATTTTCCCACCTAAACCAGGTCCTGTCCCATCTTTCTCTATTTCTGTTGACAATACCCCCATTTTCCTCATCCAATCGGCATGCTGCCTAGGGGTAATTATTGACTCCTCTCATCAACCTATCTCCTTGTTAAACATTGCATTGTATACAAAATCATTCTCCTAACCTTTAAATTCCTTTGCTCTGCTGCTCCTTCTTATATTTCTTCTCTAGTGTCCCCATATGTTCCTGCCCATTCCCTCCGCTCATCACAGAACCTGCTCCTGTACAGACCCCCCACTGGTACTACTTCCTCTTGCCTTAAACATTTCACTCTCGTGGCTTCCATCCTCTGGAATTCTATTCCCCTATCCCTATGTCAATAAACCTCAATAAGCAGGTTTAAATCTAATCTTACATCCTACCTATCAGTATATGATTGTTTTATTTGCACTGCATACGTCTCACTTCAGCACTTATACCCATTTCATTGTATCTGTATGTTACCCACCTAACTAGATTGTACGTCTGCGGGGCAGGACCTCCTTCCTCTCGTGGTAAGCTCTAGCACTTATATTTATAATTTATTTATGTACTAAACTATCTATGTATTTATCACACTTGTATGACTTTATTGTATTTTATAACTGTACAGCGCTGCGTCCCCACAAGTGGCTCTATATAAATTAACTATACATACATACAAATGGGTCATCTGACCAAATTACAATAAAAGAACATTAAATGTAAAGGTATGAGGCAAACAGTAAACTGATTACAAAAAAGGAGTCACACAAAGAAGCAGAATTCTGAATACCCTCCAACCTTCCCTTTAATATGGTAAGAAATGCATTGCTTCCAGAAACAAAATGTAGACGAGCCCAAGCAGCAAGTGTGAACTGCAGCAATTTTAATGTGACAAAGCGACATGTTTCGGAGCCAACTGCTCCTTTATCAAGCTTACAAAAATAGTGCAAGGGGCCTTCCTTATAGAGGTAAGGTCCCACCTCCATTAACATATCAATAGTGATATTGGCAATTAGAGTGTCCAACACAGTTGATGAATTAACCAACATCAAAGTTACATCAAAACACTTCAGCAGAACAACAAATCTGTAACAATACAAAAGTGTCCACATAGAATATAAAATTCAGGCAGTTATTATGCTTTACATTTTAAAAACATACATGTGATGTCCATTTATTTTATTATAAAAGAAAGCCAATCTTTCTAAAGTGCATATCTCAGTGCTAGTGATGAAAGTGTTAAAAGTGTAAAAAGTGTTAAAAATACCCAGTGGGTTATTTAAAAAATCAATAAGATAGTAAATAAATTGTCATTACTCAGGAGCATGTTTCTCCATGGAACTGCACAGTCCTGTGCCTACCAAAAAACAGATAAGGGAACATTGTTTCCACAAACACTTTGCTTAATACTCTACTTGTTTCTTTACATGTGTAGTCTAATTTACATAGATCCATCTGGTCATATGTTAGATGTTACCTGTTTCACTTCGGTTTGCTCTTTACTTAAGTAATTTTGTAATGCTCTTTAACCATTGTATTGCACATATTATTCTGCATGTTATTGTACATCTATTTAGCATGAGACGATACAACAATAAATGAATTTTCTGACAACACTAGGTCGCACTAATTGTATATACAAAGTTTGCTACTACGTTCAACTTGGTGCACATGCATCCGATTGTCCTTATTTTCATCCCTTGTTCACTGGATCCAGTTACAGGATCACCATCTGTTGGTAAATGGAATGTTTAATTACTCCTTTAGAAATGGTTTAATCGACCATGAATCATTTAGCCCATTGAGTGTAAGTGTATCTAACCTTTTTATCCAGATCGCTTCCTGTTTTAATAGCAGGTTTTTTATATTGCCCCCTCGTATTGCTTTCCTAACTGTATCCAATACACACCATTTTAGTTGGGACACTTGATGTTTTTGCTCATGGAAATGTCTGGAGACAGATGTATCAGTCTCCCTTGTGGTACATAGTTCCTATGTCATTCTTGTGTTCTGTATATCACTTTTATGCTTCACTAGTCTGTCCGACATAGCCCTTGCCACAAGGGCATTTAATCAGATAGATCACGTTTGCTGTTATACAGGTTGCAAATATCTTTATTTCGATCTTGTGTCCTTTTTGTGGAGTGACATATATGTTCACCCCGCAAAATGGAGTTACAGCAATTACTGACATGCATGAATATGTGCCTTTGCGTCTATCAATATTTGTGATGTTCTTTTGTAGTCAACGTCTGAAGGACAAATATGTCCCTTATACATTTACCTCTTTTATAACTGAAAATGGGTGGTGTAGAAAGACTCTTCCATACTGGGGATCTTGCTGAAGTATACCCCAGTATTTTCTGATAACCCTTTCAATATGTTCACTTTCATTCTGTATATTTGTGTCACGAGTACTGGTCTCTCTAGTTTTCTAGCCCGATCCCTCGTCCACAAACAGGTAATTTCTCTTGATGAGATTCACTTGGTCTCTAGCTTTTTATTACTCTGGGGTCATATCCCTTTCAGTGAATCTGTAGTCAATTTACTTGCTGCATCACGTATCCCAGTTTCAGTCGAGCATATACGTTTAGCTCTCATGAACTGGCTGCGTGGAATGCTGGAAAACACTCTAGGATGGTGATAACTGTTTGCATGTAGCAGATTATTTCGATCTGTTTCCTTTCGGTGCAGTGTGGTGCGTATGTTATATTTATCTACAAACAATTTTTACGTCAAGGAAATTTATTTCGGTTTTTTAATAAACATATGTAAATTTTATGACATGTGATGTTGATTACTCGTAACATCATCTCTCTCAGTCTCTCTTCTGGGCCTGTCCATAATATCAATATGTCATCTACAACCGAAAGAATAACTATATATGGTTTTGTATTTTTCATTCAGAAAAATCTCTGTTCTAGTCTGGCGACAAATAGATTGGCAAACGAAGAGCTACGAAACACCATTGACGTGCCTTGGCACTGCCAAAGAACTGGTCGCCAAATCTGAAGTAGTTTTTTCTGCAATACAAAACTAAGACAATCAAGTAAAACGTATACTTTGGCAGTAGGCAAATTCTCCATCAAATAATTCTTCTATGCACCTCAACCCCTCATTTTGGGGGATTGAGGTGTATAGGGATTCAATATCAATCCCAACTAGAAGTATCTCATCTGGTACATTCCCCAATTTTTGTAGTTTTAATAGAAAATCGTTAGTATCCTTCACACACGTTTTAAACTGTAAAGCAATAGGTTGTAGGATCTGATCTACAAATTGGGATAATGGCTCTAAAACTGAGCCAATCCCCGATACTATCGGTCTCCCAGGTGGTTTTTATTAAACGTTTATGGATTTTTGGGAGTACATATAGTATTGGGGCCTTGGAAACTCAGTAGTTAAGAAATCTTTTTCAGTTTGGGAGATATAAACCATTTATATATGCTTCTTCTAGGAAAATCTATCTGCTTTTTAATTGCTAGTATGGATCTGTTTCACATCGTTGGTAATGTTCATATTATCCAGCTGTCTCTGTACTTTCCTCCAGGTAGTCAGTCCTGTTCATTATCACTGTTGCTCCCCCCTTATCAGCGGGTTTTATATATATCGCTATTATGTTTTAGCGTTTTTAGAGCAACATTTTCTTGATATGACAGGTTTGACTCCTAGATGTTGTACCCCATTGTTTTCTTATATCACCCATAACGCATTATAAAACCATCAGTTAAATTAGTACTGACTTGTGGTTTAAAGTTACTAGGTTTCTTAAGTAATGGCAAAGGATAAATACTTCTTTCAACAATCAACAAATGCTTTTAAGCTTCAATGTTCTAATAAATTTATTAAGCTCAATGTCCCAATTTATAATGTCCGTAGAGTATGTGAAACGAATCCTAATCCCTTATCCAACACCTTCAGTTCAGTGTCAATAATTTGGTACGAGGAATGTTAACAACCAGGAATAGTATTTACCTTGGTGGCCTGCGTGTCCTGATCGGATACCATCTTTCCTTAGTGTTGTTGGTGGCTTGCCCTTGCCTTTTGTGCCTTCTCCTAAAAAAGACGACAATGATGTGCTGCTGGTTGAAGAGTCCTCATCATAGGTTGGAAGGATGCGTCCTGTCGGATTCTTGTGTTGTTGTTCGGCTGGAACCGAGGCGGCTTTGATCGCCCTGTGGTCTTTGATATCTCCGATATTGGACCTCAGGTGAAGAGTGTCGGTTGGTTTGTCTGTTCTGGGGCGTCGTTCTATACGGTCAGACTTCCAGTGTAGACACGTTCCCTGTTGAGTCTTCCGCGTCTCGTTGAAACTTGCGTTGTTTCGCTCTGTGATAACATCTCTTAGCCGCTGGATAGCCTCCCGATGTTTCCGCTCAATTTCGGCCCATTTCTCCAGTGCAACTTCGGCTTGTATTGTTTCTGTTGCCACTGCAATCTCCTCCTTTACTGCAGCTAACTATTTGGACTCTTTCTATGGTCAACACCATCAGATCCAGACTGCACTTATTGGTGATTTCCTTCCTCTCGATGTTAAAGTCGGATCATCTGTGCATATTGCAGGAGGTAAATCAATCCTCAGACCTCGAGGTATTCTTTTATGCCAAACATATTGTATAAGGGAACTTTGATGTAGTTCCAAACTGATCTCCTTTTGGTATCCGATCAGGACACGCAGGCCACCAAGGTAAATACTAATTCCCTGGTTGTTAACATTTCCTCGTACCAACTTAGTGACACTGAACTGAAGGTGTTGGATAAGGGATTAGGATTTGTTCCACATTACTATACGGACATTATAAATTGGGACATTGAGCTTAATAAATTTATTAGAACATTGAAGCTAAAATGCATTTTGTTGATAAAGAAAGTATTTATCCTTTGCCATTACTTAAGAAACCTAGTAACTTTATACCACAAGTCAGTACTAATTTACTTGATTGTTTTATAATGCTGTTATGGGTGATATAAGAAAACAATGGGATAAACATCTAGGAGTCAGAACCTGTCATATCAAGAAAATGTTGCTCTAAAAACGCTAAAACATAATCCGATATCTAATAAAAACCCCTGATAAGGGGGAGCAACAGTGATAATGAACAGGACTGACTACCTGGAGGAAGTAAGAGACAGCTGGATAATACTGAACATTACAAACGATGTGAAACAGATCCCACTACTGCAATTAAAAAGCAGATAGATCTTTTCCTAGAAGAAGCATATATAAATGGTATAATCTCCCAAACTGAAAAAGATTTTTAACTACTGAGTTTCCAAGGACCCAATACTATATGTACTCCCAAAATCCATAAACGTTTAATAAAACCACCTGGGAGACCGATAGTATCGGGATTGGCTCAGTTTTAGAGCCATTATCCCAATTTGTAGATCAGATCCTACAACCTATTGCTTTTACAGTTAAAAACGTGTGTGAAGGATACTAACGATTTTCTATTAAAACTACAAAAATTGGGAATGTACCAGATGAGATACTTCTAGTTTGGGATTGATATTGAATCCCTATACACCTCAATCCCCAAAATGAGGGGTTGAGGTGCATAGAAGAATTATTGTTGATGGAGAATTTGCCTACTGCCAAAGTATACGTTTTACTTGATTGTCTTAGTTTTGTATTGCAGAAAAACTACTTCAGATTTGGCGACCAGTTCTTTGGCAGTGCCAAGGCACGTCAATGGGCGTTTCGGTAGCTCCTTCGTTTGCCAATCTTTTGTCGCCAGACTAGAAGCAGAGATTTTTCTGACTGAAAAATACAAACCATATATATTGTTATTCTTTCGGTTCGTAGATGACATATTGTATTATGACAGGCCAGAAGAGAGCCTGAGAGAATGATGTTACGAGCTAATCAACATCACAGTCCATAAATTTACATATGTTTATTCAAAAACCGAAATAAATTTCCTCGACGTAAAATTGTTTGTAGATAAATATAACATACGCACCACACTGCACCGAAAGGAACAGATCGAAATAATCTGCTACATGCAAACAGTTATCACAATCCTAGAGTGTTTTCCAGCATTCCACGCAGCCAGTTCATGAGAGCTAAACGTATATGCTCGACTGAACTGGGATATGGATGCAGCAAGTAAATTGACTACAAGATTCACTGAAAGGGGATATCCCCCAGAGTAATACAAAAAGCTAGAGACCAGGTGAATCTCATCAAGAGAAATTACCTGTTTGTGACGAGGGATCGGGCTAGAAAACTAGAGAGACCAGTACTCGTGACACAATATCCAGAGAAGTAAACATATTGAAAGGGTTATCAGAAAATACTGGGGTATACTTCAGCAAGATCCCCAGTATGGAAGAGTCTTTTCTACACCACCCATTTTCAGTTATAAAAGAGGTAAATGTATTAGGGACATATTATGTCCTTCAGACGTTGACTACAAAGAACATCACAAATATGTTAGACGCAAAGGCACGTATTCATGCATGTCATGTAATTGCTGTAACTCCATTTTGCGGGGTGAACATATATGTCACTCCACAAAAGGACACAAGATCGAAATAAAGATATTTGCAACCTGTATAACAGCAAACGTGATCTATCTGATTAAATGCCCTTGTGCAAGGGCTATGTCGGACAGACTAGTCGAAGCATAAAAGTGCGTATACAGGAACCCAAAATGACATTGAACTATGTACCACAAGGGAGACAGATACATCAGTCTCCACATTTCCATGAGCAAAAACATCAAGTGTCCCAACTAAAATGGTGTGTATTGGATACAGTTAGGAAAGCAATACGAGGGGGCAATATAAAAAACCTGCTATTAAAACAGGAAGCGATCTGGATAAAAGGTTAGATACACTTACACCAATGGGCTTAATGATTCATGGTCGATTAAACCATTTCTAAAGGAGTAATTAAACATTCCATTACCAACAGATGGTGATCCTGTAACTGATCCAGTGAACAAGGGATGAAAATAAGACAATCGGATGCATGTGCACCAAGTTGAACGTAGTAGCAAACTTTGTATATACAATTAGTGCGACCTAGTGTTGTCAGAAAATTCATTTATTGTTGTATCGTCTCATGCTAATAGATGTACAATAACATGCAGAATAATTGTGCAATACAATGGTTAAAGAGCATTACAAAATTACTTAGTAAAGAGCAAACCGAAGTGAAACAGGTAACATCTAACATATGACCAGATGGATCTATGTAATAGACTACACATGTAAAGAAACAAGTAGAGTATTAAGCAAAGTGTTTGTGGAAACAATGTTCCCTTATCTGTTTTTTGGTAGGCACAGACTGTGCTGTTCCATGGAGAAACATGCTCCTGAGTAATGACAATTTTATTTACTATCTTATTGATTTTTTAAATAACCACTGGGTATTTTTACAACTGTTTTACACTTTTAACACTTTCATCACTAGCACTGAGATATGCACTTTAGAAAGATTGGCTTTCTTTTATAATAAAAAAATGGACATCACATGTATGTTTTTAAAATGTAAAGCATAATAACTGCCGAATTTTATATTCTATGTGGACACTTTTGTATTGTTACAGATTTGTTGTTCTGCTGAAGTGTTTTGATGTAACTTTTGATGTTGGTAATTCATCAACTGTGTTGGATCACTCTAATTGCCACTATCACTATTGATATGTTAATGGAGGGTGACCTTACCTCTATAAAGGAAGGCCCCTTGCACTATTTTTGTAAGCTTGATAAAGGAGCAGTTTATTCTGCATGTTATTGTACATCTATTTAGCATGAGACGATACAACAATAAATGAATTTTCTGACAACACTAGGTCGCACTAATTGTATATACAAAGTTTGCTACTACGTTCAACTTGGTGCACATGCATCCGATTGTCCTTATTTTCATCCCTTGTTCACTGGATCCAGTTACAGGATCACCATCTGTTGGTATGGAATGTTTAATTACTCCTTTAGAAATGGTTTAAATCGACCAGAATCATTTAGCCCTTGAGTGTAGTGTATCTAACCTTTTAAATCCAGATCGCTTCCTGTTTACATAGCAGGTTTTTTATATTGCCCCCTCGTTTGCTTT
This sequence comes from Hymenochirus boettgeri, assembly GCA_019447015.1. Taxonomy (NCBI): domain Eukaryota; kingdom Metazoa; phylum Chordata; class Amphibia; order Anura; family Pipidae; genus Hymenochirus; species Hymenochirus boettgeri. The sequence goes on from CM033477.1 coordinate 82,305,886, forward strand.
CCTTCAACTGTATCCAATACACACCATTTTAGTTGGGACACTTGATTTTTTGCTATGGAAATTCGGAGACAGAATGTATCATGTCTCCCTTGTGGTAACATGTTCCTAATGCATCTTCTGTTTCTGTATATGCACTTTATGCTTCGACTAGTCTGTCCGACATAGCCTGCCACAAGGGCATTTAATCAGATAGATCACGTTTGCTGTTATACAGGTTGCAAATATCTTTATTTCGATCTTGTGTCTTTTGTGGAGTGACATATATGTTCCCCCCGCAAAATGGAGTTACAGACATTACATGACATGCATGAATATGTGCCTTTGCGTCTATCAATATGTGATGTTTTCTTTGTAGTCCAACGTCTGAAGGACATATATGTCCCTTATCATACCTCTTTTATAACTGAAAATGGGTGGTGTAGAAAAGACTCTTCCATTGGGGATCTTGCTGAAGTATACCCCAGTTATTTTCTATACCCTTTCAATATGTTCACTTTCATCTGTATATTGTGTCACGAGTACTGTCTCTCTAGTTTTCTAGCCCGATCCCTCGTCACAAACAGGTAATTTCTCTTATGAGATCACTTGGTCTCTAGCTTTTTTATTACTCTGGGGTCATATCCCTTTCAGTGAATCTTGTAGTCAATTACTTGCTGCATCCAGTATCCCATTTCAGTCGACATATACGTTAGCTCTCATGAACTGGCTGCGTGGAATGCTGGAAAACACTCTAGGATTGGGATAACTGTTTGCATGTAGCAGATTATTTCGATCTGGTTCCTTCGGTGCAGTGTGGTGCGTATGTTATATTTATCTACAAACAATTTTACGTCAAGGAAAATTTATTTCGGTTTTGAATAAACATATGTAAATTTTATGGACATGTGATGTTGATTAGCTCGTAACATCATCTCTCTCAGGCTCTCTTCTCTGGGCCTGTCCATAATATCAATATGCATCTACGAAACCAAAGAAAACAATATATATGGTTTTGTATTTTTCAGTCAGAAAAATCTCTGCTTCTAGTCTGGCGACAAATGATTTGGCAAACAAGGAGCTACGAAACCCCCCTTGACGTGCCTTGGCACTGCCAAAGAACTGGTCGCCAAATCTGAAGTAGTTTTTCTGCAATACAAAACTAAGACAATCAAGTAAAACGTATACTTTGGCAGTAGGCAAATTCTCCATCAACATATTCTTCTATGCACCTCAACCCCTCATTTTGGGGGATTGAGGTGTATAGGGATTCAATATCAATCCCAACTAGAAGTATCTCATCTGGTACATTCCCCAATTTTTGTAGTTTTAATAGAAAATCGTTAGTCCTTCACCCACGTTTTAAACTGTAAAGCAATAGGTTGTAGGATCTGATCTACAAATTGGGATAATGGCTCTAAAACTGAGCCATCCCCGATACTATCGGTCTCCAGGTGGTTTTTAAAACTGTTTATGGATTTTTGGGAGTACATATAGTATTGGGTCCTTGGAAACTCAGTAGTTAAGAAATCTTTTTCAGTTTGTGGAGATTATAACCATTATATATGCTTCTTCTAGGAAAAGACTATCTGCTTTTTAATTGCAGTAGTGGGATCTGTTTCACATCGTTTGTAATGTTCAGTATTATCCAGCTGTCTCTGTACTTCCTCCAGGTAGTCAGTCCTGTTCATTATCACTGTTGCTCCCCCCTTATCAGCGGGTTTTATTATGATATCGCTATTATGTTTTAGCGTTTTTAGAGCAACATTTTCTTGATTTGACAGGTTCTGACTCCTAGATGTTGTCCCCCATTGTTTTCTTATATCACCCTAACAGCATTATAAAACACATCAGTAAATTAGTACTGACTTGTGGTTTAAAGTTACTAGGTTTCTTAAGTAATGGCAAAGGATAATACTTTCTTTATCAACAAATGCATTTTAAGCTTCAATGTTCTAATAAATTTATTAAGCTCAATGTCCCAATTTTAATGTCCGTAGAGTAATGTGAAACGAATCCTAATCCCTTATCCAACACCTTCAGTTCAGTGTCAATAAGTTGGTACGAGGAAGTGTTACAACCAGGAATTAGTATTTACCTTGGTGGCCTGCGTGTCCTGATCGGATACCGATCTTTCCTTAGTGTTGTTGGTGGCTTGCCCTTGCCTTTTGTGCCTTCTCCTAAAAAGACGACAATGATGTGCTGCTGGTTGAAGAGTCCTCATCATTTGGAGAGGATGCGTCCTGTCGGATTCTGTGTTGTTGTTCCGGCTGGAACCGAGGCGGCTTTTGATCGCCCTGTGGTCTTTGATATCTCCGATATTGGACCTCAGGTGAAGAGTGTCGGTTGGTTTGTCTGTTCTTGGGCGTCGTTCTAATACGGTCAGACTTCCAGGTGTAGACACGTTCCCTGTTGTAGTCTTCCGCGTCTCGTTGAACTTGCGTTGTTTGCGCTCTGGTGATAACATCTCTTAGCCGCTGGATAGCCTCCCGATGTTTCCGCCTCAATTTCGGCCCATTTCTCCAGTGCAACTTCGGCTTTGTATTGTTTCTGTTGCCACTGCAATCTCCTCCTTTACTGCAGCTAACTATGGACTCCTTTCTATGGTCAACACCATCAGATCCAGACTGCACTTATTGGTGATTTCCTTCCATCTCGATGTTAAAGTCGGATCATCTGTGCATATTGCAGGAGGTAAATCAATCCTCAGACCTCGAGGTATTCTTTTTGCCAAACATATTGTATAAGGGAACTTTGATGTAGTTCCAAACTGATCTCCTTTTGGTATCCGATCAGGACACGCAGGCCACCAAGGTAAATACTAATTCCCTGGTTGTTAACATTTCCTCTCCGTACCACTTAGTGACACTGAACTGAAGTGTTTGGATAAGGGATTAGGATTTGTTCCACATTACTATACGCGGACATTATAAATTGGGACATTGAGCTTAATAAATTTATTAGAACATTGAAGCTTAAAATGCATTTTGTTGATAAAGAAAGTATTTATCCTTTGCCATTACTTAGAAACCTAGTAACTTTATACCACAAGTCAGTACTAATTTACTTGATGTGTTTTATAATGCTGTTATGGGTGATATAAGAAAACAATGGGATACAACATCTAGGAGTCAGAACCTGTCATATCAAGAAAATGTTGCTCTAAAAACGCTAAAACATATAGCGATATCTAATAAAACCCGCTGATAAGGGGGAGCAACAGTGATAATGAACAGGACTGACTACCTGGAGGAAGTACAGACAGCTGGATAATACTGAACATTACAAACATGTGAAACAGATCCCACTACTGCAATTAAAAAGCAGATAGATCTTTTCCTAGAAGAAGCATATATAAATGGTATAATCTCCCAAACTGAAAAAGATTTCTTAACTACTGAGTTTCCAAGACCCAATACTATATGTACTCCCAAAAATCCATAAACGTTTAATAAACCACCTGGAGACCGATAGTATCGGGATTGGCTCAGTTTTAGAGCCATTATCCCAATTTGTAGATCAATCCTACAACCTATTGCTTTACGTTAAAAACGTGTGTGAAGGATACTAACGATTTTCTATTAAAACTACAAAAATTGGGGAATGTACCAGATGAGATACTTCTATTTGGGATTGATATTGAATCCCTATACACCTCAATCCCCCAAAATGAGGGTTGAGTCATAGAAGAATTATTGTTGATGGAGAATTTGCCTCTGCCAAAGTATACGTTTTACTTGATTGTCTTAGTTTTGTATTGCAGAAAACTACTTCAGATTTGGCGACCAGTTCTTTTGGCAGTGCCAAGGCACGTCAATGGGCGTTTCGGTAGCTCCTTTCGTTTGCCAATCTATTTGTCGCCAGACTAGAAGCAGAGATTTTTCTGACTGAAAAATCAAACCATATATATTGTTATTCTTTCGTTCGTAGATACATATTGATATATGGACAGGCCCAGAAGAGAGCCTGAGAGAGATGATGTTACGAGCTAATCAACATCACATGTCCTAAAATTTACATATGTTTATTCAAAAACCGAAATAAATTTCCTCGACGTAAAATTGTTTGTAGATAAATAACTACACCGCACCACACTGCACCGAAAGAAACAGATCGAAATAATCTGCTACATGCAAACAGTTATCACAATCCTAGAGTGTTTTTCCACATTCCACGCAGCCAGTTCATGAGAGCTAAACATATGCTCGACTGAACTGGATCGTGGATGCAGCAAGTAAATTGACTACAAGATTCACTGAAAGGGGATATACCCCAGAGTAATACAAAAAGCTAGAGACCAGGTGAATCTCATCAAGAGAAATTACCTGTTTGTGACGAGGGATCGGCTAGAAAACTAGAAGACCAGACTCGTGACACAATCCAGATGAAAGTAACTATTGAAAGGTTTACAGAAAATACTGGGGTATACTTCAGCAAGATCCCCAGTATGGAAGAGTCTTTTCTACACCACCCTTTTCAGTTATAAAAGAGGTAAATGTATTAGGGACATATTATGTCCTTCAGACGTTGACTAACAAAGAACATCACAAATATTGTTAGACGCAAAGGCACGTATTCATGCATGTCATGTAATTGCTGTAACTCCATTTGCGGGGTGAACAATATGTCACTCCACAAAAGGACACAAGATCGAAATAAAGATATTGCAACCTGTATAACCAAACGTGATCTATCTGATTAAATGCCCTTGTTGGCAAGGGCTATGTCGGACAGACTAGTCGAAGCATAAAAGTGCTATACAGGAACCAAGAATGACATTAGGACTATGTACCACAAGGGAGACATGATACATCAGTCTCCACACTTTCCATGAGCAAAAAATCAAGTGTCCCAACTAAAATGGTGTGTATTGGATACATTTAGGAAAGCAATACGAGGGGGCAATATAAAAACCTGCTATTAAAACAGGAAGCGATCTGGATAAAAAGGTTAGATACACTTACACCCAATGGCTTAATGATTCATGGTCGATTAACCATTTCTAAAGGAGTAATTAAACATTCCATTTACCAACAGATGGTGACCTGTAACTGGATCCAGTGAACAAGGGATGAAAATAAGGACAATCGGATGCATTGCACCAAGTTGAACGTAGTAGCAAACTTTGTATATACAATTAGTGCGCCCTAGTGTTGTCAGAAAATTCATTTTTGTTGTATCGTCTCATGCAATAGATGTACAATAACATGCAGATAATATGTGCAATACAATGGTTAAAGAGCATTACAAAATTACTTATAAAGAGCAAACCAAGTGAAACAGGTAACATCTAACATATGACCAGATGGATCTATGTAATAGACTACACACAGTAAAGAAACAAGTAGAGTATTAAGCAAAGTGTTTGTGGAAACAATGTTCCCTTATCTGTTTTTTGGTAGCACAGACTGGCAGTTCCATGGAGAAACATGCTCCTGAGTAATGACAATTTTATTTACTATCTTATTGATTTTTTAAATAACCCACTGGTATTTTTAACACTGTTTTACACTTTTAACATCTTATCACTAGCACTGAGATATGCACTTTAGAAAGATTGGCTTTCTTTTATAATAAAATAAATGGACATCACATGTATGTTTTTAAAATGTAAAGCATAATAACTGCCTGAATTTTATATTCTATGTGGACACTTTGTATTTTTTACAGATTTGTTGTTCTGCTGAAGTGTTTTGATGTAACTTTGATGTGGTTATTATCAACTGTGTTGGATCACTCTAATTGCCACTATCACATTGATATGTTAATGGAGGGTGGACCTTACCTCTATAAGGAAGGCCCCTTGCACTATTTTTGTAAGCTTGATAAAGGAGCAGTTGGCTCCAACATGTCCTTTGTCACACTTAAAATTGCTGCAGTTCATACTTGCTGCTTGTGGCTCGTCTACATTTTGTTTCTGGAAGCTGTATTCTGCCACTTAAGACAGAGTGGAGTAGACTTGAAGCCGAAAAGGACATCTACACCTTCGATTTGAAAGAAATGCATTGCACAGAGCAGTGCTAAGATCAGGTTCACTTCATACCCTCCCACAGCAGCTCTGTATCATGTTGTTTCTATAAATGTACCTTTGTTGGAGGTGTTTCTGCACAATATAAATATGTTGCAGCATAGTGATATTAATTTGACACCCTTTAACATACACATCAATATTCCCCTAAAACTAAACGCTGTGCTGTGTCAGGGTATGCTAAATTCTTTACTATTCTAAAATACCCTTTAAGGGAGGAAATATTCAATTTAAACAGAATTTAGCAAGTTTGCTCTTTTACAATCCATATACAGTTTTAGTGCACATAAAAAGTGCATTACTGGACTTGAAACTACATTTCATCCAGTTGATCTAATTGAATACAACAGATATGCATTACTATTTCTAATCTAATGTGGTACGTTTTTGGTTCTGTGGTTCGTGTTGTTGCTATGCTTTTCCTCGTTCCTGTCTGGCTTATTGCTTTGTGTGGTCTGGTGCCGAGATTGGCTGCCCCCAGGGCCATTTCCCCTTCTTTCTGTGTTGGGCTGGTTCTCGGTGTGCTTTTGTCGGGTTTCTTTGTACCCGGTTTTTCTTTGTTTTGTCTTTTGGTTTCAATCCTGCCCGTTCTACTGTGTTTGCTGGGAGTGTGTTCTCTTGCTGTGTTGATTAACTGGGTCTCCCGCTGCTTTTTTCGTTTTTCTTTGTCTTTTATGTTTTTGGGTTCTGCCTCCTTCCACTTCTTATGGGTTTGTGTGTTAAGAATGTGCAGAGGAGGAAGCAGGTGAAAACAGCAATCAGTCATTGTCTGTTATTGTCAGTTTGTCACAGCCTGGATTGACAGCATAGAGAGGAGCTAGCTTACTCTGCCGAAATGGGGACAATAATTATTCTTAATAATTATTAGTAATTATTAGTAATGCAGGTGTAGTGAAAAATATATCAGTTGGGGGCAGGTAACTAACAGTTAAAAAAAACTTTTTGTTTTAAGAGTGGACATACCCTTTAATGCAACTTAGTTTGAATTTGGTGGTTGGCCAATCATGTTTTTTCTTTGTTTTGTGTTTGTAGATGCCTGTATAGGTTCACTCCTTCCTATCTTTGCCTGTTGTAGCGTTTGCTTAGGTTCTCTGCTTGTGGTGTCTTTTGACATTTGAGATTTCCAGTTACTTACCCAGCTTTCTCTCTGATCTAATTCTGTCTGCTACCTGTCCTGACCTGCAGCCTGATTTCAACTTTTTTAAATCCCTGTGTATCTCACCAGTTCTGCCTGTGTTTGACTTCTGCTTTATTTCTGACTGTATATTTGCCTCTTCCTTTTAACTGTTCTCCAAATTCCAGTGTATGACCAAAACTAGTACTGTCTGACCAAAGTTGTGCCCTGTTTGCTAATCATAGTTTTTAGGAGTAATTTTGGCCTCAAAACCTTTCACTTTAGACTTGGAGTAAATGTGTTTGTGAGGTGTTGCTTGAGTTCAGACAAACGGGCTTGCTGTGGGCAAAGTATGTGGTGAGATTGTGGTATTGGTAGTAAAAAATAGCTAGGGATTGTAGTGTTTTACACTGTCACAATGCGTTCTAAAATTCATTATATGGTAACATTTTAATTAATTAAATTATAGCATTGATTATACTCAAATACAATATACACTGTGATGTTCTAACAAAAGTGGAATTGTGGTCACCATACAAGTGTCTTTTATTAAAAAGAACAATTACTACTTTAAAATTACCACCCCAGGATCATGCTTCTAATTGCAGTCTATACAAACCTGCAGCAGTATAAATGGTTGTTCATCTGCGTACAAAGTAAGCTGTGACATTACCAGCATGCCATTGGCTTGTGCATCCCCCTTGTGTAGGAAAGAAAACAACTAAATGCAATAACTTTGGATATACAACAGCTAGAGACATGATTGTAAGCTTTTTTAAAAGTAAGAGGCAGCTCTTTTCAAGAGGGTAGCTGTATGGATACCACAGTTCTCCTTTAAGAACAGACAGACATAGATATTTAAGTTTGAAACTATGGGCAGTAGCATAACTAGGAATCACTGGGGCCCCCAGCAAAACTTGATGGGGCCCGTATCTGTGCTTCATCCACAGTGGTTTTCTGGGAGGAGGCTTATCTGTTTATAAAAAATAAGACGATGGGCTCCCGGCCCCCCTGTGTTGCTCCCCTGCCCCGTACTGGCTAAGAAATCACAGAGTATAACTACAGTAAGTATCTGGATCTTATATCAGAGGCATGAGATGAGTTTTCTATTGTTTCACAATAAGAAATTATAAAGGTTCATTTATGTTTTATATTTTGAGTTGATTGTAGCCATGTTTTACACCTGTTGCATCAAAGGAAAAGCTTATATGCAAATTATCACCACATCTCCTATGACTTTGGTTGCCCTGATGTCTGTTCCTGACATAAATTCAAAATACTACACACTTTTATTTCAAAGGAAAAGCTAAGGATTTTATTATTTATTATGGAAAATGAAGACCTCACATTCTCTGCTTATATTTGATACATTTTCGCTTTGTCTTTTAAATGTGCTTTTGCTAACTACTATAAAGAATTATCTGAAATGATCAAAAACTGGCATCTGCATTAAGGCAAATTATTAAATATTTACTACTTTATATTCTTGCAAATTAAGTATTACGTTCTCTTAACTGATTCAGTAAAGCAAGACAAAGTGACATTCCCAGAAAACATCTTCCTTATTCTCTCAACAGACTGCATCGCTGCCTATTGTGGTCATACTAATGTCAGTCAGCTTCCGATGGCTGGGCCTCCATACTTTGGTACAACATGCTCACCTCTAGACAAAGGTATTAAAAAATAATACATTACAAAGTGCTATTATTTTATGATGGGAGCAATAGTGGAATATATTTATATAAAATTACTCATACATAGCTATTTGATTATAAAAATATAACCCTGCTGCTTCTATTCATGTGTGCCCCTAATGTTTAACTGCTCGACTAGGAGCCAGACGTGTGACAGGCAGAGGAGCTGGCATGTAGCCTCAGTGCCCTCCCTCCTACCTCCCCTACACTTGAGACGAAATTAACATTTTTTGGAGGGTGAGGCCATGCTACTTAAATTGAAAGAGTAGGGGTTATGAAACTGTTTGGCAGGTTTCTTAGAAACAACATCTGAGAGCACTACAAGCCTGCAACTGAGGTAAAAATCTTGGGTCTCATGAGAACAGTATGAAGCAAGACTACAGATTTATTAACATGGAATAAAGGGAAAGTTCAGTGGAAAATATAATATTTTAAAAATTCTTTGTTTGTATATACATAACTAGTTATTCTCATATTCTCTCACATTTTGAAAAATCATTGAATTTATACCCCTTGCTATTCCCTGCTGTGACATTGGGAGCTGCCATTTATGGTTCCAACGGTCCTTCTTCTTCCCAGATGCACAACTTCCTTGGAATTTCCTAACAGTAATTTCTACTATTGGCTGTTGAATGGGTCAAAATGCTCAGATCTCTACTGAGCAACTGAATCAACCCAGGTGCTGGGTCAAGGGCAAAAACCATAACAGTCTCTACTAGGGGTCCTGCAATCAGGAAGTCAGTTATTTCAGTTGCATTTATTAATACACAGACAAAATGTTGAATGGGCAGTTAGTCATTGGGATTGAAAATTACTGCTTTTTCTTAAAAGCATATGTTTTTGCACTGAACTTCCCTTTAAAACAAATGTTTCCTTAAAGAGCAACAATACAAAAAAAATTACTTAATCTTACAGGGAGAATCAATAAAAGTTCTTATCGTTTAAAATGTTTTCAAATGTTAAATAACATCTGATTGGTTGGGGAAAAATTCACCATTTTAAACAATAAGAACTTTTATTGAATAACCCTACTAATCTATAAATGAATGTATGCATAACTTACTCTGATGGGTGTGTGTTGCTGCATGCCTCATCATTTTACTCAGGTACAGTTTCCCCCAAACCTCTCTTGAAACATGCTCCGTAGGACCTAGAGGTTCTATCCTTGTGTTTTCCCAGTTTCCAATTATGTGGATATGAACTGAGTCATTTTAGATTATATGATTGCCACTACCAGCATTGTGGAAATTCTTTGGGCTGATGTCATTTCAAATGCAATGGCTTTGAACTGCCAGTGATAACTTTGAACTTTAAAGGGAAGTTATGCTGAAAAAAGTACTTTCCTTAATCTATAAATGAGTATGTGTAAGTAGCTCTTACTCTAAGGTGTGTGTGTTGCTGCATTCTGTCAATCCAGTACTTTTCACAGGCTCAATGTCCCTCCACCCTCTTTTAACCACTCCACCTTCCTTCTGACCAGACTTTTAATGAGGGCAAGCATGCTCTTAATCACTGAGGCAGCACCTGGAGGGAGAATTTCCCACATACCACTGTACAAACAGTATACAGCATACCAACTGATAATAAGGCACTAAAAGGCAATTGTGGTCTCAAAACAAGTTAGGGTTAAATGAAAGCCTGCAGTATTTCCTTTAAAATGAGAAAAATCACATTGGATGATATTTTAAACTTCCTGCTTCCAGTGTTGAGTGACATCACCTGACCTCTGCTCCGCCTGTCCGCCCTGGGGGAGAAGCATGCTCAATTAAGACTTGCTGGGGAAATCAGGAAATATCTGGGGGAAAATGACAGTTGAGAAGGAGAGCCTATTAATGCAGACTGAGGCTGGTCACATGGTTAAAAAACAGGAAGTGTTCAAGCAGTAAGTAATATTGCTGAACCTTTCCAGATATAGCTTCTCACAAATTTTATCTAGACATGTGATTTAGGTTTTATTTTGAAGGTACAATGGAAGGCTTTTTATATAATCCTTACTAGTTTAAAGAATTCAAACCACAGTTACCCTGTAATTGACAGCTTAGATACTTCCGATTCTATATCTAAAGAAATAGGGGACAGATCAACGAAAATGGTACTGTGGTGGTTGGGAACTTAATAGTTTCCAGTAATGTTCATGTAAAATATATTTTTTTTAGGATAGATGTCAATTAATTACCTTGATGCAATTCAAAATTAGAAGCAAATGATAGTTTTTTTAACTCGATCAACTGATAATTCAGTGAATTGCATGCTTTTACAGTGGGCCACAACCAACCCATCCATTTGCCTAAATCAGACAACTGGGCAATAGGATTTTGAATGTGCTACAGATTTAAAATGCTAATAGAAGTTTAATAAGATAGGCAGAGTATAGGCATTAGAACTCCCATTACTATATCAAATAAGAAATGGAGACTTTTGGGTAATTTACATGTTAATCCTGAGGAAATGCTACACCTACTAAGAGGCTTTGCTGTTAAAGCCTCTTAGTAGGTGTTATCTACAACGGATGACTGTGGAAACATGGAAATTACATAGAAGTCTTCATTCCTTCAGAGCTATAGGCAGAGTAGGACTCATGTTAAATTACCGTACTGGCTTTAATATGGCATGTGAGCTCATATGTTGTGGTATTAACACTTCTCTATTTTGTACCTGCAACAATCATAAGCAGTTTATTGGAATGCTATGGATAGTTTTATTTAGTATTTCTTTAATAATAGTATTAACTGTTTTTTCCTCTTACAGAATCTTTCATTTTTCTTAAACCCTCCAGCACCAATGGCACAGTTATCTGAAGTTCTCAGCTGGCAATTTCTCTTCTGTCACCAAGAGAGGACTCAATGCAGACCAGCTGAGCATGCTGGGAGAAAAGCTTTTAGGTACATTTAAAATAATACTTATTGTAGTGTGTCCTGATATAATTCGCACATGCACCTAGACCAGTGCCATTTATACCTGCCATAAATGGTCAATTTCAAACTAAATTATCTCAAGATTAGTGATGCAAGGGAGTTTTCAGTCGCTACTTCCCTATTATATTTTCATCTGAAAGTAGCCATGGTTTCACATAGTGCAGCATTCAATTTATGTGGCAGACTTTGTCAGTTTATAGCATAGAATAGCATATTATTTAAGTTGAAATAAAAACATTGGTCCATCTAGTCCAATCTTCTCAGCAATACCCACATTTCCTGACTAAATCTGGCCATGTCCAAGACTGCATTTTCCAAGTAGCGTTTTTTATCTTGAGATAATCTTATCTGGCCCATTCATTTTGCCCCAAATTGATTGCATATAAGGCTAGATGGTTCTTAAGGGTACCCACATATATATAATTTTTTTTTTTTTTTTTTTTTAAAGAACGATTCATGCAGGCTCAGGGGATCCAGAGGAAAGGGGAAGGAGTGGGGAGAGCTCCACTGCATATGCCAGAGTCCTTTAAAAGAGCAGAAAGTGGCAGGCACATATTACACTCAGACAGGCTCCTACTCACTTTTTTGGGGGGACTTTCTCCTGCAGGAAAGCCATAAGGAGCAGAAAAGAAGGTAAGTATTTTTTTACACTCACAAGTGGGACAAATTTTAGTTGGGGGGTGATATTCTTTTAAGAGACACTATACTCATGCAGCAACTGACTGCTCTCAAACTCATCTCACAGTGGATATCTCTGACACTCATCTCTGAGTAAACAGGAAAACTGTTTGGGCACATTCTAGTTAATAGTATAATGTAATACTGTATCAAAAACTGATGTATGTATTGAAAGGAGGGCTTTTCTTAACTAAAATGTACTTATCAACAAATTTATCATGTTAGTATAGCAGTTTGACTAGCCAGTCAATGTTAAGCTACTATACACAGGCAACAATCAGAGATCCAATTAGAAGAATTGCTCGACACCTATGGAGAGATTAGTACAGAAGATGGCCCAATCTACTTTTTTCTGATAAAACAACATTAACGAGTGGTCAGGAAAACGAGTTTTGACATACAGCGATTCTGTTGCCAGCTAAAGTGTAGAAGTGTTTGCATAGTGTATGGCCAGCTTAATTGTCTAAATGTACTCCAAACACTGCAGCCTTTGTGCTTGTACATATAACTGAACACCTTAAATATTTACATTTGTTTGCTTGTAACAAACAGTTAACCCCACCATACACGCAAATTACTTTTTTAGTGGCCTGATCTATTATCGTATCGCTCAAAAAATAAAGAAAACGTTTATGGCTTTTACGTTTAACCCCTTGACAATGTCGATCATTTTATCGGAGAAACAAAGATGGGGTCAGATGGAAAAAAATTTCGCCACCTTCCTCTAGCTTCTTAGCCATGCTTATTTTATTTGCTTATAACCTATATATCTATATTTCATTTTCAGTTTTAGCTAGTTTAATTACTTTCTTACAAGTTATTAAATGTAATAAATTATAAGTATAATTAAATATCATAAAAGCAGCCCATGTCGGTCCAGATCTTTTTTGAGAAAATATCACCAATGCCATTCCCTAGCACAGTTCCACCCCTGAATCTTTAGCCTCAATCATTACAACTGTAAACCATATTCTAAATTTACTACCCAGCTATGTGAATCTTTAAGCAGTTTCTGATATGTCAATTACATAGCTATTGTTTCTAATTCTCCTATTTACTTTCAGTACCCACCACCACCATACCTAGCTTTGTCCTACGGGAGGCAGCCACCTAGCAACAGCTGGTGGGTTAGGCGCTCCTCCCGAATCGCCGCTCCTGTGATGAACGTCACGGCTTCGGTCCGTGACGTCATCGCGGGTGCCGAGATCTTGCGAGATCTCGTGGCAATTCAGATTTTTTTAGCGGCGCCATGGAGGAGGACACAGTTGTGTAATGGCCACAGGTTCAGAGGCCTTTACACCCAGACCGCGTCACCTCATATACTACCCAGAAAAGGGTAATTAGGATGCCTACTCCTCCTCCCTTCAGAGGAATAGCCCATTTCAAAAGGGGGGGAAACCCCCTCCCACAGGGCTCCCTTACAGAGCAGTAACACCTCTGAGGAAAATGTCAGCCCTGTTAGACCTGCTGTTAAAGGGAACAAGCACATTAGACAAAATAAAAAAGGTGGAGTTTTTCACCAATTCACAAACCTGAAAGGAAATTTTTTACCCTCTAGAGCTCGTTTGAGCACAAAATGGCATGGAGGGAAGAGGCTTTTGCCTCCACACGTTCAACATCGTTTGATGTTTCCCCGCTACACAGTCAAGTAGATTGGGACTGTGAAATATATCACCCACATCAGCTTCATCTAACTTGGCAAGCTGAGCAATTACAGTGGCCCGTGTAGGTTTAGCGGGAAAACACCACCATCCAAACTTTTCTCCCAGCGCTGGCCTTTATCAGAGTCTTCTGAGGTTTTTCAATTTGCTCAGCTACTTTCCGCTCCACACTGGTTAAGGAATGAGCTAGTTCTCAGAACCACATTGGTATCCCTGATGTGAGGCATTAATAGCGCCTGACATGACCCAGGCCTCCTGTCTATTTCAGGAGATATCCACACAGACCAGTGATACGTTCGACAATACACTGCGTAAATTCCAGTTTAAAATAGCAGACGCAGCGGGCCCACTCTTATTCATGCTGTCGAAAGCAGAACAAGGAGGCGATATCCCATAGACCAATCTATTGAATCGCTGCTATCCTCAAAGACAGCGTTACTTAAGGCCACAAGCAGAGCAGTTCTTATTATTGGTCAGTCATTTAACTATGTATCAAATATCAGAAGGCTCGTTGCTAACAGGTTCAAAAATGTCAGACCTAGCCCCAAAATCATATGAATATCCCAATCAGGATCCAGCCTGCTTTTTGGTTCAGAGTTTATTCAGGAAGTGAAGGGCAGATACCGTGCCAGGAAATCTTTTGCGATTTAAGAGGTCTACTCCTGTCTTCAATAGCCCTTTCGTCAGGAGGGACGCCTTCCCAGGTCCCAGGGGCGTTCCGAGAATACTCTCAGGGCCAACCAAGGAGATACAACCCTAAGTTCAAGGATCAGCTCCTTCAACCTCCGCAAGACACTTCCCCACAGGGAAAAGACGCTTCAAGTTAATTACCCTTACCCTTCTCCCCCTCCCATTGCCGTCAGTGAGGTTTTACCCAGCATGGGTCGAGATTTCACAGACCGATGGGTTTTAAGGGTTATAAGACAAGGCTTATCCCTACCACTAATAACAAACCCCCAAGGATGTCCACTCACAAAGCCTAGATGCAAATTTATCTCAGGCCTTACACAAGGAAGATAGAGTTATCTTCCCCTACAAAAAAGGGTTGGATCAGCCACTTATCCCAGTGCCCAAACAGGACGGTTCCCTGAGACCTGTCAAATGTACAGAACCTGAACCGCTACATAAAACCAAAAAGATTCAGATTGGAAAATCTGTCAGACTTAACCTACCTGTTAGACAGAGATTTCTTATGTTAAAGATAGATCTAAAGATGCCTTTCATACAATCTGCATTGCCCCAAACCACAGAAGGTTTCTCTCAATTCAGATGGAAAGTCAAATTTATCAATGGACTGTCATGGTGTTTGGCCTATCAACCGCACCTTACACCTTTTCCAGGCTTCTAAAACCAGTGGTCCAACATTTCAGACAAAAAGCAATATTTTGTCTGATCTACCTAGACGACTTACTCATGTTTCACCCACAAGAGGACACACTTGCCAAACAGAGAGACCTTGTCACTTCGATCTTCGTGAAAACTAGGTTCACGATAATCAGCGAAAAATTCTACATCACAGCCCACAAGATCACTAATATTTCTGGGTTTCTCCTAGATACACATCATTTACCCTACAGATTCCTCAGGTGAAATGGGTATCCTTACAAACCCTCATACAATCCCCCCTAGCACACCGATCCTGTGCCTTACGGATGTGGCAAAAATCATAGGGAAGATAATAGCTCTTTCCCCAGGTTCAGAGGAGGCCCCTATATTGCAGAATGTCACAGATATTCCTGGGAGATTGCCTGAGGAACCATACCTCGGGTCCCAAAAGGTGTCACTACCACCAGAGGTCACAGGGGAACTCCTACAGATTATATCAATACGACACTTCATCCTCGACCATTCAGACCGTTCCCCCAGATCTGATTATCACGACTGATGCCTCCCAAAGAGATGGGAGCTTTCACCCCCCAAAAGCGATCAGGTCGATGGTCTTATCAGGAGGAAAAACTCCATATAAACTCTTGGAACTGAGAGCGATAAAAACTAGCACTCAGACTCTAGTGACAGAGGAGCTCTCTGGCAAACACATATTAGTAAACTCAGACAACAGAAACAGCGGTGTCCTATATCAACAGAATAGGGGGCACCAAATCCATTCGACTATGCCTAGAAACACTAGAAATATGGAAGAGGATTCCTCTCCTTCCAGAATCGTCTGACAGCATATTACGTACCCGGACACACAAACGAATTAGCAGACGCCCTCTCAAGACACACTCTATCTCTGTCAATTCTATGTCTCAAACCTCACCTCTTTGCTCAAATAGAACAGAAGTTCGGCAAGAGACAAATAGACCTATTTGCCTCAGAGACATCGGCACAAACACAGAAGTGTTGTATCGAGGGTATGGTCCAACAGAACGTGGAAAGTGGATGCGTTATCCTTTCCATGGACGAACTCCTACCACTGTATGCATTTCCACCACCCACACTGATGCCCCAGGTCCTTTTCAAGATCAAAACGGAGTTGATACAGGACTTGGTACTAGTGTACCCAGTTTGCCGTCCAAACCGTGGTTCCCTACGATCCACAACACATAATGGGAGAGAAACTACTGCTCTGGGGCTGACAGTGGGATGTTTCCAAGGGTCACAGGACCTACTATCCAAACTCCCACAGTTAATGTGGATTGCAGCTCAAATAGTTTGTTGTTCTGCTTCCAACAGCTCTCCCCTCCAGCCAACAGCCTCATAGACTGTTTGCTTTGCCCCAGAACGATCACTCGTTATAAAAACCTAATTGCTGAATACTTACACTGGTTTAAGACAAGAAACTCAATTTGAGCAGCTTAAGCTTTATTGGGGAGCATTGGAATTTATCACTATAAAATTCCATTCAGGAATAGCCACCTCCACTTTAAAATCATATGGTTGCGTTGAACCTATTGATCCCAGACTTAACAATTCACCCTTAGACATTAGAATAATCAGGGAGCAGTGAGGTTTTTCGCCCTCCAGTACCCAGTACGAATCCACTTGGGACATTCACTTACTGTTAAACTTCTTAGCAAAATGGGAAATTAATTCTTTATCCCTACGGGACACAGGGATAAAGCTGGCATGCTTATAGCTCTAGCCCTTGCAGCCAGATCTTCAGAGTTAACACTAATCCACATATCAGAACCATGGATTGCGGCGACCCCTGAGGGCATTCACATAATACTTAAGGTTGAACAAAAACCTCACACATTGCCCCAATTTAGTAGAGCTTGATTTTCTAGAGACAATTAGACGGTTCTCTCTGTATAGTGTCACATTTAAGAAAGTATTTACAACTCTCCTCCGAATACAGAGGAGACTTACACAACTGTTTATAACATCCAGACTCCCATTTAGACCATCCTCATCCAATACTATAAGGGGATGGATATACAAGCTATGACGTCATCAGGAGTTGATACTTCTCAATTTAGGCCCCATTCCCTGAGGAGTGCGGCTTGTACTAAAGCAGCTTCCAAGGGAGTAGCCTTAGCAGTAATCCTAAAAGCAGCCAGATGGTCTTCCACAGAACGTTCATAAACACTACTGGCGTCCTTCAGAATCAGAAAGAATTGAATTCTCCAGAGCAACCACAAGGTGTGTGCTACTCTACCCACCAGCTGTTGCTAGTGGCTGCCTCCCGTAGGACAAACAGAGTTTGCAGGAATCTATGATCTGCAAACTACATTTGTCCTAGGGAAAAGGCAGCCACCTAGCAACAGCGCCCAACCCTCCCACCCTAAAATATTTCTGCCCTAGTGTTGCTACTAATGCAGAATTCTAATATTCATGTTAATTGCTGACATTAACTCAGTTTTAAATTCATTTCACAGGATGTCGACAACTCCAAAGGAAACAGCAACCACTGCTCCAGCAAGAGGCTAAAAAATAATCCTTCTCACAACACCGACTATAGAGATCCTAACCTCCCCCTTTCTGCATGTGTTAATGCTACTGTTTCGGATTAACAATGTCTGTAACCCAGTTTCCAGTTCTTCAAAAAAAAAAAAAAAAAATTTATATTAATAAACTTATGTCAAAGTTACTCACTCTCTGTCTTCATTTTATCTAAATAAATAAAGTAAAATTGTCCTAGGATTTAAGGCAGCATCATCCGCTTCCATAAAAAAATCTGAATTGCCGCGAGATCTCGCGAGATCTCGGCACCCCGCGATGACGTCACGGACCAGGAAGCCGTGACTGTTCATCACAGGAGCGGCGATTCGGAGGCAGCCGCCTAACCCACCACTGTTGCTAGGTGGCTGCCTTATTCCCTAGGACAAATGTAGTTGCAGATCATAGATTCCTGCAAACTCTGTTTTTTCAACCCTCTAAATACCTTCTTCCCCCAACATTTGCACCATCGCTATTAATCCCCTTCTAAAGCTTGTGCTGACAAAAAGTCTGTCCAGTTTTCTAAAAACCCCTCCTCTCAAAATTGTATTTATTTCTTAAATACACATTTATCTCCATAGGTTCATATTTCTCCCTAACATAGCACATATCAGTGGTAGAATTTACCAAAAATAGTGACCTACAGTCTTTGCTTTATTTTGATTTTTGACTCTAACTTATAAATATTTGTGCCTTCTTCATCTAAGAATACAAATATGATGGGATGAATTAGCTGTGATGAAACCCTATTCCACATCCACTCTTTCCCTGGTACACCCTTACTCCTTTCTCTTTACTGCTTCCTGACAGTATCTGCTTGTCCCTCTCCAGGTTTGCTGAGCCTTGCAATACTGCAGGTTTCCCCTCATTTCAAAATGTCACACCCACTTAATATATGACCCAAACAAAGCCTTGAAAAATCTCTCTGCAAGACCCCTAATTGTGGAAGTATGCACATTGTGTTTGTCAGCAAACCTGTCCATCCAAAATACAATGTCATAAATAGTATTCCTGTTTAAAACACCTTTCTTAATACCTTTTTAAGATGTTAAAATCTTAATACTGCTCCACTCTCGCCCAAGGCTCGCTCCTTCGATTTACAAAGCAAATTTATAAAGGTTCTGTAAGCTTTATTTTCTAAGCTTGGAAGAAGCCATCCTGCTCTTTTGTCTCTTAGTAACTCTAGAAATCAACCTCCTTTGTCACATCTTCATTTACCACTTTAATAAGAGAGTTCTATTTCCACCCTGCAAACACAAAAGAAGTAATTTAAACTGATAAGTCTTACAAGTGTGCTGTCCTAAAACATTAATAAAATGTAAGACATCGACAAATCACAAAAAAGCCCACAGAATGCCTCAGCTGCTCCAGATGGCAATAGTCTTAATGTGTACAAGGCTTAATGAGGTTTCTTCCTATGTCCCAGTGGGTGGAATCCAGGGGCAAACACATTCTCTTTTGTATGGTCTTCCTTCCAGCCTATAACTATGACATGTTCACAGGTCCAGCATAATCTAAAAAGGCTGTCCGATATAATTCAGAGACAGAATACTCTTCTGAAGATATAGTCTGGGCCTCCACTTGTAATATACCCTTTAATCGCCCATACATTTTGGACCCGATTTGGGGCCCAAATTCATTGGTCTGTCCCCTATTGACTATGGAATTAACAGGCTCTTCCGAACCTCTACCAGCACTTGATAATTTGGGTGAAGCATATTATTAAGTCAATTAGTTGTGAATGTCAAAGTTCTGGCCCATTAATATCATTATGAGCATTTAGAGAGGGAGAGTTTGTTAGATTGCAATTGTGCTTTTCTGTTGCATTTTCATAAACTGCTTTTTGGGTGGTCTACACTCCTGAGGAATTTCCTCCTTTCCTTTTCCTGTTTGTTTGCTTTTCCTGGTGGCTTATTCGTCCATTTAGCCATTTATTTTGTGCATTTCTGGCCATACTAATTAGCTCATTATCACGCACAGTGGCACATGCAGGATTTTGCATGCACTGCTGTACTCCATGTGCACTGCATTCTGGGCCATAACATGTTATTGGCACGCGTGCTATCCACACCAAATGTTGTGCATGCTTCGAACTAGTAACGGACCGGACGCAGATTCAGTGGGACCTACCCGCTAGCATTGCATTGGCAATGCGAACCGGAAGCGTGAACGGAGCGCAAATCATGCTCCACCACAAGTAGTGGGACCTAGCCCTAAGAATTCCTGGCTGCGTGCTCCATTATCAATTCAGTGAATATAACTTTGTGTGTTGTAATTTCTGTTTGCTTTTTTTATTTATGACTTGTGCTTATATCCTTTATTTGAATTCTTCTGGTCCTCCTTTGCTGCTATTCTGTGTTTTTTTTTTAAAAGCTGTGATGCAACATAACCATTTATACAAACCGTTAAGTGTGTGAGGTGTTTCTGTTGTGTTCTACAAATTGTGATTTTTTTTTTATTTGTTGCCTTATCTTATCTAGGTCCTAATGCAAGTATGGAGATGATCTAATTCCATGGGACGAATTCTGCAAGGTAATTTTTCATTACATTCATATAGTTTCAATAAAACAATAAAGGTCTATAGATACATTCATAGAACACTGCTAGTCCGATTAACCCAGAGACAATGGGCAAATTTTTGGAGTTAATAGGCGCTAACCTGTTTGCTACGGTTAGCGTGACTTAAACTCCATATTATGCCACATGCCAGGTTTACGCAAAAGACACCCGCCCTGGGTAAAAATCCTGATCGCAATTTAACATAATAATTGAATATAATTTTAGTGCTGGATTTTAACGCCAGCTAACAGCTGCGTGATACTGAATCGCAATGGGGAAATTTAGCCAGGGGGATAGTGGTCTCGGGATAAATGAGCCGCTGCCTGTTTCTGCTGATAGACTGAAGTTGAAAATAATATTATATATATATATTTTTTTTTAACCTTTGTCACAAAATACCTTCATGGGTAATATTTGCAGATGCAGTAAAGATACCTGTATCAGTAAGATTTTCATTTTAAATAACCCTAACATATGCCTGCTTCATAGTTAGGCTCCTTTATTCCCCTTATTAGTTTAGCTCCCCTTCTCAGAATAATTCCCAGTTCAAAATGCTCTTTTTGATACAGATTCCACAAAACTAATTTCATATTTTAGATAAGGCTTTACCATTGCTTTGGAGCAAGTTATGTGAGTAATAAAGCCCAAGGAATCTAGTATATCTTTGTGCCTTAAAGGGTATCTCCACTGAGGAAAAGCATTTTTTTTGTTGGGTTTATTTTAAAGTACACCATCCCCCAACCCTCTCCCTACATTTTTTTCCCCAGAATTCCCCTTCGTTTGATTGCCGCAGCATGGGAAAGTTGTCCAGGTTCCTGGTGGTGGGTCTTCCCCTGTGCTGGGGGTGCTGTCACTCATGTGCATCATCATGGTAGCAGACACACCCACGGCTGCAGTAAGAAATCCTTTCCTCCCTGACTGTCTAAGTTCATTTTTACAGCTGAACAGCAGAGAGAGACAGGAGGAAAAATAAAACCCTCTTCCCACACTATTGTAACATGATGAGTGAGTGTGTGTAGTATTTGTGTGTTGAGTGTTCGTTCGACCAACCAGTCAGATCACACACAGCAGTCCCGACGGATCCTCTCACGTTCTGCGCATGCACTAAACGAAAACGCGCATTGGACTTTTTCCAAGCAGGCTGTCACTGAAAGTGGGCGACCTGCACCATCCACAGCTTCTGGGAGAAACTATTGGATTTCTTCTAAACTACTGCTCAAAGACACAGGATACTGCAGGTACATACCCACCTAACACTATCTAGCCTTACAACCCAGGTGACTTTTATCAGTAGATACCCTTTAAGCCCTATATTAAAAAATCATGCTTTGATTAGATTGTAACATAGTATATGAGGTATGGTAGGAAAGCACTCACTTAAAAAAGATTGTGAGTGCATTCGTCACCATACTATAGAAATAGCTGTTTGTGGATTAGCAGCCTGGAGGACACAGCACCACCCAAGTTTCCATAATAGGTGTGCGAGTAGAACGTTACTTAGATTGTAACATATTCTTTTCTTTTTACATGTTAATTAACTGGAATGCACATGCCAATATTTATGTCCAATTGACCACCTGACCAATCTGACAAAAATATTAGTATGATATTATCTTTAAAGGTAGCCATACATGTATAATTTTTTCCGATCAACTTGGAATCCGATCGGTTTCTTTAATTGAGGATATATCACCAAAGGCAGTAAATAGCTATTCGATCGGAAGTATATATTAAAAAAATTCAGTGGAAAGTCAGTCACACAAGGAGGTGTATAAAATACAATACAATATAATCCAATATTCATGGATGTTGTATCAATTTTATATTGTATTGCATTTTACATATCCTGTTTTAATAAACAATTGTGAGTTTCATTGTAACTGTACCTTGTGTATTGGATTATATTGTTAAGTTGATTGTTAAAATTATTGTGTGTTCTCTAAAACTTTAATTAAATGTAAATAATGTAACCTTACGCTAACGACATTCAACATAATTACGAAACAAATTGAATGTTAAACAATATGTATGGTACATATACGTACAGTAACATTGTACATATGTCTATTAAAGTATCAGCCAGTTAAAGATGGGCCACTTCAACACATTTATTTAGGACATGTAACCTATCAGTATGTCTTAATGATTCTGGGGTAAACTAGAGGAAATCCACACAACACAGGGAAACATAAAAACTACTTGCGATGTGTCCAAGGGTGGATTCTAACTCAGGAATTCAAGGCTACAAGGCTAGCCACTGAGCAACCGTGCTGTGGAATTTCTGCCCTCAGATGATTGAGATCCAATGGACAGATCTGACACAGATGCTTGGAACTCTTACAATATGGTTTGTGCATACCTGGATAAAAATGAGATATCCTATATAATAAAATGCAAGTGTGTGTCCCTGTGTCAGTGTGTCCCTGCAGTTACCTCTTTTTGCCACTTGGTGTGCACCTCATTCCTCAGGCTGCTGCTGTTATTTCCCTCCAGGCAATTACGAGTGCATTGGCAGTGCTCTACCTCCCCCGCCGCAGCCTCTCAGCCCCTTCATTTCCTTTCGTGCAGGAGTCTTTTACTGTGCGGCATAATTTACTTTTGCGTAGGTCCTCAGCGTCTCATGGGCGGAATAAACACACACCCTGTTGATTATGCGCATGCGCGAAACGGCAGTTGATTATGCGTGGAAAAGCGTTGTCATGGTAACTGTTAGAACGCGCCGGTTGATTATGTGCATGTGCGGAAGCATTGTCTGGTACTGTTTAGACACTGAAGCGATGGATGACTGCACAGTCCCTGCTATTTCCAGGTAATAGTGTAACAGTTAGAGACAGAAGACATCTTTAGAGAACACCTAAGGAAAAGGACAGTTAGCTTTGAGGGCTGAGAGAAACCGTTCTATCCAACGTGTATGGACAGGGGCTGAGGGGAAAAGTCCCTTCAAAGTGTATGGACGGCTGAGTGGAAAAGGGTCCCTTCAAAGTGTATGGACAGGCCTGAGGGGTAAGGTCCTTCAAAGTGTATGGACAGGGGCTGAGGGGAAAAGGTCCCTCCAAAGTGTATGGATGGGTGAGGGGAAAGGTACCTCCAAAGTGTATGGACAGGGACTAGGGGTAAAAGTCCCTTCAAAGTGTATGGACAGGGCTGAGGGGAAAAGGTCCCTCCAAAGTGTATGGACAGGCTGAGGAAAAAAGGTCCCTTCAAAGTGTATGGACGGGCTGAGGGAAAAGGTCCCTTCAAAGTGTATGGACGGGCTGAGGGGTAAAGGTCCCTTCAAAGTGTATGGACAGGGACAGGAAAGTCTTTACTGTGGCGGCATAATTTACTTTTGCGTAGCTCCATCAGCGTCTCATGGGCGGATAGTAACACGCCGGTTGATTATGCACATGCGCGAAACGCCAGTTGATTATGTATGGAAAGCGTTGTCATGGTAACTGTTAAGACGTGCCGGTTGATTATGCGCATGTGCGGAAAGCGTTGTCATGGTAACGTTTTAGACACTGAAGCGTATGATGGCTGCACAGTCCCTGCTATTTCCAGTAATAGTGTAACATTTAGAGACAGAAGACATCTTTGAGACACCGCCTAAAGGAAAAGACAGTTAGCTTATGGAGGGCTGAGAGAAAACCGTTCTATCCAACGTGTATGGACAGGGGCTGAGGGGAAAAGGTCCCTTCAAAGTGTATGACAGGGGCTGAGGGAAAAAGGTCCCTTCAAATGTATGGACAGGGGCTGAGGGAAAAGGTCCCTTCAAAGTGTATGGACGGGCTGAGGCAAAAAAAAGGTCCCTTCAAAGTGTATGGACAGGGGCTGAAGGAAAAGGGTCCCTTCAAAGTGTTATGGACAGGGGCTGAGGGGAAAGGTCCCTCCAAAGTGTATGGACAGGGGCGGAGGGAAAAAGGTCCTTCAAAGTGTATGGACAGGGGCTGAGGGGAAAAGGTCCCTCCAAATGTATGGACAGGGGCTGAGGGAAAAAGTGTCCTTCCAAAGTTGTATGGACGGCTGAGGGGAAAAGGTCCCTTCAAAGTGTATGGACAGGGGCTGAGGGAAAAGGTCCCTTCAAAGTGTATGGACAGGGGCTGAGGGGTAAAGGTCCCTTCAAAGTGTATGGACAGGGCTGAGGGGTAAAGGTCCCTTCAAAGTGTATGGACAGGCGGAGGGGAAAAGGTCCCTCCAAGTGTATGGACGGGCTGAGGGGAAAAGGTACCTCAAAGTTATGGACAGGGGCTGGGGTAAAGGTCCCTTCAAGTGTATGGACAGGGGCTATGGGGAAAAGGTCCCTCCAAAGTGTAAGGACGGGCTGAGGGGGAAAAGTCCCTTCAAAGTGTATGACGGGCTGAGGGAAAAGGTCCCTCCAAAGTGTATGGACGGGCTGAGGAAAAAAAAGTCCCTTCAAAGTGTTTGACAGGAGCTGAGGGAAAATGAATACCGGTAAACAATTTGAGGAATATAGTGCAAAATGGTCCACGTCTCTTGCTCTGGAAAAATAAATTTCTACTCATATTCTAGCGCCCGTTTATGTAACGGGCTTAATGTCTAGTATATATATAAATAAGAGTGATATTTTATAATGGGAGCTGCAGTGGTATATATCCTTAAAAAATCACTCAGCTATGTCACTAAGTGACTCATTTCTTATATCCACTATTCCCACTACTCCCCATTCCGTGTCTTCCTGAACAATGACTCAGCATTTTTTGCAAGTGTTTAACTTCACTAACAGAACCTGGCGGAGCTGCTTCCTGTCACTTCATACCAATGTCTCTCTCCTCCTCCACAAAGATTTGTTTTACCCGCATAGATGCTGGGTGGGATGTTCCTTTCTAATGTGTTAAGTTACAGAAGGTAGCTTGGTGATTTAAGGTGTAAATAGGAACAAGGCTAGAATTTAAAATGCAAATGGGGTGAAGGAATCCGATATTACCGTATGTATTATAGAAATAATGCGCCCCTTCACATTATAATATAAGGACATTACGCCACCTCGGAGTTCCCTGTCCTCTCTATAGTCAGGGAACTCCTCGGTGGTATAATATCCTTATATTACACTGTAAGGGGCACATTATCCCTTATATAAACACCAGATAGCACTATTATCTAAACTATTGGATATCTGGGTATGTTTGGGGAAGGGGGATCTCTCCTTTTTTTTTGGGGCTAGGGAATCAACAAAATGTATATAAATGTCTAACTATCTACAATAATCTAAACTGCTATATATGTTGTTAGGAATCAATCTCGTTGTGAAACAAAAACGGGTGTACACTGTATATGAACACAATATATGATAACAATTGAATATAATATATGAATAACTCATTATACCCATACACCAAGGGGATAATACCCTGTTATCTTTCCTTGTTCCTGACCTAGCATATATACACATATTGATCCTATTTATATACACAATATATACAATAAATATAATACATATAACCGGGCTCAACAATCATCCATTATTTTGGAGTCCGCTCCAAAAGTTTGAAGCCAGCATCTTCATACCTCCAATGTCCATCACTGACATGTTACCCCGTCCCCTTCTACCCTATCTCCAGCCAGTCACAAAACTATATTCCTGGAACCCTCATTTGAACTTATTGGAGAACAAATCTGATTAAAAAAAACCTGCAAAACTTTTATGTGTAGATTCAGAGAAGGAAACTAAAATAATAAAGGGGATGGAGGGGCGTGACTTGCAGGCAGATTAGACAACACGGGTAATTGAGATTGAATAAAGACATATATCCATCAAGTCCAACATTTACACCTTCCTTTTAACCCTACCTAACAGTTCACGCAGAGGAAGACAAAAACAGCTAGCAGGGCTGAGGCTGCCTTCTAAATGATGTTCACAATGTTTATTTGGTTATTATTTATTTGGTTACTAAATATTTTGATTATTTTGCTTATTATTTTGTGTAACACAAATGTTTGTTTACTAAATGTACTATCTGTGTGGCGTTCCAGTCGCCAAACCTACACACCACCTCCAGTAATATGGTGGAAAACCTTCCGACACCCAAAACATCCTCTAACAAGAGAGAAATTAAACTAATATACAAAAACATCAAATACCTAACCCAACTTAACGAAACTTCCTGAACAACTACACAACAAAAAAACAAAAATATCCTAATGGTGATTAAAATACAATCTTATAATGTTAGAGTCTTAACTCACCTCAAAAGAGATTCACCCTATGGAAAGAACTTACAAACAAACAAAATAGATATAGCTTGATTCAAGAAACCCATCTTAAGAAAACATCTAACCATCTATTCAACATAAAGGCATACAACAATATCTTCCACTCCTCACTAGACAAAAAAAAAGGAGTCACCATAGCAATAAACAACCAATAGCTTTTAAAACTCTATGAAGCCAAAATTGATACCCAAGGCAGATATAATAATTCTTCATTGCTCCATAAATAACCAGAATCTAGTATTAGCTAACCTATACGCTCCAAATCAAAAACATCAAGTTTATAAAAAAAACTCCTCACAAAGTTAAAGAATGCCATCAAAAAAATACTTATAATGAGTGGGGACTTCAACTAACATAGGAATACAAGACAAGACTCTACCAACCCCAACCAAAGAAAAACAATACACAATACATACTCCAACCTTTAAAAGCAGAAGATTAATTTGAGCAGGGAAGGAAAACTAACCCCACCACAAGAGAAAGACTACCTCTATTTCTCTCTCTTCTATATACATATCCGATTAACACACACTTGAAAATGGACCCCAAAACTAATCCCACCAAGAATACTCCAGACATGGTCAACATGCCAAAACAATACATCTAAAAGAAAGATCAATCTAACCAACAAAACCGGGGAGACAATCCAACTCACTATCATCTGAAAATGCTAAAAATAAAATACAAAAGGCAATAAGTGAATACTTTGAAAAAATGAATCTCCAGAAGTGACCCTATAGGAATGCCCACAAGGCAGAAATACGAGGTTGTATGCTTCAACAAGCATCCAAAAAAAATCAGAAAACAAAAGAAAATGACACATTACAAAAAATATCCACACTTGAAAAAGAAAACAAACCAAAACCACGCAACAAATAAACTACAGCTAAAGAAACAAGAGACAAACTCACTCATTGAACCTTTGACCGACGAAAGAAGTGCTAGAAGAATGAAAGTCACATATATGCCAAAGGGCAGAGCTAACAGAAACTTAGCTAATAGAATCCAAAATAAGATAACCAAAACTAAAATCTCATTTATCAAAAGAAACAACAAAAAATATTAATCCTCAAGAAATAGCTAACCAATTCAGCTATTCTACTCTAAATTATACAACCTTGCAGAAAAGGAAAGTAATCAAACCCCAACAAGAAACAATAGAAAGGCTCCGAAACATGTCGCTTTGTACACATTAAAATTGCTGCAGTTCATACTTGCTGCTTGTGGCTTGTCTACATTTTGTTTCTGGAAGCTGTATTCTGCCACTTAAGACAGAGTGGAGTAGACTTGAAGCCGAAAAGGACATCTACACCAGTTCGATTTGAAAGAAATGCATTGCACAGAGCAGTGCTAAGATCAGGTTCACTTCATTACCCTCCCACAGCAGCTCTGTATCATGTTGTTTCTATAAATGTACCTTTGTTGGAGGGTGTTTCTGCACAATATTAAATATGTTGCAGCATATGTGATATTAATTTGACACCCTTTAACATACACATCAATATTCCCCTAAAAACTAAACGCTGTGCTGTGCAGGGTATGCTAAATTCTTTACTATTCTGAAATACCCTTTAAGGAGAGGAAATATTCAATTTAAACAGAATTTAGCAAGTTTGCTCTTTTACAATCCATATACAGTTTTAGTGCACATAAAAAGTGCATTACTGGACTTGAAACTACATTTCAAGTCCAGTTGATCTAATTGAATACAACAGATATGCATTACTATTTCTAATCTAATGTAGGTACAGTTTTAATGAGTTCTGATAAGAAAGTATACGTGTAAAATAGAGATGACTTTGCTAATTATCCTCAGTTCCTAAGTCATGGCTATTGAGTATGTGTGGTATCTGGTGCCAAGAGCCAAGATGGCTGCCCCCATGGGACAACTTTAAAACCACATATCTTCACTGATGTTGGGCTGATGTTACTCTGAGTAGGTGCATTATATACGTACAAGGAAGTATATACTTTGTAGCCCAAGTTGTTTAATCACTTTAGTTGTCCTTTAATGGTATTAAACAATCCTAGCACCCACGTTACTACACACAATGTGATTTGCTGGAGGTGTGTAGATCTCTTGCTGTGTTGATTAAAACAAAAAAATGGTGACTCTTCCCGCAAACTGCTATTTTTAAAAGTTTATTACATTTGTAACCATATATTTAATAAAAAGTTATATTGAAAGGTATCTGCCTCCTTCCACTTCTTAATAGGGTTTGTGTAAGATTAAGAATGTGCAGAGGAGGAAGCAGGTGAAACAGCAATCAGTCATTGTCTGTTATTGTCAGTTGTCACAGCCTGGATTGACAGCATAGAGGGAGGAGCTAGCTTACTCTGCCAGAAATGGGGACAATAATTATTCTTAAATAATTATTAGTAATTATTAGTAATGCAGGTGATAGTGAAAAATATATCAGTTGGGGGCAGGTAACTAACAGTTAAAAAAAACTTTTTGTTTTAAGAGTGGACATACCCTTTAATGCAACTTAGTTTGAATTTGGTGGTTGGCCAATCATGTTTTTTCTTTGTTTTGTGTTTGTAGATGCCTGTATAAGGTTCACTCCTTCCTATCTTTGCCTGTTGTAGCGTTTGCTTAGGTTCTCTGCTTGTGGTGTCTTTTGACATTTGAGATTTCCAGTTACTTACCCAGCTTTCTCTCTTGATCTAATTCTGTCTGCTACCTGTCCTGACCTGCAGCCTGTGATTTCAACTTTTATTAAATCCCTGTGTATCTCACCAGTTCTGCCTGTGTTTGACTTTCTGCTTTATTTCTGACTGTATATTTGCCTCTTCCTTTTAACTGTTCTCCAAATTCCAGTGTATGACCAAAACTAGTACTGTCTGACCAAAGTTTGTGCCCTGTTTGCTAATCATAGTTTTTAGGAGTAATTTTGGCCTCAAAACCTTTCACTTTAAGACTTGGAGTAAATGTGTTTGTGAGGTGTTGCTTGAGTTCAGACAAACGGGGCTTGGCTGTGGGCAAAGTATGTGGTGAAGATTGTGGTATTGGTAGTAAAAAAAATAGCTAGGGATTGTAGTGTTTTACACTGTCACAATGCGTTCTAAAATTCATATTATGGTAACATTTTAATTAATTAAATTATAGCATTGATTATACTCAAATAACAATATACACTGTGATGTTCTAACAAAAAGGTGGAATTGTGGTCACCATACAAGTGTCTTTTATTAAAAAGAACAAATTACTACTTTAAAATTACCCCAGGATCATGCTTCTAATTGCAGTCTATACAAACCTGCAGCAGTATAAATGGTTGTTCATCTGCGTACAAAGTAAGCTGTGACATTACCAGCATGCCATTGGCTTGTGCATGCCCCCTTGTGTAGGAAGAAAACAACTAAATGCATATAACTTTGGATATACAACAGCTAGAGACATGATTGTAAGCTTTTTTAAAAGTTAAGAGGCAGCTCTTTTCAAGAGGGTAGCTGTATGGATACCACAGTTCTCCTTTAAGAACAGACAGACATAGATATTTAAGTTTGAGAACTACTGGGCCAGTAGCATAACTAGGAATCACTGGGGCCCCCAGCAAAACTATGATGGGGCCCGTATCTGTGCTTCATCCACAGTGGTTTTCTGGGAGGAGGCTATATCTGTTATAATAAAAATAAGACGATGGGGCTCCCGGGCCCCCCTGTGGTTGCTCCCCCTGCCCCTGTACTGGGCTAAAGAAATCACAGAGTATAACTACAGTAAGTATCTGGATCTTATATCAGAGGCATGAGATAAGAGTTTTCTATTGTTTCACAATTATAGAAATTATAAAGGTTCATTTATGTTTTATATTTTGAGTTGATTGTAGCCATGTTTTTACACCTGTTGCATCAAAGGAAAAGCTTATATGCAAATTAGCTCACCACATCTCCTATAGACTTTGGTTGCCCTGATGTCTGTTCCTGGACATAAATTCAAAATACTACACACTTTTATTTCAAAGGAAAAGCTAAGGATTTTATTATTTATTATGGAAAATGAAGACCTCACATTCTCTGCTTATATTTGATACATTTTGCTTTGTCTTTTAAATGTGCTTTTGCTAAACTATAAAGAATTATCTGAAATGATCAAAAACTGGCATCTGCATTAAGGCAAATTAATTAAATATTTACTACTTTATATTCTTGCAAATTAAGTATTACGTTCTCTTAACTGATTCAGTAAAGCAAGACAAAGTGACTATTCCCAGAAAACATCTTCCTTATTCTCTCAACAGACTGCATCGCTGCCTATTGTGGTCATATCTAATGTCAGTCAGCTTCCGAGTGGCTGGGCCTCCATACTTTGGTACAACATGCTCACCTCTGAGACAAAGGTATTAAAAAATAATACATTACAAAGTGCTATTATTTTATGATGGGAGCAATAGTGGAATATATTTATATAGAAATTACTCAGCTACATAGCTAATTGATTATAAAAATATAACCCTGCTGCTTCTATTCAGTGTGCCCCTAATGTTTAACTGCTCGACTAGGAGCCAGACGTGTGACAGGCAGAGGAGCTGGCATGTAGCCTCAGTGCCCTGTCCTCCTACCTCCCCTACACTTGAGACGAAGATTAACAATTTTTGGAGGGTGAGGCCATGCTACTTAAATTGAAAGAGTAGGGGGTATGAAACTGTTTGGCAGGTTTCTTAGAAACAACATCTGAGAGCACTACAAGCCTGCAACTGAGGTAAAAGATCTTGGGAGTCATGAGAACAGTATGAAGGCAAGACTACAGATTTATTAACATGGAATTAAAGGGAAAGTTCAGTGGAAAATATTAATATTTTAAAAATTCTTTGTTTGTATTATACATAACTAGTTATTCTACATATTCTCTCACATTTTGAAAAATCAGTTGAATTTATACCCCTTGCTATTCCCTGCTGTTGACATTAGGGAGCTGCCATTTATGGTTCCAACGGTCCTTCTTCTTCCCAGGATGCACAACTTCCTTGGAATGTTCCTAACAGTAATTTCTACTAATTGGCTGTTGAATGGGTCAAAGATGCTCAGATCTCTACTGAGCAACTGAATCAACCCAGGTGCTGGGTCAAGGGCAAAACCATAACAGTCTCTACTAGGGGTCCTGCAATCAGGAAGTCAGTATTTCAGTTGCATTTATTTATACACAGACAAAATGTTGAATGGGCAGTTAGTCATTGGGATTGAAAATTACTGCTTTTTCTTAAAAGCATATGTTTTTGCACTGAACTTCCCCTTTAAAACAAATGTTTGCCTTAAAGAGCAACAATACAAAAAAAATTACTTAATCTTACAGGGAGAATCAATAAAAGTTCTTATCGTTTAAAATGTTTTCAAATGTTAAATAACATCTGATTGGTTGGGGAAAAATTAGCACCATTTTAAACAATAAGAACTTTTATTGAATAACCCTACTAATCTATAAATGAATGTATGCATTACTTACTCTGATGGGTGTGTGTTGCTGCATGCCTTCAGTCATTTTACTCAGGTACAGTTTCCCCCAAACCTCTCTTGAAACATGCTCCGTAGGACCTAGAGGTTCTATTCTTGTGTTTTCCCAGTTATCCAATTATGTGGATATGAAGCTGAGTCATTTTAGATTATTATGAATTGCCACTACCAGCATTGTGGAAATTCTTTGGGCTGATGTCATTTCAAATGGCAATGGCTTTGAACTGCCAGTGATAACTTTGAACTTTAAAGGGAAGTTATGCTGAAAAAAGTACTTTTCCTTTAATCTATAAATGAGTATGTGTAAGTAGCTCTTACTCTAAGGTGTGTGTGTTGCTGCATTCTGTCAATCCAGTACTTTTCACAGGCTCAATGTCCCTCCACCCTCTTTTAACCACTCCACCTTCCTTCTGACCAGACTTTTTAATGAGGGCAAGCATGCTCAGTAATCACTGAGGCAGCACCTGGAGGGAGAATTTCCCACATACCAACTGTACAAACAGTATACAGCATACCAACTGATAATAAGGCACTTAAAAGGCAATTGTGGTCTCAAAACAAGTTAGGGTTAAATGAAAGCCTGCAGTATTTCCTTTAAAATGAGCTGAAAAATCACATTGGGATGAATATTTAAACTTCCTGCTTCCAGTAGGTTGAGTGACATCACCTGACCTCTGCTCCGCCTGTCCGCCCTGGGGGAGAAGCATGCTCAATTAAGACTTGCTGGGGAAATCAGGAAATATCTGGGGGAAAATGACAGTTGAGAAGGAGAGCCTATTAATGCAGACTGAGGCTGGTCACATGGTTAAAAAACAGGAAGTGTTCAAGCAGTAAGTAATATTGCTGAACCTTTCCAGATATAGCTTCTCACAAATTTTATCTAGACATGTGATTTAGGTTTTATTTTGAAGGTACAATGGAAGGCTTTTTATATAATCCTTACTAGTTTAAAAGAATTCAAGACCACAGTTACCCTGTAATTGACAGCTTAGATACTTCCGATTCTATATCTAAAGAAATAGGGGACAGATCAACAGAAAATGGTACTGTGGTGGTTGGGAAGACTTAATAGTTTCCAGTAATGTTCAATGTAAAATATATTTTTTTTAGGATAGATGTCAATTAATTACCTTTGATGCAATTCAAAATTAGAAGCAAATGTAGGTATTTTTTTAACTCGATCAACTGATAATTCAGTGAATTGCATGCTTTTACAGTGGGCCACAACCAACCCATCCATTTGCCTAAATCAGACAACTGGGCAATAGGATTTTGAATGTGCTACAGATTTAAAATGCTAATAAGAAGTTTAATAAGATAGGCAGAGTATGAGGCATTAGAACTCCCATTACTCATATGCAAATAAGAAATGGAGACTTTTGGGTAATTTACATGTTAATCCTGAGGAAATGCTACACCTACTAAGAGGCTTTGCTGTTAAAGCCTCTTAGTAGGTGTAGTATCTACAACGGATGACTGTGGAAACATGGAAATTACATAGAAGTCTTCATTCCTTCAGAGCTAATAGGCAGAGTAGGACTCATGTTAAATTACCGTACTGGCTTTAATATGGCATGTGAGCTCATATGTTGTGGTATTATAACATTCTCTATTTTGTACCTGCATACAATCATAAGCAGTTTATTGGAATGCTAATGGATAGTTGTATTTAGTATTTCTTTAATAATAGTATTAACTGTTTTTTCCTCTTACAGAATCTTTCATTTTTCTTAAACCCTCCAGCAGCCAGATGGGCACAGTTATCTGAAGTTCTCAGCTGGCAATTCTCTTCTGTCACCAAGAGAGGACTCAATGCAGACCAGCTGAGCATGCTGGGAGAAAAGCTTTTAGGTACATTTTAAATAATACTTATTGTAGTGTGTCCTGATATAATTCAGCACATGCACCTAGACCAGTGCTCATTTATAGACCTGCCATAAATGGTCAATTTCAAACTAAAATTATCTCAAGATTAGTGATGCAAGGGAGTGTTCAGTCGCTACTTCCCTATTATATTTTCATCTGAAAGTAGCCATGGTTTCACTATAGTGCAGCATTCAATTTATATGTGGCAGACTTTGTCAGTTTATAGCATAGAATAGCATATTATTTAAGTTGAAATAAAAACATTGGTCCATCTAGTCCAATCTTCTCAGCAATACCCACATTTCCTGACTAAATCTGGCCATGTCTCAAGACTGCATTTTCCAAGTAGCGTTTTTTATCTTGAGATAATCTTATCTGGCCCATTCATTTTATGATCCCAAATTGATTGCATATAAGGCTAGATGGTTCTTAAGGTGGGTACACACATATATATAATTTTTTTTTTTTTAAAGAACGATTCATGCAGGCTCAGGGGGATCCAGAGGAAAGGGGGAAGGGAGTGGGGAGAGCTCCACTGCATATGCCAGAGTCCTTTAAAAGGAGCAGAAAGTGGCAGGCACATATTACACTCAGACAGGCTCCTACTCACTTTTTTGGGGGGACTTTCTCCTGCAGGAAAGCCATAAGGAGCAGAAAAGAAAGGTAAGTATTTTTTTACACTACACAAGTGGGACAAATTTTAGTTGGGGGGTAGATATGCCTTTTAAGAGACACTATACTCATGCAGCAACTGACTGCTCTCAAACTCATCTCACAGTGGATATCTCTGACACTCATCTCTGAGTAAACAGGAAAAACTGTTTGGGCACATTCTAGTTAATAGTATAATGTAATACTGTATCAAAAACTGATGTATGTATTGAAAGGAGGGCTTTTCTTAACTAAAATGTACTTATCAACAAATTTATCATGTGTAGTATAGCAGTTTGACTATGCCAGTCAATGTTAAGCTATCTATACACAGGCAACAATCAGAGATCCAATTAGAAGAATTGCTCGACACCTATGGAGAGATTAGTACAGAAGATGGCCCAATCTACTTTTTTCTGATAAAACAACATTAACGAGTGGTCAGGAAAACGAGTTTTGACATTACGAGCGATCTGTTGCCAGCTAAAGTGTAGAAGTGTTTGCATAGTGTATGGCCAGCTTAATTGTCTAAATGTACTCCAAACACTGCAGCCTTTGTGCTTGTACATATAACTGAACAACTTAAATATTTACATTTGTTTGCTTGTAACAAACAGTTAAACCCCACCATACACGCAAATTACTTTTTTAGTGGCCTGATCTAATTTATCGTATCGCTCAAAAAATAAAGAAAAACGTTTATGGCTTTTACGTTTAACCCCTTGACAATGTCGATCAGTTTATCGGAGAAACAAAGATGGGGTCAGATGGAAAAAATTTCGCCGACCTTCCTCTAGCTTCTTAGCCATGCTTATTTATTTTGCTTATAAACCTATATATCTATATTTCATTTTCAGTTTTAGCTAGTTTAATTACTTTCTTACAAGTTATTAAATGTAATAAATTATAAGTATAATTTAATATCCATAAAAGCAGCCCATGTCGGTCCAGTATCTTTTTTTGAGAAAATATCACCAATGCCATTCCCTAGCACAGTTCCACCCCTGAATCTTTAGCCTCAATCATTACAACTGTAAACCATATTCTAAATTTACTACCCAGCTATGTGAATCTTTAAGCAGTTTCTGATATGTCAATTACATAGCTATTGTTTCTAATTCTCCTATTTACTTTCAGTACCCCACCACCACCATACCTAGCTTTGTCCTACGGGAGGCAGCCACCTAGCAACAGCTGGTGGGTTAGGCGGCTGCCTCCCGAATCGCCGCTCCTGTGATGAACAGTCACGGCTTCCTGGTCCGTGACGTCATCGCGGGTGCCGAGATCTTGCGAGATCTCGTGGCAATTCAGATTTTTTTTAGCGGCGCCATGGAGGAGGACACAGTTAGTGTAATGGCCACAGGTTCAGAGGCCTTTACACCTCAGACTCGCAAGTCACCTCATATACTACCCAGAAAAAGGGTAATTAGGGATGCCTACTCCTCCTCCTCTTCAGAGGAATAGCCCATATTCAAAAGGGGAAGGGAAACCCCCTCCCACAGGGCTCCCTTACAGAGCAGTAACAGCTCTGAGGAAAATGTCAGCCCTGTTAGACCTGCTGTTAAAGGGAACAAGCACATTAGACAAAATAAAAAAGGTGGAGTTTTTCACCAAATTCACAAACCTGAAAGGAAAAAGGTTTTACCCTCTAGAGCTCGTTTGAGCACAAAATGGCATGGAGGGAAAGAGGCGTTTGCCTCACACAGTTCAACATCGTTTGATGTTTCCCCGCTACACAGTCAAGTAGATTGGGACTGTGAAAATATATCACGCACATCAGCTTCATCTGAACGTGGCAAGCTGAGCGAATTACAGATGGCCCGTGTAGGTTTAGCGGGAAAAACACCACCATCCAAACTTTTCTCCCAGCGCTGGCCTTTATCAGAGTCTTCTGAGGTTTTTCAATTTGCTCAGCTATCTTTCCGCTCCACACTGGTTAAGGAAGATGAGCTAGTTCTCAGGAACCACATTGGTATCCCTGATGTGAGGCATTAATAGCGCCTGACATAGACCCAGGCCTCCTGTCTATTTCAGGAGATCCACACAGACCAGTGGATACGTTCGACAATACACTGCGTAATATCCAGTTTAAAATAGCAGACGCAGCGGGCCCACTCTTATTCATGCTGTCGAAAGCAGAACAAGAGGGCGATATCGCCATAGACCAATCTATTGAATCGCTGCTATCCTCAAAGACAGCGTTACTTAAGGCCACAAGCAGAGCAGTTCTTATTATTGGTCAGTCATTTAACTATGTATCAAATATCAGAAGGGCTCGTTGGCTAACAGGTTCAAAAATGTCAGACCTAGCCCCAAAATCATATGAATATCCCAATCTAGGATCCAGCCTGCTTTTTGGTTCAGAGTTTATTCAGGAAGTGAAGGGCAGATACCGTGCCAGGAAATCTTTTGCAGATCTTAAGAGGTCTACTCCTGTCTTCAATAAGCCCTTTCGTCAGGAGGGACGCCTTCCCAGGTCCCAGGGGGCGTTCCGAGAATACTCTCAGGGCCAACCAAGGAGATACAACCCTAGAGTTCAAGGATCAGCTCCTTCAACCTCCGCAAGACACTTCCCCACAGGGAAAAGACGCTTCACAGGTAATTACCCCTTCTTCCTCCCTCCCATTGCCGTCAGTGAGGTTTTACCCAGCATGGGTCGAGATTTGCACAGACCGATGGGTTTTAAGGGTTATAAGACAAGGCTTATCCCTACCACTAATAACAAACCCCCAAGGATGTCCACTCACAAAAGCCTAGATGCAAATTTATCTCAGGCCTTATCACAAGGGAAGATAGAGTTATCTTCCCCTACAAAAAAGGGTTGGATCAGCCACTTATTCCCAGTGCCCAAACAGGACGGTTCCCTGAGACCTGTCCTAAATGTACAGAACCTGAACCGCTACATAAAACCAAAAAGATTCAGATTGGAAAATCTGTCAGACTTAACCTACCTGTTAGACAGAGATTTCTTTATGTTAAAGATAGATCTGAAAGATGCCTTTCATACAATCTGCATTGCCCCAAACCACAGAAGGTTTCTTCAATTCAGATGGAAAGGTCAAATTTATCAATGGACTGTCATGGTGTTTGGCCTATCAAACGCACCTTACACCTTTTCCAGGCTTCTAAAACCAGTGGTCCAACATTTCAGACAAAAAGCAATATTTTGTCTGATCTACCTAGACGACTTACTCATGTTTCACCCACAAGAGGACACACTTGCCAAACAGAGAGACCTTGTCACTTCGATCTTCGTGAAACTAGGTTTCACGATAAATACAGAGAAATCAATTCTACAGCCCACAAGATCACTAATATTTCTGGGTTTCTCCATAGATACACATCATTTTACCCTACAGATTCCTCAGGTGAAATGGGTATCCTTACAAACCCTCATACAATCCACCCTAGCACACCGATCCGTGTCCTTACGGATGTTGGCAAAAATCATAGGGAAGATAATAGCTCTTTCCCCAGGTTCAGAGGAGGCTCCCCTATATTGCAGAATGTCACAGATATTCCTGGGAGATTGCCTGAGGAACCATACCTCTTGGTCCCAAAAGGTGTCACTACCACCAGAGGTCACAGGGGAACTCCTACAGATTATATCAATACGACATCTTCATCCTCGACCATTCAGACCGATTCCCCCAGATCTGATTATCACGACTGATGCCTCCCAAAAGAGATGGGGAGCTTTCACCCCCCAAAAAGCGATCAGAGGTCGATGGTCTTATCAGGAGGAAAAACTCCATATAAACCTCTTGGAACTGAGAGCGATAAAACTAGCACTTCAGACTCTAGTGACAGAGGAGCTCTCTGGCAAACACATATTAGTACAATCAGACAACAGAACAGCGGTGTCCTATATCAACAGAATAGGGGGCACCAAATCCATTCGACTATGCCTAGAAACACTAGAAATATGGAAGAGGATTCTCTCCTTCCAGAATCGTCTGACAGCATATTACGTACCCGGACACACAAACGAATTAGCAGACGCCCTCTCAAGACACACTCTATCTCTGTCAATTCTATGTCTCAAACCTCACCTCTTTGCTCAAATAGAACAGAAGTTCGGCAAGAGACAAATAGACCTATTTGCCTCAGAGACATCGGCACAAACACAGAAGTTTGTATCGAGGGTATGGTCCAACAGAACGTGGAAAGTGGATGCGTTATCCTTTCCATGGACGAACCTCCTACCACTGTATGCATTTCCACCACCCACACTGATGCCCCAGGTCCTTTTCAAGATCAGAACGGAGTTGATACAGGACTTGGTACTAGTGTACCCAGTTTGGCCGTCCAAACCGTGGTTCCCTACGATCCACAGACACATAATGGGAGAGAAACTGCCTCTGGGGCTGACAGTGGGATGTTTCCAAGGGTCACAGGACCTACTATCCAAACTCCCACAGTTAATGTGGATTGCAGCTCAAATAGTTTGTTCTGCTTCCAACAGCTCTCCCTCGCAGCCAACAGCCTCATAGACTGTTTGCTTTGCCCCAGAACGATCACTCGTTATAAAAACCTAATTGCTGAATACTTACACTGGTTTAAGGACAAAGAAACTCAATTTGAGCAGCTTAGAGCTTTATGGGGAGCATTGGAATTTATCACTATAAAATTCCATTCAGGAATAGCCACCTCCACTTTAAAATCATATGGTTCTGCGTTGAACCTATTGATCCCAGACTTAACAATTCACCCTTTATACATTAGAATAATCAGGGGAGCAGTGAGGTTTCGCCCTCCAGTACCCAGGTACGAATCCACTTGGGACATTCACTTACTGTTAAACTTCTTAGCAAAATGGGAAATTAATTCTTTATCCCTACGGGACACAGGGATAAAGCTGGCATGCTTAATAGCTCTAGCCCTTGCAGCCAGATCTTCAGAGTTAACACTAATCCACATATCAGAACCATGGATGTCGGCGACCCCTGAGGGCATTCACATAATACTTAAAGGTAGAACAAAAACCTCACACATTGCCCCAAATTTAGTAGAGCTTGATTTTCTAGAAGACAAATTAGACGGTTCTCTCTGTATAGTGTCACATTTAAGAAAGTATTTACAACTCTCCTCCGAATACAGAGGAGACATTACACAACTGTTTATAACATCCAGACTCCCATTTAGACCAGTCTCATCCAATACTATAAGGGGATGGATATTACAAGCTATGACGTCATCAGGAGTTGATACTTCTCAATTTAGGCCCCATTCCCTGAGGAGTGCGGCTTGTACTAAAGCAGCTTCCAAGGGAGTAGCCTTAGCAGTAATCCTAAAAGCAGCCAGATGGTCTTCCGACAGAACGTTCATAAAACACTACTGGCGTCCTTCAGAATCAGAAAGAATTGAATTCTCCAGAGCAACCACAAGGTGTGTGCTACTCTACCCACCAGCTGTTGCTAGGTGGCTGCCTCCCGTAGGACAAAACAGAGTTTGCAGGAATCTATGATCTGCAAACTACATTTGTCCTAGGGAATAAGGCAGCCACCTAGCAACAGCGCCCAACCCTCCCACCCTAAAATATTTCTGCCCTAGTGTTGCTACTTAATGCAGAATTCTAATATTCATGTTAATTGCTGACATTAACTCAGTTTAAATTCATTTCACAGGAGGTGCGAAACTCCAAAGGAAACAGCAACCACTGCTCCAGCAAGAGGCTAAAAAATAATTCCTTCTCACAACACCGACTATAGAGATCCTCAACCTCCCCCTTTTCTGCATGTGTTAATGCTACTGTTTCGGATTAACAATGTCTGTAACCCAGTTTCCAGTTCTTCAAAAAAAAAAAAAAAAAATTTAATTATTAATAAACTTATGTCAAAGTTACTCACTCTCTGTCTTCATTTATATCTAAATAAATAAAGGTAAAATTGTCCTAGGATTTAAGGCAGTCATCCGCTTCCCTAAAAAAATCTGAATTGCCGCGAGATCTCGCGAGATCTCGGCACCCGCGATGACGTCACGGACCAGGAAGCCGTGACTGTTCATCACAGGAGCGGCGATTCGGGAGGCAGCCGCCTAACCCACCAGCTGTTGCTAGGTGGCTGCCTTATTCCCTAGGACAAATGTAGTTGCAGATCATAGATTCCTGCAAACTCTGTTTTTTTCAACCCTCTAAATACCTTCTTCCCCCAACATTTGCACCATCGCTATTAATCCCCTTCTAAAGAGCTTGTAGCTGACAGAAAAGTCTGTCCAGTTTTCTAAAAACCCCTCCTCTCAAAATTGTATTTATTTCTTAAATACACATTTATCTCCATAGGTTCATATTTTCTCCCTAACATAGCACATATCAGTGGTAGAATTTACCAAAAATAGTGACCTAGCAGTCTTTGCTTTATTTTGATTTTTGACTCTAACTTATAAATATTTGTGCCTTCTTCATCTAAGAATACAAATATGATGGGATAGATTAGCTGTGATGAAACCCTAGTCCACATCCACTCTTTCCCTGGTAACCCTTACCTCCTTTCTCTTTACTGCTTCCTGACAGTATCTGCTGTCCCTCTCCAGGTTTGCTGAGCCTTGCAATACTGCAGGTTTCCCCTCATTTCAAAATGTCAACCCACTTAATATATGACCCAAACAAAGCCTTGAAAAATCTGCTGCAAGACCCCATAATTGTGGAAGTATGCACATTGTGTTGTCAGCAAAACTGTCCATCCAAAATACAAATGTCATAAAGTATTTCCTGTTTAAAACACCTTTCTTAATACCTTTTTAAGATGTTAAAATCTTTAATACTGCTCCACTCTCGCCCAAGGCTCGCTCCTTCGATTTACAAAGCAAATTTATAAAGGTTCTGTAAGCTTTATTTTCTAAGCTTGGAAGAAGCCATCCTGCTCTTTTGTCTCTTAGTAACTCTTAGAAATCAACCTCCTTTGTCACATCTTCATTTACCACTTTAATAAGAGAGTTCTATTTCCACCCTGCAAACACAAAAGAAGTAATTTAAACTTGATAAGTCTTACAAGTGTGCTGTCCTGTAAAACAATAATAAAATGTAAGACATCGGACAAATCACAAAAAAAGCCAACAGAATGCCGTCAGCTGCTCCAAGATGGCAATAGTCTTAAATGTGTACAAGGCTTAATTGAGGTTTCTTCCATGTCCCAGTGGGTGGAATCCAGCGGCAAACACATTCTCTTTTGTATGGTCTTCCTTCCAGCCTATAACTATGACATGGTCACAGGTCCAGCATAATCTAAAAAGGCTGTCCGATATAATTCTAGAGACAGAATACTCTTCTGAAGATATAGTCTGGGCCTCCACTTGTAATATACCCTTTAATCGCCCATACATTTTGGACCCGATTTGGGGCCCAAATTCATTGGTCTGTCCCCTATTGACTATGGAATTAACAGGCTCTTCCGAACCTCTACCAGCACTTGATAATTTGGGTGAAGCATATTATTAAGTCAAATTAGTTGTGAATGTCAAAGTTCTGGCCCATTAATATCATTATGAGCATTTAGAGAGGGAGAGTTTGTTAGATTGCAATTGTGCTTTTCTGTTGCATTTTCATAAACTGCTTTTTGGGTGGTCTACACTCCTGAGGAATTTCCTCCTTTGGCCTGTTTGTTTGCTTTTCCTGGTGGCTTAATTCGTCCATTTAGCCATGTATTTTGTGCATTATTCTGGCCATACTAATTAGCTCATTATCACGCACAGTGGCACATGCAGGATTTTTGCAATGCACTGCTGTACTCCATGTGCACTGCATTCTGGGCCATAACATGTTATTGGCACGCGTGCTATCCACACCAAATGTTGTGCATGCATTCGAACTAGTAACGGACCGGACCGCAGTGCAAATAGTGGGACCTACCCGCTAGCATTGCATTGGCAATGCGAACCGGAAGCGTGAACGGAGCGCAAATCATGCTCCAACACGCAGTAGTGGGACCTAGCCCTAAGAATTCCTGGCTGCAGTGCTCCATTATCAATTACAGTGAATATAACTTTTTGTGGTGTAATTTCTGTTTGCTTTTTTTATTTATGACTTGTGCTTTATATCCTTTATTTGAATTCTTTCTGGTCCTCCTTTGCTGCTATTCTGTGTATTTTATTTTATTAAAGCTGTGATGCAACATAACCATTTATACAAACCGTTAAGTGTGTGAGGTTGTTTCTGTTGTGTTCTACAAATTGTGATTTTTTTTTTATTTTGTTGCTCTTATCTTATCTAGGTCCTAATGCAAGCAGTGGAGATGATCTAATTCCATGGACTAGATTCTGCAAGGTAATTTTTCATTACATTCATATAGTTTACAATAAAACAATAAAGGTCTATAGATACATTCATTAGAACACTGCTAGTCCGATTAACCCAGAGACAATGGGCAAATTTTTGGAGTTAAAGTAGCGCTAACCTGTTTGCTACGGTTAGCGTGACTTAAACTCCATATTAGTGCCACATGCGCAGGTTACGCAAAAGACACCCGCCCTGGGTAAATATCCTGATCGCAATTTAACATAATAATTGAATATAATTTTAGTGCTGGATTTTAACGCCAGCTAACAGCTGCGTGATACTGAATCGCAATGGGGAAATTTAGCCAGGGGGATAGTGGCTCTGGATAAATGAGCCGCTGCCTGTTTCTGCTGATAGACTGAAGTTGAAAATATATATATATATATATATATATTTTTTTTAACCTTTGTCACAAAATACCTTCATGGGTAATATTTGCAGATGCAGTAAAGATGAACCTGTATCAGTAAAGATTTTCATTTTAAATAACCCTAACATATGCCTGCTTCATAGTTAGGCTCCTTTATTCCCCTTATTAGTTTAGCTCCCCTTCTCAGAATAATTCCCAGTTCAAAAATGCTCTTTTTGTATACAGAATTCCACAAAACTATATTGCATATTTTAGATAAGGCTTTACCATTGCTTTGGAGCAAGTGTATGTGAGTAATAAAGCCCAAGGAATCTAGTATATCTTTGTGCCTTAAAGGGTATCTCCACTGAGGAAAAAGCATTTTTTTTGTTGGGTTTATTTTAAAGTACACCATCCCCCAACCCTCTCCCTACATTTTTTTCCCCAGAATTCCCCTTCGTTTGATTGCCGCAGCATGGGAAAGTTGTCCAGGTTCCTGGTGGTGTGTCTTCCCCTGTGCTGGGGGTGCTGTCACTCAATGTGCATCATCATGGTAGCAGACACACCCACTTGGCTGCAGTAAGAAATCCTTTCCTCCCTGACTGTCTAAGTTCATTTTTACAGCTGAACATGCAGAGAGAGACAGGAGGAAAAATTAAAACCCTCTTCCCACACTATTGTAACAATGAGTGAGTGAGTGTGTGTGAGTATTTGTGTGT
The DNA here is from genome assembly GCA_019447015.1 of Hymenochirus boettgeri. Classification (NCBI taxonomy): domain Eukaryota; kingdom Metazoa; phylum Chordata; class Amphibia; order Anura; family Pipidae; genus Hymenochirus; species Hymenochirus boettgeri. The sequence continues at coordinate 82,349,911 of CM033477.1, forward strand.
GAGTGTTCGTTCGACCAACCAGTCAGATCACACAGGCAGCAGTCCCGACGGATCCTCTCACGTTCTGCGCATGCACTAAACGAAAACGCGCATTGGACTTTTTCCAAGCAGGCTGTCACTGAAAGTGGGCGGACCTGCACCATCCACAGCATTCTGGGAGAAACTTATTGGATTTCTTCTAAACTACTGCTCAAAGACACAGGATACTGCAGGTACATACCCACCTAACACATATCTAGCCTTACAACCCAGGTGACTTTTATCAGTGGAGATACCCTTTAAGCCCTATATTAAAAAATCATGCTTTGATTAGATTGTAACATAGTATATGAGGTATGGTGAGGAAAGCACTCACTTAAAAAAAAGATTGTGAGTGCATTCGTCACCATACTATAGAATATAGCTGTTTGTGGATTAGCAGCCTGGAGGACACAGCACCACCCAAGTTTCCATAATAGGTGTGCGAGTAGAACGTTACCTTAGATTGTAACATATTCTTTTCTTTTTACATGTAAGTAACTGGAATGCACATGCCAATATTTATGTCCAATTGACCACCTGACCAATCTGACAAAAATATTAGTATGATATTATCTTTAAAGGTAGCCATACACATGTATAATTTTTTCCGATCAACTTGGAATCCGATCGTGTTCTTTAATTGAGGATATATCACCAAAGGCAGTAAATAGCTATTCGATCGGAAGTAATATTAAAAAAATTCAGTGGAAAGGTCAGTCACAACAGGAGGTGTATAAAATACAATACAATATAATCCAATATTCATTGGATGTTGTATCAGATTTTATATTGTATTGCATTTTACATATCCTGTTTTAATAAACAAGTGTGAGTTTCATTGTAACTGTACCTTGTGTATTGGATTATATTGTTAAGTTGATTGTTAAAATTATTGTAGTGTTCTCTAAAACTTTAATTAAATGTAAATAATGTAACCTTACGCTAGACGACATTCAACATTAATTACGAAACAAATTGAATGTTAAACAATATGTATGGTACATATACGTACAGTTAACATTGTACATATGTCTATTAAAGTATCAGCCAGTTTAAGATTGGCCACTTTAAGCACATTTATTTGAGACATGTAACCTATCAGTATGTCTTAATGATTCTGGGGTAAACTAGAGGAAATCCACACAAGCACAGGGAGAACATAAAAACTACTTGCAGATGTGTCCAAGGGTGGATTCTAACTCAGGAATTCAAGGCTACAAGGCTAGCCACTGAGCAACCGTGCTGTGGAATTTCTGCCCTCAGATGATTGAGATCCAATGGGACAGATCTGACACAGATGCTTGGAACTCTTACAATATGGTTGTGCATACCTGGATAAAATGAGATATCCTATATAATAAAATGCAAGTGTGTGTCCCTGTGTCAGTGTGTGCCCTGCAGTTACCTCTTTTTGCCACTTGGTGTGCACTCTATTCCTCAGGCTGCTGCTGTTATTTCCCTCCAGGCAATTACAGAGTGCATTGGCAGTGCTCTACCTCCCCCGCCGCAGCCTCTCAGCCCCTTCATTTCCTTTCGTGCAGGAAAGTCTTTTACTGTGCGGCATAATTTACTTTTGCGTAGGTCCATCAGCGTCTCATGGGCGGAAGTAACACACACGCCTGTTGATTATGCGCATGCGCGAAACGGCAGTTGATTATGCGTGGAAAGCGTTGTCATGGTAACTGTTAAGACGCGCCGGTTGATTATGTGCATGTGCGGAAAGCATTGTCATGGTAACTGTTTAGACACTGAAGCGTATGGATGACTGCACAGTCCCTGCTATTTCCAGGTAATAGTGTAACAGTTAGAGACAGAAGACATCTTTAGAGAACACGCCTAAAGGAAAAGGACAGTTAGCTTATGGAGGGCTGAGAGAAAACCGTTCTATCCAACGTGTATGGACAGGGGCTGAGGGGAAAAGGTCCCTTCAAAGTGTATGGACGGGCTGAGTGGAAAAGGTCCCTTCAAAGTGTATGGACAGGGCCTGAGGGGTAAAGGTCCCTTCAAAGTGTATGGACAGGGGCTGAGGGGAAAAGGTCCCTCCAAAGTGTAGATTGCTGAGGGGAAAAGGTACCTCCAAAGTGTATGGACAGGACTAGGGGTAAAGATCCCTTCAAAGTGTATGGACGGGGCTGAGGGGAAAAGGTCCCTCCAAAGTATGTATGGACAGGGGCTGAGGGAAAAAGGTCCCTTCAAAGTGTATGGACGGGCTGAGGGGAAAAGGTCCCTTCAAAGTGTATGGACGGGCTGAGGGTAAAGGTCCCTTCAAAGTGTATGGACAGGGACAGGAAGTCTTTTACTGTGCGGCATAATTTACTTTTGCGTAGCTCCTCAGCGTCTCATGGGCGGAAGTAACACGCCGTTGATTATGCACATGCGCGAAACGCCAGTTGATTATGTAGGAAAGCGTTGTCATGGTAACTGTTGACGTGCCGTTGATTATGCCATGTGCGGAAAGCGTTGTCATGGTAACAGTTTAGACACTGAGCGTATGGATGGCTGCACAGTCCCTGCTATTTCCAGGTAATAGTGTAACAGTTAGAGACAGAGAACATCTTTAGAGAACACGCCTAAAGGAAAAGGACAGTTAGCTTATGGAGGGCTGAGAGAAAACCGTTCTATCCAACGTGTATGGACAGGGGCTGAGGGAAAAGGTCCCTTCAAAGTGTATGGACAGGGCTGAGGGGAAAAGGTCCCTTCAAAGTGTATGGACAGGGGCTGAGGGAAAAAGGTCCCTTCAAAGTGTATGGACGGGCTGAGGCAAAAAGGTCCCTTCAAAGTGTATGGACAGGGGCTGAGGAAAAAGGTCCCTTCAAAGTGTATGGACAGGGGCTGAGGGGAAAAGGTCCCTCCAAAGTGATGGACAGGGGCTGAGGGAAAAGGTCCCTTCAAAGTGTATGGACAGGGGCTGAGGGGAAAAGGTCCCTCCAATTGTATGGACAGGGGCTGAGGGAAAAAGGTCCCTTCAAGTGTATGGACGGGCTGAGGGAAAAGGTCCTTCAAAGTGTATGGACAGGGGCTGAGGGAAAAAGGTCCCTTCAAAGTGTATGGACAGGGGCTGAGGGGTAAAGGTCCCTTCAAAGTGTATGGACAGGGCTGAGGGGTAAAGGTCCCTTCAAAGTGTATGGACAGGGCTGAGGGAAAGGTCCCTCCAAAGTGTAGGGGCTGAGGGAAAAGGTACCTTCAAAGTGTATGGACAGGGGCTGGGGTAAAGGTCCCTTCAAAGTGTATGGACAGGGGCTATGGGGAAAAGGTCCCTCCAAAGTGTAAGGACGGGCTGAGGGGAAAAGGCCCTTCAAAGTGTATGGACCGGGCTGGGGGAAAAGGTCCCTCCAAAGTGTATGGACGGGCTGAGGGAAAAAAGTCCCTTCAAAGTGTATTGACAGGAGCTGAGGGAAAATGAATACCGGTAAACAATTTGAGGATATAGTGCAAAATGGTCCACGTCTCTTGCTCTGGAAAAATAATGTTTCTACTCATATTCTAGCGCCCGTTTATGTAACGGGCTTAATGTCTAGTAATATATAATACATGAGTGATATTTTATAATGGGAGCTGCAGTGGTATATATCCTTATAAAAATCACTCAGCTATGTCACTAGTGACTCATTCTTAATCCCACTACTCCGCCCATTCCAGTGTTCTTCCTGAACAATGACTCAGCATTTTTTGCAGTGTTTAACTTCACTAACAGAACCTGCTGGAGCTGCTTCCTGTCACTTCATAACCAATTCCTCTCCTCCTCCACAAGATTTGTTTAACCGCATAGATGCTGGGCTGGGATGTTCCTTTCTAATGGTTTAGTTACAGAAGGTAGCTTGGGATTTAGTGTAAATAGGAACAAGGCTAGAATTTAAAATGCAAATGGGGTGAAGGATCCGATACTTACCGTATGTATTATAGAAATAATGCGCCCCTTCACATTATAATATAAGGACATTACGCCACCCGAGTTCCCTGTCCTCTCTATATGCAGGGACTCCTCGGTGGATAATATCCTTATATTACACTGTAAGGGGCACATTATCCCTTATATAAACACCAGATAGCACTATTATCTATATCTATTGGATATCTGGGTAGTTTGGGGAAGGGGGGATCTCTCCTTTTTTATTTGGGGCTAGGGAATCAACAAATGTTATATAAATGTCTACTATCTACAATAATCTAAACTGCTATATATGTGTTAGGAATCAATCTCGTTGGTGAAACAAAAACTGGTGTACACTGTATATGATACACAATATATGATGCATTGATATATATATGAAATAACTCATATACCCATACACCAAGGGGATAATACCCCTGTTATCTTTCCCTTGTTCCCTGACCTAGCATATATACACAATATTGATCCTATTTTATATACACAATATATACAATAAATATAATACATATAACCGGGCTCAACAAATCATCCAATTATTTTGGTCCGCCCAAAAAGTTTGAAGCCAGCATCTTCATACCTCCCAATGTCCAATCACTGACATGTCTCCCCGTCCCCTTCTACCCTATCCTCCAGCCTCACAAACTATATTCCTGGAAACACCTTCATTTGAACTTTATTGGAAGAACAAATCTGATTAAAAAAAACCTGCAAAAACTTTTATGTGTAGATTCAGAGAAGGGAACTAAAATATAAAGGGATGGAGGGGCGTGACTTTGCAGGCAGATTAGACAACACGGTAATTGAGATTGAATAAAGACATTATCCATCAAGTCCAACATTTACACCTTCCTTTTAACCCTACCTAACAGTTCACGCAGAGGAAGACACAAAACAGCTAGCAGGGCGGAGCTGCCTTCTAAATGATGTTCACAATGTTTATTTGGTTATTATTTATTTGGTTAAAATATTTTGATTATTTTGCTTATTATTTTGTGAACACAAATGTTATGTTTACTAATGTACTATCTGTGCTGCGTTCCAGTCGCCAAACCTACACACCACCTCATCAATATGGTGGAAAACCTTCCGACACCCAAAACATCCTCTAACAAGAGAGAAATAAACTATATACAAAAACATCAATACCTAACCCACTTAACGAAACTTCCTGAACACTACACAACAAAAAAAAAAAAATCCTAATGGTGATTAAAATACAATCTTATAATGTTAGAGGTCTTAACTCACCTCAAAAGAGATTCACCCTGGAAAGAATTACAAACAACAAAATAGATATAGCTTGTATTCAAGAAACCCCTTAAGAAAACATCTAACCATCTATTCAAACATAAGCATACAACAATATCTTCCACTCCTCACTAGACAAAAAAAAAGGAGTCACCATAGCAATAAACAACTCAATAGCTTTTAAACTCTATGAAGCCAAAATGATACCCAAGGCAGATATATAATTCTCATTGCTCCATAAATAACCAGAATCTAGTATTAGCTAACCTTACGCTCCAAACAAAAACAAATCAAGTTTATAAAAAAAATCATCCACAAAGTTAAAGAATGCCATCAAAAAAATACTATAAATATGTGAGACTTCAATCAACTATTAGATACAGAACTAGACTCTACCACCCCCAACACAAAGAAAAACAATACACAATACATACTCCAACCTTTTAAAAGCAGAAGATTTATTTGATGCATGGAGAACACCACCCCAGCGAAAAAGACTACACATATTTCTCTCAATCCTATAATACATATTCCAGATTAGACTACATCCTGTAGATAAATGGACCCTTCAAAAACTCCCAGACTCAAGAATACTTCCTATTACATGGTCAGACCATGCTTCAATAACAATACATCTAAAAGAAGATTCAATCTAAACCAACAAAAACCTTGGAGACTAAATCCAACTCTACTATCATCTGAAAATGCTAAAAATAAAATCAAAAGGCAATGGGGAGGGGGAAGGACAAAATCCATAAGAGGGGCTGAGGGGAAAAGGTCCCTTCAAAGTGTATGGACGGGCTGAGTGGAAAAGGTCCCTTCAAAGTGTATGGACAGGGCCTGAGGGGTAAAGGTCCCTTCAAAGTGTATGGACAGGGGCTGAGGGGAAAAGGTCCCTCCAAAGTGTATGGATGGGCTGAGGGGAAAAGGTACCTCCAAAGTGTATGGACAGGGACTAGGGGTAAAAGTCCCTTCAAAGTGTATGGACAGGGGCTGAGGGGAAAAGGTCCCTCCAAAGTGTATGGACAGGGGCTGAGGGAAAAAGGTCCCTTCAAAGTGTATGGACGGGCTGAGGGGAAAAGGTCCCTTCAAAGTGTATGGACGGGCTGAGGGGTAAAGGTCCCTTCAAAGTGTATGGACAGGGACAGGAAAGTCTTTTACTGTGCGGCATAATTTACTTTTGCGTAGCTCCATCAGCGTCTCATGGGCGGAAGTAACACGCCGGTTGATTATGCACATGCGCGAAACGCCAGTTGATTATGCATGGAAAGCGTTGTCATGGTAACTGTTAAGACGTGCCGGTTGATTATGCGCATGTGCGGAAAGCGTTGTCATGGTAACAGTTTAGACACTGAAGCGTATGGATGGCTGCACAGTCCCTGCTATTTCCAGGTAATAGTGGTACAGTTAGAGACAGAAGACATCTTTAGAGAACACGCCTAAAGGAAAACCCCTCAGCCCCTGTCCATACACTTTGAAGGGACCTTTTTCCCTCAGCCCCTGTCCATACACTTTGGAGGGACCTTTTCCCCTCAGCCCCTGTCCATACACTTTGAAGGGACCTTTTTCCTTCAGCCCCTGTCCATACACTTTGAAGGGACCTTTTTGCCTCAGCCCGTCCATACACTTTGAAGGGACCTTTTTCCCTCAGCCCCTGTCCATACACTTTGAAGGGACCTTTTCCCCTCAGCCCCTGTCCATACACTTTGAAGGGACCTTTTCCCCTCAGCCCCTGTCCATACACGTTGGATAGAACGGTTTTCTCTCAGCCCTCCATAAGCTAACTGTCCTTTTCCTTTAGGCGTGTTCTCTAAAGATGTCTTCTGTCTCTAACTGTTGACAGTTAGCTTATGAGGGCTGAGAGAAAACCGTTCTATCCAACGTGTATGGACAGGGGCTGAGGGGAAAAGGTCCCTTCAAAGTGTATGACAGGGGCTGAGGGGAAAAGGTCCCTTCAAAGTGTATGGACAGGGGCTGAGGGAAAAAGGTCCCTTCAAAGTGTATGGACGGGCTGAGGCAAAAAGGTCCCTTCAAAGTGTATGGACAGGGGCTGAAGGAAAAAGGTCCCTTCAAAGTGTATGGACAGGGGCTGAGGGGAAAGGTCCCTCCAAAGTGTATGGACAGGGGCGAGGGAAAAAGGTCCCTTCAAAGTGTATGGACAGGGGCTGAGGGGAAAAGGTCCCTCCAAATTGTATGGACAGGGGCTGAGGGAAAAAGGTCCTTCAAAGTGTATGGACGGCTGAGGGGAAAAGGTCCCTTCAAAGTGTATGGACAGGGGCTGAGGGAAAAAGGTCCCTTCAAAGTGTATGGACAGGGGCTGAGGGGTAAAGGTCCCTTCAAAGTGTATGGACAGGGCTGAGGGGTAAAGGTCCCTTCAAAGTGTATGGACAGGGCTGGAGGGGAAAAGGTCCCTCCAAGTGTATGGACGGGCTGAGGGGAAAAGGTACCTCAAAGTGTATGGACAGGGGCTGGGGTAAAGGTCCCTTCAAAGTGTATGGACAGGGGCTATGGGGAAAAGGTCCCTCCAAAGTGTAAGGACGGGCTGAGGGGAAAAGGTCCCTTCAAAGTGTATGGACGGGCTGAGGGGAAAAGGTCCCTCCAAAGTGTATGGACGGGCTGAGGGAAAAAAAAGTCCCTTCAAAGTGTTTGACAGGAGCTGAGGGAAAATGAATACCGGTAAACAATTGAGGAATATAGTGCAAAATGGTCCACGTCTCTTGCTCTGGAAAAATAAATTTTTCTACTCATATTCTAGCGCCCGTTATGTAACGGGCTTAATGTCTAGTATATTATAAATACAGAGTGATATTTTATAATGGGAGCTGCAGTGGTATATATCCTTATAAAAATCACTCAGCTATGTCACTAAGTGACTCATTTCTTATATCCACTACCCCTACTCCCCATTCCGTGTCTTCCTGAACAATGACTCAGCATTTTTTGCAGTGTTTAACTTCACTAACAGAACCGCTGGGAGCTGCTTCCTGTCACTTCATACCAATGTCTCTCTCCTCCTCCACAAAGATTTGTTTACCGCATAGATGCTGGGCTGGGATGTTCCTTTCTAATGTGTTAAGTTACAGAAGGTAGCTTGGGATTTAAGGTGTAAATAGGAACAAGGCTAGAATTTAAAATGCAAATGGGGTGAAGGAACCGATACTTACCGTATGTATTATAGAAATAATGCGCCCCTTCACATTATAATATAAGGACATTACGCCACCTCGGAGTTCCCTGTCCTCTCTATAGTCAGGGAACTCCTCGGTGGTATAATATCCTTATATTACACTGTAAGGGGCACATTATCCCTTATATAAACACCAGATAGCACTATTATCTAAACTATTGGATATCTGGGATGTTTGGGGAAGGGGGATCTCTCCTTTTTTTATTGGGGCTAGGGAATCAACAAAATGTATATAAATGTCTAACTATCTACAATAATCTAAACTGCTATATATGTGTGTTAGGAATCAATCTCGTTGGTTGAAACAAAAACGGGTGTACACTGTATATGATACACAATATATGATCATTGATATATATATGAATAACTCATTATACCCATACACCAAGGGGATAATACCCCTGTTATCTTTCCCTTGTTCCCTGACCTAGCATATATACACATATTGATCCTATTTATATACACAATATATACAATAAATATAATACATATAACCGGGCTCAACAATCATCCAATTATTTTGGAGTCGCTCCAAAAGTTTGAAGCCAGCATCTTCATACCTCCCAATGTCCATCACTGACATGTTACCCCCGTCCCCTTCTACCCTATCTCCAGCCAGTCACAAAACTATATTCCTGGAAACACCTTCATTTGAACTTTATTGGAGAACAAATCTGATTAAAAAAAACCTGCAAAACTTTTATGTGTAGATTCAGAGAAGGAAACTAAAATAATAAAGGGGATGGAGGGGCGTGACTTGCAGGCAGATTAGACAACACGGTAATTGAGATTGAATAAAGACATATATCCATCAAGTCCAACATTTACACCTTCCTTTTTAACCCTACCTAACAGTTCACGCAGAGGAAGACAAAAACAGCTAGCAGGGCTGAGGCTGCCTTCTAAATGATGTTCACAATGTTTATTTGGTTATTATTTATTTGGTTACTAAATATTTTGATTATTTTGCTTATTATTTTGTGTAACACAAATGTTATGTTTACTAAATGTACTATCTGTGTGCGTTCCAGTCGCCAAACCTACACACCACCTCCAGTAATATGGTGGAAAACCTTCCGACACCCAAAACATCCTCTAACAAGAGAGAAATTAAACTATATACAAAAACATCAATACCTAACCCAACTTAACGAAACTTCCTGAACACTACACAACAAAAAACAAAAATATCCTAATGGTGATTAAAATACAATCTTATAATGTTAGAGTCTTAACTCACCTCAAAAGAGATTCACCCTATGGAAAGAACTTACAAACAAACAAAATAGATATAGCTTGATTCAAGAAACCCATCTTAAGAAAACATCTAACCATCTATTCAACATAAAGCATACAACAATATCTTCCACTCCTCACTAGACAAAAAAAAAGGAGTCACCATAGCAATAAACAACCAATAGCTTTTAAACTCTATGAAGCCAAAATTGATACCCAAGGCAGATATAATAATTCTTCATTGCTCCATAAATAACCAGAATCTAGTATTAGCTAACCTATACGCTCCAAATCAAAAACAATCAAGTTTATAAAAAAAACTCCCACAAAGTTAAAGAATGCCATCAAAAAAATACTATAATATGGATTCACTCAACAACTAGAATACAAACAGACTCTACCAACCCCAACACAAAGAAAAACAATACACAAACATACTCCAACCAAAAGCAGAAGATTATTTGAGCATGGAGAAACAACCACCACAAGAGAAAGACACTCTATTTCTCTCTCTATATACATATCCAGATTAACACAAACCTGGAAAAGGACCCCAAAAACTAATCCCACCAAGAATACTCCTAACATGGTCAACCATGCTTCAAAACAATACATCTAAAAGAAAGATTCAATCTAAACCAACAAAACCGGAGACAATCCAACTCACTATCCTGAAAAGCTAAAAATAAAATACAAAAGGCAATAAGTGAATACTTGAAAAAATGAATCTCCAGAAGTTGACCCTATAGGAATGCCCACAAGGCAGAAATACGAGGTTGTAGCTTCAACAAGCATCTCAAAAAAAATCAGAAAACAAAAGAAAATGACACTATTACAAAAAATATCCACACTTGAAAAAGAAAACAAACAAAACCTACGCAACAAATAAACTACAGCTAAAGAACAAGAGACAAACTCACTCATTGAACCTTACACTACGAAAGAAGCTAGAAGAATGAAAGTCACATATATGCCCAAAGGGCAGAGCTAACAGAAACTTAGCTAATAGAATCCAAAATAAGATAACCAAAACTAAAATCTCATTTATCAAAAAAACAACAAAAAATATTAATCCTCAAGAAATAGCTAACCAATTCAGCCTATTCTACTCTAAATTATACAACCTTGCAGAAAATGGAAAGAATAAACCCCACAAAGAAACAATAGAAACAGCTAGATTTACTTCCATTCTATATCAAAAGAAATAGGGGACAGATCAACAGAAAATGGTACTGTGGTGGTTGGGAAGACTTAATAGTTTCCAGTAATGTTCATGTAAAATATATTTTTTTTTTGGATAGATGTCAATTAATTACCTTTGATGCAATTCAAAAATTTAAGCAAATGTAGGTATTTTTTAACTCGATCAAACTGATAATTCAGTGAATTGCATGCTTTTACAGTGGGCCACAACCAACCCATCCATTTGCCTAAATCAGACAATGGGGCAATAGGATTTTGAATGTGCTACAGATTTAAAATGCTAATAAGAAGTTTAATAAGATAGGCAGAGTATGAGGCATTAGAACTCCCATTACTCATATGCAATAAGAAATGGAGACTTTTGGGTAATTTACATGTTAATCCTGAGGAAATGCTCACTACTAAGAGGCTTTGCTGTTAAAGCCTCTTAGTAGGTGTAGTATCTACAACGGATGACTGTGGAAACATGGAAATTACATAGAAGTCTTCATTCTCAGAGCTAATAGGCAGAGTAGGACTCAGTTAAATTACCGTACTGGCTTTAATATGGCATGTGAGCTCATATGTTGTGGTATTATAACATTCTCTATTTTGTACCTGCATACAATCATAAGCAGTTATTGGAATGCTAATGGTAGTTGTATTAGTATTTCTTTAATAATAGTATTAACTGTTTTTTCCTCTTACAGAATCTTTCATTTTCTTAAAACCTCCAGCAGCCAGATGGGCACAGTTATCTGAAGTTCTCAGCTGGCAATTCTCTTCTGTCACCAAGAGAGGAATCAATGCAGACCAGTGAGCATGCTGGGAGAAAAGCTTTTAGGTTAGCTACATTTTAAATAATACTTATTGTAGTGTGTCCTGATATAATTCAGCACATGCACCTAGACCAGTGCTCATTTATAGAATGGCCATAAATGGTCAATTTCAAACTAAAATTATCTAGATTAGTGATGCAAGGGAGTGTTCAGTCGCTACTTCCCTATTATATTTTCATCTGAAAGTAGCCATGGTTTCACTATAGGCAGCATTCAATTTATATGTGGCAGACTTGTCAGTTTATAGCATAGAATAGCATATTATTAAGTTGAAATAAAAACATTGGTCCATCTAGTCCAATCTTCTCAGCAATACCCACATTCCTGACTAAATCTGGCCATGTCTCAAGACTGCATTTTCCAAGTAGCGTTTTTTTATTGAGATAATCTTATTGGCCCATTCATTTTATGATCCCAAATTGATTGCATATAGGCTAGATGGTTCTTAAGGTGGGTACACACATATATATAATTTTTTTTTTTTTTTTTTTTTAAAGAACGATTCATGCAGGCTCAGGGGGATCCAGAGGAAAGGGGGAAGGGAGTGGGGAGAGCTCCACTGCATATGCCAGAGTCCTTTAAAAGGAGCAGAAAGTGGCAGGCACAATTACACTCAGACAGGCTCCTACTCACTTTTTTGGGGGGACTTTCTCCTGCAGAAAGCCATAAGGAGCAGAAAAAAAGGTAAGTATTTTTTACACTACACAAGTGGGACAAATTTTAGTTGGGGGGTGGAGATATGCCTTTTAAGAGACATATACTCATGCAGCAACTGACTGCTCTCAAACTCATCTCACAGTGGATATCTCTGACACTATTCTGAGTAAACAGAAAAACTGTTTGGGCACATTCTAGTTAATGTATAATGTAATACTGTATCAAAAAACTGAGTATGTATTGAAAGGAGGGCTTTTCTTAACTAAAAGTACTTATCAACAAATTTATCATGTGTAGTATAGCAGTTTGACTATGCCAGTCAATGTTAAGCTATCTATACACAGGCAACAATCAGAGATCCATATAGAAGAATTGTCGACACCTATGGAGAGATTAGTACAGAAGATGGCCCAATCTACTTTTTTCTGAAAAACAAACATTAACGAGTGGTCAGGAAAACGGTTTTGACATTACGAGCGATCTGTTGCCAGCTAAAGTGTTAGAAGTGTTTGCATAGGTATGGCCAGCTTAATTGTTAATGTTACTCCAAACACTGCAGCTTTTTGCTTGTACATATAAATGAACAACTTAAAATTTACATTTGTTTGCTTGAAACAAACAGTTAAACCCCACCATACACGCAAATTACTTTTTTAGTGGCCTGATCTAATTTACGTATCGCTCAAAAAATAAAGAAAAACGTTTATGGCTTTTACGTTTAAACCCCTTGACAATGCGTCAGTCAGTTTATCGGAGAAAAAAGATGGGGTCAGATGGAAAAAAAATTCGCCGACCTTCCTCTAGCTTCTAGCCATGCTTATTTATTTGCTTATAAACCTATATATCTATATTTCATTTTCAGTTTTAGCTAGTTTTATACTTTCTTTACAAGTTATTAAATGTAATAAATTATAAGTATAATTTAATATCCATAAAAGCAGCCCATGTCGGTCCAGTATCTTTTTGAGAAAATATCACCAAGCCATTCTGCACAGTTCCACCCCTGAATTTTAGCCTCAATCATTACAACTGTAAACCATATTCTAAATTTACTAACCAGCTATGTGAATCTTTAAGCAGTTTCTGATATGTCATAACATAGCTATTGTTTCTAATTCTCCTATTACTTCAGTACACCCACCACCACCATACTAGCTTTGTCCTACGGGAGGCAGCCACCTAGCAACAGCTGGTGGGTTAGGCGGCTGCCTCCCGAATCGCGCTCCTGTGATGAACAGTCACGGCTTCTGGTCCGTGACGTCATCGCGGGTGCCGAGATCTTGCGAGATCTCGTGGCAATTCAGATTTTTTTTAGCGGCGCCATGGAGGAGGACACAGTTAGTGTAATGGCCACAGGTTCAGAGGCTTTACACCTCAGACTCGCAAGTCACCTCATATACTACCCGAAAAAGGGTAATTGGATGCCTACTTCCTCCTCTTCAGAGGAATAGCCCCTATTCAAAAGGGAAGGGAAACCCCTCCCACAGGGCTCCTTACAGAGCAGTAACAGCTCTGAGGAAAATGTCAGCCCTGTTAGACCTGTGTTAAAGGGAACAAGCACATTAGACAAAATAAAAAAGGTGGAGTTTTTCACCAAATTCACAAAACTGAAGGAAAAAGGTTTTACCCTCTAGAGCTCGTTTGAGCCAAAAAATGGCATGGAGGGAAAGAGGCGTTTGCCCCACAGTTCAACATCGTTTGATGTTTCCCCGCTACACAGTCAAGTAGATTGGGACTGTGAAAATATATCACGCACATCAGCTTCATCTGAACGTGGCAAGCTGAGCGAATTAGATGGCCCGGTAGGTTTAGCGGGAAAAACAACACCATCCAAACTTTTCTCCCAGCGCTGGCCTTTATCAGAGTCTTCTGAGGTTTTTCAATTTGCTCACTATCTTTCCGCTCCACACTGGTTAAGGAGATGAGCTAGTTCTAGGAACCCATTGGATCCTGATGTGAGGCATTAATAGCGCCTGACATAGACCAGGCCTCCGTCTATTTCAGGAGATCCACACAGACCAGTGGATACGTTCGACAATACACTGCGTAATATCCAGTTTTAAAATAGCAGACGAGCGGGCCACTCTTATTCATGCTGTCGAAAGCAGAACAAGAGGGCGATATCGCCATAGACAATCTATTGAATCGCTGCTATCCTAAAGACAGCGTTACTTAAGGCCACAAGCAGAGCAGTTCTTATTATTGGTCAGTCATTTAACTATGTATCAAATATCAGAGGGCTCGTTGCTAACAGGTTCAAAAATGTCAGACTAGCCCCAAAATCAATGAATATCCCAATCTAGGATCCAGCCTGCTTTTTTGGTTCAGAGTTTATTCAGGAAGTGAAGGGCAGATACCGTGCCAGGAAATCTTTTGCAGATTTAAGAGGTCTACTCCTGTCTTCAATAAGCCCTTTCGTCAGGAGGGACGCCTTCCCAGGTCCCAGGGGGCGTTCCGAGAATACTCTCAGGGCCAACCAAGGAGATACAACCTAGAGTTCAAGGATCAGCTCCTTCAAAACCTCCGCAAGACACTTCCCCACAGGGAAAAGACGCTTCACAGGTAAATTACCCCCTTTCCTCCCTCCCATTGCGTCAGTGAGGTTTTACCCAGCATGGGTCGAGATTTGACAGACCGATGGGTTTTTAAGGGTTATAAGACAAGGCTTATCCCTACCACTAATAACAAACCCCCAAGGATGTCCACTCACAAAAGCCTAGATGCAAATTTATCTCAGGCCTTATCACAAGGGAAGATAGAGTTATCTTCCCCTACAAAAAAGGGTTGGATCAGCCACTTATTCCCAGTGCCCAAACAGGACGGTTCCCTGAGACCTGTCCTAAATGTACAGAACCTGAACCGCTACATAAACCAAAAAGATTCAGATTGGAAAATCTGTCAGACTTAACCTACCTGTTAGACAGAGATTTCTTTATGTTAAAGATAGATCTGAAAGATGCCTTTCATACAATCGCATTGCCCCAAACCACAGAAGGTTTCTTCAATTCAGATGGAAAGGTCAAATTATCAATGGACTGTCATGGTGTTTGGCCTATCAAACGCACCTTACACCTTTTCCAGGCTTCTTAAAACCAGTGGTCCAACATTTCAGACAAAAGCAATATTTTGTCTGATCTACCTAGACGACTTACTCATGTTTACCCACAAGAGGACACACTTGCCAAACAGAGAGACCTTGTCACTTCGATCTTCGTGAAACTAGGTTCACGATAAATACAGAGAAATCAATTCTACAGCCCACAAGATCACTAATATTTCTGGGTTTCTCATAGATACACATCATTTTACCCTACAGATTCTCAGGTGAAATGGGTATCTTACAAACCCTCATACAATCCACCCTAGCACACACGATCCGTGTCCTTAGGATGTTGGCAAAAATCATAGGGAAGATAATAGACTCTTTCCAGGTTCAGAGGAGGCTCCCCTATATTGCAGAATGTCACAGATATTCCTGGGAGATTGCCTGAGGAACCATACCTACTTGGTCCCAAGGTCTGTCACTACCACCAGAGGTCACAGGGGAACTCCTACAGATTATATCAATACGACATCTTCACCTCGACCATTCAGACCGATTCCCCCAGATCTGATTATCACGGCTGATGCTCCAAAAAGAGATGGGGAGCTTTCACCCCCAAAAAGCGATCAGAGGTCGATGGTCTTATCAGGAGGAAAAAACTCCATATAAACCTCTTGGAACTGAGAGCGATAAAAACTAGCACTTCAGACTCTAGTGACAGAGGAGCTCTCTGGCAAACACATATTAGTACAATCAGACAACAGAACAGCGGGTGTCCTATATCAACAGAATAGGGGGCACCAAATCCATTCGACTATGCCTAGAAACACTAAGAAATATGGAAGAGGATTTCTCTCCTTCCAGAATCGTCTGACAGCATATTAAGTACCCGGACACACAAACGAATTAGCAGACGCCCTCTCAAGACACACTCTATCTCTGTCAATTCTATGTCTCAAAACTCACCTCTTTGCTCAAATAGAACAGAAGTTCGGCAAGAGACAAATAGAACCTATTTGCCTCAGAGACATCGGCACAAACACAGAAGTTTGTATCGAGGGTATGGTCCAACAGAACGTGGAAAGTGGATGCGTTATCCTTTCCATGGACGAACCTCCTACCACTGTATGCATTTCCACCACCCACACTGTGCCCCAGGTCCTTTTCAAGATCAGAACAGGGTTGATACAGGAATTGGTACTAGTGTACCCAGTTTGGCCGTCCAAACCGTGGTTCCCTACGATCCACAGACACATAATGGGAGAGAAACTGCCTCTGGGGCTGACAGGGGGATGTTTCCAAGGGTCACAGGACCTACTATCCAAACTCCCACAGTTAATGTGGATTGCACGCAAATAGTTTGTTCTGCTTCCAACAGTCTCCCTCGCAGCCAACAGCCTCATAGATGTTTGCTTTGCCCAGAACGATCACTCGTTATAAAAACCTAATTGCTGGAATACTTACAATGGTTTAAGGAAAAAGAAACTCAATTTGAGCAGCTTAGAGCTTTATGGGGAGCATTGGAATTTATCACTATAAAATTCCATTCAGGAATAGCCACCTCCACTTTAAAATCATATGGTTCTGCGTTGAACCTATTGATCCCAGACTTAACAATTCACCCTTTAAACATTAGAATAATCAGGGGAGCAGTGAGGTTTCGCCCTCCAGTACCCAGGTACGAATCCACTTGGGACATTCACTTACTGTTAAACTTCTTAGCAAATGGGAAATTAATTCTTTATCCCTACGGGACACAGGGATAAAGCTGGCATGCTTAATAGCTCTAGCCCTTGCAGCCAGATCTTCAGAGTTAACAAAAACACATATCAGAACCATGGATGTGGGACCCCTGAGGGCATTCACATAATACTTAAAGGTTTAGAACAAAACCTCACACATTGCCCCCAATTTAGTAGAGCTTGATTTTCTAGAAGACAAATTAGACGGTTCTCTCTGTATGTGTCAAATTTAGAAAGTATTTACAAATCTCCTCCGAATACAGAGGAGACATTACACAACTGTTATAACATCCAGACTCCCATTTAGAACCAGTCTCATCCAATACTATAAGGGGATGGATATTACAAGCTATGACGTATCAGGAGTTGATACTTCTCAATTTAGGCCCCTTCCTGAGAGAGTGCGGCTTGTACTAAAGCAGCTTCCAAGGGAGTAGCCTAGCAGTAATCTAAAAGCAGCAGATGGTCTTCCGACAGAAGTTCATAAAACACTACTGGCGTCCTTCAGAATCAGAAAGAATTGAATTCTCCAGAGCAACACAAGGTGTGTGCTACTCTACCCACCAGCTGTTGTAGGTGGCTGCCTCCCGTAGGACAAAACAGAGTTTGCAGGAATCTATGATCTGCAAACTACATTTGTCCTAGGGAATAAGGCAGCCACCTAGCAACAGCGCCCAACCCTCCCACCTAAAATATTTTCTGCCCTAGTGTTGCTACTTAATGCAGAATTCTAAATTCATGTTAATTGCTGACATTAACTCAGTTTAAATTCATTTCACAGGAGGTGCGAAACTCCAAAGGAAACAGCAACCACTGCTCCAGCAAGAGGCTAAAATATTCCTTCTCCACAACACCGACTATAGAGATCCTCAACCTCCCCCTTTTCTGCATGTGTTAATGCTACTGTTTCGGATTAACAATGGCTGTAACCCAGTTTCCAGTTCTTCAAAAAAAAAAAAAAAAAATTAATTATAATAAACTTATGTCAAAGTTACTCACTCTCTGTTTCATTTATATCTAAATAAATAAAGGTAAAATGTCCTAGGATTTAAGGCAGTCATCCGCTTCCCTAAAAAAATCTGAATTGCCGCGAGATCTCGCGAGATCTCGGCACCCGCGATGACGTCACGGACCAGGAAGCCGTGACTGTTCATCACAGGAGCGGCGATTCGGGAGGCAGCCGCCTAACCCACCAGCTGTGTTGCTAGGTGGCTGCCTTATTCCCTAGGACAAATGTAGTTGCAGATCATAGATTCCTGCAAACTCTGTTTTTTTCAACCCTCTAAATACCTCTTCCCCCACATTTGCACCATCGCTATTAATCCCCTTCTAAAGAGCTTGTAGCTGACAGAAAAGTCTGTCCAGTTTTCTAAAAACCCTCCTCTCAAAATTGTATTTATTTCTTAAATACACATTTATCTCCATATTCATATTTTCTCCCTAACATAGCACATATCAGTGGTAGAATTTACCAAAAATAGTGACCTAGCAGTCTTTGCTTTATTTTGATTTGACTTAACTTATAAATATTTGTGCCTTCTTCATCTAAGATACAAAAATGATGGGATAGATTAGCTGTGGTGAACCCTAGTCCACATCCACTCTTTCCCTGGTAACCCTTACCTCCTTTCTCTTTACTGCTTCCTACAGTATCTGCTGTCCCTCTCAGGTTTGCTGAGCCTTGCAATACTGCAGGTTTCCCCTCATTTCAAAATGTCAACCCACTTAAATGACCCAAACAAAGCCTTGAAAAATCTGCTGCAAGACCCCATAATTGTGGAAGTATGCACATGTGTTTGTCAGCAAAACTGTCCATCCAAAATACAAATGTCATAAAGTATTCCTGTTTAAAACACCTTTCTTAATACCTTTTTAAGATGTTAAAATCTTTAATACTGCTCCACTCTCGCCCAAGGCTCGCTCCTTCGATTTACAAAGCAAATTTATAAAGTGTTCTGTAAGCTTTATTTTCTAAGCTTGGAAGAAGCATCCTGCTCTTTTGTCTCTTAGTAACTCTTAGAAATCAACCTCCTTTGTCACATCTTCATTTACCACTTAATAAGAGAGTTCATTTCCACCCTGCAAACACAAAAGAGTAATTTAAACTTGATAAGTCTTCAAGTGTGCTGTCCTGTAAAACAATAATAAAATGTAAGACATCGGCAAATCACAAAAAAAGCCAACAGAATGCCGTCAGCTGCTCCAAGATGGCAATAGTCTTAAATGTGTACAAGGCTTAATTGAGGTTTCTTCCATGTCCCAGTGGGTGGAACCAGCGGCAACACATTCTCTTTGTATGGTCTTCCTTCCAGCCTAAACTATGACATGGTCACAGGTCCAGCATAATCTAAAAAGGCTGTCCGATATAATTCTAGAGACAGAATACTCTTCTGAAGATATAGTCTGGGCCTCCATTGTAATATACCCTTTAATCGCCCATACATTTTGGAGATTTGGGGCCCAAATTCATTGGTTTGTCCCATATTGACTATGGAATAACAGGCTCTTCCGACCTCTACCAGCACTTGATAATTTGGGTGAAGCATATTATTAAGTCAAATTAGTTGTGAATGTCAAAGTTCTGGCCCATTAATTTCATTATGAGCATTTAGAGAGGAGGAGTTTGTTAGATTGCAATTGTGCTTTTCTGTTGCATTTTCATAAACTGCTTTTTGGGTGGTCTACACTCCTGAGGAATTTCCTCCTTTGGCTGTTTGTTTGCTTTTCCTGGTGGCTTAATTCGTTCATTTAGCCATGTATTTTGTGCATATTCTGGCCATACTATTAGCTCATTATCACCGCACAGTGGCACATGCAGGATTTTTGCAATGCACTGCTGTACTCCCTGTGCACTGCATTCTGGGCCATAACATGTTATTGGCACGCGTGCTATCCACACCAAATGTTGTGCATGCATTCGAACTAGTAACGGACCGGACCGCAGTGCAAATAGTGGGACCTACCCGCTAGCATTGCATTGGCAATGCGAACCGGAAGCGTGAACGGAGCGCAAATCATGCTCCAACACGCAGTAGTGGGACCTAGCCCTAAGAATTCCTGGCTGCAGTGCTCCATTATCAATTACAGTGAATATAACTTTTTGTGGTGTAATTTTGTTTGCTTTTTTTATTATGACTTGTGCTTATATCCTTTATTTGAATTCTTCTGGTCCCCTTTGCTGCTATTCTGTGTGTTATTTATTTTATTAAAGCTGTGATGCAACATAACCATTTATACAAACCGTTAAGTGTGTGAGGTTGTTTCTGTTTGTGTCTACAAATTGTGATTTTTTTTTTATTTTGTTGCTCTTATCTTATCTAGGTCCTAATGCAAGCAGTGGAGATGATCTAATTCATGGACTAGATTCTGCAAGGTAATTTTTCATTACATTCATATAGTTTACAATAAAACAATAAAGGTCTATAGATACATTCATTAGAACACTGCTAGTCCGTTAACCAGAGACAATGGGCCAATTTTTGGAGTTAAATAGCGCTAACCTGTTTGCTACGGTTAGCGTGACTAAACTCCATATTAGTGCCACATGCGCAGGTTACGCCAAAGACACCCGCCTGGGTAAATATCCTGATCGCAATTTACATAATAATTGAATATAATTTTAGTGCTGGATTTTAACGCCAGCTAACAGCTGCGTGATACTGAATCGCAATGGGAAATTTAGCAGGGGGATAGTGGCTCTGGATAAATGAGCCGCTGCCTGTTTCGCTGATAGACTGAAGTTGAAAATATATATATATATTATATTTTTTTTTAACCTTTGTCACAAAATACCTTCATGGGTAATATTTGCGATGCAGTAAAGATGAACCTGTATCAGTAAAGATTTTCATTTTAAATAACCCTAACATAGCCTGCTTCATAGTTGGCTCCTTTATTCCCCTTATTAGTTTGCTCCCCTTCTCAGAATAATTCCCAGTTCAAAAAATGCTCTTTTTGTATACAGAATCCACAAACTATATGCATATTTTAGATAAGGCTTTACCATTGCTTTGGAGCAAGTGTATGTGAGTAATAAAGCCCAAGGAATCTAGTATATCTTTGTGCCTTAGGGTATCTCCACTGAGGAAAAAGCATTTTTTTTGTTGGGTTTATTTTAAAGTACACCATCCCCAAACCCTCTCCCTACATTTTTTTCCCCAGAATTCCCCTTCGTTTGATTGCCGCAGCATGGGAAAGTGTCCAGGTTCCTGGTGGTGTGTCTTCCCCTGTGCTGGGGTGCTGTCACTCAAGTGCTCAATCATGGTAGCAGACACACCCACTTGGCTGCAGTAGTAGAAATCCTTTCCTCCCTGACTGTCTAAGTTCATTTTTACAGCTGAACATGCAGAGAGAGACAGGAGGAAAAATTAAAAACCCTCTTCCCACACTATTGTAACAATGAGTGAGTGAGTGTGTGTGAGTATTTGTGTGGTGAGTGTTCGTTGACCAACCAGTCAGCACACCGCAGCAGTCCCGACGGATCCTTCAGTTCTGCGCATGCACTAAACGAAAACGCGCATTGGACTTTTTCCAAGCAGGCTGTCACTGAAAGTGGGCGGACCTGACCATCACAGCATTGGGAGAACTTATTGGATTTCTCTAAACTACTGCTCAAAACACAGGTACTGCAGGTACATACCCACCTAACCAATCTAGCCTTACAACCCGGTGACTTTTACAGTGGAGATACCCTTTAAGCCCTATATTAAAAATCATGCTTTGATTAGATTGTAACATAGTATATGAGGTATGGTGAGGAAAGCACCACTTAAAAAAAAGATTGTGAGTGCATTGTCACCATACTATAGAATATAGCTGTTTGTGGATTAGCAGCCTGGAGGACACAGCACCACCCAAGTTTCCATAATAGGTGTGCGAGTAGAACGTTACCTAGATTGTAACATATTCTTTTCTTTTTACATGTAAGTAACTGGAATGCACATGCCAATATTTATGTCAATGACCACCTGACCAATCTGACAAAATATTAGTATGATATTATCTTTAAAGGTAGCCATACAACTGTATAATTTTTTCGATCAACTTGGAATCCGATCGTGTCTTTAATTGAGGATATATCACCAAAGGCAGTAAATAGCTATCGATCGAAGTAAGTAATATTAAAAAAATTCAGTGGAAAGGTCAGTCACAACAGGAGGTGTATAAAATACAATACAATATAATCCAATATTCATTGGATGTTGTATCAGATTTTATATTGTATGCATTTTACATATCCTGTTTTAATAAACAAGTGTGAGTTTCATTGTAACTGTACCTTGTGTATTGGATATATTGTTAAGTTGATTGTTAAAATTATTGTAGTGTTCTCTAAAACTTTAATTAAATGTAAATAATGTAACCTTACGCTAGACGACATTCAACATTAATTACGAAACAAATTGAATGTTAAACAATATGTATGGTACATATACGGACAGTTAACATTGTACAATGTCTATTAAAGTATCAGCCAGTTTAAGATGGCCACTTTAAGCACATTTATTTGAGACATGTAACCTATCAGTATGTCTTATGATTCTGGGGTAAACTAGAGGAAATCCACACAAGCACAGGGAGAACATAAAAACTACTTGCAGATGTGTCCAAGGGTGGATTAACTCAGGAATTCAAGGCTACAAGGTAGCCACTGAGCAACCGTGCTGTGGAATTTCTGCCCTCAGATGATTGAGTCCAATGGACAGATCTGAACAGATGCTTGGAAATCTTACAATATTGTGTGCATACCTGGATAAAATGAGATATCCATATAATAAAATGCAAGTGTGTGTCCTGTGTCAGTGTGTGCCTGCAGTTACCTCTTTTTGCCACTTGGTGTGCACTCTATTCCTCAGGCTGCTGCTGTATTTTCCTCCAGGCAATTACAGAGTGCATTGGCAGTGCTCTACCTCCCCCGCCGCAGCCTCTCAGCCCCTTCATTCCTTTCGTGCAGGAAAGTCTTTTACTGTGCGGGCATAATTTACTTTTGCGTAGGTCCATCAGCGTCTCATGGGGGAAGTAACACCACGCCTGTTGATTATGCGCATGCGCGAAACGGCAGTGTGATTATGCGTGGAAAGCGTTGTCATGGTAACTGTTAAGAGCGCGCCGGTTGATTATGTGCATGTGCGGAAAGCATTGTCATGGTAACTGTTTAGACACTGAAGCGTATGGATGACTGCACAGTCCCTGCTATTTCCAGGTAATAGTGTAACAGTTAGAGACAGAAGACATCTTTAGAGAACACGCCTAAAGGAAAAGGACAGGTAGCTTATGGAGGGCTGAGGAGAAAACCGTTCTATCCAACGTGTATGGACAGGGGCTGAGGGGAAAAGGTCCCTTCAAAGTGTATGGACGGGCTGAGTGGAAAAGGTCCCTTCAAAGTGTATGGACAGGGCCTGAGGGGTAAAGGTCCCTTCAAAGTGTATGGACAGGGGCTGAGGGGAAAAGTCTCCAAAGTGTTGGATGGGCTGAGGGGAAAAGGGACCTCCAAAGTGTATGGACAGGGACTAGGGGTAAAAGTCCCTTCAAAGTGTATGGACAGGGGCTGAGGGGAAAAGGTCCTCCAAAGTGTATGGACAGGGGCTGAGGGAAAAAAGGTCCCTTCAAAGTGTATGGACGGGCTGAGGGGAAAAGGTCCTCAAAGTGTATGGACGGGCTGAGGGTGTAAAGGTCCCTTCAAAGTGTATGGACAGGGACAGGAAAGCTTTTACTGTGCGGCATAATTTACTTTTGCGTAGCTCCATCAGCGTCTCATGGGCGGAAGTAACACGCCGGTTGATTATGCACATGCGCGAAACGCCAGTTGATTATGATGGAAAGCGTTGTCATGGTAACTGTTAAGACGTGCCGGTTGATATTGCATGTGCGGAAAGCGTTGTCATGGTAACAGTTTAGACACTGAAGCGTATGGATGGCTGCACAGTCCCGCTATTTCCAGGTAATAGTGTAACAGTTAGAGACAGAAGACATCTTTAGAGAACACGCCTAAAGGAAAAGGACAGTTAGCTTATGGAGGGCTGAGAGAAAAACGTTCTATCAACGTGTATGGACAGGGTGAGGGGAAAAGGCCCTTCAAAGTGTATGGACAGGGCTGAGGGGAAAAGGTCCCTTCAAAGTGTATGGACAGGGGTGAGGGAAAAGGTCCCTTCAAAGTGTATGAGAGGGCTGAGGCAAAAGGTCCTTCAAAGTGATGGACAGGGGCTGAAGAAAAAGGTCCCTTCAAAGTTGATAGGACAGGGCGGAAGGGGAAGAAAAGGTTCTCCTCCAAGGAGTGTATGGACAGGGGCTGAGGGAAAAAGGTCCCTTCAAAGTGTATGGACAGGGGCTGAGGGGAAAAGGTCCCTCCAAATTGTATGGACAGGGGCTGAGGGAAAAAGGTCCCTCAAAGTGTATGGACGGCTGAGGGGAAAAGGCCTTACAAGTGTATGGACAGGGGCTGAGGGAAAAAGGTCCCTTCAAAGTGTATGGACAGGGGCTGAGGGTAAAGGTCCCTTCAAAGTGTATGGACAGGGGCTGGGGTGGGTAAAGGTCCCTTCAAAGTGTATGGACAGGGGCTGAGGGGGAAAGGTCCCTCCAAGTGTATGGACGGGCTGAGGGAAAAGGTACCTTCAAAGTGTATGGACAGGGGCTGGGGTAAAGGTCCCTTCAAAGTGTATGGACAGGGGCTATGGGGAAAAGGTCCCTCCAAGTGTAAGGACGGGCTGAGGGAAAAGGTCCCTTCAAGGTTATGGGACGCCTGGGGCTGAGGGGAAAAGGTCCCTCCAAAGTGTATGGACGGGCTGAGGGAAAAAAAAGTCCCTTCAAAGTGTATTGACAGGAGCTGAGGGAAAATGAATACCGGTAAACAATTTGAGGAATATAGTGCAAAATGGTCCACGTCTCTTGCTCTGGAAAAATAAATGTTTCTACTCATATTCTAGCGCCCGTTTATGTAACGGGCTTAATGTCTAGTATATATATAATACATGAGTGATATTTTATAATGGGAGCTGCAGTGGTATATATCCTTATAAAAATCACTCAGCTATGTCACTAAGTGACTCATTTCTTATATCCCACTACTCCGCCCATTCCAGTGTTCTTCCTGAACAATGACTCAGCATTTTTTGCAGTGTTTAACTTCACTAACAGAACCTGCTGGAGCTGCTTCCTGTCACTTCATAACCAATGTCTCTCTCCTCCTCCACAAAGATTTGTTTAACCGCATAGATGCTGGGCTGGGATGTTCCTTTCTAATGGGTTTAAGTTACAGAAGGTAGCTTGGGGATTTAAGGTGTAAATAGGAACAAGGCTAGAATTTAAAATGCAAATGGGGTGAAGGAATCCGATACTTACCGTATGTATTATAAGAAATAATGCGCCCCTTCACATTATAATATAAGGACATTACGCCACCTCGGAGTTCCCTGTCCTCTCTATAGTCAGGGAACTCCTCGGTGGTATAATATCCTTATATTACACTGTAAGGGGCACATTATCCCTTATATAAACACCAGATAGCACTATTATCTATATAACTATTGGATATCTGGGTATGTTTGGGGAAGGGGGGATCTCTCCTTTTTTATTTGGGGCTAGGGAATCAACAAAATGTATATAAATGTCTAACTATCTACAATAATCTAAACTGCTATATATGTGTTAGGAATCAATCTCGTTGGTGAAACAAAACTGGTGTACACTGTATATGATACACAATATATGATGCATTGATATATATATGAAATAACTCATTATACCCATACACCAAGGGGATAATACCCCTGTTATCTTTCCCTTGTTCCCTGACCTAGCATATATACACAATATTGATCCTATTTTATATACACAATATATACAATAAATATAATACATATAACCGGGCTCAACAAATCATCCAATTATTTTGGAGTCCGCTCCAAAAAGTTTGAAGCCAGCATCTTCATACCTCCCAATGTCCAATCACTGACATGTTACCCCGTCCCCTTCTACCCTATCTCCAGCCAGTCACAAAACTATATTCCTGGAAACACCTTCATTTGAACTTTATTGGAAGAACAAATCTGATTAAAAAAAACCTGCAAAAACTTTTATGTGTAGATTCAGAGAAGGGAAACTAAAATAATAAAGGGGATGGAGGGGCGTGACTTTGCAGGCAGATTAGACAACACGGTAATTGAGATTGAATAAAGACATATATCCATCAAGTCCAACATTTACACCTTCCTTTTTAACCCTACCTAACAGTTCACGCAGAGGAAGACAAAAACAGCTAGCAGGGCTGAGGCTGCCTTCTAAATGATGTTCACAATGTTTATTTGGTTATTATTTATTTGGTTACTAAATATTTTGATTATTTTGCTTATTATTTTGTGTAACACAAATGTTATGTTTACTAAATGTACTATCTGTGCTGCGTTCCAGTCGCCAAACCTACACACCACCTCCAGTAATATGGTGGAAAACCTTCCGACACCCAAAACATCCTCTAACAAGAGAGAAATTAAACTATATACAAAAACATCAATACCTAACCAACTTTAACGAAACTTCCTGAACACTACACAACAAAAAAACAAAAATATCCTAATGGTGATTAAAATACAATCTTATAATGTTAGAGGTCTTAACTCACCTCAAAAGAGATTCACCCTATGGAAAGAACTTCAAACAACAAAATAGATAAGCTTGTATTCAAGAAACCCATCTTAAGAAACCATCTAACCATCTATTCAACAAGTAAAATTGCCATACAACAATATCTTCCACTCCTCACTAGACAAAAAAAAAGGAGTCACCATAGCAATAAACAACTCAATAGCTTTTAAACTCTATGAAGCCAAAATTGATACCCAAGGCAGATATATAATTCTTCATTGCTCCATAAATAACCAGAATCTAGTATTAGCTAACCTATACGCTCCAAATCAAAAACAAATCAAGTTTATAAAAAAAATCATCCACAAAGTTAAAGAATGCCATCAAAAAAATACTATAATATGTGGAGACTTCAATCAACTATTAGATACAGAACTAGACTCTACCAACCCCAACACAAAGAAAAACAATACACAATACATACTCCAACCTTTTAAAAGCAGAAGATTTATTTGATGCATGGAGAACAACACACCCAGCAGAGAAAGACTACACATATTTCTCTCAATCCTATAATACATATTCCAGATTAGACTACATCCTTGTAGATAAATGGACCCTTCAAAAACTCCCAGACTCAAGAATACTTCCTATTACATGGTCAGACCATGCTTCAATAACAATACATCTAAAAGAAAGATTCAATCTAAACCAACAAAAACCTTGGAGACTAAATCCAACTCTACTATCATCTGAAAATGCTAAAAATAAAATACAAAAGGCAATAAGTGAATACTTTGAAATAAATGAATCTCCAGAAGTTGACCCTTTCATATTATGGAATGCCCACAAGGCAGAAATACGAGGTGTATGCATTCAACAAGCATCTCAAATAAATAAAATCAGAAAACAAAAGAAAATGACACTATTACAAAAAATATCCACACTTGAAAAAGAAAACAAACAAAAACCTACGCAACAAATAAAACTACAGCTAAAAGAAACAAGAGACAAACTTCACTCATTGAACCTTTACGACTACGAAAGAATGCTTAGAAGAATGAAAGTCACATATTATGCCCAAAGGGCAGAGCTAACAGAAACTTAGCTAATAGAATCCAAAATAAGATAACCAAAACTAAAATCTCATTTATCAAAGAAAACAACAAAAAAATAATTAATCCTCAAGAAATAGCTAACCAATTCAGCCTATTCTACTCTAAATTATACAACCTTGCAGAAAATGGAGAAGTAATAAAACCCAACAAAGAAACAATAGAAAAATTCATTAATTCAATAAATCTACCCTCAACTACAAACGAACAAAAAGAATATCTAGATAAACCAATTTCCCAGGAAGAAATAACTAAAGCTATCAGAACATCCAAACTTAATAAATCCCCAGGAGAAGACGAATTTACCAATGAATATTATAAAACATACCTCTCAAATCTAACTCCATACATGCAAAATATGTTTAACAAAGCTATAGAAAATCAGACATTCCCTAAAGAGATGTTGAAAGCAGTAATAATCCCAATCTCAAAACAAGGGAAAGACCCGAAAATTCTTGGGAATTATAGGCCAATCTCTCTTCTAAATAATGATCTCAAAATATACTCAAAAATACTTGCTGAAAGACTTAAAAGAATACTTCCACATCTTATACACTTGGATCAAGTTGGATTCATTAAAAACAGACAATCAACAGACAACATGAGGAGAATAATAGATCTAATTGACTGGGCCAATCATAACAACATCTCTTCCTTATTTATAACCTTAGATGCAGAAAAGGCTTTCGACCGTCTCAATTGGGACTATCTAAACTCAGTACTAGAAAAATTTGGAATACAATTTCAAAAATGCAATAATGGCTCTTTATACAAATCCTTCAGCAACTGTATTCACTTCCAATATGCTATCAAATCCCCTCAACATCTCCAACGGAACCAGACAAGGTTGCCCTCTTTCCCCATTAATTTTCGCTCTAGCAATGGAACCCTTGGCGCAAAAAATACGAGCAGAACCAAATATATCAGGAATCCAAATCAAATCCACCTCACATAAAATAGCTCTCTTCGCAGATGACATCATATTGATAGTAACGAAACCCATCACATCACTAATTCACATCCAAAAACTTTTACACCAATTTGGCCTAATGTCATTCTTCAAAATTAACGAGAAAAAATCACAAGTCATGGAAACCAATATATCTGGGACACTTAAAATTTTTCTATCAAGTAAATACAAGTTCAAATGGGATTCAAACCAAATAACCTACCTAGGTATCAAATTATCAACTAATCTTGAAAACCTACTCCAATCAAACCTCACCCCGCTCATAGAAAAACTAGAAATCCAAACAAAAAAATGGAAAACTATGATGCTCTCACTTATAGACAGAGTAATGGCAACTAAAATGATAATCCTTCCTCAATATCTCTACATCTTTAGATCATTACCAATAAACATCCCAGAATCCTATTTCTTAAGAGCTCAAAAAAACATAACCCAATTCATATGGAACCAAAACAAAGCAAGAATCAATAAACAGATTATGGCCAAAAACCGCAAAGCAGGAGGTTTAGCAATACCAATATTGAAAGAATACTATCAAGCAACAATCCTCGATCAAATAAGATACTGGTGGAAAAGTAACACAAACAAAAATCTATGGTGTGTCAACCTATGAAACTAAAACAAATCATGGGAGCAACCCTCCTTGGAGACATAGGAACAAGATACCCTTATATCTTACCCCAAGTCTCTATCAACATATGGAAAAGTATCAATAAAAACCAAAATATTCTGGCCCCACTATATGACTTTATACCTATTAAAAGTTTAGAACTATTAATCCCAGATCTACATATCCAATGGGAACAAAATCAGCTGACAACAATAGATCAATTATATCATCAAGATAAGATAGTCTCATTCCAACAACTACAAAACAAATACCACATAAACCCAAATGACTTTTTCAAACATATCCAAATAACATCCTTTTTCAAAACCTCTAAAACAAAATGGAAAACATCTAATGAAACAACAGAGATACAATTTATAGCTCCTACAATCCCATCCAAAGGAATCACAACCTTCTATACCTTGATCAACAACAGAAACATATTTACTAAACTCAAACCTCCTATAAAATGGGAAGAGGTGCTTGGGATAACCTTTACTGAACAACAATGGTCAGAAGCAGCAACCATACCTTTTAAACTCTCGAAATGCTCACAACATTGGGAAACTGCAAAGAAACTTTCCTACAGTGCAAAGAACACCTACAGTACTAGCAAAATGGAACCCCAACTACTCACCAAAATGTTGGAGATGTGGAGAGTCCCGAGGAACGCTAACCCATATATTCTGGACCTGCAGGAAAATAAGAAGAACATGGTATAAAATCCAACAGACACTTTCATCGATACTACAAAAGCAAATTATACTTACCCCAGAACTGGTCCTGCTGTTCATAGATCTACAACAGTTTCCCCCTAACCAAAAAACCATTATCTTTCACACCATAATAACTATCCTTCAATATATTACAAGAAACTGGTTGACTACTAAAAAACCCAACATCTCATTGATACTGAGGAACCTAAATATAAATATGCAATATGAGAAACAATATGCTATAACCCAACTTAATTTTCATAAATTCTATAAGAAATGGGAATACTGGAACACCGACAATAGATCGTTATACCAGTGAATAATAAGATATGAATAGAAAGAAGTCAAATAATGTTGAAATATAATACACACTATGGTGACTGGAATCGAGCACACTCTAAGTTATGAAACTATCCTGCATTAAAATTATTTTATTTACATGTTATTTATATATGATTTATAAATTACTGTTTCATTTTATTATTTCATTCTATTATTTTAGTATCTTACTAATCTACTATCTAATTTAAACCCATTTAACTCAAGATTAGATTATCTTGAGAAATTCAATACAACTGAACACTAATTGCCTATACTGTGAATAATATGTTAATGTTATATGAATATGCTGAATATAATCTATACACAGTTATGCATAAAATATTGTATATGAAAAATTTTCAATAAAAACTGAATGATTATAAAAAAAACAGCTAGCGGGCTAAACACCTTCTTATCTATCCCTCTTTTAAAGGGCATGTCCACCAAACTAAAATCTAACCAACTACTGGCCCCACTGTACAAAAAAAATCCTTATTTTATATCCCTGCTCCTTGTGGTTCTCCTGTTATCTCTTTAAAGTGCAGGAAACTGCTGGGTTGGAGCTGTCAGTGCCTCATCCAGTGCCTGTATCTTGGCTAACCTCATCAAGGTATGAGGTATGCTCAGTAGAGCCCTTTCCCCCCTCTCCCTCCCTCCCGATCCCTCCGTGGCTGGAAGTTATGTAGCTATAAAACCTTTTGGCACAATGTAGGGGATACCCTCCCAACCCCAACCGCTATATTCATTACTCTAAAAGCGCTGTCAATCTGTACTTACACCTCCTCGTTCCTGCGCTGTTCTACAGTGGCCTCCCAGCCAATCACAGCCATGGCTGCCAGTCCAGCCCCCTGCCTGCAGTTCCGGCGGGCAGGGGAGCTGGACCAGAACAGTGCAGGATCAAGGAGGTGTACACATTGACAACGATTTTAATATATGAATATAGCGGTTGATGGGAGGGTGGCCCAAATTTCTACTTACTTCCTCATAAAAGCCAAGCAAGT
The DNA here is from genome assembly GCA_019447015.1 of Hymenochirus boettgeri. Lineage (NCBI taxonomy): Eukaryota > Metazoa > Chordata > Amphibia > Anura > Pipidae > Hymenochirus > Hymenochirus boettgeri. Next base: position 82,381,270 of record CM033477.1, read on the forward strand.
TAGTTTGACAAGATCTATCCCTCCTAAATCCATGCTGGTTACTACTTATAATGTCAGTCCTTGAAACATTCTCTAGAATATGTTCCCTTATTAAACTTTCCAGTATATTCCCCACCACTGATGTTAAACTTACAGGCCTGTAATTACCCGGCTGTGAACAATTTTTGAATATTGGAATAACATCAGCCTTTTTCCAATCCAGAGGCACACATCCGGACATGAGGGAATCTGCAAACATAAATAATAAATAATAATAAATAATAAATAATAAAACAGAAATAATGACCTAGATAAAACTGAACTTAGCTTCCTAAGGACCTAAGTTCAGTTTTATCTAATGCAATGTTAGGGAGCGGCGCCATTCACATTGCACTGCTGCGATGGAGTACGTTTTAAAAACGCACTGCATGCAGCAGTTTGGTGCGTTGCCACATAGCGTGGCCATTGAATTTATTTGCTGCTGCTGTGTGTTAAAGCAGCGGAACATCACACTAAATCTCAAACCCGATGTTGCGCTGCATTAAAATATCCCATAGTGTTAACGTAGCCTTAGTACAGAACCCTGAGGCACTCCACTATAGCACACATAGATGTTGCTACATTGACCACTACTTTCTGTACCTGATCCAACAACCAATTCTCTATCCATGCACAAATGTTTTTTTCTTGTCCAACAGACCTCAGTTTATTCATTTGTTGACTGTGGCACAGTAGCAAAAGCTTTAGCAAAAGCCAAGTATACTACATACACTGCTATGCCAGAATCTAAATTCTTACTCACCTCTTCATAAAAACCAAGTAAATTTTACACATTCTATTTCTCATAAATCCATGCTGAAAACTACTTATAAGATCAGTTATGGAGACAAAGTCTAGGATATAGTATAGTATTTGATGTTGAATAAAGACATGCTTCCACCCAGTCCAACCTACAATGCAATACCCATACTTCCTGCCTAACTGTTGATCAAGAGGAAGGCAAAAAAAAACCCCACCAGAATAATGAAGGGGAAAAAAATCCTTCCTGACTTCAAGTGGCAATCATAAATATCCCTAGATCAACTCTACTTTATGTCAATACCAGTAACATGCAACATTCATAGTTTTCAGAAACTCAGCCAGCTTTCTGTTAAAACTATTCAATGAACCTGCCATCACAACTTCCAATGGAAGACAGTAGTTTTACTGTTCTCATAGTAAAAAACCCTTTCCGAACTTATATTTCTTTTCTTCAAGACTTAAGAATGTCCGTGTGTCCTCTGACATGTTCTTTTGGCGAACAATGCCCCAGATAGTTTAATATATGGCCCGTTAATGTATTTATACACAGCAATCATATCCCCATGCAAGCGTCTTTCCTCTAGTGTACATAATTTTAACTTATCCAATGCTTTATAAAGAGGGAGAATAACATTTTTCTCCCTTGAATCCATACCTCTCTTTATACAAGACAATACCATGCTGGCTCTGGCTGTTGCCACCTGGCACTGCTTGCTACCTTTACGTTTGTTATCCACCAAAACTCCAAGATCCATTTTCACCAGGGAGTCACTTAACACAGAGACATTTTTGAACTACACAGGGTAAATAGAGAAGTTAGGGATCAGGGGGCTATTAACACAACAGAGGATGGAGAAGGGGGAGGGGGGAGCATAGAGGATAAGGAGGCATGTACGACCATGTATGGAAGTAAATCAATTGATAATCTAAAATGTATGTTTACAAATGCAAGAAGTCTGGCTGGAAAAATCGGGGAACTTGAAATAATAGCTTTAAAGGAAAGGTATGATGTGATTGGTATAGCAGAATCATAGCTTAATGATTCACACGACTGGACAGTAAATATTGAAGGATACTACTTATTTAGACATGACAGTTAATAAGAAAGGAGGAGGAGTATGTATGTATGTTAAACAGGAATTGAAGCCAAATTTAAAAGATGGAATAGATGGTGGAGTAAACGATGTTACTAGTTGTAGTTTCCAAACATCTTGAATGCCACCCTCACTTGGCATTCAAAATGTTTGGAAACTACAACTCCCAGCATGCTTTATGAGCTGGGAGTTGTAGTTTCCAAACATCTTGAATGCCAAGTTTCTACCCTCGGTTTATACTCGAGTCAACAACTTTATTAGGATTTTTAGCTGAAATTGGGTACCTCGGTTTATACTCGGGTCGGTTTATACTCGAGTATATACGGTAACCCTGAGCTCATTTTGGAGATGAAGGTAATGGGAAGCTTAGGGAATAGTGACCATGATATAGTGTCATTTAATATAGGTTGCAAAAAACTAAAGTGCACTGGGTTAACAAAAACTTTTAACTTTAGGAAAGCTAATTTTATGCTGTTAAAGGAATCACTCCTGCTCATAGACTGGTGGGAATTGTTTCTAGGTAAAGATACAGAGAGATATTAAACTATTACATTTCTAAATCTGTTCCTTTAGGTAACAAGTGTAAAAAAATTAGGTCCACTTCTGCATGGCTTAATGCTCAGGTAAAAAGGGAAATGGAAAAGAAGAAAAAGGCTCTTAAAATTTTGAAAACAGAGGGAACAGAACAGGCTTACATGGAGTACAAAAGCTGTAATAAAGAGGGCAAGAAAGCAATTAAACTAGCTAAAATAGAAAATGAAATACGAATTGCAGAACAAAGCAAGTCCAACCCCAAAATGTTTTTTAAGTATATAAAATGGTAAAAAGATGAGGACTGAGAATGTGGGACCATTAAATAATGGGGCGGAGGTGGTTGTAGAGGATGCTGAAAAGGCTAATCTGCTAAACCGTTTTTTTACATCGGTTTTTACAGTTGAGAATCCTTGTCCTTACAGCAGGGATTGTAATAATATGCAGGGAAGAAATGAAGAGTATTCACAATGGCTAACAGAGGATATGGTACGGAAACAATTAGACAAGGTTAATATCAATAAAGCCCAGGACCAGATGGATTGCATCCTCGGATTTTAAAAGAGCTTAGTTCAGTTCTATCTAGACCACTGTTTCTCATCTTTTCAGATTCGCTTTGGTCTGGGGATGTGCCGCTGGATTGGAAAAAAGCTAATGTAATACCAATATTCAAAAAAGGTAGTCGTTCACAGCCTGGAAACTATAGACCTGTAAGCCTAACATCAGTGGTAGGGAAGGTGCTGGAAACTTTGTTACAGGATCATATCCTTGACTTTGTCTCCAGAGATCATATTATTAGTAGTAGTCAGCATGGATTTATGAGAAATAGATCATGCCAGACAAATTTAATTGGCTTTATGAAGAAGCGAGTAAGAAGTTAGATTCAGGCACAGCAGTGGATGTGGTATATTTGGATTTTGCGAAAGCTTTTGATACTGTGACACATAGGCGACTAATGTATAAACTGAAGACTGTTGGCCTTGAAGAAAACATTTGTTCATGGATAGAGAACTGGTTATTGGATCACAAACAGAGAGTGGTGGTTAATGGAGCTACATCTATGTGGGCAAAAATTCTAAGCGGAGTGTTCTGTACTAGGGCCGCTCCTGTTTAATCTGTTTATAAATGACTTAGAAGGAGGCATTGAGAGCAAGGTCTCAGTGTTTGTTGATGACACTAAACTATGCAGAGCTTTGGGAACTTCCAATGATGTGCAAGTTCTGCAAGCAGACCTAAATAGATTATCAAAATGGGCAGCAGAATGGCAGATGAAATTCAATGTTGATAAATGTAATGTGATGCATTTGGGATTTAATAATCCCTGTGCCACCTACACCATAAATAACTCTGTGTTAAGTGCATCTTTAATGGAAAAAGATTTGGGGGTTCTGGTAGATAACAGACTTAGCTATAGCAAACAATGCCAGGTAGCAACGGCTAGAGCTAGCAAGATATTGTCTTGTATAAAGAAGGGAATAGATTCAAGAGAGAAAAATATTCTCCCTCTTTACAAGGCACTGGTAAGGCCTCATTTGGAATATTAATGGGCCATACAATGAACTCTCTGGTGAATTGTTTACTTATAGGTCATATCAGAGGACTCGTGGACATCCTTTAAGGTTGGAAGAAAAGAAGTTTCATCTTCAGGTTAGGAAAGGTTTCTTTACAGTGAGAACGGTGAAAATGTGGAACTGTCTTCCAGCAGAAGTGGTAATGGCAGGTTCATTGAATAGCTTTAAGAAAGGCCTGGATAAGTATCTAAAACTAAAAAAATATTGAGAATTACTGGTATTAATGCATATAGATCTGGTTGATCCAGGGATACTTTCCGATTGCCGTTTGGAGTCAGGAAGGAATTTTTTAGCTGGGGTTTTTTGCCTTCCTCTGGATCAACTGTTAGGTAGGGTTAAAAAAAAGAAGAAAAAAGAGGGTGAATAGGTTGGACTTGATGGACATATGTCTTTATTCAACCTTAATTACTATGTTACAATTTTTAGTATAAGCAGCGCAGGAATTTTTAAAGTCCACCTCTAAAATGAAAACTTACATACATAAATCACCACCCTAAACGGTAATAGTTTAAAATCTGAAATATTTAAGTCTAACCTGAAAAACCTGCACAATGTCCTGTTGCCCCTGTTTCTGCTTCCTGGTTCTTCCGGTTAGCAACTGTCAGTTATGGATTTGACAGTTGACATCACAGCCAATGACTGAATTTTAATCCCCTATCTACCCTTCTGAGCATGCCCAGGCTCAGTAAAGGCTCAGTACAAGTTTCTAAATTGCTCAGTTTCATGACACATCCAGAAGCATAGCAGGCATACAGTAATGAATTCATAGGACAAAGTATGATTTATCAACATATATTAAAGAGGCCATTGTTTCTAAAAGATTTTCTTATGAGGGTGGAGTTTAAGTCCAAAATGCATCACTTTTATCAACATTGATTCTCATCTGCCACTAATCAGCCCAATGTTACAATGTATCTAGATCCACCTGGTAAGGCCTCATTTGGAAAATGCAGTGCAGTTTTGGAATCCCATATACCAAAGGGACATCTTGGGAATGGAAGCAGTTCAGAGAAGGGCAACTAAAATAATAAAGGGAATGGGGGGCTTGACTGCAGGCAGATTAGACAAGTTACGGCTGTTTACATTAGAGAAGAGACATTTGCGTGGGGATATGATTACATTATATTGTTCACTGAATAGCTTTAAAAGTGGGCTAGATAAGTTTAAAACTAAAAAATATTGAGAATCACTGGTATTAATAATATTTTGCAGTTCTGGTTGATCCAGGGATACTTTCCGATTGCCATAGTAACATAGTAATTAAGGTTGAATAAAGATATACGTCCATCAAGTCCAACCTATTCACCCTCTTTTTTTTTTTTTTTTAACCCTACCTAGCAGTTGATCCAGAGGAAGGCAAAAAAAAAAAACCCAGCTAAAAAGGGGGGGGGGAATTCCTTCCTGACTCTAAACGGCAATCGGAAAGTATCCCTGGATCAACCAGATCTATATGCATAATACCAGTAATTCTCAAATTTTTTTAGTTTTAGAAACTTATCCAGGCCCCTTTTAAAGCTATTCAATGAACTTGCCATTACCACTTCTGCTGGAAGACTGTTCCACATTTTCACCGTTCTCACTGTTAAGAAACCTTTCCTAACCTGAAGATGAAACTTCTTTTCTTCCAACCTTAAAGGATGTCCACGAGTTCTCTGATATGACCTATTAGTAAACAATGCACCAGAGAGTTCATTGTATGGCCCATTAATATATTTGTATAAGGTTATCATGTCCCCACGCAAATGTCGCTTCTTCAATGTAAACAGCCCTAACTTGTCTAATCTGCCTGCATATTCAAGCCCCTCCAATCCCCTTATTAATTTAGTTGCCCTTCTCTGAACTACCTCAATTTCCAAGATGTCCATTTTGTATATGGAATTCCAAAAATGCACCGCTTATTCCAAATGAGGCCTTACCAGTTCCTTGTAAAGAGGGAGAATAATATTTTTCTCTCTTGAATCTATTCCCCTCGTTATACAAGACAATATCTTGCTAGCTTTAGCCGTTGTTACCTGGCATTGTTTGCTATAGCTAAGTCTGTTATGTACCAGAACCCCAAAATCTTTTTCCATTAAAGATGCACTTAACACAGAGTTATTTATGGTGTAAGTGGCACAGGGATTATTAAATCCCAAATGCATCACCTTACATTTATCAACATTGAATCTCATCTGCCATTCTGCTGCACATTTTGATAATCTATCTAGGTCTGCTTGCAGCATTTGTGCTTCATTGGAAGTTTCCAAAGCTCTGCATAGTTTAGTGTCATCAACAAACACTGAGACCTTGCTCTCAATGCCCCCTTCTAAGTCATTTATAAACAGATTAAACAGAAGCGGCCCCAGTACAGAACCCTGAGGCACTCCGCTTAGAACTTTAGCCCACATAGATGTAGCTCCATTAACCACCACTCTCTGTTTGCGATCCAATAACCAGTTCTCTATCCATGAACAAATGTTTTCTTCAAGGCCAACAGTCCTCAGTTTATACATTAGTCGCCTATGTGGCACAGTATCAAAAGCTTTCGCAAAATCCAAGTATACCACATCCACTGCTGTGCCTGAATCTAACTTCTTACTCGCTTCTTCATAAAACCAATTAAATTTTTCTGGCATGATCTATTTCTCATAAATCCATGCTGACTACTACTAATAAGATGATCTCTGGAGACAAAGTCAAGGATATGATCCCGTAACAAAGTTTCCAGCACCTTCCCTACCACTGATGTTAGGCTTACAGGTCTATAGTTAGGCTTACAGGTCTATAGTTATAGTGAACGACTACCTTTTTTGAATATTGGTATTACATTGGCTTATTTCCAATCCAGCGGCACATCCCCAGACCAAAGTGAATCTGAAAAGATGAGAATCAGTGGTCTAGATAGAACTGAACTAAGCTCTTTTAAAATCCGAGGATGCAATCCATCTGGTCCTGGGGCTTTATTGATATTAAATTTGTCTAGTTGTTTTCATACCATATCCTCTGTTAGCCAATGTGAATACTCTTTATTTCCTCCCTGCACATTATTACAATCCCTGCTGTAAGGACAAGGATTCTCAACAGTAAAAACCGGTTTAGCAGATTAGCCTTTTCGGCATCCTCTACAACTATCTTTAGCCCCATTATTTAATGGTCCCACATTCTCAGTCCTCATCTTTTTACCATTTATATACTTAAAAAACATTTTGGGGTTGGACTTGCTTTGTTCGGCAATCCATATTTCATTTTTTATTTTAGCTAGTTTAATTGCTTTCTTGCACTCTTTATTACAGCTTTTGTACTCCTTGTAAGCCTGTTCTGTTCCCTCTGATTTCAAAATTTAAAAAAAAATAATTATTTTTCCCTTTTTACCTGAGCATTAAGCCATGCAGGAGTGGACCTAATTTTTTTACACTTGTTACCTAAAGGTACAGATTTAGAAATGTAATAGTTTAATATCCCTTTAAAAGTGGTCCACATCTGCTGTGTATCTTTACCTAGAAACAATTCCCCCCAATCTATGAGCAGGACTGATTCCTTTAACAGCATAAAATTAGCTTTTCTAAAGTTAAAAGTTTTTGTTAACCCAGTGCACAGTTTTTTGCAACCTATATTAAATGACACTATATCATGGTCACTATCCCCTAAGCTTCCCATTACCTTCATCTCCAAAATGAGCTCAGGGTTATTAGATATCACCAGATCCAACAACGCATTCTGTCTAGTAGGAACTTCTACTATCTGTGAAAGAAAATGCTCATATAGGAAATTTAAGAACTTTATACCTTTTGAGGTGCTGGCAGTTCCCCTACTCCAATCTATGTCAGGGTAGTTAAAATCCCCCATAACCAGAACATGCCCCATACCAGCAGCCTTCGCCAACTGCATATGGAGATTCATTTCCACCTCCTCCCCGGCATTTGGCGGCTTATAACATACTCCAACAATTAATTTACCTACCTTCTTGTTTCCTGTACACAGTTCCACCCATATTGTTTCTGCCGTATCGTTTACTCCCCCATCTATTCCATCTTTTATATTTGGCTTCAATTCCTGTTTAACATACATACATACTCCTCCTTTTTTATTAACTCTGTCATGTCTAAATAAGGAGTATCCTTCATTTGGAGCCAGGAAGGAATACTTCCCCCTTTTTTTTGCCTTCCCATGCATCAACTGTTAGGTGTTATTAAAAATGAGGGTGAAAAGGTTGGACTTGATGGACATATGTCTTTATTAAACCTCAATTACTAATACTTATTACTTATTTAAAAAACAACTAATTACCTGCAACAATTGTTGACTATTAAAACTATTAAGCCCAAAGTCCCTCTCAGTGTCAGATTCTACCCCGTTGTTCCAAAGGCCAGTCCCCCCCTGTGTTCCAAAGGCCAAAGTCCCCCCTGTGTTCCAAAGGCCCCCCCCCCCCCCCGTGTTCCAAAGGCCAGAGTCCCCCCCCTGTGTTCCAAAGGCCAGAATTTAGTTGATTCCACACAATATCCTCAGTTAACCAAAGTGCACTTGCATCTTTTACACCATAATTGTTACTGTACTCTAAGCTATCAGTACTTGGATCTTTTATAGTGTATACAGAGGGGGGAAAATTGTTCCAGACATTTGCTTTATCTCCATCCTCTGTAACTAACCGATCCCCATTAATTAATGGTGCCACATTTTTTTAGTCTTCATTTTCTTATTATTAATATACTTTAAAAATTGTTTAGGGTTAGTGATGCTTTGCTCAGCTGTCCTAACTTCATTATTAAAGGGTATGTCCACCCAAAAATAAACTTTTTATATGTTCTTTATATAATAGTACCAACCTCAAACGCCATGTTCATTTTTGTAAAAATCATTTGCCTTGCCCGATATTTAATGAGATATATATCAGGCTGCACTTCCTCTCCACTTCCTCTTTAGATGACCCCGAGCTGCAGCTTAGAAAAAAAAAATCTTGCCTGTGTGTGTGTGTGTGTGTGTGTCTCTCTCTCTCTCTCTCTCTCTCTCTCTCTCTCTTTCTGTGTTGGCAGTTCCACTTCGCCAATCAACGTCAGGGTAATTTAAGTTCCCTTATAATCAGAAGACTCCCCAGACTTGCAGAAGAAGACAACGTCGAGGGTCGCACTCCAGACAATAATTTATTAATTAGTGACCACACATCATATCACAACATTTTGGAGGTATAAACAATCCCCTTCCTCAAGTGCCCCCTTCCCCAGACTTGCAGCCCTTGCCATCTGCATATGCAGCGGGGGCCCCACTTACTTCCTACTAGCATTTGGCGGTTTGTAGCAGACACCATCAATGATATTACCCCCCTATTGCCCAATTCCATCTTCTATTGCCTCCACTTTAACCTCCATATTGCCAGTTATCTCTTCTTTTACATTTGGCTTCAACTCTTGTTTGACGTAAACACATACTCCTCCCGCTTTCCTATTTTCCCTTTCCTATTTTCTCTATCCTTTCTAAACAAGGAGTATCCTTCTAAATTTACAGCCCATTTGTGAGAATTGTTCAACCATGTTTCTGCTATACCGTGCAATTTTCAGTCAAGCCATTTATCTCCAATTCTTCCATTTTATCAGCTAAGCGTCTCGCATTTGCAAACATACATTTTAGAATATGATCCTTTCATTTATTTTTTTTCCTTTAATTCACATGCCTCCCTATCCTCTATGATAGCCCCACCCCCCTTTCCACCCACCAATTTACACCCTGCTTACCCCCTGGGTAATCTATCCCAGTGACACTGATATTACCCTCCCCCCACAAACTTAGTTTGAAATCTCACCAACCCCTCTAGCCATCTTCTCTGCCAGTTCTCTAAAAACTGAAACCCCTCCTCCTTACACCAACTTCATAACCACATGTTAATACTCCTAAGCTACCACTGTCTCCCTAGCATAGCGCGTGTCTCTGGTAGTATTTCTGAAAACACTACCCTGGAGGTCCATGCTTTTAACTTGGCACCTAGCTCTAGAAAATCATTTTTAAGGAGCTCTCCTCCTATAACTTTGTCATTGGCACCAACGTGAACCAAGACCACCAGGTCACACCCAGCACCGCCTAATAGTCTGTCTATTCGATCCACCACATGCCAAACCCTAGTACCAGGCAGGCAACACAGTTCGTCATGTTGGTGGCAGATTACTCTATCTACCTTTCTAATGATGGAGTCCCATACCAGAACCATCAGCCTATCCTTCCTAATCCTAAGATCTTCCTCCCTTGTATTAGAGATGGCAGTCCCCTGGGTGCTCAAGGGATTAGCCCGCTCCATAGACGCCAATTCTGAGCTGTCCTCCACTTCATCACCTAAGGCGTCAAATCTGTTGGGATGGCTAAGAAGTAACCCTACCCTTCTGTTCCCCACTTTCCCTAGTAACCCTCACAAAACTACCTCCCCCTCAACCTTCCCCATCCCACTTCCACCCATCTCTATACTGGCCCCAGCCAGTGCCTGCTGTTCCCCCAGTTTTGCAAATCCCTGCAATGCTGCAAGCTGTCACCTTAGACTCTCCACCTCAGCTTTAAAACGGGCAACCCACTAGCTCCTGACACAGACATAAGCCCCCTGTAATGTCTGCTCCAGGTTCTTATATGTGTGGCAGGTTCTTATATGTGTGGCAGGGTGCACATTGCATGGTATCAATAAAACTGTCCCTTCTAGTACACAACACTAACCCACCAACCTTGTTTAATTTTTATGTCCTTAATAAACAGTCCTTCATAACAAAGGAATTTATAACAACTTTCACTCACATGAAACTTCCTGTTTAGTATAATATTTGAGGTTGAATAAAGACATACGTCCATCCAGTTCAACCCATCTAGCAATATCTGTTGTCAGGTACAAACAACTGATTCAACCAATGTGATTTATTTATAATTAATTGGCCCCAGCCCCCGCACTAATCAGTGCACAGATACTGGAGGAGAGGGGGGGGGATTTTTTTTTAACCCTTACACACTACCTCCTTGCAGTTAAAACTGTTGCAATACTACAATATAGAAGCCCAGTGCACCTATTTAACTGGAAGAAAGAAAGATTGATCTACTTGCACACAGTCCTTATCACAACACACTATCAGCACAAACAATCCTTATTTTCAAACTTTTACACAAACTATATAACCATCAGATGATTAAATGTCATTCTTTTTCTATGTCCTTAATAAAGTTCTTTATAACAAAGGAATTTATAACGGCTTCCAGTTTGTTTCTACACACAGGAAACTTCCTTTTGTCAGGTACAAACCTGTAGAACCTTCCCTGCCACTGATGTTAGACAGGTCTATAGTAAGCAGTATTTGAGTGACTACCTTTTTTGAATATTGGTACTACTTTAACCAGTGTGCTGGTCTGTAGAGTTACAGTAGGAAGGATTCTTTTCCTCCCTTCAAGCTGGGGCATTTTGTTTTAGGGGGGGGGGGGTTGTGGTAAAAGAGTTAGGTAGGCATTGTTGGTATGGTTAAAAGGATAGACTTAACGGACATATGTCATTATTCAATCATTATTCAATCTCGTTTGTTATGTTCCCCTTTTCTTCCTCAATCCCTGTAATAACAGTGTTTCTTAAAAAATACCAAGGATACTGATGGGAGTACTTAACCATCTTTGAGAACAGGCCAAAGTTGGCTCTGAAACATGTGGGATTTTTTTTTGCCTTTCACTGCCCATATCCAAACACTCAAAAATGAAACCTAATGGCATACCCTGGACTTAGTCAGAGCCATAGACATCTAAGTGAGGAAAACTAAAGGCTAGTAAAACCTGATCACATCTTTGTTCTGTACTGTTGCATATTTGTGGATTAGTCTTTTTTTTTTTTTAAAGCTTGTTTTATTTATTTATTGCCTTACAGGTAAAGATATCTCTATGGGATTAAATACATGTGTATATATTCTGTCAATTTTGTGTTTGTTTATAAATGTACTTGTTTTTTTATAAATTTTTGACTTTTCGTTAGACAGTAAAAGGTATTTTTACAAATGTTTTCTCTCTTAATTCATACAATATTTTTTAGAATTATATTTTCTCTTGCCTTTTAGGAAAATATAAATGAAAAACATTTTCCCTTTTGGCTTTGGATTGAGGGCATATTGGAACTTATTAAAAAACACCTTTTATGCCTATGGAATGATGGGTAAGGACAAATAGTTCTAGGGCTGCCTTTATTGTCTTCTATTAAAAGACAGTGCAGTTGCCAAGGGCTTCTTCCGTTAAATCTGCACCAGACAGTGGACTTTTACACAGTGTGTGAGCATTATTAATGCAGTACTGAGTACTAAAATTGATGGCCATTTACATACTGTTGGCTATCATAAAGATTGACAACTTAGGTGAAATATGAAAATACATCATAACACAGAAGAAGGCACACCTAAGTGTTGTTTTAATACAGTAAGTCTTCTTTTCACTTGTTTTTACAGGTGTATTGTTGGATTTATTAGCAAAGAAAGGGAGCGTGCCCTGCTTAAAGAAATGGAACCCGGGACCTTTTTATTGCGTTTTAGTGAAAGCAGCAGGGAAGGAGCCATAACATTCACATGGGTGGAGAGATCACAAAATGGTAATGATACATCCATTATTAAAGTACATTAAATATGTTTAAATTCAGTGGCTAGTTGTTGAACATGATTGCTGTGAAATCTATTTATGTATTATTTTTAGAGCCCCTCTTTCACTCTGTTGAACCATATACAAAAAGAGAGCTCTCTGCTGTGTCTTTTCCGGACATTATTCGCAATTATAAAGTGATGGCTGCTGAAAATATTCCAGAGAACCCCCTCAGATTCCTATATCCAGACCTACCAAAGGACATGGCATTTGGAAAATATTATTCTAGACCAAAGGAAGGTACTATATTTCTATGCAAAATCCTAAAGGAATACTTCAATCCCATAAAGAAAATAATTAATAAATACGTTAACTTTCTAATGTCAGTTAACGTATTTATTTAAAACATACACTAACAGGTAATCTAGCACGCTGTGGGTTAAAATGGCATTAACCCCATACTTCACAATGTAATATCAGGTTAGCCTGTGGTTAAATCAATCTTTTCAATGCCTTGCCATTTTGTATTAATGGTGCAGGCACTTTATGTAATGACGCCTTAGCGTTCATGTCTACGTAGCGGGAAAATAAATGCTCCTTGGCACTCCTTACCTGCCGGCAGCTTGCATTACTTCATTGTGAAAACACAGAAGAAAGAGGAGTGCAGAGGGCATGTATATCTTTTTTTTATTTAACACTATCCAGCAAAAAATCTTATTTATACCCATGACAATATATGTTAATAACTAAACTTTCACATAGGATTACTGATATTTTATTCTGTAGGTAGTGACAGCACTGGTCGTTATTTTTTATCCTAGCCTCTGAACCAATGGACACAGATGGACCCAAAGCCACAGGATATATAAAAACTGAACTTATTTCCGTATCTGAAGTGTAAGTCCTTGTATTTAATAACTACTGCATAATATTGCTGTTTTAGATAAATACTAACAACACTTATAACCTGCTGCAGACATCCATCGAGACTTCAAACAACAGAATGTCTTTTGCCTATGTCTCCTGATGAGTATGCAGAAGTTACAAGACTAGTAGGACCTGCTGAATTTGACACAGTGGTAATCATAAATTTATGTTTGCTTTCAAGGATTTTTATGTTTGGTTCTATCCTCATGAATGTTTCTTGAACCAAATCTTTAGACTGCTATTGATGAAAGGAAAGATGGGTACCTGCATTAAAGGGACTGATCACCCCTCTCTACAAAAATCTATATATTGTAGAATACCCCCCAAAACCTGGACATCGTTTTATAGAAAATCTTTAAATCAGCTCCCAACCAGAGATATTATACTTACAAGGTCCTCTATCTACCGCAACTTCCGGTCTCCTCACTCGACTCCAGTGTGGCTGCTGTGTTCTTTTTTGTGTTCTTGAGCAGCTGTAGTGGAGACTGCTCCGGGAATGGTAGTCAGTGTCACAGCCGAAACTGACTGCCTTACTCGGAAATGAAGAGCCGCAGCAGAGGATCGAGGAGGAGCATGTTGTTAGGTTTTTATATATTCTCTATAATCACTTAGCCTAATAGCAGCCATTTTTTTCTCTGACTCCATTTTGTCTTATATTATTGTCGTGTTATTGCAGATGTTTTGTTTCCAAATGTTCTGAGCTCAAGGTCTTTCTCCTACATTTTTTATGTCAGCCTGACTCTATCTTCATATTCCAAGGTTTTAGTATGTCATCTGCAGACACTGTGTCTGGCCACGCCCACTTTTTCTCTTTGTGAAAACCCAATGTAATAACTAAATAAAGTGAGTTAGATTTTTACTACAGAAATGTGTGGTTGAACTCTATCTCCCAGCGCTGAAGGTCTCTTAGTGGGTCTGACAGGCATCAATCAAAGTCCGGCGAGGCTAGATTAGGATATGTTATTCTTTCACATGTAAGTATAATATCTTTAGCTGGGAGCTGATTTAATGATTTTCTATAAAACGATGTCCAGCATTTGGGGGGTATTCTACAATATATAGATTTTTGTAGAGAGGGGGTGGACATTCCATTTAAGTGCATCTGAGCATTAACTTAGTCCAACCCAATTGTACATCCAACTGGGAGGTTTTCAGCTATTTTTACTCTGTAAAAACATGGTGTCAATATTTCTGCAAAATATTGGTGAACATTTTTGTCACTGCCAATGTTTTTGTATGATCAAATGAAAAATGTATCATGGTGGAAATTTTCACACAATCACATAGTTTTAAATACCGATATACTCAAATATAATTTGAACTGAGTATAAACCGAGATACCTTATTTTTACTTTAAAAATGAGTAAAAACTGATTGACTTCAGTATAAGTCAAGGGTAGAAATTATGACCATTACTACCATTCTTGCCCAAATCCTAATGCAGGCTATATACTTATTATAAGATTATTGGAAATAATAAATTGCTGCTCCCATGATTGCTGCCTAGACCTTTGTAAAAGTTTGGATTTTACATTTGTTTCTCTTTTTTTTTGCATTACAAACCAATATAGCCATAGTATATTTTTTAGAATTCTAGAACTGTTGGTCATTCTCCAAATATTAATGTATTATATATAAGTATTAAGGCATAATATAAATGTGCAAAAATATAAACATAAAATAATACACTTTCTTTGTTTTATTTATTTTATCTGATAGATGTGCTCCTACAACAGCTAAGCACACTTGGTGATTGTGATTAAAGAAATGGAAAGCATTACTGTGCAAGAGGTCACCCATGTTGTCTGTTTCCAGAGGAGCTATTATCCACTCTGACAAGAAAAACTACTATTCATCATTCATCTTGTTAAATTTGGTTTAGGTTTTTTTTTTTACTGAAAAAACTTAATTGAATACAGTTTGACACACCTTTATCATTTCCATAAAGTTGTTGCAAATCAACATTCGTGCAGGATGCTTAAGCCGTTAATTTGGCTATTAGCTTTTTTGGCACATTGCAGGTTTCTTTAATGGGATATAATTATACAGGTTCTTAGCTACAAACAGTGAAAATTGTCATTCAATGTCCCTTTGCTTGTGGCAATATTATTTCTTTTCTGTGAAAGAAGAAATTAGTATAGGTACTAAAAAAAAAAATTCAGCCCAAAAAGCTTGAACATCTGCTATAATACCTTTTTTATCTGCCACTTTCTAGTTTTGACTCTGAGCTGCGCTGAAGTATGACATGACCTGTGTATCCTTAGTTCTCAGAAAATAATTTTTATTTATATCTGTTGTATTCAATTAGATCAACTGGACTTGAAGTTTAGTTCTTGAAGACGTTTCGCTAGTCATCCGACTGGCTTTCTCAATTCAGAATGACTTGTACAAGAATCTGTGGCAATTATGTACCCTGGAAAATCCCAATTAGCATATCACAGCCAAGTGTTAAGGGCGTGATTGCATAGTGGCTAAGAGGTGTTATAGGAACAAGCAGAGTAAGGTGTCAAAACAGCATTGTACATGGCAGACAGTTGGTGTCGAACCCCCCCACATCTGTTTAGGCTTGGTATCTTTATTTTCACCAAGCTGTTGTAGTAAGTCTATGACCCTTTTCTTGTAACGGCTGGTGGGATCCCTTGTTAAAGCCTCATATGTGTTGTTATCGGCCAGGAGTATGGTCACCTTATCATAGTAGTCTGAGGTGTTGAGTACCACTGTGCATCTTCCCTTGTCTGCCGGTAGAATGGTGATACTGGAATCTTTCTTGAGGGATGTTAAGGCTCTTCTTCCTGTGTGGTCAGGTTCAACACCAACTGTCTGCCATGTACAATGCTGTTTTGACACCTTACTCTGGGTCAGTTACGGATTTGACAGTTGACATTACAGCAAATCACTGAATGCTAATCTCCTAGCTGGCTCTTCTGAGCATGCTCAGGCTAAGTACCAAGGGCCCTATTTATAAAAGATCGGTATCGTTATCGTAAAATACCGATCGTTATCGTAAAATAACGACCGGGTTTTTACCGATAACGACCGTTATTTACCGATATCGGTAAATAACGGTCGTTATCGGTAAATAACGGTCGTTATCGGTAAAAACCCGGTCGTTATTTTACGATAACGATCGGTATTTTACGATAACGATACCGATCTTTTATAAATAGGGCCCGCCAGGCACGGTACAGAGGGTTAGGCAAAAGCGTAGTCAAAAAACAGAGCAGAGGTCAGGACAGGCATATACGGAATAACAGGCAAAGGTCGGTAGCAGAGGTCAGGACAGGCATATACGGAATAACAGGCAAAGGTCGGTAACAAGAAAGCACAGAGAAAAACACACCACGAGCAAGAATAGTAAACTAAACCGCTATATCGGGCACTGTCAGGATAGTCGGAGAGGTTTAAATAACACAGAGGAACCAATGGGGATGGGAGGATAAGTGTCAGATATAGGGATAGGCCGATTTGAACTAATTAGCCCTCCTCCATCCAATAGCTGGTCTGGAGGAACAGAGGAGGTAGGAGAGAGTGCCTGCGCGCGTCCGCACAGCACTAGATGCAGAGCGAGCGGATATGCTCGCACGAGAAGAGTTTGAAAATAAGGATTGTTTGTACTGTTAAGAACTATGTATGCAGGACTGAGTGTGCAGTAAGCAGACTAATCTTTCTTCTTCCAGTTAAAGGAGTGTGCTGGACTTCTATATTCTAGTATTGTACCTGTTGTAATCACAAACAGGCTGTGAAAGGGTTAATAAGTGTTTTTTTTCCCTCTCTTTCTGGCTCTTGCACTAATTGGTGTGGGGGTTGGGGCCTATTAGTTAAATAGGATTCACAGTTGTTGGGCCTGTGGTTTGGACCTAACAAAAGGAAGTTTCCTGTGAGTGTAACGAACTTGTGAGTGGCCCTTTCTCTTAAAGACCTTGATCTCAAGGACATATAAAAAAAAGGACATTGAAACAAGAAGGGCAATTAAACAAGGTTTGTGCGTCACTGTGTTGGTGTGGTGTATTAGAAGGGACAGTTTTGTCAGTACCATGCAATGTGCATCGTGCCGCATGTATAGGAACCTGGAGCAGACGTTCCGGGGAACCTATGTCTGTGTCAGGTGTGAGTGGGTTGCCCGTTTGGAAGCTGAGGTGGAGAGTCTAAGGGGGCAGCTTGCAGTGTTGCAGGGATTGGCAGAACTGGGGGGTCAGCAGGCACTGGCTGGGGCCAGTATAGAGGTGGGTGGAAGAGGGACAAAAAAGGCTGAGGAAGGAGGTAGTTTTGTTAGGGTTACTAGGGGAAGTGGGGGACGGAAGAGTAGGGGGGCTTCTTCCCAGATTGTCCATCCCAACAGATTTGCCGCCTTAGGTAATGAAGTGGAGGAGGACACCTCGGAATTAGCGTGTATGGAGGGGGCCAGTCCCTTGAGCACCCAGGGGACTGCCATCTCTGATACAAGGGAGGAGGAACGAAGGGTCAGGAATGCAAGGAAGGTGGTAGTGGTAGGGGACTCCATTATAAGGAAGATATATAGGGTAATGTGCGGCCAAGACCCTACATGCCAAACTGTGTGCTGCCTGCCTGGTGCTAGAGTTCGGCATGTGGTGGATCGTGTAGACAGATTATTGGGTGGGGCCGGGTGTGACCCGGCGGTCTTGGTTCACATTGGTGCCAATGACAAAGTTAGAGGTGGAGGTCCTTAAACAGGATTTCCGAGAACTAGGGGCCAAGATAAAAGCAAGGACCTCCAGGGTAGTGTTTTCAGAAATACTACCGTAGCCACGTGCTAAGTCAGGGAGACAGCGGGAGCTTAGGAGCATTAATGCGTGGCTAAGAGAGTGGTGTAAGGAAGAAGGGTTTGGGTTTATTGAGAACTGGGCAGAATTTGCTGTCGGCTACAGGCTCTTTAGTAGGGATGGGTTGCACCTCACTGATGGTGGTGCAGCTGTTTTAGGAGAGAAGATGGCTAGAGGGTTGGAGGAGATTTTAAACTAGGTTTGGGGGGGGAGGGTATTAGCAGTCTCACTGGGATAGATAGTCCAGGAGGAAAGCAGGGTGTAGATAGGCCAGTGGTGGGCGGAAAGGGGGGTGGGGCTAGCATAGGGGATAGGGAGGAATGTGTATTAAAGTGTACAAATAAATTACAGGATCATAATCTAAAATGTATGTTTGCAAATGCGAGAAGCCTGGCTGACAAAATGGGTGAATTGGAAATGATGGCATTGAATGAAAAGTATGATGTAATAGGTATAGCAGAAACGTGGTTGAACAGTTCTCACGACTGGGCTGTAAATATAGAAGGATATGCCTTGTTTAGGCAGGACAGGAAAAAAAGGAAAGGGGGAGGAGTATGTGTTTATGTTAAAAAAGAATTGAAGCCAAATTGGGTGGAATTAGGCAACAGGAAAGGGGGTAATGTCATTGTTGGTGTCTGCTATAAGCCGCCAAATGCTAGCAGAGAGGAGGTGAGTCAACTTCATATGCAGTTGGCAAGGGCTGCAAGTTTGGGGAGTGTGCTCATTATGGGGGACTTCAATTACCCTGACATTGATTGGTGTGGTAGAACTGCCATCACAGAAAAAGGCGATGAGTTCCTGAATTTGCTGCAGGATAATTTTCTCTCACAATAAAGTTAAAGACGATCCTCTGCACTCGTCCACACGTGGGTGCCTACTCCTCAAGATAATCCAACCCTTAATGGATATATATAGACTGGAAACGGTAAGAAAGCGAGGGTCGCACTCCAAAACAAACTTGAATTTATTGTAGACCACACATATATCACAACGTTTCGGGGGGAAACTTGCCCCCTTAACGTTGTGATATATGTGTGGTCTACAATAAATTCAAGTTTGTTTTGGAGAGCGACCCTCGCTTTCTTACCGTTTCTAATTTTCTCTCACAGGTGGTTGAGGTTCCTACTAGAAAAGGAGCTCTGTTGGATCTGGTAATATCTAACATTGTGGAGCGCATTATAGATATAAAGGTAACTGGAGGCTTAGGGAATAGTGACCATGAAATAGTGGCATTTGGACTTTGTTATCGAAAGGAAAAGTGCACTGGTTTAACAAAGACATTTAATTTAGGAAAGCAAATTTTCCCAGGTTAAAAGCAGCTCTACAGAATGTCAAGGGATAATGTATTATCAGGTAAAGGTGCTGAATAGAGTGGACTGTGTTCAAGGGGATTTTAGCCAGTTCACATCTAAATTTATACCCTTGGGAAATAAATGTAAAAAAAATAAATCCGGCCCATGTGGCTGAATTCTGATGTAAAGAGGCAAATGGTAAGGAAGAAAAAGGCATTTAAAACCTTAAGGCAGAGGGAACGGAAAATGGCCTTTAGGGATTATAAAAACTGTAACGAGTGTAAGAAAGCAATCAAACTGGCTAAAATTAATAATGAAGTTAGGATAGCTGAAGAAAGCATCACTAAGCCTAAACATTTTTTGAAGTATATTAATATTAAGAAGATGAGGACTGAGAATGTGGCACCATTAATTAATGGAGATAAGTTAGTTACGGAGGATGGCGATAAAGCAAATGTCTTGAATAATTTTTTTTCCTCTGTATACACTATAGAAGATCCAAGTACAGATATCATAGAGTATAGTAGCAATAAAGGTATACAAGATTCAAGTTCACTTTGGTTAACCGAGGATATGGTACAGAAAGAACTAAATAAGGTTAATATTAATAAATCTCCTGGACCGGATAAAATACATCCTCGGGTACTTAAGGAGCTAAGTTCAGTTTTATCTAGGCCATTGTTTCTTATTTTTGCTGATTCCCTCATGTCCGGTGGTGTGCCTCTGGATTGGAAAAAGGCTGATGTTATTCCAATATTCAAAAAGGGTAGTTGTTCACAGCCGGGTAATTACAGGCCTGTAAGTTTAACTTCAGTGGTGGGGAAGATCCTGGAAAGTTTAATAAGGGAACATGTTCTAGAGTATGTTTCAAGGACTGACATTATAAGTAGTAACCAGCATGGATTTAGGAGGAATAGATCTTGTCAAACTAACTTGCTTGGCTTTTATGAGGAAGTAAGTAGAAATTTAGACTCTGGTATAGCAGTAGATGTAGTTTACTTGGATTTTGCAAAGGCTTTTGATACAGTCCCCCATAGGCGACTAATGTATAAGCTAAGGTCTGTTGGTCTGGGGAGTCACATTTGAATAGGATGCAGAGAGTAGTTGTTAATGGGGCTTCATCATTATGGACTAAAGTGCTAAGTGGGGTGCCACAGGGTTCTGTGTTGGGGCCGCTTCTATTTAATCTATTTATTAATGATTTGGAAGTGGATATTGTCAGCAAGGTTTCTGTGTTTGCTGATGACACAAAACTTTGTCGACCATTAAAAACTTCAGAGGATGTGCAATCGTTGCAAGGGGATCTAGATAGATTATCACATTGGGCTGCTAAGTGGCAGATGAAATTCAATGTTGATAAATGTAAGGTGATGCATTTTGGACTTACCCCGTATATACTCGAGTATAAGTCAATCCGAGTATAAGTCGAGGTACCTATTTTTACCTGAAAATCTTGTAAAAACTGATTGACTCGAGTATAAGTCGAGGGTAGAAATTATCACCACTACTGCCTTCTGATTCTGTGTTGTTTTTAGGCTTTAGTTGCCCTTTAAATGGACAGCTGAATTCCCATACATGAATAGCCAAATCCAGTACCAGTAACCTCTTTGGCACTCCACATGTTTGGAAACTACAACTCCCAGCATTCTTTGTTGTTGCGAGTTTCAGTTTCTAAACATGTGGAGTGGCAAGGTTCAGTAAACTTTCAATTAAGCTTACCATCATCTACAATTCTCCTGAACCCCATATAGTAAAGGGCCCTCTGACCCCTATATAGTAAAGGGAACTCTGACCCCCATATAGTAAAGGGAACTCTGACCCCCATATCGTAAAGGACTCTCTGACCCCAATAGTTAAAAATGTCACCTGAGAGTTGTACTTTCAAGCTGTCCTTTGCACTGTACTAGCAGCTGTTTTTTTGCCCCAAACTGAGGAGACCCTTCAGATTTACAGATTTTACAGTGCTGAGTGAGTCCAGCAGCCAGAATACAGGAAGCAGGAAGTGTAAAGGCAGATCAGCTCCTGTAACTTTCTATGCAGGTTAACACAGCGCCACCTACTGGTTACTATCTGTAATTGCAGAATTTGCATCTAAATTAGGACTTGACTCGAGTATAAGTCGAGGTTAGGTTTTCAGGCTAATTTTACAACCTGAAAAATTCGACTTATACTCGAGTATATACGGTAAAAATCCTTGTGCTACTTATACTATAAATGGCTCTGTGTTAAGTGAATCCCTGTTGGAAAGGATCTTGGAGTTTTGGTGGATAACAAACTTAAAGTAGCAAGCAGTGCCAGGCGGCAACAGCCAGAGCCAGCATGGTATGTCTTGTATAAAAGAGGTATGGATTCAAGGGAGGAAAATGTAATTCCCCCTCTTTACAAAGCATTGGTAATGCCTCATTGGAATATGCAGTGCAATTTTGGAATCCTGTGTACAAAAAGGACATCTTTGAAATGGAAAGGGTTCAGAGAAGGGCAACTAAATTAATAAGGGGATTGGGGGAGCTTGAATATGAAGAGAGACTGAAAAGTTACAATTATGTACGCTGGAGAAAAGGCGCTTGCGTGGGGATATGATTACGGGTGTATAAATACATTAACGGGCCATACAATAAACTATCTGGGGCATTGTTCACCAATAGACATGTCAAAGGACACGAGGACATCCCTTAAGACTTAAGAAATAAGGTTTAGGCTTCAAGCTCGGAAAGGTTTTTCACTGTGAGAACGGTAAAGCTATGGAACTGTCTTCCAGTGGACGTTGTATGGCAGGTTCATTGGTCAGTTTCAAAAAAAGCTGGATGAGTTTCTCTGCAAACAAGGAATGTTGCAAGTTATTGGTATTGATACATAAAGAGAGTTGATCCAGGGAATTTCGATTGCAACTTGGAGTCAGGAAGGAATTTTTTCCCCCTTCATAAATTGGTGGGTTTTTTTTTGCCTTCCTCTGGATCAACAGTTAGGCAGGAAATGAGGATATTGCTAGATGGGTTGGACTGGATGGACGTATGTCTTTATTCAACCTCAAATACTATACTATACTATACAATGGGGGTGGGGGTGTCCTGGCAATCACAATAAATTTAACAAGGGTACTTCCCCATCCAGAGAGGGGATGAAAGGAGCTATTGCTTTTGACCCTGTCACATGTTGTCGCTGATTGTATCAATCTATCTCAAATTTTATTACATTTTGAAGGGCATCCCCTGTTCCCATATATCACCCTCACAGAGTTGCATTGAGCGCCTGTTTCCATTGATTCAGTGTGGGGGGCAATGCCTGTATCCATGTGCATTCCAGTAACTTTGTTTGCTGTAAAAAGAGTCTGCCAAGAATATCCTGGTAAATTTGTCTAAAGGTAAGTGCTCAGTTATTCCAAGTATACAAATTTTAGGATCCAGGCCCACCCGTGCTCCCATTTCATCATAAAGAAACTTAGTAATTTGTTTCCAAAAGCCTTGCAAGACTGGACATGACCAGATGAGATGATAGAAAGTACCCGTTGGCACGGCAGAGAGGATTATATCCAGTTTTGTATCTGGCGATAAGTATAGGCGTGAGAGGCTCTGTGGAGTGTGAATAATTGATTTTGTCTGAGGCTTTTAGGAAGGTGACCCTATGAGCTGTCAGGGCCTTGTCCCATTCATCCTCCTCCAGGTGGCCCACATCTGATTCCCAGGTAGATTTTTTCTGGGACATAAAAGTCTGTGCTCCTGAGAGAGCCAGTTGTTGGTAAATGTAGGATATTAATTTTGTTGATGAAATTTTTTGCAGTTGGATATATATTGGATTGTCCCGAAGCACCAGTGGTGGGGCAGGAAACTGGGTCAGAAATGCATGTTTGAGGTATCGAAACAACATATAATTAGGTAATTGAAATTCTTGTTGCATTTGTGCAAATGGTTTTAGGCAGTCATTTCTTAGACTGCAGAGACACCATATTTATACCAAAGATTAAAATGAGGGAGTTTGTTGAATTCCTGGAGAGTCTTGTTGTTCCAGAGCAGAGTCCAGCAGTTCACAGCAGGGAGCCCGGGCCATATTTCTAAAACCGCGGTATTGCTTTTTAGTGATACCACGACTTTAACGTAAATCTACGATAACAAAATCTTAGATTTAAGATCCCCATAGAATACCATTGCGGTAGTTTACTACCACACGGTATTCTACGATTGTACGTTCGTTAATTAACAAACGTCCGGTCGTAAATGTAGGATTGCGATCGTACATTTACGACCGCAAGTTAACTAACTTAGCGATACCGCGAGTTTATAAATATGGCCCCCAATTCTGTCAAGTGCCTTATCCCATATTTTTAGCGCTTGAACTATGATAGACGGTAACAGATGGGTGTTTGGGGTACCTCTGAGGCCTCTTGATATTAGGTATAAGGGATTTTTGAATATTGCAGCGTCTGGAATTTGAGATAGGTCTAGGAATCTATCTGATTCGGTATGACTCCAATGGAAAATATGGGAGAGTTGTGAAGCAAAATAATATAGCTGGTACAGCCAGGCCCCCAACATCCAGTGGCCTCTTAAGTGTTGCCCAGGAGATTTTGCGTGTAGCTCCACCCCAGACAAAAGAGCTGAGAATATGGTGTAATGTTTTAAAATATTTCAAAGTTATATACATAGCCATATTATTAGAGTACTTTGGGGAGGAGAATCATCTTAATAAGATTGACTCTCCCCATTATACTTAGAGGCAATTTGGGCCATATTTGAATTTTGTATTTGGTGATTGTGAGAATTGGTTCAACATTTAATAAGATATATTTTTGGGGGAGTTGGATATGTGTATTCCCAGGAATGTTTTCAACTTTTTATTTATTTTTTTTATTTTAGGAAATATTCTCTTTTTCTCCTGTGTTAACCTAACTTACATTTTTATAACTATTACAAGATCAAAGCATACTAATAGTAAAAGTCACTCTGGTGTCGGACATTGGCATTTACCCTAATTAATAATTGAAAGTCTTCCCAGACATTTGGACCACTGGGCATCAACCCTTAAGGCCTGTACAAATTGGTGTGTATAAAGATCTTTCAGCTCAATATTGAAACCGATGTTTGTTGATTTAGTGCCATCAGCATTGTACAACTTTTTCCTTAAAGGGGAACTGTGGTCTCCAAACAAGTTTATTTTAAATGAAAGGCCAGGTTCATACCTATAAAACGAGCCATCAACCACCTCTCTATGTGCTGCACATCCCAAAATATGAAGAAATCACTGATCAGAAAGTTAGGGGTGGGAGGTTCTGAATCTGCAGTCAGAAATACCATTTCCTCCTCTAATCTGCGGTTGGCACATGCTCAGTGCATGACTGAAGGGTAGGAGGGGGGTCGGGAGAACAGCACAGCCCTGCTTTTTTTATGCCTCCCACTTGCTGGCCCTTCCCAATCGTGGGCCCTGGGTCCCCTCCCCTTGCAGCCCCCTGTGGCCCCTCCCACTCACGGACTCTGTGGCTCAGCACACTCGCGGGTCCTGTGGTCTCTCCCCCACTTGCCCGCAAGAGGAAGGGGCCCCCGAATGTAGCTTGCGCAAAACCGGACAATTGCCCGCCTGTCTTCAGTAAGTGTTTTAACATGTTTTGGTGACAGTAACATGTTCCCCAGACTATTTCCCATGTGCCACAGCCATTTACAGTAAGTTAAAACTGTTAGTTTAGCTGTAAATCACTCTGAATTTTCACTCTCCCATTGACTTTAATGGGTCCGAATTCGAACTTTCGAACTTCCTCTGAAGTTCGAAAGTTCAAAAACGGACCGAACTTTATATAGTTCGACCATCTCTAATGGAAAGGAAATTGGAAAAACCAAATTCAAAAATGTACAAAATATAAAAATAGGCAACATTATTTATTCTAAACATTTAATACGGCACCACCTATATATTAATGTTTGTCATAAAAATAGGTTCCGGTGGAATAGTGGCAGCACATCAAGCTCTATGGCTATGTTCTTGGTTGGTTTACAGACAAATCCTCAAAAACAAAGATGGTCAATTGCCTTTAGAGGGGAGGAAGCTTTTTGCTCTTTAGAGATCAACCAATAAAGTTAAAAGCAGGAAGAAGAATCCTGATCCTATAAAACAGATGAAGCCCATGCATGCTCTTCCAGTTGGTGCCAGGGTCCTTCATTTTCATTGGGTATGGGCAGAAAGAAAGACATTTGGGTCCTTACAACTAATAAAAGAATATTTGCAGTTGCGGGAGAATCCGGGGGCCTTGCCCAACTCCCGGGAGGGGTGGGATATCTGGGACAACAATTTTGTCCTGCGAACCAGCCTTCCTTTAAATGAGAGATATTTGGACTTATTCCTGCGGTTAACTTCCCGTCTGCTCCCCTGATGTCTGCATGCTTTACTCATCCTGGCCTCATGTTATCTTTTGCTAATGTGTTTTAGGGCTAAGCCAGACACACATACTCTTAAGCGCGATTGTGGTGGCCACACTAGTGCGCTTCCATGCGATCTGCATTTTGGAGTGCAATCACATGCACTACAATTGTGCAACATTGCGTGATCGTATAGCACACAAGCGCGCTGTCGACACGTGCACGATTGCCCATGCTTGCATGCGTGTTTCCGGTGTGCTCTGAAGTGCTACAGTGGCGCTACAGACCTCTGCTAGTTACACAGTTTGCTTATTACGCGCATACCCCGCAATACCAAGTATCCTAAATTAATGTACATACAATCCATTTTAGTTTTGTCAGGATATTACGATTATAGGCCATGTGCATTGTGGGAAAACTACTTATCCTGGAAAATATCATTTTTTTAAATTTTTCGTTTACAAGATTCTTTGTTTAGGGGGTGGTTTAATTATTAGAATGTCTATTATTTAAATTAAAGGGTAACTATGCCCCCCAACAAAAAACAACACTTTTGTCTCTTTCTGTCAAAGTACTACCTGTGCTTTACTGCACCTGCGTGCCCCATAGATATTAAAGAAATAGATCACTGAGGTAAAGGTAAACTATCCCTTTAATGCATTGATTAAGGAATGGGGGGTAAAGTACCAATTACCAAGGAACTATTTGTTTAATATACACTATATACAGCAGCCCCATATTTATAAATATACACAATATGTAGCAGCCCCATATTTATAAAAATACATAATATATAGCAGCCCCATATTTATAAATATACACTATATACAGCAGCCCTGTATATATAAATATATATATGTATATAAATATACACTATATACAGCAGCCCCATATTTATAAATATACACAATATACAGCAGCTCCATATTTATAAATATACACAATATACAGCAGCCCCATATTTATAAATATGCACAATATACAGCAGCCCCATATTTATAAATATACACAATATACAGCAGCCCCATATTTATACGCAGCCCCATATTTATAAATATACACTCTATACAGCAGCCCTATATATTTATAAATATACACTCGATACAGCAGCCATATATATATATAAACATACACAATATACAGCAACCCTATATATATTTAAATATACACTATATACAGCAGCTCTGTATATGTAAATGTACACTATATACAGCAGCCCTGTATATATATAAATATACACTATATACAGCAGCCCCTTATTTATAAATATACAGTATATACATCACCCCTGTATATTTATAAATCTACACTATATACAGCAGCCCTATATATATATATATAAATATACACTATATAGAGCAGCCCCATATATATATAAATATACACTATATACAGCAGCTCTATATTTATAAATATACACAATATACAGTAGCCCCATATTTATAAATATACACTATATACAGCAGCCTCATATTTATAAATATACACTCTATACCGCAGCCCTATATATTTATAAATATACACTCTGTACAGCAGCCCTATATATATAAATATACACTATATACAGCAGCCCTTTATATTTTTAAATATACACTATATACAGCAGCCCCATATATATATAAATATACACTATATAGAGCAGCCCCATTTATTAAGAGGTGCAAATCGATTACATTGTGTGTATGAGGCTTAAGTAAATAACTGTGAATGTGTTTTAACCCTTTCCCTGCCACAGATCGTATATTCACGATCTGTGCAGTGAATACTCAAACTTCCACAGATCGTGAATATACGATCTGTGGCTTTAAGTGGCCCCCAAAAAAATTGCAGCCCGCTAGAGGCGATCGGGGGGCAGTATTCAACTGCCCCCCTAGCCCCCTCGATCCCCCCTCGGTTGTGTCCAAATCCGAGGGGGGGATCGGAAGATATCCCTACCGGCAGCCGGTCCCACGTGGAGAAGGAGAGGAGGAAATCTTCTTTCCGGAAAGGGAGACCACGGTGACATCACTGAGCTTCCTGCTTCACCGGGGTCTTCCCTTAGAGAGGTAAGATGCTGCCTGGTGGTCTAGTGGAGGTACTGCAGCATGATCTCTATTTAGATCATGCTGCAGTACCTGTATAGCACAAGCTGTCATGCTGACAGCTTTGCTATACATTTTGTGAATGGAACTCAAAGTTCCATTCACAAATAGGATTTTTTCTAAGTCTTTGCTACTTAGCGAAGACTTAGAAAAAAAATGGGGACAAAGATCAAAATTTGGTGATCACTTCTGATCACCAAATTATTGATCTTTGCCAATGAATGAAAAATCACTTCCTGGAAAATGATTTCCGGGAAGTGATTTTTCCGATCGGTTTTCGAATTGGAAAAGTTCCAAGTTCGTTATCATTCCCAAAGATGATTTGGTGATCATCTTTGGGAATGATCCCCCAAAAAAAGGGGAAATGCACACAAAAAAAATCTTAAAGTGATACACAACCTTTTTTTTTTTTTTTTACCCTAAAACTATAAATTAGCAAAAAACTTTGTCTTCTCCAAGCTTCCCTATGTCCCCGGTGATATCGCTCAAGTAAACGCGGATCATTTATTTGTTGGATTTCAAGGGAAACTAAGCCTATTTTAGTAGGAAATTTTGCAGAGGTACCAAAAAAAGACCAGATTGAATTTTTAGGATCAGTAAAGTGTGCAAAAACTTGTGGGACTCTCCGTACTAACTGGTTTTCACTAAAATACCACTAAAAGAGGGAGTGGGGATAGGGGTGGGGGGTGGGTTGTGGCTTTTTTAATTTTTTCTTGTAATTGCAATTGCGCATGGATCCCATTTTAGCTAGTTGG
The DNA here is from genome assembly GCA_019447015.1 of Hymenochirus boettgeri. Lineage (NCBI taxonomy): Eukaryota > Metazoa > Chordata > Amphibia > Anura > Pipidae > Hymenochirus > Hymenochirus boettgeri. The sequence goes on from CM033477.1 coordinate 82,409,964, forward strand.
TGGCCCCGTCTCTGTTTGCACCCACCCATATGGCATACCGTTTGATTCAGGACATGTGGGAGATTGCCATTTAGTGGGTTTTTTTACTTGCCGGGTGGGTTTAGGTAGGATTTCAACCATTGAGTCCTCTTATTTTATTTTTTCACAAAATCTCCTAAAAGCACGGAGTTCTATGAATAACAGCGTCTGGAATTCTTCATATATATATGAAAGCATGATACCATCACGAAGCTGAAGGTGTGTAGCTTCCAAAAATATATAGTTTGTGGGGGGTATTTCCAAGTTGATTAGGCTGTTCAAATTACAGAACACTTTGACTTTTTTCTTGTAATTGGACTTGTGCATGTGTCCCATTTGAGCTAGTTGGTGGCCATGTCTCTGTGTGCACCCACGCATATGGCATACCGTTTGATTCAGGACATGTGAGAGATTGCCATTTAGTGGGTTTTTTTAATTGTCAAGTGGGTTTAGGTAGGATTTCAACCTTTGAATCACCTTATTATATTTTTTACAAAATCTCCTAAAAAGCACAGAGTTCTATGGAGTACTGTGTCTGGAACTCTTCATGTATATATGAAAGCATGGCACCGTAACGTAGCTGAAGGTGTGTAGATTCCAAAAATATATAGTTTGTGTGGGGTATTTCTAAGTTTCAGAGCCGTTTCCTTTGAAAAAGTGTAAGACTGTTAAAATTACAGAGCACTTTGATTTCATTCTTGTAACTACACTTGTGCATGCGTCCCATTTGAGCTAGTTGGTGGCCACGTCTCTGTGTGCACCCACACATATGGCATACCATTTGATGCAGGATATGTGGGAGATGGACATTTAGTGGGTTTTTTGCTTGTCAAAAGGATTTAGGTAGGATTTCAACCCTTGAATCATCTTATTTTATTTTTCACAAAACCTCCTAAAAACACAGAGTTCTTTGGATCACTGGGTCTGGAATTCTTCATGTATGTATGAAAGCATGGCATCGTAACGTAGCTGAAGGTTTGTAGATTCCAAAAATATATAGTTTGTGGGGGGAATATCTATCTATCTATCTATCTATCTATCTATCTATCTATCTATCTATCTATCTCTCTCTCTCTCTCTCTCTCTCTCTCTCTCTCTCTCTCTCTCTATCTATCTATTATCTATCTATCTATCTATCTATTCTCTATCTATCCATCCATCCATCTATTTATTATCAATCTATCTCTATCTATCTATCTATCTATCTATCCATGGTGTCAGGTCACCTTTGCAGTTCCACGGCTGCTGCCTTCCTCTGCACACAGAGCACGCCACGGCGGATGGTCCCATCGAGTAACGTCAGACGTCACTGCGTGATGAGGTCAACTTCATGTGGGGGCCATACGCGGAAGTGATAGGTAGGTGCTTCCTCATTCTCTATCCGGCGCTGGGGAGGGTGAGAGCGGGTAAGGGGGGTTTTGAGAGGGAGCGTAAAGGTGGGTACACACGCTACCAATCTGTCCAAGATGACAGACGGAATCTAAAAAGATTCCGCCTGCCGTCTTTGAAAGATAGGAGCGCAACACAGTCATGAGCGTTCTCCCTATAGAAAGTATAGGGAGATCGTTCGTGACTGTCATTATGGACTGCAATTTATTATTGTCTACATATTATTGTTTGTGACGGTCATTATGACTACCATCGGGGACCCCCTTGGGCCTCCTTTTATTGGGAGTGGGAGCAGCAAGGTTGCCCTTTAATTTTCTGTCCAGATAAACCTGAAAAACCTGCAGCACCGTGGATCTTAACACTCATCACCCTCAACACTGCACCCAAACATTATAGAAATAATGGTGGGAGCTGCAGGTGGTCAGTATTGTTTCTGATATGGGGGTAAATCCCGATGTTTGGTACTGCCCCATTGACAAGCCAAGGGGGGGGGGGGGGGGCGGTTTGTATGTCTATCCGACATGTAAATAGTGGTCTGAGGGTGTCATCCTTGGGCAGAGGCCATGCTGATCCTCTCTGGATCGGTCCGGGAAAAGGTTCGGGGCCGCCAAAGAATCAATTTTTCCAATTGTTATTTATAGTCCCACATTTCTCTTAGGGAGACTTGTCATTCACCAGTCCATCTTACTAAATCCCTTCACCTACGTGCATAGCTGAGTTAGCCACAACTACTCCTAAGGGTTTATACGGCCCCGGCGTTGTGATTTACCTACGCAAATGGCGCAAAATACCCACCTCTACCCCATATGTAAATATGAAAATGACCGACTGGCGCCCAGCTACAAGCAGCAACAAAACAAAAAAGAATCCGAAGTCATCGGCGAGCGTGTCCGTCCCGCCTCGTGTTCAGCCACATCGAGTGGAGTTGTGTGACTTGTAGCCCTGGCACATTTTGGATGTATTTCCTTACTGTTCTTTCAGTCTACTGCCTGTCCTCTAGAGATATTGACAAAGTTCTTCTGTGACAGACAAGTAGCCTGACACCGACTGTAGACTTGTATCTAGGGTTACTCCCTTCTCCCAGCTATAAGGTTTACTTTGATGTCACTATTACAATGCATTATGGCTGATGCACATAAGAGGATTGTATATATTTATTTTAAATGTTTTTAATTGTGTTTGGAGCTCTGTTTGATATTACAATGCCCCTGTTCATATTAAAGGATTTTTATACTTACTATTAGAGTGTGCAGGACTGTTATTAGGGATCTTTCATCCTCTCTATTATCATCTACATTTATCCCTACCTAGCACCTCTTACTAGCTATCATTTATAGTACTAGTGCCCTATCTTCCCTCTTTATTATACAAGCAGCAACAAGGAATTCATGGGATCACGCAATGCTCATTACCTACCAACAGGGGGAGATTCCATTATGGCTCAAATCAGTGTAAGACCTACGCTAACCCCAAGTAATTTCTAGCGGGTTAACATGGGTTTTACACGGATTTCAGGGCACAGTGCCCTTTCCAAATGTTTTTGGAAATAGCGCTGTGGTACCGACACAAACCCTCTTCGGTTAAGTTTAATGCGAAACTTAATGGGGTTTTCTGGGGAGGTTTTAATTCCACGCAACTTCTTTCCTTTATGTCATCCCACAATGCAATACCAGACGTAATCCTATTTATGTCTGGTATTGTATGGTGGGAGCGCGCAAATGTACCTAGCGCAAAGGGCGATCATATTGAATCTCCCTGCAAATTGTCAAATCATAATCATGATACTTTCTCCTCAGCCTCACTGTCTGGGGAATTGCTAAAGAGAAATCAAGTAAAGAGATGTAAAAAAAGGCCACAGTATGTGAAAACCCAGACAATCACGTCACTCCAGGATTTGAATACCCAGCCAATCGGACCACTCCAGATGTGATGACTTAGCCCATCAGATCACTCCAGATGTAACTGCCCAGCCCATCAGAACCCTCAAGGATTTGAATACCCAGCCAATCGGATCACTCAAGGTGTGGATACCCAGCCAATCAGGTGACAAGCAGGCAAGTGGATGGGGAGAGTGGGTAAGCGGGTAATAATGGATGTGAGGGTGAGAGCGGGTAAGGGGGGTTTTGAGAGGGAAGATAAAGGTGGTCCCTATAGAAAGTATAGGGCGATCGTTCATGACTGTTATTATGGACTGCATTTTACATATTATTATTTGTGAGTTTTACACAGATTTCAGGGCACAGCGCCCTTTCCAAATGTTTTTGGAAATAGCACTGTGCTACCGACACAAGCCCCCTTTGGTTCAGTTTAGCGTGAAACTTAACGGGGTTCTGTGGGAGGGCTTTAATCCCACGCAACCGGAACTTCTTTCCTTTACGCCATCCTCACAATGCAATACCAGAAGTAATACCATTTACGTTTTCGAATCTTCAAATTTTCGAAATTTCTGGAACAGAACGAAACTCAACAGTTTAGAACATCTCTACCCACCACTAAACCCAAAATATATAGTCAGCAGTTTATTGGATGCATTACTACGATCTCCAGGCTGTATATGGGCAATTAACCAATATTTTTTCCTTTAAGATTAGTTGGAAAATATTAAGACAGCCAATACAATCGTACAATCTGCAGATTGTACAACTGTGATTGTAGCGTCTATGGCCACAGTAAACAGATATTAAAATATAATTAATGCCTCCATTCTGGTAAAGTAAATTTCCCTTCATTGGGCAGCTGGAGTGTTGCCACTAAATCTTTAAAATGTTAAATGTTAACCATTGGAAAATTAAAGGCAGCAATGCATTGCACTGGTTTGCTGCCATATCTTCCTATTTAGCTATTTGATGCATGTCTTTGAAGGTCCCCAACCCTTCCGTTTAAAAACACACATATATATAAAATGATCATGCTAAAAGGCATAATGCAGGCTGCATGGATTTCAGTGTAGCCATACAGCATTTGTTTAAAGTAGTGCTTAAAGGGACAGTTCAGTGAAAATTATCAATATTTGGTAAGTTGTTAGTTTGTGTAATGCATACTTAGTTATTCTACATATTCTCTTCCATTTTGAAAAATCAGTTGATTTCATACCCTTTGCTGTTCCCGGCTGTTGACATTAGTGAGCTGACATTTCAGGTTCTAACGGTCCTTCTTCTTCCCAGGATGCACCACATCCTTGGAATGTTCCTAACAGTAATTTCTACTGATTGGCTGTTGGATGGGTCAAAGATGCTCAGATCTCTACTGAGCAACTGAATCAACCCAGGCGCTGGGTCAAGGGCAAGGCCATAACGGTCCCTAATAGGGGTCCTGCAAACAGGAAGTCAGTATTTTGGTTGCAGTTATTTTTAAACAGACAAAATGCTGAATTGGCAGATGAAGGTCATTGGGATGAAAAAATACTGCTCTTTTTTCTGAAAAGTACATGTATTTGCACTGAACTTCCCCTTTAACCTTGGAGCATGTAGATTTCATGTGTTAAGTTTTAAGGGCAAAAAAACCCTCCCCCATTCAAAAAACCCCAAGGAAAAGCTTATTTCCCAAGGTGGCGGTTATGAGTGCCAGGCGAAGAGTACTTTGCATTATCCCTAGTGCAAACTTACAGTATTTCCCTGCTGGATCAATCTATTGGGTCAGGTGAATGCTCCATTTACCAGCAGCCTAAATGCTTTACAAAAGGATTCAATGCAAATAAAAGTGCAACAATTTATTCTGTAATTTGGCCTTTAAATAAACTGTCCAGAGATCAATAAACTTCCTATTGTTACCATTTCTGGTAAATATTAGTAATATTTAATCATTATTTATTTGCTGTGATTTTCTAGATAGTCAACCAGTTTGTAGGACCCAGAGGAGTCCAGTGGGGTCAGGGGACAGAGGTGCCTTACAGCATGTGCTTGTTTGCCAGATTGGGCTATTTTAGGAGTCCCCTTAGTCAGGGGAATAGAAGCCACACACTGTTCACGCTAGGACTGCACTGCCTGGGAGATGTCAGTCTATCTGGGAGGCTTAGGGAAGGACTGAGCACTGGGTACAGAAGAACCAGGGACATGGAAACCTTGTGCCCCCCTGATATTGACAGGGCTTCAGAGATCTCCCTGGGGCTGGAGGATGAAGCCCCCCTGGAAACCTCCCTGGACCCAGAGGAAACAGAGCAGCTTACAGAAAGGTAAAGCATTCCCTTGTCTTCTACTTTTACAGAGTTATATTTGCCTATGGGAATTGTAATAAGGGACTGCACCACACTATAGCAGGGGAAGACTGAGGCCCCTTATTTCTTAATTATTGTCCCTTAACGGGGGCGCAAGCTGTACAGTCAGTTCAGACCCCCCTGCATAGAGCTGGATTTTAATATGTATCTAGGAGTAATAATGTTTATTCTTCAGCAGTGACCAGCACAGTCTGTTATTTCAGACCTCAGTCTGGCTGCAGAGAGGGAGTTCTATTTAAAGAGGCAGCAGGGAGGATGACAGCTGAAAGCCATGGAGTTCCAGTTTAGCCCCCTCCTGTCCTTGTTTGGCACTTCATACTCATCCTCTGTTCCATTTCACAGGTGTCCTGTCATTGTGCAATGTCTCCTGGAGACATAACCTTGTCCTCCTGCCGGCCTGGTTACCATATCCTCCAGTCCCTATTTCTCTCTACCCTTTTGTGTACAGAACATTTGTATAAGCAATTAACATCCCCCTTGCACCATTCCTATGCTCACTTTTATATACTGTCCATTATGTTTGTGTATATTTTCTTGGTCCCCTCTGTTTATCACATTAATTAGAATGAACTAAGTGTATCTGAAGGGTCTTGTTTTTACATTTATATATACATTGCAATAAGACATGATTAGTGGGGTATATCTAACCTGTGCCAGCTCATGTTGCCTGTGTAGTGGATGAACATTCGAACGCTGGAGCAGAATTTGACGTTGTTATATACACCATAACCCAGTGATCCCTGTGGTAACATTATACTACCCAAATAGTGGTCACTCTGACCCCATGGCTACCACATCATCCTTAGACATCATCTACAGGAGTCAGTCAGTTATTCAAAGACTTTTAACAAATGAATATTGATACACATTCAGTAAATATTTGAAGGATTTTATATATACATATATATATCATTGTCCTCAAATGAATAAATGTCCAATGTTGCACAACCTTGAATAGAGATAAAAGATCTCAGAGTGAACCTTTTTTTACTGGATATTGCCATGTTGGTAACACTGGGCACACTTTTGCTCGTATATATAAATGTAGGTGCAAGTGGGATTATATCTCTGCAACTAGGGTGGAGAGTGCAATTTTTACTATGGTAAGAGAACTGGTGTACACTTACCACACACATTTTAGTCACACCCAGTAGATGTTAAGGGCTAGGTCACACTGGCACGATTTTCACATGCTAACAGACCACAAGAGTGTGAGACATTGCATTAAAATGTAGGTGGCCACACTGTGTGCACTTTGCTGCAATCCGGTTTTGGAATGCATGTGTTACCCATATTTTGTGCAGATCGCATGCATAATGGAATATTGGCTAAATTGCTGCACAAATGGACTGTGACACACTGTATTGCAATTGCACTTTCCATGCACATTACCATCAATTGAAAGTGTGGTCGCAGCCTTAATGAGTAATAATGTAGAGACCCGCATAGCATGCACACTTTCCATTTTATGTCTGCAATAAAGTAGTCCCTTTCATACATGCATTGAAAGAAACAAGTAAATTGCACAACAGTCACACAATATTTCATCTTAGTATTAAAAGAGGCTGGTAAAGGGTTAATTCTATTGCTCCTTTATTGTGGTCGAATTAATTTTGCTATCAGTGGTATTTGATGTTACGTATGGTATTTCATTTTCTATTATTTTTTTGACCATTTTGGTATTTCGATACCACCCAGTAACAGCCTATTGACGTCAATGGCCCAGTACCAGGCAGTATTGAAATACCAACCGGTATCGATCTTGAAAATTAACACTGCAACACTAGTCAAACATTACCAACCAATCAGATGTTATATAACTTCACAAACCCAGTAAAATATAATATCTGATTGGTTGTGCAAATTAATATCATGGGCAAAACTTTTACACCTCTTTATATAAGTCTGATAATGTATAATTCACAAATTATCACATCACCACAACACCTACAAACCTACAAATACAAATTTCAGATGATGTTAATTCACATCCGATTATTTAATCAACAAACAGGTCTTAGGTTCATCACTGCGAACATGTTAATGGAAGTTTTGTTGGGTTGCAAATCTCAGTACATCTCCCTTATTGTGCATTGTTTTTATATTTAGCACACATCCTGACATTTTTGACCCTTAGTAGACTGGAATATCAGGATTTATAAATGTGATCTGTTCTATTGCATGCCTTCCATGATTTTGAGCCAATCAGGATAGAGAGGATACTTGCACCAAAACTCAGAGAGATCCATGAGTTAAAAATGCCCCTTTTGTTAAAAGTAAGTCGTAGACATTAAATCAGGGTAATTCAATAAAAGTTCTTATCGTTTAAAATGGTGCTAATTTTGCCCCAACCAATCAGATGTTAGCTTTCAAATGTTAAATAAGATCTGATTGGTTGAGGCAAAATTAGCACCTTTTTTAATGATAAGAACTTTTATTGAATCCAAATGTCTCGGAATCTCCTGAAACTTAGGAAGTCCAGGGCTACATCTCTCCAGTTTAACTGCAGTCTAAAGGAGTTGAGAGCTGGTTGTAGACTAGGCACCACTGGTTTATGTTATTCTGCCTTCCTGCGTTGCCTTCTGTTCTCGAAGTCTGGCACTCTATGATCCCACATGGTTCTAAAATTAACACAGGATTAGCTGCTGAAATGATAGAGAATCGGATTCAGTTAGCTGCCATTGACTGTGCTAATCCTTCAGATCTGCACGTTGGAAGGTATGAATAATGCAGTTAGGAAGGTGTAAAGTTTATTCCTGCCACTGGGCTTACAATGTTACAGCCTCACCTTGTGATGAAAACAGTTGGTGTTTATTCTGTTGTAAACACAGCTGAGTTCCTATTGTTTCCAAAAACATGAGGTTGGAATTCTGGGGGATTCACATAACATTTGGTTCGGAAGTAGAAAGTAACAGCCAGTACAAATGTTGCACTCATTTTGATTTCTATAAATTTTTTTGTCTGCTTTAGGATAAATATCTGTGTACATAAATGAAAATGACCAGGAAGCCCTCTGGATGAATGACTAGATAGCAGTCATGTGACTGGTGACCACACGTCTGTTTTTTCAGTTTGGTTGTACACACAATAGCAGATCATATCTCCCAGTGATAATACAATGAATGAGATACATCCTGCAAAGGGATCTACAGACATCCAAAAAATGATTTTCACATTGCTAGAGCCGAGCCAAACAGTAGAACATAGTAAATTATTTACATTCTTCCTAACATAAAGTAGGCAGGATCGCTTGCTGGAGTCACATTGTGCTGTTGCAGCTGTCTGGGCGGGTTAGACCTTATAGTTGAACATGCAGTGTTAGACCAACAGAAATGAATGGGGGAATTACCAGTTACTCAGGACCCCAATAGCTGATAAACTTGGATAGAAAAATTAGATCACCAGACTCGCTTGGATAAAGTAAATTAATTGCTAACATTTTGCAGAGGATAAGATAGCAATCTAGTCTCGTACATGTTGGATTGCTGCAGCCTTAAGGTGGCTATACACATCAGATTTCCACCCGAATGTGCCGACATATCACAATGGTATCTGTTGGCTTAGTGTTATGGGAACTGCACATATGGGCCTGACCGATCGCCCATACATGGTATGGGGATCGGTTGGCCATGTGGCTATACATAGGGCAATGGTATTGTCTCTCTTTACCTAAAGTAAAGGGAGCCGATACTGACAGATGGGAATTTTCTGTCTTTCCCGACCGACCGTAATGCCAACCATGGACGTTCAGCGGCATTATGGTTGACCATTTTTGACCCCTACACATTGCCGATATTCAGTAAATCCCGTCTGCCCATCACTATATAATATCCCTAATGTGTCTGGCCACATTTAAACCCTCCTTTTAGGAACACACAGCCCATAAAGTTACAAGTTAACATCCCTAGAATTACTTATTATGCAGCTTACTTGTTTTGATCTATTAAGCACTAGAGAGCAGGTGAAATGTATTATGTACAGATCTATTTTTTTAAAATATTTTTTGTGAGTCAACTGAAAGATAGTGTCTTGTTATAAATAATTCTGCTAGAATAAATACTGGACTTATGATCTTATGATCTATCCTTATATGTTTCATTTTAGTTTAAAAGAGGTTGTCCAAAACGAAGATGTGAAACCCAAATTGCAGTGCCTAATGTCAAGTCCATCATTCTCAATGGTCACGGTTCAGTGTGAGGACAGCGGCATTCACTGGGAAACGAGTTCAAGTCGATGTTCAACGCCGTGGGCATCTGAAGCCAGCACAACCTCTGATGTGTACAGCATGGAGAGTTCGGGATCAGTCCCTGGTAAAGTTATATTTATCATGGATGAGGGAAAAATGCTCAGGAAAAAACACAGATCATCATCATCCTCTGGGCAACAGCGCCATCCTTCCTATACTAAAAGAAATACCGATCCTTTAAAAAGTGGGACTCCAGAGAACGTGGGTGAAGCCTTTAAACAAGCCCTGGAAAAAGCTAAAGGTAACTAAGTTTTAACACACGGATAAAATAAAACCTAAATCACATCTCTAGATAAAATTTGTGAGAAGTTATTGCTGGAAAGATTCAGCAATATTACTTCCTGCATGAACACTTCCTGTTTTCAGCCATGTGACCAGCCTCTGCCTGCATTAATAGGCTCCCCATCTCAACTGTCAATTTCCCCCCCAGGTACTTCCTGTTTTCCCCAGCATTAAGGGCTAGGCCACACTAGTGTGTTTTTTCTGCGTTTTGCGATCCGTTTCCATTTTATGATCTGCAAAGCCATTTTATTTATAATGTAAATCGCAGGAAGTAGGACCCACTGTATATGCTGCGATCCGTTGCGATTTTAGAACGCATGCGATCACCATTTTTGGTCCGTTTTTGTCAAAATCGCACTTAATACAAGTCTATGGAAGTGCATAAAAAAAGCGGACAGAAGCGGACACAATAACTATGACATGCGTTTTTTTATGTAAACGCAAATGCATGTAAAAGCAGACACAAGCGGATGGCAAAAGTGGACAGAAACGCATAGCGATTTTTTTGTGCGTCATAATGTGGCCTCAGCCTAAGTCTTAACTAAGCATGCTTCTCCCCCGGGGCAGAGGGGCGGGGCAGAGATCAGGTGATGTCACTCAACCTACTGGAAGCAGGAAGTTTGAACCTTTACCCCCAATGTAATTTCTCACAGGCTCCAGTCAGAGATGTGATCTAGGGCTCATTGTAAAGGAAATACTGCAGGCTTTTATTTAACCCTACCTTATAGTACTGGGTCTGTAACGACCCAGTGGTGAGCACTCAATGCCATAATAAAAACATTAGGTACAGGGGCTAAACTAGGAATCACTGGGCCCCCAAGCAAATCTATGATGGGGCCCCCCTCCTTGCTTCATATACAGCGTTTTTCTGTGGTGGAGTTTGTATTTGATATAGGGAAAGTAAAATGGTGGCTCCTGGGCTGCTCCTTTGGTAGTTACGCCCCTGGAATATTGCGCTACTATGTAACAAGAAACTGAACATGTTCTGTAGGGAGGCAGTATGCTGGCGCGCCTTATATTACATGTAGGATGAGCACTACAATTTGTTTTGCAAATCCTCCCAGTATGTCTAATGTATAGGGCACCTACCATTTTAAATATAGAGTTCCATGGTGATTTCTAATTTCCAAAAATGTCTACATTACCTACTGTGTTTTGTTAGTTTAAAGGGCATGTTTTCACCTTACACAAACATTTGTAACCAGATTAACCACCTTCCAAAGCCCAGTTCAACCTTGAACTCCTCTAGTCCAGGCCCTGAAAGTGATATCACAGCAAATGACTTGTAATGGCAGCACTGCTCCTCGTCTGCTTCATTGCTGCGTGAGCTCACAAAGTTATAATGAGGCAGAAGAGAGCAGAAAGGCAGCGGAAGAGTTCAATGTAAGATATATGGACTCAGGAGCGACGTGGAGAAATGTAAGTATTGCAAATACTAGGTTTGGGGGTGATAAGTTTGTGTGTGGGTGAACATGTCCTTTAAGGATTAGCGGTAAAATACTGACAACGATCAATATATCATGGCCGCATTGTTATTTTTCATGGCTGCATTCTAAAATAAGAAGTCTAGAAGTCATCACAGCTCTTAGCAGAGCAGGAACTGTTTCCTCTATATCATGCAAACACACAGCTCTGCAGAACTGTGCACACAGGATAATATGGAAAGCATGCAGAAATCTGTCTGAATATAGATCTGCCCTATGGTATTTAGGGCATGCAATTTCATATTGCATCAGTCGACTGTTGACAAAAGCATTGTGGGAAAATTGGCAGGACCTGCCTCTCATTGATCAGCAACGATTTCCTGGATTGTTCAACAGGGCATCATGCAAGGTTCCCTATGCAGGAGAAAAAGAGTTACCCAGTACTAGACTGACCCCAACACCCTAAAATTCACTAGTGTTACGTACTAGTTCTTGCAAAGAGAATTTACTTTAAAGGAGAACTAAATATAATATAATAAAGGGCATGTCTATCCACCATAAAAAAATCTATAACGCCCCCCCCCCAACCCTAAGACCTGACCTGGCAGACATTCCAGAAGCCTAATCTTCTGTCCCCATCTCCAAATCCTTTGTCTTCTTTTTGGTAGCAACAGTTAATCATGGCCGCTGACTGGCTGTTACTGACTAAGCCACCTACTCTGAGCATGTGTAAAGCTTGTGTGAGGAGATGTAAACTTTGAAAGAAAGATCGAATATTGCTCTTCAGAAATATCTATATTGCAGTCTTGAGATTTGGGGGCTGGGAAAGGTAAGTATAGACTTTCGTGTGGGGGTGGACATGCCCTATAACTTTTGGATTGCTGCCTTAAACTTCTCATAAGTTAATATTTGATGAGCTACTTACTATCATTCTTGTCATCGATCTGCATAAAGGAAGGGGTGTCACCGGAAGTCCTGCCCATGCTCAGCAGCTGAAGGAAGAGGGTGCTGATCTGCACACACCCAGGACCGATGGAGGAATGTTAGCCAGAGAAGTTCAGGTGGCCACACACATGAAGATGGCAATTGTACAATCCAGATATTGTACAATAATCGTATCATGTGTGGTAACCGATCAAGATATCGGTTCAATTTTTCTTAATTAGACTGGAAAATTATTATTGGTCCAATGATGTTTATACAGTATAATTACTTTAATTACTTTAAAATTGTATATTTTCTTCTATTGATCTATTGAAAATCAAAGGGTGGGGTTACTAAAAAAATATTAGGGCTAGTATTTTTAAAGGATTGCTATCAGTAATGAGAGAAAAAAACATCGCTAGTATTGGATGTGACCGCGGAAATGCTTTTTAGTAAGAATTTGCACTTTAGTGATGTATGTGTATATTATTATTACATTGATCTTTGCTTTATATTCATGTTTTATACTTTTCCACCAGTATTTGGTGATAATATATGTGCAGTAATGGATGCTATCTGCTGTTAGTGAGTCAGGGGATGTCTATGTCTCCTGACTCAAGATTTATGAAATTAATAGTAAGATTAACAGTGTATGGAGCCACCATGTTTCTTTTTAAACCACGGTGAGAATTACTGACTGGTATACGCACGTTGACATCAATCTGGACTGATACAGGTCAGTGTAATAATAACAGCTGGTATAGATATTTTTGGTGATAATTTTGACTGGTTAAAAAAGTATCCAAATGAAAATAAAGGATTAGTGAAACATAAGGCTCAATTTAATAATAAAAATAAATACATTTAGATGGATTTTCAGGAATATACTTTAAAAAATTCAAAACCCAATTAACACCCCATCTAACAAACATGTTTAACTGTTTTTTGAAAGGAGAACATATGCCACCATAAATGAACATAGCACACATCACACTGCTACCAAAACCAGGTAAACCAACTACAGAACCACAAAATTATAGACCGATATCCCTCATTAACCAGGATAAAAAAATTTTTTTAAACAAAATATTAGCAACAAGACTGAACCCATATATGCCACTCTTAATACATAACGATCAAGTAGGCTTCATCCAGGGAAGACAGGCATCAGACAATATTAGGAGAATATACAATATAATAGCCTATTTAAATTAAAAAAACACACAAAGCTGCATAATGACGCTAGATATAGAAAAAGCTTTCGACAGTCTGAACTGGCAATATATGAAAGAAACACTATTGGCTTTCCATTTCCCACAAACATTTCTAAATATAGTATAGTATAGTATAGTATTTGAGGTTGAATAAAGACATACGTCCATCCAGTTCAACCCATCTAGCAATATCCTCATTTCCTGCCTAACTGTTGATCCACAGGAAGGCAAAAAAACCCACCAAATTTATGAAGGGGGAAAAAATTCCTTCCTGATTCCAAGTGGCAATCGGAAATTTTCCCTGCATCAACTCTACTTTATGTATCAATACCAGTAACTTGTAACATTCCTTGTTTGCAGAAACTCATCCAGCTTTTTTTTTTAAACTGACCAATGAACCTGCCATAACAATGTCCACTGGAAGACAGTTCCATAGCTTTACTGTTCTCACAGTGAAAAACCCTTTCCGAGCTTGAAGCCTAAACCTTTTTTCTTCAAGTCTTAAGGGATGTCCTCGTGTCCTCTAACATGCTCTATTGGTGAACAATGCCTCAGATAGTTTATTGTATGGTCCGTTAATGTATTTATACACAGTAATCATATCCCCACGCAAGCACCTTTTCTCCAGCGTACATAATTGTAACTTTTCCAGTCTCTCTTCATATGCAAGCTCCCCCAACCCCCTTATTAATTTAGTTGCCCTGAGGCTTCTCTGAACCCTAATAGTAGGCTTCTCTGAATATATATAGAAGCCTACTACAATAACCCAAAGGCCATACTGAAACTAACATCTACAGAACCCAAATCAATAAATATAGAAAGGGGCACCCGGCAAGGGTGTCCCCTATCACCATTGCTATTTGTTCTAGCAATGGAACCAATAGCACAAGCCATTCGCACCAATAACACCATAAAAGGCATCACAATTGCAGATAAAGAATATAAAATCAGCATGTTCGCAGATACAGCTTTAACCCTTGCATCCCCATTTATAGCACTTCCAAATTTATTCAGTCTCATACAAAAAATCTCAACAACCACGGGCCTGAAAATCAATCAGGACAAAGCAGAAATTATGGGAATAAACTTAACTGCACAACAAAAAAAGTTAATAACCCTCAATTTTAATCTGAAATGGAAAGATGAGGGATTGAAATATTTGGGAGTCCAGATAACACCTACATACGAAACCACATACCAACACAACATCCCACCCATACTCGCCAAAATATAATCAGATTTATTAAAATGGAACAAATAACAAATATCTTGGATAGGAAGGATCAACACCGTCAAAAGAAATATTCTACCCCGCCTACTTTACCAATTTAGATGCCTACCTATAAAGATTACAAAAGCATGATTAAACTCTATACAAAATCAAATTATAAAATTCATTTGGCAAAACAAGAAACCTAGAATAGCCAAAACTATTTTATACAAGCCAAAATCACAGGGAGGTATTGGGGGTCCCAAATCTGTACAAATATTATTTAGCAGCTCAACTTGGTTATATGGCACAAAGCAATAAATATCCCAAGATGGTTGGAATTGGAATCCGATCTAGCAAATCCTCTAACACTAGATTCAATAGCACGGATACCACATTCCCCTAGAATTAATACGCCCACAATTAGCCCGTGTACACAAAACACACTGAAACTATGGCATAGAACCAAAAATAAATACAACTGGATCTCAACACCATCACTAATGCCCACTATTACACAGGACCCAGCCTTTATAGCAGCATACCATGATAAAGGGTACACATGGTGGACAGACACAGGCATCTATAAACTGATACACTTTTACAATAACGGCTCAGGAATAGACATTAACCAACTAAAGAGTAAATTTGCAATACCACCTAGACGCTACTTTCAATACATACAAATTACAGCATATATAAACAAAATAATGAAAACCAGAGGAACTAAACCTGCCCTCACAAATTTCGAGAATTTCTGTCTCAAACAAACATCCACCAGGAATAAACTATCATTAATCTATCTCTGGCAATATGAAGATAAGCAGACAGATAAATATAACTTCCAAGCTGCGTGGGAGGCTGACCTGGAGGTAGGGATCACCTCAGAGCAATGGAGTGAAACATATGAAAATCTAAATAGAGGGAGCCTAAACGTAGCACTAAGGGAAACATCCCTAAAAGTTATGTACAGAACATATAAAGTACCTGCATTACTAGCAAAGATTTTTCCAGCAATAACCCCAAAGTGTTTTTCATATATGGTGGAAATGTAGACTAGTCCAAAAATTGTGGAAAGATGTTTTTAAAATTATATCTAAAATATTCTGTAGACAAATTGAACCTTCTCCACTGGGACATTATATACCAGAACTTAATAGACAAAGCAATAAACTAATACAATATATTATACTGGCAACCAAAATACACATCGGAGCACAATGGAGAAAACAATCATTAGAATTAACAAAGATAATAAGCAGAACCAACAATATAATGATAGTATAGTATAGTATAGTATAGTATTTGAGGTTGAATAAAGACATACGTCCATCCAGTCCAACCCATCTAGCAATATCCTCATTTCCTGTCTAACTGTTGATCCAGAGGAAGGCAAAAAAACCCCACCAAATTTATGAAGGGGAAAAAATTCCTTCCTGACTCCAAGTGGCAATCGGAAATTTCCCTGGATCAACTCTACTTTATGAATCAATACCAGTAACTTGCAACATTTCTTGTTTGCAGAAACTCAGCCAGCTTTTTTTTTAAACTGACCAATGAACCTGCCATTACAACGTCCACTGGAAGACAGTTCCATAGCTTTACCGTTCTCACAGTGAAAAACCCTTTCCGAGCTTGAAGCCTAAACTTGTTCTTCAAGTCTTAAGGGATGTCCTCGTGTCCTTTGACATGTTCTATTGGTGAACAATGCCCCAGATAGTTTATTGTATGGCCCGTTAATGTATTTATACACAGTAATCATTCCCCACACAAGCGCCTTTTCTCCAGCGTACATAATTGTAACTTTTCCAGTCTCTCTTCATATTCAAGCTCCCCCAATCCCCTTATTAATTTAGTTGCCCTTCTCTGAACCCTTTCCATTTCAAAGATGTCCTTTTTGTACACAGGATTCCAAAATTGCACTGCATATTCCAAATGAGGCCTTACCAATGCTTTGTAAAGAGGGAGAATTACATTTTCCTCCCTTGAATACATACCTCGCTTTATACAAGACAATACCAAGCTGGCTCTGGCTGTTGCCGCCTGGCACTGCTTGCTACCTTTAAGTTTGTTATCCACCAAAACTCCAAGATCCCTTTCCAACAGTAAAGATGCTTGTATGAGCGGTGGAGAGTTTATCCTTAGTATAATGAGTCGTGTTAAATTTTACACTTCCCTGTCTATACCTAAAATGTTGCTTTTTTTCTTGAGTTCTTTGCTGAGACGAGCTGGAACTTTTATAATTGGGCTGGTGAACCCCCCAAACCCACCAAAAATAATGCTATGTTTTCTAAAGACTAATTTACAAAAACCTTGACAAACCATTGCGTACTATTTTTTCTGTTTTTGATTGGGCCCTTGCGGAGAGAGGAAAAAAAAATATTTGCGTGCTTGTGGCTAGTTTTTAAAAAGGATTTAGCAGTTTGGGGGCAGGACTTATGATGGAGCTGATGATGTTCAAAGCTCACAGTACTAGCAAGAGAAAAAAAAAAAAAAACCTGTTTTACTAGCTGTAACGTTGGATGAAGGCTTGCCATTTGCATTTATTCCTGGAGTCATTTTAAAGGATTTTTCAATAAAAGGCTAACTTTGAAGTTTGGAAGACCCCAGCTATTCCCTTAAAGTTAGGCAGTCAGGCAGGGCTTACGGGAAAATGGCACTATATTCTGACACTTTGTATAGCGTCGTGAGCTACGTAAAATATTAGCAAAATTTCTAAGGAGTTCTATTTAGACAACTATAGGGGATATGTTATAAAAGCTAGTGCCATTTATCGTTCATTGGGACACAACACAGTTGTTTTCAAAACTTAGGAGGAAAAAGTTATTAATAATATACATTAATCCATAAAAAAAAAAACAGATTAAATAAAACAAAGAGAAACAATAAACAGTTTGGCGTTGCTAACGTCTGGTAGTTCCGGTGTATTACCTTCAATCGAAAACCCCAATACTAACAAGCCCCACCTATCTTTCAACCATTAGACAAGCCACCCCGTTTTGGCCGCCAGGGGCCCCACGGTTTACAGGAGGGTTAGAGGGTTGCAAAAAGCCGTAGTCAACAAAAAAAAAAAAAAAAAAAACAGAAGCGGAGGTCAGGGACAGGCATATCTACGGATAAAACAGGCAAAGGTCGGGTAAACAAGAAAAGCACAGAGAAAAAAACAAACCACGGAAGCAGAATAGTAAACTAAACAACCGCCTATTCGGGCCTGTCAGGAAGTGGAGTAAATAAACAGGAAAAACCCCCCCCAATGGGAGAGTAGTGTGAAATACTAAGGGGAAGGCCAGATGGTGAGTGCATAAATTCAATAAGCCCCATGCGTCTGAATCAGATAGCACACTCCAATAAAGCTGGGTCTGGGAGGAGGAACAGAGGGTGGGGTAGGGAGAGGAGTTGCCTGCGCGGCGGGGGTTTCGCAAAAGCCACTAGGATGGCAAGAGGCGAGGGATTATGCGACACGAGAAAGAGTTTGAAAGAGTAAATATAGGGAATTGTTTGGTACTGTAAGGAAAAAAACTAATGTTATGAAGGGGGGACTTGAGTGTGCCCAGTAAGCAGACTTAATCTTTCTTCTTCCAGGTAAAAAAGAGTTGTGGTGGACTTCTATATTTCTAGTAAATGAACCTGTTGTAAATCACAAAAAAACAGGCTGTGAAAAAGGCGTTAAATAAGTTGTTTTTTTTCCCTCTCTTTCTGGCTCTTGACACTAATTGGTGTGGGGGGTTGGGGCCTATCAGTGTTAAATAGGATTACAGGGTGTTGGGCCTGTGGTTTGGAATACCTAAAACAAAAGGTAAGGTTTCTGTGCTGTGTTAACGAACTGTGAGGTTGGGCCCTTCTTATTTAAAAAGGGACTGGGATTCAAGAGGGACATTTAAAAAAAAAAGGACAGTATTGAAAAACAAGAAGGGCCCAATTAAAACAAGGTTTGTGCGTCACTGTGTTGGTTTTGTGGTTGTATTAAGAAGGGACAGTTTGTTGATTTCAAGACATGCCAATGTGCATCTGTGCCATGTTATGGAACCTGGGAGCAGACGTTCCGGGGAACCTATGTTGTGTTTCAGTGTGAGTGGGTTTGCCCTGTTTGAGGAAGCATGAGGGTGGAGCGTAGTCTAGGGGGCAGGGCTTGCAGTGTTGCAGGGATTGGGGCAGAAAAAAAAAAAAAGAACTGGGGGGGGTACAGGAGGAAAACTGGCTGGGGGGCCAGTATAGAGGGGGGGTGGGGAAAAAGGAGGGACAAAAAAGGGGTGAGGAAGGAGGTAGTTTTTTGTTTAGGGGTTACATTAGGGGGAGTGGGGAGGAAGAGAAGAGTAGGGGGGGCTTTTCCCGGGATTGTCCATCCCAACACCGATTTGCCGCATTTTAGGTTAAAGTTGAAGTGAGAGGAGGAACACACTCGGGGAAAATTTAGCGTGTATGGGAGGGGGTGGGCAGTACCTGAGCAACCCAGGAGGGACTGCCATCTTGATACAACAAGGAGGAGGGAACGAAGGGTCAGGAAGTGCAAGGAAGGTGGTTAGTGGTAGGGGACCCATTATAAGGAAGGATATATAGGGTTTATGTTGCGGCCCAAAGGCCAGGACCTACATGCCCAAAACGTGTTTGTGCTTGCTTGCACTGGTTGCTAGAGTTCGGCATGTGGGTGGGGATCGTTTTGTAGAGAAAGATTAATTGGGGTTGGGGCCGGGTGTTACCCGGGCGGTCTTGGGTTCCCAACAATTGGTGCCAAAATGGAAAAAGTTAGAGGTGGGAGGTCCTTAAAAAACAGGAATTTCCGAGAAACTAAGGGGGCACCAAGGATAAAAAGCCAAGGACTTTTCCAGGGTAGTGGTTTCAGGAAATAACTAACGTAGGCCACGTTGCATAGTCAGGAGACAGCGCGGCGAGGCTTAGGGAAGGCATTTAATGCGTGGGCTAAGAGGGAGTGGTGTAAAGAAAGGAAGGGGTTTGGGTTTTTTGAGAAAAAAACTGGGCAGAAATTTGCTGTCGTCGGCCTACCAGGCTTCTTTAGTAGGGAGGGTTTCACCTCACCCATGATGGTGGTTTGCAGCTGTGGCTGTTTGTAGGAGAGGGAAGGGATGCGCTGAGCGGGTTGGAGGGGAGATTTTAACATAGGTTGGGGGGGGGGGGATTAGCAGTATCCACCTGGGATAGATAGTCCAGGAGGGAAAAAAGCAGGGTTTGTAGATAGGCCAGTTGGTGCGGAAGGGAGGGTGGGGTAGAATTACGGGGGATAGGGAGGAAATGGGATTAAAAGTGTACAAATTAAATACAGGATTCATAATCTAAAAGTGTATGTTTGCCAAATGCGAGAAGGCCTGGGGGGGAACAAAAGGAAATGGGGTGAAGTGGAAAAATTGATGGCATTGAATAAAAAAGATGATGTAATAGGTAGTAATGGTTAGCAAGAAACGTGGTTGAAACCAGTTCTCAGGACTGGGCGTAATTGTAAATATAGAGGGATATGGCCTTGTTTTTAGGCAGGAGGGGGGACAGGAAAAAAAAGGAAAAAGGGGGGGAGGAGTAGTGTGTTTATGTTAAAAAAAGAATAGTGACAAGGCCAAAATTGGGGGGGGGAATAAGGGGCAAACAGGAAAGGGATGGGTAAAATTGGTTCCATTTTTTTGTGGGGTGTCTGCTAAAGCGCCAAAATGGGCTAGCCAAGAGAGGGGAAGGGTGATGTCAACTTTTTTCAATATTGCAGTTGGCAAGGGTGCAAGTTGGGGGAGTGTGCTCATTATGGGGGAACTTCAATTACCCTGTAACATTGAATTGGTGTGGTAGAAAACAAAACTGCCATCACAGGAAAAAAGGCGATGAGGTCCTGAATTTGCTTGCAGATAATTTTCCTCTCCACAAATAAAGTTAAAAAGGACGATCCTCTGCCACTCGTCCACACGTTGCGGTTGGTGCTAAGCCCTCAAGATAATCCAAAACCCTTTAATGCGATACTATATAGACTGGAAAACGGTTTAAGAAAAAGCGAGGGGTCGCACTCCCAAAAACCCAAAACTTGAATTTATTGTTAGAACAAACCAAACATTATATTCCACAAACGTTTCGCGGGGGGGAAAAACTTGTGTTCCCCCTTAAACGTTGTGATATATGTGTGGTTCTACAATAAATTTTCAAAGGTTGGTTTGGGAGAGCGACCACGCTTTCTTACCGTTTTCTAAAATTTTCTCTCAACAGGTGGTTGAGGGGTCCTTACTAGAAAAAGGAGCCTTTCTGTGGGATACTGGTATATCTAAACATTGTGGGGAGCAATTATAGATATAAAGGTATAACCTGGGGAGGGCTTAGGGGAATAGTGACCATTGAAATAGGTGGCATTTTGGGGACTTTTGTTATCGAAAGGGAAAAAGTTGCACTGGTTTAAACAAAGACATTTTAATTTTTCAGGGGAAAGCAATTTTTCCCCAGGTTAAAAAGGCAAGCTCTACAGAGATGTTCAAATGGGGATAATGTATTATCAGGTAAGGTTGTTCGGAAATAGAACGGTTGGGCACGGTTCAAGGGGATTTTAAGCATTTTTTTCACAGTCTAAAGATTTATACCCATGGGAATAAAATGTAAAAACAAATTAAAATCCAGCGGCCCATGTGGCTGAATTCTGAGTAACGAGGCCAAATGGTAATGAAGGTTCTTTAAAAAAAGGCCAATTCAAAACCTTTAGGCAAGAGGGAACAGGGGAACAAAAAAAGGCCTTTAGGGAGTATAAAAAAACATGTAAAGAGGTGTAAAAGAAAAGCAATTCAAAATGGCCTAAAAATTAATAATGAAGTTAGGATAGGCTGAAGAACAAGCAAATTCACTAACCGCTAAAAACATTTTTTGAAAGTAATTAAATATTAAAGGAAAGATAGGATGGACTGAGGAATTGTGCCCACATAATATAATGGAGGATTTGTTAAGTTAGTGACGGAAAGGGATGGCGATAAAGCAAAATGTCTTGAATAATTTTTTTCCCTCTGTATACAATATAGAAGTCAAGTACAGATATCATAGAGTATAGTAGCAATAAGGTATACAAGATTAAGTTCACTTGGTTAACCGAGGATATGGTACAGAAAGAAATAAAATAAGGTTAATATTAATAAATCTCCTGGACCGGATAAATACATCCTCGGGTACTTAAGGAGCTAAGTTCAGTTTTATCTAGGCCATTGTTCTTATTTTTGCTGATTCCCTCATGTCCGGTGGTGTGCCTCTGGATTGGAAAAAGGCTGATGTTTTTCAATATTCAAAAAGGGTAGTTGTTCACAGCCGGGTAATTACAGGCCTGTAAGTTTAACTTCAGTGGTGGGGAAGATCTGGAAAGTTTAATAAGGGAACAATGTTCTAAGAGTATGTTTCAAGGACTGACATTATAAGTAGTAACCAGCTGGATTTTAGGAGGAATAGATCTTGTCAAACTAACTTGCTTGGCTTATTAGAGAGTATAGTAGAAAAGTTAGCTTAGGACTCTGGTATAGCAGTAGATGTAGTTTACTTGGATTTTTGCAAAGGCTTTTGATAACAGTCCCCCATAGGGCGACTAATGTAAGCTAAGGTCTGTTGGTTTGGGGAGGGTCACATTTGAATAGGATTTGCAGGACAGGAGTAGTTGTTATGGGCTTCATCATTATGGACTAAAGTGCTAAGTGGGGTTGCCACACGGGTTCTGTGTGGGCCGTTCTATTTAATCTATTTATTAATGATTTGGGAAGTGGGATTGTCAGCAAGGTTTCTGTGTTTGCTGAATGACACAAAACTTTGTCGACCCATTAAAAACTTCAGAGGATTGTGCAATCGTTGCAAGGGGATCTAGATAGATTTCAACATTTGGCTGCTAAGTGGCAGATGGAAATTCAATGTTGATAAATGTAAGGTGATGCATTTTGACTTACCCCGGATATGACTCGAGTATAAAAGTCAATCCGAGTATAAGTCAGTTTGGCTCGAGCGGTGCCTGTCATTTTTACCTTGCAAAATCTTTGTAAAAAAAAACTGATTGACTCGTAGTATAAGTCGGGGTGGTGAAAAGAAAATTATAACCACATACTGCCCTTCTGATTCTGTGTTGTGTTTTGAGGCTTTAGTTGCCCTTTACAGGGAAAGGCTTGAATTTCCCATACCATGAAATAGCACAATTCCCTAGTTACCAGGGTAACCTCTTTTGCCCTCCACATGTTTGGGAAATTCACAAAACCCCAGCATTCTTTGTTGTTGCGAAGTTTCAGTTTCTAAAAACAGTGGAGTGGCCCAGGTTCAGTAAAAACTTTTTCAATTAAGGCTTACCCTCA
Source organism: Hymenochirus boettgeri (assembly GCA_019447015.1). Lineage (NCBI taxonomy): Eukaryota > Metazoa > Chordata > Amphibia > Anura > Pipidae > Hymenochirus > Hymenochirus boettgeri. The sequence goes on from CM033477.1 coordinate 82,433,172, forward strand.
TCTACCCAATTCCCTGAACCCCCATATAGTAAAAGGGCCTCTGTTTTTTTTTTGACCAGTAGAAAAGGGAATCTTCACCATTATTAGTTAAAAAGGGAAAACTCTGAACCCCCATATAGTAAGAATCTGACGCAACGTAGGACCTCTCTGAACCCCAATAGTTAAAAAATGTCACCGCAAAGGAGTTGTCTTCCAAAAGACTGTTCCTTTGCCACTGTACTAGCAGCTGTTTTTTTTGCCCAAAAAAAACTGGGAAGGGGACCCTTCAGATTTACAAGAATTCAGGGCTGAGGTGAGTCCAGCAAGGGGGCCAAGAAATTAACAGGGGAAAGAAAGGGGAAAGTGACTGCAGAAGTTCGACAGCTCTTGTAAAACCTTTCATGCCAGGTTAAAACACAGCGCCAACCTACTCGGTTTTTACATCTGTTAATTGCAGATTTTTTGCCATTATTAAAATAGGACTATTTGAACTCGGAATAAGTCGAGGTTAGGTTTTCAGGCTAATTACACCTGAAAAAAATGCGAACTTATAACTCGAAAGTATAGTACGGTAAAAAATCCTTTGTGCTACTTCATTTTTACTATAAAATGGCTCTGTGTTAAGGAAGTGCCCTTGTGGAAAAGGGGATCTTGGAGTTTTGGTGGATAACAAACTTAAAGGTAGCAAGCAGTGCCAGGCGGCAACAGCCAGAGCCCAGCATTGGTATTTTCTTGCATTTAAAAGAGAGGGTATGATTTCAAGGGAGGAAAAAATGTTATTCTCCCTCTTTACAAAAGCATTGGTAAGCCCTATTGGGAATATGCAGTGCAATTTTGGAATCCTGGTGTACAAAAAGGACATTCTTGAAATGAAAGGGTTCAGAGAAGGGCAAAAAACTAAAAATTAAAAGGGGATTGGGGGGGAGGCTTGAATATGAAGAGAGACTGGAAAGTTAACAATTATGTACGCTGGCGAGAAAAGGGGCGGCTTGCGTGGGGATATTGATGTTACGTGATTAAATACATTAAAAAACGGGCACCATACAATAAAACTATCTGGGGCATTGTTCACCAATAGAAACATGTCAAAGGACACAGAGGACATCCCTTAAGACTTGAAGAAATAAGGTTAGGCTTCAAGCTCGGAAAGGGTTTTTCACTGTGTGAGAACGGTTAAAGCATTGGGAACTGTCTTCCAGTGGACGTGTTGTTATGGCAGCAGGTTCAATTGGTCAGTTCAAAAAAAAGCTGGATGAGTTTCTGCAAACAAGGAATGTTGCAAGTTATTGTAATGCATAATAAAGTAAGAGTTGAATCCAGGGAAATTTCCGGATTGCCACTTGGAGTCAGGAAGGAATTTTTTCCCCCTTCATAAATTTGGTGGGTTGTTTTTTTGCCTTCCTCTGGATCAAACTGTAGGCAGGAAATGGAGGATATTGCTAGAGGGTTGGACTGGGATGACGATGCTTTATTCAACCTCACAATTACATACTATATATACTATACAAACTGGGGGTTTGGGGGGTGTCCGGGCAATACACAATAAAATTTCAACAGGTACTTCCCCAATCCCACGAGGGGATGAAAGGGAGTCTTGCGTTTTGACCCTGTCACATCGTTGTCCGCTGATTGTATCAATTTCTATCTTCCAAAATTTTATTTACATTTTTGAAGGGCATCCACTGGTTCCCATATATCAACCCTCCACAGAAAGTGCATTGAGGAGGGCTGTTTCCATTGATTCAGTGTGGGGGGCATTGCCTGTATCCATGTGCATTCCAGTAACTTTGTTTGCTCCTAGTAAAAAAGAAGTTTTGCCAAGGGAATTAATCCTGGAATAAATTTGTTCTTTAAAGTAAAAGTGCTCTATTTCCCAAAGTAGTTACAAATTTTTAGGATCCAGGCCCACCCGTGCTTTCCCCATTTTCCATCATAAAAGGGAAACGTTAAATTTGTTTCCACAAAAAAACTGACTGCAAGGAGGGAACTTGAACGACCAGATTGAGATGGATAGAAAGTACCCGTTTTTGCACGGCAGAGAGGATTATATCCAGTTTGTATTCTGGCGATAAGTATAGGCGTGAGAGCTCTGTGGAAGTTGGGAATAATTGATTTGTTGTTTGAGGAGTTTTAGGGGAAAGGTGAACCCTATGAGCCTGTTTTCCAGAGGCCTTCGGGTCCATTCATTTCCTCCTCCAGGTGAGGCCCCAAATCTGATTCCCCAGGTAGATTTTTCTGGAAATAACAAAAGGGTTATGTGTGCTCTGAGAGAGGCCAGTGGGGTGGTAAATGTGTTAGGATAATATTAATTTGTGATGAAAAATTTTTTTGCAGTGGATTATTATATGGGGATTGTCCGAAAGCCACCGTTGGTGGAGGGGCGGGGGAAAAAACTGGGTCAGGGAAATGGGCTGTGGTGGAGGTACGAAACAAAAACAAAAACTATAATTAGGTATTGAAATTCTGTTTGCATGTTTTTTGTGCAAAATGGTGTTTTAGGCAGTTTTTTCTTAGGGACTTGCAGGAGGACCCCCACCCAATATTTATTTTACAAAAGGATTCTAAACAATGAGGGAAGTTGTTGAAATTCCTTGGGAATTTTGGGAGGGTCTGTTGCGCTGTTTTCCAGAGGCCAGAGTCCCAGCAGTTTACAGGAGGGAAAGGGCCCGGGGCCATTATTTTCTAAAAAACGCGTATTGCACTTGTTAGGTGATAACACGGGGAACTTTACGTAAAATCTTACGATAAAACAAAAATACTTAAGATTTAAAGATCCCCCCATTTTAGGAAATACCATTGCGGTAGTTACTTTACCACACGGTATTCTACGATTGTAACGGTTCGTAATTAAACAAAAAAAACGTCTTGTTTCTACGGTCGTAAAATTGTAGGGATTTGCGATCGTACATTGTACGGGACCGGGCAAGTAACTGAACTTAGCGAGTTTACCGCGAGTTTTTAAATATTTGGGCCCCCAAATTCTGTCAAGGCCTTATATCCATTATTTTTAAAGCGCGTTTTGAAAACTATGATAGGGACGGGTTACAGATGGGGTGTTTGGGGGTTTACTCTGAGGCACTTGTACATAGGTAGAAAGGGGATTTTTTTGAATATTGGCAGGTATCTGGATTGAAGGATAGGTTAAGGGGGGGAAAATCTTCTGATTCGGTTATGACTCCAAATGGAAAAAAAAAAGTTTGGAGGAGTTGTGGAAGCAAAAAAATTAATATTAGTGGTACAGCCAGGGCCCCCCAAAAATTCCAGTGGCCCTCTTAAGTGTTTGGCCCAGGAAGATGTTGCGTGAGCTCCACCCGGAACAAAAAAAGAAGTTGAGAATAGGTTGGTAAATTGTTTTAAAAATAAAATTTCAAATAAAAAAAGTAGTATTTTTAAACTTAAGCCCCATATTTTTATTAGAGTACGTTGGGGAGGAGAATCATCTTAATAAGATTTGAACTCTCCCCAATTTTACTTAGAGGGCAAATTGGGCCATATTTGAATTTTGGTATTGGGATGTGTTTTGGGAAATTGGTCGTTCAAACACATTTAATAAGATAATATTTTGGGGGAGTTATATGTGTATTATCCCGGGTTAACCAGTTTTCACAATAATTTATTTTTTTTATTTTTAGGAAAATATCTCTGTTTCTCCTGTGTATACCTAAAAACTTACAATTTTTATAAACTTGTACAAGACAAAAGGCCATTTACTAATGATAAAAGTCACTTCTGGTGTGGGAAAAACATTGGCATTTTTACCCTAATTAATTAATTGAATAAAGTCTCCCAAGGAATTGAGGGACACTGGGCATCAAAACCCTTTAAGGCCTGTACAAATATGTTGTGGTATAAAGATCTTCCAGCTCAATATTGAAACCGATGTTGTTGAATTTAGTGCCATCAGGCAGTGTTACAATTTTCCTTAAAAGGGGGGGAACTGTGGGTCTCCCAACCACAAAGTTTAATTTTAAAATGAAAGGCCCAGGTTCATACCTATAAAAAACGAGCCATCAACCACCTCTTATGTTTGATGACCAAATCCCCAAAAATATAAAGAAAAGAAAAGAAAAATCACTGATTTCAGGAAAAAGTTGGGGTGGAGGAGTTCTGAATTTTGCAGTTTCAGAAAACCCAATTTCCTTCCTCTAAAATCTTGCGGTTGGCAACATGCTCAGCGCATGGAATGAAGGGTAGGGGGGGGGTCGGATCGAGAGAGAGAACAGCCCAACAAGCCCATGCCTTTTTGTATGCCCCACACGTTTGGCGGCCTTCAAGTCGTGGGGCCCTGGGGTTCCCCCTTCCCTTGCAGCCCCCTGGTGGCCCTCCATCACGGACTTGTGGGCTCAGGGGCCAACCCTCGCGGGTCTGTGTTCTATCCCCCATGTCCCGCCCAAAGAGGAAGTGGCCCCGGATGTAGCTTGCGCAAAAAAAAAGGAACCAAATTGCCCGCCCTGTCTTCAGTAAGTGTTTTTACATGTTTTGGTGACAGGATAAACTCCCCATGCTTTTCCCCGGGGGGGGATTTCATGTGCCACAGCCATTTACGTTAAGTTTTTAAAAAAACTGTTTAAGTTTAGCTGTAAAATTCACTCTTGAATTTTTTCACTCTCCCATTGGACTTTAATGGGTCCCGAATTCGAAACTTTCGAAAAAAACTTCTGCTGAGTCGAAAGTTCAAAAAAAACGGGGGGGGACCGAACTATTATATTAGGTCGGGAACCCATCTCGAATGGGGGAAAGGGAAAATTGGAAAAAAAAAAACCCAAATTCAAAAAAAAAATGTAACAAAATAATAAAAAAATAGGGGCAAAACTTATTTATTCTAAAATTAAATCCGCACCAAAACCTATATATAAGTTTGCATTAACAAAAATTAATACGGTGACGGAAAATTGGAATAGTGGCAGGACATTTTTCAAAAGCTCTATGGGCTATTGTTTTCTTGGTTTAGGTTTACAGACAAATCCTCAAAAACAAAAGGATTGGTTCAATTGCCTTTAGAGGGGAGGAAAGCTTTTGCTCTCTTAGCGATCAAACCAATAAAAGTAAAAAAGGCAGGGAAGAAGGAAATCCTGGAGTTTTCCATACAAAAGAATGAAGGCCCATTGCATGCTCTTTCAGTTTGTGGTGCCAGGGGTCCTTCATTTTCATTGGGTATGTCTTTTTTTTGGCAGAAAGAAAAGACATTTGGGTTTCCTTTAAACTAAAATAAAAGAAATGATTGCAAGTTGCGGGAGAATCCGGGGGGCCTTTTTTGCCCAAAACTCACCGGGCAGGGGGGGGGATATCTCGGGACAAAAAATTTTTGTGCCTGGCACGAACCAGCTTCCGTTAAATGGAGAGGATATTTGGGGGACATTCCTGCCGGGTTAAAAAAAACTCCCGGTTGCTTTCCCTGATGGTCTGGCATGGCTTAATCATCCTGGGGCCTCATTTATCTTTTTGCCTTTAATGTGGTTTTTAGGGCTAATAAGCCAGGTGACCACCATATACTCTTAAAAGCGCGAATTGTGGGGATGGGCCCACCACTTAGTCGCCGGCTCTGCGATCTTGCATTTGGGAAGTTGTGACAATCAAACCATTTGCAAACAATTGTGCAAAAAAAAATTTTGCGTGATCGTATTTTAGCAACAAGGCGCGCTGGTCGACACGTGCCACGATTGGCACATGCTGCTGAGCGTGGTTTCCGGTGTGCTTGAAATTGCCTACAAGTGGCGCTACCAGACCCTATGCTAGTTTACACAGTTTGCTTATTACGCCGCAGACCCCGCAAATTACCAAGTAATCCTTAAAATTAATGTAACAGTTTACAATCCATTTTAGTTGGTTCCAGGGATTAGTTACGATTATTTTAGGGCCATTGTGCTAATGTGGGAAAAAAAATACTTAAATCCTGGAAAAAATATTTTATTTTTTTTAAAAAATTTTTCGTTTTTACAAGGATGTTCTTTGTTTAGGGGGGTGGTTTAATTATTAGGAATGGTCTATATTTTAAAAATTAAAGGGCAAAACTAGCGCCCCCAAAACAAAAAAAAAAAAAAACACTTTGTTCTTCTTTCTGTCAAAAAAGACTACAACCCTGTGCTTTTTTTGCCACCTGCGTTGCCCCAGAAGATATTAAAAGGAAAATAGATCCACTGAGTAAAAGGAAAAACTATTCCCTTTTTAAGTGGCATTGATTAAGGGGAATGGGGGGGTTAAAGTACCAAATTAACCCCAAGGAAACTTAATTTGTGTTATATACCCACTATATACAGCAGCCCCCCATATTTAAAATATACACCAAATGTAGGGCCAGCCCATATTTATAAACAATACATAATATATTAGCAGCCCCAAATTATTAAAATTACCAACTATATTACGCAAAAGCCCTGTAATATATAAACAATAGTATATAGTATATAAAAATATACAACTTATATTACAAAAGCAGCCCCCATATATTAAAAATATCCACAATATTACAGCAGGCCCCCATATGTATAAAATAAGAACAACTACCATACAGCAGCCCTGAATATATAATATATATATATAATATAACACGATATTTTTAAGCGGCAGCCTATTAAATACACAAAATAACAGGCAGCCCCATATTTCTCAATATTACACCAATATACAGCCGCTCCATTATTTTTAAAATATCAACAATATACCAAAGCAGCCCAATATTTATTAAATATGTACAAAATTATACAGGGGCAGCCCCAATTTATTTTTAAAAAATATACATCAAGATAACACAGCCAGGCCCCCCATATTTATAATAACAATATTTTACAGCACAATAATTATAATTTTATACAGCCAGCCCATTATAATTATAAAATTATACCCAACTCGATTACAGCAGCCATTATATTATAATAAACATTAACCCACAAGTATACAGGCAACCCATTATATATATTTAAATATTACACTATAAACAGAAGCTCTGTATATGTAATGTACCGATATACAAGGCAAGCCCTGGTATATCATATAAAATATTACACTATATACAGGCCAGCCCCTTATTATAAAATATTAACAGTAATAGACTATCCCACCCCTGTATATTTATTAAATCTTACACTATTATTACAAGCACAGCCCCTATATATAATATAAAATATTTACACTAATATAGAAAGGGCAGCCCCATATATATATAAACATTTTTACCACTATATGACAGCAGCTCTCTATATTTATAAATTACACCAATTATTTACAGTAGGCCCCCTATATAAAGTATACACATATATTTTACAGGGGCAGCCTCACATTTATAATATTACCACACCTTAACCGCGCCACCAGGGCCCTATATATTTATAAAATATTACACTCTGTTTACAGCCAGCCCCCTTATATATATAAAAAATATACACTATATACAGAGCCCTTTTTATATTTTAAAAAAATACACTATATACAGCAGCCCATATATATATAAATATACACTATTATAGAGCAGGCCCCATTATAAGAGGTGCAAAAATCGATTACAATTGTTGGTGTTGAGGTTAAGTAAATAAACTGTGAATGTGTTTAACCCTTTCCCTGCCACAGATTCGTTTTATTCCGATCTGTGCAGTGAATACTCAAACTTCCACAGATCGTGAATATACGATCTGTGGCTTTAAGTGGCCCCCAAAAAAATTGCAGCCCCGCTAGAGGCGATGGGGGGCAGTATTCAACTGCCCCCCTAGCCCCCTACGATCCCCCCTCGGTGTGTCCAAATCCGAGGGGGGGGATCGGGGGGAAAGATATCCCTACCGGCAGCCGGTCCCACGTGGAGAGAAGGAGAGGGAGGAAATCTTCTTTCCGGAAAGGGAACCACGGTGACATCACTGAGCTTCCTGTTCACCGGGGGTCTTCCCTTAGAGAGGTAAGATGCTGCCTTGGTGTCTAGTGGAGGTACTGCAGCATGATCTCTATTTTAGATCATGTGCAGTACTGTAGCAACAAGCTGTCATGCTGAAGCTTTGCTATACATTTGTGAATGGAACTCAAAGTTCCATTCACAAATAGGATTTTTTCTAAGTCTTTGCTACTTAGCGAAGGACTTAGAAAAAAAAATGGGGACAAAGATCAAAATTTGGTGATCACTTCTGATCACCAAATTATTGATCTTTGCCAATGAATGAAAAATCACTTCCTGGAAAATGATTTCCGGGAAGTGATTTTTCCGATCGGTTTTCGAATTGGAAAAGTTTCCAAGTTCGTTATCTTCCCAAAGATGATTTGGTGATCATCTTTGGGAATGATCCCCCAAAAAAGGGGAAATGCACACAAAAAAAATCTTAAAGTGATACACAACCTTTTTTTTTTTTTTTTTTTACCCTAAAACTATAAATTAGCAAAAAACTTTGTTTCTTCTCCAAGCTTCCCTATGTCCCCGGTGATATCGCTCAAGTAAACGCGGATCATTTATTTGTTGGTTTTCAAGGGAAACTAAGCCTATTTAGTAGGAAATTTTGCAGAAGGTACCAAAAAAAGACACAGATTGAATTTTTAGGATCAGTAAGTGTGCAAAAACTTGTGGGACTCTCCGTACTAACTGGTTTTCACAAAAATACCACTAAAAGAGGGAGTGGGGATAGGGGGTGGGGGGGGTGGGTTGTGGCTTTTTTTAATTTTTTCTTGTAATTGCAATTGCGCATGGATCCCATTTTAGGTAGTTGGTGGCCCCGTCTCTGTTTGCACCCACCCATATGGCATACCGTTTGATTCAGGACATGTGGGAGATTGCCATTTAGTGGGTTTTTTTACTTGCCGGGTGGGTTTAGGTAGGATTTCAACCATTGAGTTCCTTTTATTTTATTTTTTCACAAAATCTCCTAAAAGCACGGAGTTCTATGAATAACAGCGTCTGGAATTCTTCATATATATGAAAGCATGATACCATCACGAAGCTGAAGGTGGGTAGCTTCCAAAAAATATTAGTTGTGGGGGGGTATTCCAAGTGATTTTAGGCTGTTCAAATTACAGAACACTTTGACTTTTTTCTTGTAATTGGACTTGTGCATGTGTCCCATTTGAGCTAGTTGGTGGCCATGTCTCTGTGTGCACCCACGCATATGGCATACCGTTTGATTCAGGACATGTGAGAGATTGCCATTTAGTGGGTTTTTTAATTGTCAAGTGGGTTTAGGTAGGATTTCAACCTTTGAATCACCTTATTATATTTTTTACAAAATCTCCTAAAAAGCACAGAGTTCATGGAGTACTGTGTCTGGAACTCTTCATGTATATATGAAAGCATGGCACCGTAACGTAGCTGAAGGTGTGTAGATTCCAAAAATATATAGTTTGTGTGGGGTATTTCTATAGTTTCAGAGCCGTTTCCTTTGAAAAGTAAGACTGTTAAAATTACAGAGCATTGATTTCATTCTTGTAATACACTTGTGCATGCGTCCCATTTGAGCTAGTTGGTGGCCACGTCTCTGTGTGCACCCACACATATGCATACCATTTGATGCAGGATATGTGGGAGATGGACATTTAGTGGGGTTTTTTGCTGTCAAAAGGATTTAGGTAGGATTTCAACCCTTGAATCATCTTATTTTATTTTTCACAAAAACCTCCTAAAAACACAGAGTTCTTTGGATCACTGGGTCTGGAATTCTTCATGTATGTATGAAAGCATGGCATCGTAACGTAGCTGAAGTTTGTAGATTCCAAAAAAAAAATATAGTTTGTGGGGGGGGAATTTCCATGTTCGGGACTGTTTCTTAGAAAAAGTGTAGGCTGTTCAAATTACAGAGCACTTTGATTTTTTCTGTTAATTGCAAGTTTGTTTATGCGTCCGGTTTGAGCTAGTTAGTGGCCACGTCTCTGTGTACATCCACGCATATGGCATACCGTTTGATTCAGAACATGTGGGGAGAGTGATATTTAGTGGGGGGTTTATTTGTGGGGGGCATTTCCAAGTTTGGCGGCTGTTTGAAATACAGAGAACTTTGATTTTTTCTTGTAATTACACTTGTGCATGTGTCCCATTTGAGCTAGTTGGTGGCACGTCTCTGTGTGCACCCACACATATGGCATACCGTGTGATTCAGTACATGTGTGGAGATTGATATTTAGTGGGTTTTTGCTTGTCAATCGGGTTTAGGTAGGATTTCAAACCTTGAATCATCTTACTTTATTTTTCACAAAAACCTCCTAAAAACACGGAGTTTTTGGATACTGGGTCTGGAATTCTTCATGTATGTATGAAGCATGGCCAGTAGTGTAGCTGAGTTGTGTAGATTCCAAAAATATATAGTTTGTGGGGGAAGTTCCATGTTTCGGGACTGTTTCCTTGGAAAAAGTGTAGGCTGTTCAAATTACAGAGCACTTTGATTTTTTCTTGTAATTGCATTTGTGCATGCGTCCCATTTGAGCTAGTTGGTGGCCACGTCTCTGTGTACATCCACACATAGGGCATACCGTTTGATTCAGAACATGTGGGAGATTGATATTTAGTGGGGGTTTATTTGTGGGGGGCATTTCCAAGTTTTGGGGCTGTTTGAAATTACAGAGCACTTTGATTTTTTTCTTGTAATTACACTTGCGCATGCGTCCCATTTGAGCTAGTTGGTGGCCACATCCCTGTGGACATCAATGCATATGGCATACCGTTGATTCAGGGCATTTGGAAGATTGATAATTGACAAGTTTTTTTTACATGATATGGAAATTGCCATGATTTTTTAACTTTGAATTGTATTTTAATAAATTTTTCCTGAAAATCTGTATAAAAAGCAAATTTTACATCCAAACTGCGCCCCCACTATTGGTGGTATGCATAAAGGAATGACACCATGTGTAGCTGAAGGTGTGTAGATTCCAAGAATATATAGTTTGGGGGGTATTTCTAATATAGAGGGGTGTTTAGTCTGACAAATCTGAAAAGTTGCTGTAATTGGGCATTGTTCATTGGCTCACTTTGTGGCTAGTTGATTCCACGTTTGCGGTGTGTAACCATACATAGGGCATACGTTTGATTCAGGACATTTAGGAGATTGAATTGGTAACTGTAACTTTTTTTACATTACTGGGATTTGGGCATGATTTCTACCTTTGAGAGTGTTTTTTTTCAAATTTTTAGAAAATCTGCTAAAACTGCGAAACTTATCGAAGAACTGCGCCAACACAATGATGGTATGAAGAACAAACTACAGAATTTCGTAGATAAACGTGTGTGGATTCGAGAAATATATGGTTTGTGGGGGTTGTTGTGTGGGGAAAAATTGCAGACTGTTCAAATTCAGATTTGGTGAATATTTTTGCTGTTTCTGAGCAATTGTGCATGTTTCACTTTGTGGCTTTTGGCTTCCACGTCCGCGTGTGTAACCAACACATATGGCATACCTTGATTCAGGACATTTGGGAGATTGATATTTAGTAACTTTTTTTACATTATGAGGTTTTGGCATGATTTCTACCTTTGAAGTTGTTTTTTGTTCATTTTTTCAGACAAAATGCGAACTTCTACGAAGAACTGCGCCCACACCATTGATGGTATGAATGAACAAACTACAGTGTTCATAGTGAAGGGTGTATATTTCAGGAATATAGTTTGTGGGGGTTATTCTAAGTTACAGGGGTGTTTTGTGGAAAAAACTGCAGACTGTCCAAATTCGGAGTTGGCTAAATATTTTCGCTGCTTTTGAGCCATCGTGCATTGTCTCACTTTGTGGCTTTTCGCTTTCACGTCCGCGTGTGTAATCACACATATGGCATACCATTTGATTCAGGACATAAGTTGTTTTATGTTCATTTTTTCAGACAAATGCGAACTTCTACGAAGAACTGCGCCCACACCATTGATGGTATGAATAAACAAACTACAGTGTTACATAGCTGAAGGTGTGTAGATTTCAGGAATATATAGTTTGTGGGGGTTATTTGTAAGTTACAGGGGTGTTTTGTGGAGAAAACTGCAGACTGTCCAAATTCGGAGTTGGCTAAATATTTTCGCTGTTTCTGAGCCATCGTGCATTGTCCCACTTTGTGGCTTTTGGCTTCCATGTCTGCATGTGTAACCACACATATGGCATACCATTTGATTCAGGAGATTTGGGAGATTGATATTTAGTAACGTTTTTTTAGATTCCTTGAGGTTTTGGTATGATTCCTATTGAAGTTGTTTTTTGTTAATTTTTTCAGACAAATGCGAACTTCTACGAAGAACTGCCGCCCACACCATTGATGGTATGAATGAACAAACTACAGTGTTACATAGCTGAAGGTGTGTAGATTTCAGGAATATATAGTTTGTGGGGGTTATTTCTAAGTACAGGGGTGTTTTGTGGAAAAAAAACTGCAGACTGTCCAAATTCGGAGTTGGCTAAATATTTTCGCTGTTTCTGAGCCATCGTGCATGTCCCACTTTGTGGCTTTTGGCTTCCACGTCCGATGTGTAACCACATATGGCATACCGTTTGATCAGGACATTGGGGAGATCGATATTTAGTAACTTTTTTTTAGATTCCTTGAGGTTTTGGTATGATTTCTACCTTTTGATGTTGTTTTTTGTTCATTTTTTCAGACAAATGCGAACTTCTATGAAGAACTGCGCCCACGCTATTGATGGTATGAATGAACAAACTACAGTGTTAACATAGCAGAAGTGTGTAAATTCAGGAATATATAGTTTGTCGGGTTATTCTAAGTTACAGGGGTGTTTTGTGGAAAAAACTGCGACTGTCCAAATTCGGAGTTGGCTAAATATTTTCGCTGTTTCCAGCCATTGTGCATTGTCTCACTTTGTGGCTTTTCGCTTTCACGTCCGCATGTGTAATCACACATATGGCATACGTTTGATTCAGACATTCGGAGATTGATATTAGTAACTTTTTTTTTACATTCCATGAGGGTTTGGCATGATTTCTACCTTTTGAAGTTGTTTTTTGTTCATTTTTTCAGACAAATGCGAACTTCTAAGAACTGCGCCCACAACATGATGGTATGAATGAACAAACTACAGTGTTACATAGCTGAAGGTGTGTAGATTTCAGGAATATATGTTTGGGGGGTTTTATTCTAAGTTACAGGGGTGTTTTGTGGAAAAAACTGCAGACTGTCCAAATTCGGAGTTGGCTAAATATTTTCGCTGTTTCTGAGCCATTGTGCATGTCTCACTTTGTGGCTTTTCGCTTTCACAGTCCGTGTGTGTAACCACACATATGCATACGTTTGTTCGGACATTTGGGATTGATACTTAGTAACTTTTTTTACTCCATGAGGGTTTGGCATGATTTCTACCTTTGAAGTTGTTTTTTGTTCATTTTTTCAGACAAATGCGAACTTCTACGAAGAACTGCGCCACACCATTGTGGTATGAATGAACAAAACAGTGTTACATAGCTGAAGGTGTGTAGATTTCAGGAAATATTAGTTTGTGGGGGTTATGTAAGTTAAAGGGGTGTTTTGTGGAAAAAACTGCAGACTGTCCAAATTCGGAGTTGGCTAAATTTTTTCGCTGTTTCTGAGCCATTGTGCATTGTCTCACTTTGTGGCTTTTCGCTTTCACGTCCGTGTGTAACCACACAATGCATACCGTTTGATTCAGGACATTGTGGGAGATTGATATTTAGTAACTTTTTTTTACATTCCATGAGGTTTTGGCATGATTTTACCTTTTGAAGTGTTTTTTTGTTCATTTTTTCAGACAAATCGAAATTCTACGAAGAAACTGCGCCCACACCATTGATGGTATGAATGAAACAAACTACAGTGTTACATAGCTGAAGGTGTGAAATTTCAGGAATATATAGTTTGTGGGGGTTATTTTGAAGTTCCGGGGGTTGTCTGTGGAAAAAACTGTAGACTGTCCAAATTCGGAGTTGGCTGAATATTTTCGCTGTTTTTGAGCAACGTGCTCTTGTATAGTATAGTATAGATAGTATTTGAGGTTGAATAAAGACATACGTCCATCCAGTCCAACCCATCTAGCAATATCCTCATTTCCTCTCCTAACTGTTGATCCAGAGGAAGGCAAAAAAAAACCACCAAATTATGAAGGGGGAAAAAATTCCTTCCTGACTCTAAGTTGCAATGGAAATTTCCCTGCATCAACTCTACTTTATGTATCAATACCAGTAACTTGTAACATTCCTTGTTTGCAGAAACTCATCCAGCTTTTTTTTGAAAATGACCAATGAACCTGCCATAACAACGTCCACTGGAAGACAGTTCCATAGCTTTACCGTTCTCACAGTGAAAACCCTTTCCGAGCTTGAAGCCTAAACCTTTTTTCTTCAAGTCTAAGGATGTCCTCGTGTCCTTTGACATGTCTATTGGTGAACAATGCCCCAGATAGTTTATTGTATGGCCGTTAATTGATTTATACACAGTAATCATTCCCCACGCAAGCGCCTTTTCTCCAGGTACATAATTGTAACTTTTCAGTCAGTCTCTTCATTCAAGTCCCCAATACCCCTTATTAATTTAGTTGCCCTTCTCTGAACCCTTTCCATTTCAAAATGTCCTTTTTGTACACAGGATTCCAAAATTGCACTGCATATTCCAAATGAGGCCTTACCAATGCTTTGTAAAGAGGGGAGAATTACATTTTCCTCCCTTGAATACATACCTCGCTTATACAAGACCATAACCAGCTGGCTCTGGCTGTTGCGCCTGGCACTGCTTGCTACCTTTAAGTTTGTTATCCCCAAACTCCAAGATCCTTTCAACAGGGATTCACTTAACCAGAGATCATTATAGTATGAAGTTAGCACAAGTTTATTTTTAAGTCCAAAATGCATCACCTTACATTTATCAACATTGAATTTCATCTGCCACTTAGCAGCCCAATGTGATAATCTATCTAGATCCCCTTGCAATGATTGCACATCCTCTGAAGTTTTTAATGGTCGACAAAGTTTTGTGTCGTCAGCAAACACAGAAACCTTGCTGACAATACCCACTTCCAAATCATTAATAAATAGATTAAATAGAAGCGGCCCCAACACAGAACCCTGTGGCACCCCACTTAGCACTTTAGTCCATAATGATGAAGCCCCATTAACAACTACTTCTGATCATATTCTTTAACCAATGTTCTATCCATGTACAAATGTGACTCCCCAGACCAACAGACCTTAGCTTATTCATTAGTCGCCTATGGGGGACTGTATCAAAAGCCTTTGCAAAATCCAAGTAAACTACATCTACTGCTATACCAGAGTCTAAATTTCTACTTACTTCCTCATAAAAGCCAAGCAAGTTAGTTTGACAAGATCTATTCCTCCTAAATCCATGCTGGTTACTACTTATAATGTCAGTCCTTGAAACATACTCTAGAACATGTTCCCTTATTAAACTTTCCAGGATCTTCCCCACCACTGAAGTTAAACTGCCTCTTTACATCAGAATTCAGCCACATGGGCGCGGATTTATTTTTTTTACATTTATTTCCCAAGGGTATAAATTTAGATGTAAACTGGCTTAAAATCCCCTTGAACACAGTCCATTTCTGTTCAGTACCTTTACCTGATAATACATTATCCCAGTTGACATTCTGAAGAGCTGCTTTTAGCCTGGGAAAATTTGCTTTCCTGAAATTAAATGTCTTTGTTAACCCAGCGCACTTTTCCTTTCGATAACAAAGTCCAAATGCCACTATTTCATGGTCACTATTCCCTAAGCCTCCAGTTACCTTTATATCTATAATGCACTCCACAACGTTAGATATTACCAGATCCAACAGAGCTCCTTTTCTAGTAGGAACCTCAACGACCTGTGAGAGAAAATTATCCTGCAGCAAATTCAGGAACTCATCGCCTTTTTCTGTGATGGCAGTTCCACCACACCAATCAATGTCAGGGTAATTGAAGTCCCCCATAATGAGCACACTCCCCAAACTTGCAGCCCTTGCCAACTGCATATGAAGTTGACTCACCTCCTCTCTGCTAGCATTTGGTGGCTTATAGCAGACACTTTGTGGCTTTTCGCTTCCACGTCCGCGTGTGTAACCACACATATGGCATACCGTTTGATTCAGGACATTTGGGAGATTGATATTTAGTAACTTTTTTTTAGATTCCATGAGGTTTTGGCATGATTTCTACCTTTTGAAGTTGTTTTTTGTTCATTTTTCAGACAAATGCGAACTTCTACGAAGAATTGCGCCCACGCCATTGATGGTATGAATGAACAAATTACAGTGTTACATAGCTGAAGGTGTGTAGATTTATGTAGGAATATATAGTTTGTGGGGGGTATTTCTGGGTTGGGGGGGTGTTTTGTGGAAAAACTGCAGACTGTTCAAATACAAAACTGGCTAATTTTTTTTGCTGCTACTGACATTCGGCACTGGTCACGCTCTGGGTTAGTTGGTAGCCATGTCTCTGGGTAGACCCATGAATGTGGCATACCGTTTTATTCGGGAGGGGTTAGGCTTTCATATTTGAGATGCGTTTGAACTTTCCTCCACAGTTTTTAGCTGAAATTCGCATTTGATTTTGCCTCTGATTTTACAGTTGAGGAAAAAAAGGAAAATGTGAGAAAATAACTTACAATTGGACGAAGAGCTGCGCCCGGGTATCTGCATTTTGATCAAAACGTACCTCACTCGTAAAATCTTGTGGGTGTGTAGTTTCTAAAAATATCTCACTTGTGGGGATATTTTAGTTAATTTGGAAGATATTCTATGTTAACTGTCAGTAGTGGTTATACATTTTAATTTGGTGTAATATTCTTGAAGGTGCAGTTTTAGTTTGGGGGGGTCTCCTGTACAGGAAAAGTCGGGTACGTACATATATCTGGTATCGTTGTACTCGGGAGTATCAGAGCTTTTAGAAACAGTAAGATTTTTGTGTGTAACCTTAAGATAACTATAAGAAAAAATGGGAAAAATCCATGAAAATTTGCACATTTTTCATTTTTTTTATATTTTTTACCCATAATTCCAGTAAATTTCCAGAAAAGTTACAAAATTCTGTTACCATGTTAAAGTAGACTTTGTGCTGCAAAAAACAATGTATAATATTCCTGATTTACTGCAAGGTTTCCTACTGTAAAATTAGTCTAAAGCGATTGAGGGCAAAATCCTGAAAATTCTTCTGGCAGTTAACGCTAAAAAAAATTAAAATCTCCTGGCAGTGAAAGGGTTAAACTTTTCATTTTCTTTAATGTTATGTTGATCACAAGCCTGAACCTTTCTGGTGACTGCCTGGTCTTCTCCAGAGCCCCTGATGGTGGGAATGCTGCGCGGCAGGGCAGTACCCAGGTTGCAGTCCCTGAGAGGACAGAACAGGAGTAATCAAACTCTAGGGTATTGACCAGTAGAATAAGGCTAGAAATAGCTTGAAAAGGGTAACGGCTAAAATGGTCTTTAGGTCAGAGCAGGCAACATTGAAGAAGAAAGGTCAGGCCAGGTGGCAGAAGTAATCAGCAGATCACTATGGGAGGCTTTTCAGTGCCTCATTCATTAGCTGGCTGCGGATTCTCACTGTTAAGCGGCTTTCTCTAGATTTTTATTCTTTTAAATCTCGGTTTGCTGCTATATTTACGGCCTTTTAATAAAGAAACAGGGTACATTTAAAATCTTTCATCCAGCCTCTGGGAGACAAAAGAACTTTGGTATCAAAATATCATCCTACAATCTGGAATCTGTTATTGTAACAACGATTAAAGGACAAAATATTATAATATGATAGCGTAGCGTAATGTATTCATATTGACCATGTTAATGCCTAAGCTACAAATTTACCTTGAAGAACTCTGCTTTCATTACTTCTTCTGCATCATTAGGTCCTGATCCAAGGCGTTTGCAATAGTTTTTGTTTAAAAGCTACACAAAAGGAAAAAGACATTATTTATACAGAAAAACACAGTTATACATGGGCAAAGCTTTGTTCATTTTAATGCCATTGGGCTCCACCACCAGGGCTACTAGCCAATATTATTCTTGTACCCCCACCATAAGTGCCTCTGTATTTATAACAAAATAACAGGATAGCCACATTTCCACCGGCATTTTATGGAATCTACCTAAATAATTTTATGGTAAGCCTGGTTTGCAATGTCCATTTTATTTCAAATTCTATAGAACCTACGGTGTTTCCAATTTCTAATGAGCCAGCACTAAATTGATAGCAGGATTCACAAAAAGAAGACCATGTTTCTAATTCTATTTCCCAACTAGAACCGGTATTTTCTGCCAGTATATTCAGACATGTTAATGTCACAATGAAAACTCACCCCTTCTATGAGAATCTTTCTTTCAGGAGGCATATATGAAGGCAGTGTTGGTTCATCATACACTACGCTTTTTTTCATTTCGGCACAATTTTCTCCATTAAATGGAAACTGTAAACAAATGGACATAGGTCAGTGTGTGATTCAGCAATGTACGAGTCTGCACATTACAGCACCAAGGGGATTCTAAAATATATTGTTTTAGGGGAAAGAAACAAGGAAAGACTAATATTTCCAGGTATTAGCTTTATGGATATCTGCCTGATACAACAGGGTGTGTGTTAGAGTGCAGTATCTTTGAGGTACAGTGCACTATTCTAAATTAGCAATCGGCATATACATTACCAGATGATCCTGTTAGTGAAAACCTTTATACTTACCGTACTAAAAAACAGTTTGTAGAGGATCACACCTAAGGCCTACCAGTCTAAAGCTTTCGTGGAGTAGTCATATATATATATAGGGCCCTATTTATAAAATATCGGTATCGTTATCGTAAAATACCGATCGTTATCGCAAAATAACGACTGTTTTTTACCGATAACGACCGTTATTTACCGATAACGACCGGTATTTACCGATAACGACCGGTATTTAGCGATATGATTAAATACCGGTCGTTATCGGTAAATACCAGTCGTTATCTGTAAATACCGGTCATTATCGGCAAATAACGGTCGTTATCGGTAAAAAACAGTCGTTCAGTCACTGAATTTAGTAACCCATATTCCATATAACAATGCAGTTTAATGGTTTGGATCCAATAAAACTATCCCAATATTCTAGTTAGACTTACACCACAAGTCTCACTGTACGTTTGTGCCTTATGACTGAGGCCAGTTCCCCTCTTTCAGCATATTCCATCACTATGAAGGTTCGCTCCTCAAACATAAAGCTACTGACGAAGTTCACCAATAATGAGAACTTGTTGCCAGCTTCATGACGTCTATCTCAAACGTAACTCTGAAAAGAAATAATAGTATTAAACCGTGATCAAAAAAAGCAAAAGCAGAAATAAATCTATTTCCCTTCTATGGTCTCAATAGACACTGTACCTGCTAGACCTTTTTTTGGTATGGGAAGAATTTTTCAGAATTTTGATGGCAACCTTCTTTTGAGCAACGATGTGTTCAGCCAACACGACCTAAAAATTAGAGTAAAATAAGTAAAACTAATAAAGCGAATGTATTAATAATTTTCACTAGTAGAATTAGGGGCTAAAAATCTTACCTCTCCAAAGGCTCCTTTTGCCCAGAAATTTTAGCAGTTGAAACTGATTAAAGTCATCCCAGGAAACAGGCACAAAGCTAAAACGGAATAACAATCATTATTTTAAATGTCCCTTAAATTTATTTAATGCCCCAACACACACACACACACAGTGATAATCTAGAACTACTTAGAAAGTGGTTGAGAATAATCCTGAAATTGTATAAAAAGTTCTTATTTTCATCTTATCTTGTGTTTTGCACTTGTGCTTCATTTAACTGTAAAAAGAAAATACAATGAATATATTGTACCTTTAAAGGATGTAGTAATCAGAACTAAAACACAACGACTAGAACTTACATTCATTCCACTTTTAGGTTCCTTCTGTTCCTGTACATTTCCAATATTTTCCGTGACAGCAGGAAGATCCGTCTTTTTTCCATATGATATCTTCTTCTCCTGTAGTTGTACAGACTTTCCATTGATGGTGGGAGAAATTATCTTGTTCTTATCTGGAACCTTATTATTTCCCTGCAGTTGTCCAGCCATTTGATTGACAGCAGGAACAGTTCTCTTTTCACTTGGTACTATTGGTTTCTGAGCTTTTATAACCGTATTATTGATGACGGGAAGTTTCTTCTTTTTCTTATCGGGTTCCTTCTTTCCCTGCAGTCGTACAGCCATTTGATTGACAGCAGGAACAGTTCTCTTTTTACCTGGTACCATTGGTTTCTGAGCTTTTATAACCTTATTATTGATGACGGAAAGTTTCTTCTTTTTCTTATCTGGTTCCTTCTTTCTCTGCATTCGTACAGCCATTTGATTGACAGCAGGAACAGTTCTCTTTTTACCTGGTACCATTGGTTTCTGAGCTTTTATAATCGTATTATTGATGACGGGAAGTTTATTCTTTTTCTCATCTGGTTCCTTCTTTCCCTGCAGTTGTCCAGCCATTTGATTGACAGCAGGAACAGTTCTCTTTTTACCTGGTATCGTTGGTTTCTGAACTTTTATAACCTTATTATTGATGACGGGAAGTTTCTTCTTTTTCTTATCTGGTTCCTTCTTTCTCTGCAGTTTTCCAGCCATTTGATTGACAGCAGGAACAGTTCTCTTTTTACTTGGTACCGTTGGTTTCTGAGATTTTATAACCGTATTAATGATGACGGGAAGCTTCTTCTTTTTCTCATCTGGAACCTTCTTTCCCTGTGGTTGTACAACCTTTCCGGTAGCAGCGAGAGAATCAATTTCTTTCCTTTCCATTATCTTTTGCTGTTGAACAACAGTTTTATACTTCTGTGCCTGTTCTTTGTTTCTAGCAAATTGCAGCACCTTTTTTGGAACAGTTTTAACCTTCTGATGGTTTGAAAGCTCTTCCTTCTGGTGGCCCAGAGTAAAAACATTAAATTCAAATCCATCCCGACTACAGAAACTACCTCACCTCTTTAAATTAGGACACAAATCAAACCTGCATGCTGCATGGCTAAATAGCAATTACCTTAAACAACACATTAGCCAGGCACTATGTAGATTGTCCTGCTTGTACGAGGTAGAGGGGTCAATTTAACTTTAATCATAACCCAATGCATAATATAAATACAAGGATTGAGCAAATGAAACATTGTCTTTTTTTGTATTTTATCTTTCTCATTCTAAATATTTAGGGGCTGATGCAATAAAATATTTGCTGTTAATTTGCAGCAACCAATTGGGCGTTTTCTAACCCAGTTAAAGGCATCTGATTGGTTGCTGCATATAGTGCTGGTATAGTTTTGCACCTCCTGTTGCATCAGTCTCTTAGTGGTTTGGGTAAAAAAAAACAACAAATAAACAGGGAAGGACAATGTAGTTGTGATTTTAGTGTAATTATTAAATACCTATAGACTCACCTTGCTCGCCTTATGGGAAAGGTTTGTGACAGCTTGACAAATTCTCTTAAAAAGTGTTAATTTATCTGCAATACACAATATAGATGTTTATGGATTAGTGTAAAAATCCCCCCCTGAGTAGGTTTTATTTGTACAAAATCTGGAATATGGGCAATAAAACATCTCCAAGACAAGATATGTAGGATGGTATAGAAGACTATAGGTTTCTAGGGGAATTGACATGTATCTGACTTGGTATAAACATACACAATACCCACAGTTTCAGTACAGACATGACATTTCCTTATAAATCATACCTGATTTACTAGCAGTCAGAGCTGTTGTTTTCCTTTTATCCATTTTCTATAAAGACAGAAAACTAATAAGCATTCTATTACAGACTAAATAACAAATATTCTTAACTCTATCACAAAGGGTACAACAGTGAGGGCCTATTCTATATCCCATTGGACACCATCTAATGGGTTGTCATGGGTCCATCCTTCCAGCTAAATTACAGGTAACCCGTGTAATCATCATATAACTAGTCACAGAGTGAATGAATCCCAATGTATAGTAAATACACTAGAAGGTAATAAGCTGTCCCGTGTACAGAATAGGGCCATAGGGCCTTTTACATAGACCATGATTTCTATTATTGTTATTGTCTAATGTATAAGGAGTATTATTTTCTTTGTGTCACATGACTTTGAGTGAGTCATGTGACACGTGGGGCATTAGCACCAACTGTAACTGATTTGATAACTAAGCAGCATTTAAGTATAAAATGTACAGGATATTAATGGCTCTAGTGTATGATATCTTTATTAGACTGGTCTCACCTAATTAAGAAGCCCAACCAAGGCCCTATAACAAAGAATTCTATTGGTCACTATGAGAAAAACCGTTTAACTGATTTGAGAAGTGCATGGTGATTTGTCAGAGCAGTTAAGTAAGAGCAGTTAAATGACTGTATCTTTACCTTGACTTCAACGTTTTTCTTATTTTCAAACATGATTGATGCTTTTGTAAAATGAAAATAAGGATTTAGATATCTCGTAATAAACAAGTCATCGTTAAACTCTTCATGCTGTAGAAAAATGTACAGGGGTGGTTACAGGACTAGTAGTGTGGGACATTAGATGTTGAATTCATTGTGGACAATGTTTTATCCTCTTTATTATACAATTTAAATATTATAATAATATAATGTCTATTGGAAGATGCCTAGAAAGGCAGAGTAGTTATACTCAGTTATTAGGGAAATCTTTGGTTTACATAGACTCAATAAGCCATATTCAAATAATTCTATGAAACTCTTCAATTCATAAGTAAAATTAACACACAAAAAATAAAAAATTAAACTCTGGTTTTTATGGACTTAATGAGCCATATATGAATCATTCTATAAGTAATTTCTCTAAATATTGAAAATGTATACTTACAAAAATTGATGAATACTCAAAATAGTTTTGAAAAAATATGAGCTGAGAGCAGTAAAAAATCTTCCTTATTCTAGCTAAACCAAAATGCAAATGAACTAATCTAAAAGTCCTTTGAGATATCATAGCCCTTTATGAAATCATCTGGTAACCATGGCAACAAATTATCTGTTGTATTCAATTAGATCAACCGGACTTGAAGTTTAGTTCTTGAAGACGTTTCGCTAGTCATCCGACTGGCTTTCTCAATTCAGAATGACTTGTACAAGAATCTGTGGCACTTATGTACCCTGGAAAATCCCAATTAGCATATCACAGCCTACAATGCTGTTTTGACACCTTACTCTGGGCGTTCCGATAACACCTCTTAGCCACTATCTAATCACGCCCTTAACACCTGGCTGTGATATGCTAATTGGGATTTTCCAGGGTACATAAGTGCCACATTTCTTGTACAAGTCATTCTGAATTGAGAAAGCCAGTCGGATGACTAGCGAAACGTCTTCAAGAACTAAACTTCAAGTCCGGTTGATCTAATTGAATACAACAGATATACCATGACCTGGATGAATGAGAACCTTCACAAGCATGGCAACAAATGACAACCAGAGCCTGAAGAAAAAAAACTAAACCCAAAGGCATAACAAAGTGTAAGATATCACTTTAGCGAACAATTTTCTAGCAATTTCTCTCTATTGGATCACAACTAGAAAAGCACATTAAAGGTATCTTTGCTTCCAAAAATGGTACCTTTAGATAAAGTACCACTGCTTAGAAGGGTCAGGAACAGATGTAAATTAGCTATATAGAGTCTGCAGGCACATTCCAACTGTCACTATTTCAGTTAAAGTAAAACTGCACATAGCAGAAGAGTTTATGATAATAAAGCCATGACTGCTCAAAAATAAAACGCTACTATTTAATCTAGCGTTTCATTCTTAAAGTCCTTTCTGGTTTTTATGGACTTCATGGGACATATATGAATCATGCTATAAAGCATTTCTATAAATATTGAAAATGTATACTTAATTGGTGAAGACTTCCTTCCTGACTCCAAGTGGCAATCGGAAATTTCCCTGGTTCAACCCTACTTTATGTATCAATACCAGTAACTTGCAACATTCCTTGTTTTTAGAAACTTAGCCAGTTTCTGACCAATGAACCTGCAATAACAACCTCCACTGGAAGACAGTTCCATAGCTTTACCGTTCTCACAGTGAAAAACCCTTTCCGAACTAAGACTAAACATCTTTTCTTTAAAGCCTTGTACACACGTGCGATTGTGGGTCCTGACCCGCAACGCACGATGTGTCCCAATGTTCGTTTGAGCCGATAATCGGACCGTGTATGGGCACTTTATCAGCCAAAACGGCCGGTTGTTTGGAGATCCGCCCCGTCGGTCGGGCAACGAACCAAGACTGAAAGGCCATTTTGGCCAATAAAGTGCCCATACACGGGCCAGTTATCTCCCGAAACGATCACGATCGCACGTGTGTACGAACCTTAAGTCTTAAGGGATGTCCGTGTGTCCTTTGACACATGTTCTATTGGTGAACAATGCCCCAGATACATTTATTAAAGGGCAAGTTGACTCTCAAAACTAAAACTTGTTTATAGCCTAATCACCATCTCAAACCTAGACTTTACATGTGTTAAAGTTGTTTGTACGTAATGCTTCTTAATAAACTTTACTAGCCCTTGTTCCCTTGGCTGTCTCCTGCTGCTGTTCCATGCCTGGAAAAGCAGAAGGGGCCAGTCCAGCAGCGGTGTCAGTGATTGGTTGAGACATACAATATGTAAAATAAAATCGATTTGCGTTAACTGTCCTTGAACCTTTTAACGGTTTGCACTGTCTATTGTCTAATAAAATGAAAGGTTGAGATTTTCTATTTTACGAATAAGGTATGTAAACCATAGACAATGTAACCATACAAATATCCCATTTGTACTTTGTAGAAATAATCCTAATTGTGCCAATGGAACTTTATAATTGACACACCAGAACATTATCACATTATATAATTATATGATTGTTTGATTTGTACTGCATTTGTCTCACTATATGTTACCCACCTAACTAGATTGTAAGCTCTACGGGGCAGGGACCTCCTTACCTCTTGTGACAAAGCTCTAGCATTTATATCATTTATATATTTATGTACTGAACTATCTATGTATCTATAAGTGTGGCAGCCCTTGGTACAGCACTGCAGAGGAGTCTGGGTAATGTCAGCACTACAGACATTTTGTAAATATTTCTTATTTTATTGCAAAATAAGTGATCGTAAGACTGTGACTCCGGGTGCCGCCTCATCTTCCACCTGTGTTATCTTCTTCTGCAACCAGAATAATGTGCTCCATACTAATAGCTGCAGCTTTATTATGGCCTAAGGCTGAGGCCATACTACAACGCGCCAAAGAGATTGTGTGTGCGTTTCCACTGCGTTGTCTCGCACTAGTGTGGCCTAGCCCTAAAGGGTGCATTGTGAAGGCTGGATTTCTGTAGGAAATCTCCTAGTGCATGTATGTATGGACTATGAGAACCCGGAGCCTATTTGAGTAAATTTCAAGACAAGAAATGTGAAAGGGCAGCTAGACTGTAGATTTCCACATATTAGAAGCAGTGACTATTTTTAAAAAGGTGGACTAAATAAATAGGTTCCCCCAGTAGATTGTGTGAAGGCCGGGTAAATATAGCCGTTGTAAATAGTCAGTAGAGATGTAATGTGGACTAGAACCCAGTTTCGAATCAAATCTGAGGGTTTCGAAGTCCCAACGAAACTTTCTGAACTCCGGAAACCCGGATTTTTAGAATTTTCAATTTTTATCGAAAATCAAAAGTAGACAATCATCAAAAATTGAAAGTAGACGATTTTCAAAAATCGAAACTCATACTTTCTGAAAATTTCGAAAATTAAAAAACAGAATGAAATTCAACAGTTTTGAACATCTCTAATACTTAAGCATATGCCATTTGATTAACTGTGTGTAAATTAGTGCAACTAATTATAGTAATAATATTATATATTATTATATTATTATAGCAATAGGTTAACATGTGGGGTAACATTAAGTATCCAATCAGAGAGTTGCTGTTAAGAACATGCCTTTAAGGAACCCTGTTAAAGAGTGTTACTTGTGTAATCCCGCAAGACCCTGAGGAAGCCCGTGAGGTTTCTGGATGAAACACGCATAGGTCATGGCACGGTGATGGCAGACTGATCGATTACAGCCAAGGTCTTATATATGGTTTTGTAACAAAACCATGTGTCATATCAAATATGTTTACATGTAGCGGATATATTAAGATGGCAGTGGAGAGTCATAATCTGAAATAACATGGCATCCTGTAATGAGAGAACTAATAACTTATGTTGTCAAACTGAATAGCACTTCTCTTATTTATAAAAACCAGGATTTAAACAGAAAATGTAATATATCCCCCATCGCACACATTCCCCACTCTTAGTGGTGCAGAGTCCAATGACGTTAAACTCCATTTTTTGTTTAAACACAATTCATAGTGTTCTTAGTCCCAGGCCATCCATAAGTCACCAAATCTCAGATCTTTCATTCTTACAATGTGATTTAAGAGAGATACCCTTTTGCGAAGAAGAAAATTATGTTTTCCCTGTGCATAAGGATATTCATTAAAGGGGAACTGTGGTCTCCAAACAATTATTATTATTATTATAAATGAAAGGCCAGGTTATACTTAAAACCACCATCAACCACCTCTCTACGTGCTGCACAGCCCAAAATATGAAGAAATCACTATCAAAAGTGAGGTGGGAGGTTTGAATCTGCGGTCAGAAATACTATTTCCTCCTCTAATCTGAAATAGATTGGAGTAATGGAACTGCCAGCACCTCAAAAGGTATAAAGTTCTTAATTTCCTATATGAGACATTTTCTTTCACAGATGGTAAAGTTCCTACTAGAAAAGATGCGTTGTTGGATCTGGTGAATTCTAATAACCAGAGCTCATTTTGGAGATGAAGGTAATGGGAACTTAGGGAATAGTGACCATGATATAGGTGTCATTTAATATAGGTTGCAGAAAACTAAAGTGCACTGGCTTAACAAAAACTTTTAACTTTAGGAAAGCTAATTTTATGCTTTTAAAGGAATCGCTCCTGCTCATAGACGGGGGGGGAACTGTTTCTAGGTAAGATACTGAGCAGATGTGGACCACTTTTAAAGGGATATTAAACTATAACATTTCCAAATCGGTACTTTAGGAAACAAGTGTAAAAAAATTAGGTCACTCCGCATGGCTTAATGCTCAGGTAAAAAGGGAAATGGAAAAAAAGAAAAGGGCTTTAAAATTTTGAAAGCAGAAGCACAGAACAGGCTTACAGGGACTTCAAAGCTGTAATAAAGAGTGCAAGAAAGCAATTAAACTAGCTAAAATAGAAAATGAAACACGGATTGCCGAACAAAGCAATGTCAACCCCAAGATGTTTTTTAAGTATATAAATGTAAAAAATGAGGACTGAGAATGTGGGACCATTAAAAATGGAGCTGAGGTGGTTGTAGAGGATGCCGAAAAGCTAATCTGCTAAACCGTTTTTTTACATCGGTTTTTACTGTTAGAATCCTTACAGTAGGGATTGTAAACAATGTGCAGGAGGAAATGAAGAGTTTCATCATTGGATAACAAGGATATGGTACGGAATCAATTAGACAAAGTTAATATCAATAAAGCGCCAGACCAGATGGATTGCATCCTAGGATTTTAAAAGAGCTTAGTTCAGTCTAGCAAGACCACTGTGTCTCATCTTTTCAGATTCACTTTTGTCTGGGGATGTGCCCTGGATTGGAAAAAAGCCAATGTAATACCAATATTCAAAAAAGGTAGTCGTTCACAGCCTGGTAACTATAGACCTGTAGCCTAAACATCAGTGGTAGGGAAGGTGATGGAAACTTTGTTAAGGGATCATATCCTTGACTTTGTCTCCAGAGATTATCTTATTAGTAGTAGTCAGCATGGATTTGAGAAATATCATGCCAGACAAATTTAATATTGGTTTTTTATAGAAGTGAGTAAGAGACGTTAGATCCAGGCACAGCAGTGGATGTGGTATATTTGATTTTGCAAAAGCCTTTGATACTGTGCCACATAGGCCTAATGTATAACTGAGGACTGTTGGCCTTAGAAAACATTTGTTCATGGATAGAGAACTGGTTATTGGACCGAAACAGAGAGTGGTGGTTAATGGAGCTACATCTATGTGGGCTAAAGTTCTAAGGCGAGTTCCTCAGGGTTCTGTACTGGGCCGCTTCTGTTTAATCTGTTTATAAATGACTTAGAGGGGGCATTGAGAGCAGGTCCTCGTGTTTTGCTGATGACACTAAATTATGCAGAGCTTTGGAAACTTCCAATGATGTGCAAGTGCTGCAAGCAGACCTAATAGATTATCAAAATGGGCAGCAAGAATGGCAGATAGATTCATGTTGATAAATGTAAGGTGATGCATTTGGATTTAATAATCCCTGTGCCACCTACACCATAAATAACTCTGTGTTAAGTGCATCTGAAATGGAAAAAGATTTGGGGGTTCTGGTAGATAACAGACTTACTGTAGCAAACAAACAATGCCAGGTAGCAACAGCTAGAGCTAGCAAGATATTGTCTTGTATAAAGAGGGGAATGAATCAAGAGAGAAAAATATATTCTCCCTCTTTACAAGGCACTGGTAAGGCCACATTTGGAATATGCGGTGCAGTTTTGGAATCCCATATACACAAAGGGACATCTTGGAAATTGAGGCAGTTCAGAGAGAAGGCAACTAAATTAATAAGGGAATGGAGGGGCTTGAATATCAGGCAGATTAGACAAGTTAGGGCTTGTTACATTGGAGAAGCGGCGGTTGCGTGGGGACATGATAACCTTATACAAATATTAATGGCCCATACAGTGAACTCTCTGGTGCATTGTTCCTAATAGGTCTATCAGAGGACTCGTGGACACCTTTAAGGTTGGAAGAAAAGAAGTTTCATCTTCAAGTTAGGAGAGGTTTCTTTACAGTGAGAACGGTGAAACTGTGGAACTGTCTTCCACAGAGGTGGTAATGGCAAGTTCATTGAATACTTTAAAAAAGGCCTGGATAAGTTTTCTAAAACTAAAAATATTGAGATTACTGGTATTAATGCATAAGATCTGGTTGATCCAGGGATACTTTCCGTTGCCGTTTGGAGTCAGGAAGGAATTTTTTCCCCCCCTTTTTTAGCTGGGGTTTTTTGCCTTCCTCTGGATCAACTGTTAGGTAGGGTTAAAAAAAAAAAAAAAAAAAAAAAAAATAAATAATAAATAAATAAATAATAAAAAAAAAAAAAAAAGTGAATAGGTTGGACTTGATGGACGAATGTCTTTATTCAACCTTAATTACTATGTTACTATGTTATATGTGTTGCACATGCTCAGTGCATGACTGAAGGGTAGAGGGGGGTGGGGAGAACACACAGCCCACACACTGCTGTTTTTTTAATCCCCCACTTGCTGGCCCTTCCCAATTTGGGCCTGTGTCCCCTCCCCTTGCAGCCCCGTGGCCCCTCCCACTCATGGACTCTATGGCTCCGCACACTCGCGGGTCCTGTGGCCCCCTCCCCCACATGCCCGCAAGAGCGAGGGGCCCCCAGTGGGAGGGGACCCACAAGTGGGAGGGGCCCCGGGAGGAGGGGCCTGGGGGCACAAGTGGGAGGGGGCCTGGGGCCATGAGTGGGAGGGGCCAAAGAGCACACGAGTGGGAGGGGCCACGGGAGGCTGCAAGGGAAAGGCCCAAGGGGCTGCAAGGGGAGACCATGGGGGCCCACGAGGAGGAGGAAACACAGAAGAGGGACTGTCACATGGTTTCAGTGGAGGAAGCAGGTGATGTGCATCTGGTGATGCTGCAACCATATCACACATATAAATGTAAATATCTTCAAAAATATGTAAAATAAATAATGAAAGTAAATTGCAAATATCCTCAGGAAAGCAATTCCTGTCAATTTACCTAAAGTCATTTTTGGACCACAGTTATCCTTTAACCCTTTCACTGCCACAAATCATATATTCACGATCTGTGCAGTGAATGACCAAACTGCCACAGATCGTGAATACACGATCTGTGGCTTCCCCACTGCCTAAAAAAAATTGGCCCCCGCTAGGGGCGATCGGGGGGCAGCATTCAACTGCCCCCCTAGCCCCCGATCCCATCCCCCTCGTTGTGTCCAAATCCGAGGGGGGGATCGGAAGATATCCCTACCTGCAGCCCGGCAGCCGTCCCACGTGGAGAAGAAGAGGAGGAAGTCTTCTGTCCGGAAAGGGAGACCCCGGTGACTCACTAACTTCCTCCATCACCGGGGTCTTCCCTAAAAGAGGCCCCTGGTGGTCTAGTGGAGGTATCCAGTGTGATCTCCATTCAATCACGCTGCAGTACCCTAGTATAGTACAAGCTGTCATGTTGACAGCCTTACTATACATTTTGTGAATGGAACTCAAAGTTCATTCACAAATAGGATTTTTCTAAGTCTTGTCTTGCTACTAGCAAGACTTAGAAAAAAATGGGGACAGATCAAAATTTGGTGATCACTTCTGATCACCATATTTTATCTTTGCCAATGAATGAAAAATCACTTCCTGGAAAATGATTTCCGGGAAGTGATTTTTCCGATCGATTTCGAATGGGAAAACGGGCGTTTATGCCCGTATTCCAAGTTCAGTATCATTCCCTAAGATGATTTGATGATCATCTTTGGGAATGATCCCAAAAAAAAAAGGGGAAATAGACATGAAAAAAATCTTAAAGTGATACACAACCTTTTTTTTTTTACCTAAAAACTAAAATTAGCACAAAAACTTTGTCTTCTCCAAGCTTCCCAATGTCCCCCGTGATATCGGTAAAGTAAACGCGGATCATTATTTGTTCGATTTCAAGGGAAACTAAGCCTATTTTAGTAGAAATTTTGCAGAGTAGCCAAAAAAAGACGGATTGAATTTTTAGGATCAGTAAAGTGTGCAAAAACTTGTGGAACTCTCTGTACTAACTGGTTTTCACTAAAATACCACTAAAAGGGGAGTGGGGATAGGGTTGGGGGGGTTTGGCGTTTTTGTTTTTAATTTTTTCTTGTAATTGCAATTGCGCATGATCCCATTTGAGCGGTTGGGTGGCCCCGTCTCTGTTGCACCCACCCATATGGCATACCGTTTGATTCAGGACATGTGGGAGATTGCCATTTAGTGGTTTTTTTTTACTTGCCAAGTGGGTTTAGGTAGGATTTCAACCATTGAAACCTCTTATTTTATTTTTTCACAAAATCTCCTAAAAGCACGGAGTTCTATGATAAACAGCGTCTGGAATTCTTCATGTATATATGAAAGCAGTAGACCATCAGGTAGCTGAAGGTGTGAGTCTTCCAAAAATTATATAGTTTGTGGGGGTTTTCCAAGTTGATTAGGCTGCTCAAATTAGAGAACACTGATTTTTTTCTTGTAATAACACTTGTGCATGTGTCCCATTTGAGCTAGTTGGGTGTGACGTCTCTGTGGCACCCACACATTGGCTTCCCGTTTGATGCAGGATATGTGGGAGATTGCATTTATGGGTTTTTTTGCTTGTCAAGTTGGTTTAGGTAGGATTTCAATCCTTGAATCAGAATTTCGTAGATAAAGGTGTGTGGATTCGAGAAATATATGGTTTGTGGGGTTGTTTTGTGGGGAAAAATTGCAGACTGTTCAATCAGATTGGCTGAATATTTTGCTGTTTCTGAGCCATTGTGCATTGTTTCACTTTGTGGCCATTCCCTTCCACGTCCACGTGTAACCACACACATGGCTTACCGTTTGATTCAGGACATTTGGTAGATTGATATTTAGTAACTTTTTTTTACATTCCATGAGGTTTTGGCATGATTTCCACCTTTTGAAGTTGTTTTTTGTTCATTTTTTCAGACAAATGCGAATTTCTACGAAGAACTACGCCCCACACCATTGATGGTATGAATAACAAACTACACAGCGTTACGTATTGAAGTTATGTAGATTCTGAGAATATTAGTTTTTGTGGGGTATTTCCAAGTTAGAGGGGTGTTCAGTTTGAAAAATCTGGGAAAATGCTGTTATTGCTCACTGCGCATTGTTTTACTTTTTGACTAGTCGCTTCCACGTCGTGTGTGTAACCCACATATGCATACCGTTTGATTCAGAACATTTTGGCGATTTATATTTGGTAAGTTTTTTTACATTACATGGGGTTTTGGTGTGATTTGTAACTTGTAAATTTTTCCAGAAAATTGTGTAGAAATGCGAAGAACTGCGCCCACCCATTGATGGTATGAATGAACCATCTACAGTGCTACATAGCTGAAGGTGGTTAGATTTCAGGAATATATATTTTTTGGTGGTATTTCTGAGTTATTAGGGTGTTTTGTGGAAAAACTGCAGACTGTCCAAATTCGGAGTTGCCTAAATATTTTCGCTGTTTCTGACCATCATGCATTGTCTCACTTTGTGGCTTTTCGCTTCTACGTCCGCGTGTGTAACCACACATATGGCATACCGTTTGATTCAGGACATTTGGAGATTGATATTTAGTAACTTTTTTTTACATTCCATGAGGTTTTGGCTGATTTCTACCTTTTGAAGTTGTTTTTTTGTGATTTTTTAGACAAATGCGAACTTCTACGAGAAGAACTGCGCCCACACTATTGTGGTATGAATGAACAAACTACAGTGTTACATAGCTGAAGGTGTGTAAATTTCAGGAATATATAGTTTTGGGGGTTATTTCTAAGTTACAGGGTGTTTTTTGTGAAAAAACTGCAGACTGTCCAAATTCGGAGTTGGCTAAATATTTTCGCAGTTTCTGAGCCATCGTGCATTGTCACTTTGTGGCTTTTCCCTTCCACGTCCGCGTGTGTAACCACACATATGGCAAACCGTTTGATTCAGGACTTTTGAAGATTGATATTTGTAACTTTTTTCTAGATTCCATGGGGTTTTGGCATGATTTCTACCTTTTTGAATTTGTTTGATGTTAATTTTTTTTTAAAAATCTGGTAAAAGTGCAAATTTCTACGAAGAACTGCGCCCACGCCATTGATGGTATGAATGACGAACTACATGCGTTACATAGCTAAAGGTGTCAGATTTCAGGATATATAGTTTGTGGGGATTTTGAGTTGGGGGGGTGTTTGTGTGGAAAAACTGCAGACTTTTCAAATACAAAACTGGCTAATTTTTTTGGGCTGCTACTGACATTTGGCACTGGTCACGCTCTTGGTTAGTTGGTACCATGTCTCTGGGTACACCCATGAATGTGGCATACCGTTTTATTCGGGAGGGGTTAGGCCTTTCATATTTGAGATGCGTTTGAACTTTCCTCCACAGTTTTTACTGAAATTCACATTTGATTTTGTCTCTGATTTTATAGTTGAGGAAAAAAGGAAAATGTGAGAAAATACTTACAATTGGACAAAGCTACGTCCGGTATCTGCATTTTGATCGAAACTAACCTCCCTCGTTAAATCCTGCGGTTTTGTAGTTTCTAAAATATCTCACTTGTGGGGATATTTTAGTTAATTTGGTAGATATTCTATGTTAGCTGTCAGTAGTGGTTATACATTTTAATTTGGTGTAATATTCTTGAAGGTGCATTTATAGTTTGGGGGGTCTGCTATCGAAATTGCGGTGTTCCCTACATATTTCTGGTATCGTTTGTACTCGGAGTCACTCTTTAGAACGTCAATTTTTCTGTGCTTACCTAAAGATCTATAGTTCGTTCCATCTTTTGCAAATTTTCTTTTTTTTTTTTATCTTATAAAATTAAGGTTATACAATTTCCCTAATTCCAAAAGTACAAATCTGTAAGCACCACACACTTGCAAAAACAATGAAAAATAATTGATTAGCAAGGTTTTCACGAAAATTAGTCTAAAGCGAAAGGGCAAAATCCGGAAAATTCTCTGGCAGAAAGGAGGTCCACCCACAATTTATTTTGATAGATGCTCCCCATGCCTGCCAAGCCCCAACCCAACATAGTAATGTATAAAAGCCCCAACACCTCTACTTACCCCCCTTTACCTCCTCCGCCCCTGCGCCTACCGCCCCCTCGCCGCGCGCTCCCGCCGCTTGCGAGAAAATGCAAGCGAGGGGCAGGACCGGCAGCCGCGTCTGTGATTGGCTGACGCAGCCATCACGGACGCGGCTGCCGGCAGCTCACTTCGGCGGAAAAAGAGAGAGGTAAGTTAAAGTTTGGGGAGCTTTTCTAAACATAGAAATATAGCGTTTGGGGCTGGGCAGGCATGGGGAACCTTATAACTAAAGGATTTTAAGCTAGGGGGAGGGAATCCGGAGAGGGAGGGTGAGGGAGGGAGAAGGAGGGGGGAGGGAGGGGGAGAAGGGCTGCAGTACCATGCCAAACTTCTCCCGGAGGCCAGGTAGGAGGCAGAGTCCTATATGACTCTGCTATCCTCCTGGTGGGCAGTTTTTTGGGACTTTGGGGGGGGACTACAGGAGAACCATATGGAGCTGGGATGTGAGGTAAAGATTACACTACCACTACATAATGGGGCCAGTTAGTTGGGGGGTTATAGTTTTGGGTGGGGGGGGGACATGCCCTTTAACGCAAAAAAAAATGAAATTCTCCTGGCAGTGAAAGGGTTAAAGGTTGGCAGCCAGAGGAGCTGGTCTGCACATGTGCTGAGGACAATATAGCTCAGTGTCAATGGGCCTGTCCTTTTCAACATTTTATGACCTTACTGGGGCATATGTATAAACCCAACTGCTATCTTTATATTTTACTTTGCTGTGGCGATTTTTATTTTTAAAAGGTTCCTCCGTATATTTGAATGTAATAAAACCTAATAAGATAATACAATGAATAAATATTTTGAAATTTTGTTTAAATTATTGGTTCCCTTTCATGTATAATTTAAATAAATAAACCTTAACAAAATCATAAAACATATAATAGAACCTGGAATAAAAAACTTCTGTCATTTCATTACACTATACTTAAACTAAACGTAGCAACGAGAGTACATGCCAAGGGTACTAAATTGATAGACCAATATGGAAAACCATTAATCCCAATACGCTATACTGGGCTTACTTTGAAAATTAAAAGACTTGGGTGCCTATGCCCTGAGCCTGTCACTATAGTTCGGACGAAATCCGGAACATCACCACGCGTACATGTAAGAAAATACAAATGGGTTCTCCATAAACTCACTGCTCCTGATCGATGGTCCAGGTGCCGTTCGCCCCGAACCCCTCGCCTGATTGCAAGACAGTAAATGTGAACACCAGCAGGGACTCTGCGCACTCCAGGAAGGCAACAAACATGGCAAATGCTATCAAAAGTGCTTTAATATAACAAACTTCACCAACACATCATAGAGCAAACCACGCCTGACGCATTTCGGACCCTGTTCGGTCCTTAGTCACAGTGATTCCCTTTAAGTGAATCACTGTTGGTAAAGGATCTTGGAGTTTTGGTGGATAACAAACTTAAAGGTAGCAAGCAGTACCAGGCGGCAACAGCCAGAGCCAGCATGGTATTGTCTTGTATAAAGCGAGGTATGGATTCAAGGGAGGAAAATGTAATTCTCCCTCTTTACAAAGCATTGGTAAGGCCTCATTTGGAATATGCAGTGCAATTTTGGAATTGTGTACAAAAAGAAAGAAAGAGTTCAGAGGAGGGCAACTAAAATAATAAAGGAAATAGGGGAAGTTGTATATGAAGACAGAATGGATTAGTTACAATTATTACACTAGAGAAAGGCGCTTGCATGGGGATATGATTACTGTGTGTAAATTTATTAAAGGGACAATAAACTATCTGGGGCATTGTTCTTCAAAAGATCATGTCCAAAGACACACGGACATCCCTGAAAACATGAAGAAAGGAAGTTTAGTTTTAGTTGGAAAGAGTTTTTCACTGTAAGAACGGTAAAACTAAAGATCTGTCTTCCATTGGATGTTGTGATGGCAGGTACATTGGTTAGTTTTTTTTTTAAAAAGCTGGATGAGTTTCTAAAAACAAAGAAGGTTGCATGTTACTGTAAAGTCCAGGGATATTTCCGATTGCCACTTGGAGTCAGTTTTTCCCCTTCATAATTCTGTTGGGGTTTTTTTTTTGCCTTCCTCTGGATCAACAGTTAGGCTGGCAGGAAATGTGGGAATTGCTGTATGGGTTAGACTGGATGGACGTATGTCTTTATTCAACCTACTATACTTATTCCCTAGACTTTTAATTTTTACTAAAATGTAAATATTCTATTTCTTACATCCTTACTATCTAAGAAATACGCTGCAAAGATCACTTTTTTTGTGTGAGAAGCAAAGGAATATATCATTATTAGGGACAAGCGCATTTAAATATATTTACACTAAACTGCTTTGAATCTGTCAGGAAGAGGGAGGATCTCTTTGCTGTTATGAGATTGTCAGCTTCTAAGAAGCAAGGCTGCATTTTCCTTGTTTCAATAAGTTGTGCACAATAGAGCTTGTGAAGTGTACTGCAACACTTAGCTGCAAGGCACCCAGCTAAGGTGGATTATAAGAGCTGATCTCTAATACCCATGGGTTAATTTCATAAATAACCTAGCTGCCACAACAAAGGGAGCTTGATGTATGCTTGTAAATGTGGTCTATCTATTGGGCAATGTTGTCTGGAGACTTTTGTTCCCCTTTAATATTTTCTATTTGGTTAAGAGAGAAACATGGTTGAACAGTACTCACGACTGGGCTGTAAATTTACAAGGATATGCCTTGTTTAGGCAGGACAGAGAAAAAAGGAAAGGGGGAGGAGTATGTGTTTATGTTTAAAAAGAATTGAAGCCAAATTTAAAAGAAGAGATAACTGGCGATATGGATGTTAAACTGGAGGCAATATGGGTGGAATTAGGCAACAGGAAAGGGGGTAAATGTCATTGTTGGTGTCTGCTATAAGCCGCCAAATGCTAGCAGAGAGGAGGTGAGTCAACTTCATGTGCAGTTGGCAAGGGCTGCAAGTTTGGGAAGTGTGCTCATTATGTGGGACTTTAATTACCCTCACATTGATTGGTGGTGTGGAACTGCCAACACAGAACAGATGAGTTCCTGAATTTGCTGCAGGATAATTTTCTCTCACAGGTGGTTGAAGTTCCTACTAGAAAAGGAGCTCTGTTGGATCTGGTAATATCTAACATCGTGGAGCGCATTATAGATATAAATTAATTGGAGGCTTAGGGAATAGTGACCATGAAATAGTGTCGTTTGGAAGGGAAAAAGTGTGCTGGGATAAAAAAAACTTTTAATTTTGGGAAAGCAAATTTTCCCAGGTTAAAAGTAGCTCATCAGAATGTCAACTGGGATAAGGTATTAAAAGGTACTGAACAGGAGTGGACTGTGTTTAAGGGGATTTTAAGCCAGGCTGGGAGCTGAATTAAAGATTTTGTATAAAATGATGTCCAGGTTTTGGGGGGTAATGTACAAGATATAGATTTTTGCAGAGAGGGGTGGACATTCCCTTTAAGTGTGTCCCTGCTAGACCAAATGATCTGGCCAAGTTGTCACTTTGGAATTTACATTAGAATTATGATACAGGCTACATTGTTTTCAATGTAGCCATACATCATATGTGAACTGCTACATATCCTTTTAATATGTAGCCTTTTATATGATTGCTTTAAATCTGCCAAATTCTCTCACAAATTGCATTCCATTTGCATATACTTCAGAATTACAGGGGTAGAATAATGAAGTGAACCTGATCTTAGCACAGCTCTGTGCAATACATTTTTTAATAGTGTATCTATCTGAAGGTAAATGTTGGAGGATATGCATCTGCTTACAAATTGATTTTATGATCCAAATCAGTGTGTCAGAAAAAGGCACATACATGAAACCTTCAAAGCAGATTAATCCAGCTGCACAATTGTGTAATATCCCAGTACATTGATTGGTGACACCCTTGGGATGAGAGCTTAATGTAATCCAGTGTATGTAAAACTCTTTAAATTATGAGGAGGTAAGACTGGAAAAGTTTAAATCTGCTATTTACAAATGACCAGAAAAATTAAAATAAAGGAAAAGAAGACTTAAGTCATCCATTCCTACAGGGGCAGAAAATAAACATTTCCGTAAATGGTTGTCAAGAATTTATTTTACCATAAATAACCATATACACTGCAATAGAACTACAAATTAAAGAATTAAATAGTAAGTGATCAACTTCAAATATCTTCTTTCTAAATCAGAATCTTTTGGGCCATCCTAACTGCCTTTAAGATTCAGCTCCTCAATAAACAGAAAAGGGAAATACCTGTACCGTAATACCCTTCCAGCATATTTAAACCAGTTTCCTTAACTATAAACCTTCAGTACATCAGCAGCTGCTTTTCCAATTTACATACCAGTTTCTACTGGCAACAACCTTATGTTAAACTCCTACTCAAAAGCAGCAGGCAGTTATGACAGGAAGACACTCCTCAGGTCACTGCTTTCTAGTGCAGACTGTCAAGCAGATACATCAATTCATTTACAAAACAGTGGTAAATCCCTACTTTTAATGCACCATAGCCTTTTTTGTTTTTTAATGCAGAAATGTTTTTTTGGTTTGGTCATTGATTCATTCCAGATTAGATGTACATTTTAGTAAACAAAATTTGTATTTATTTCATTTTTGATGTATTAGAAATTACATAAAATACTGCATTACGGTGGGACATGTGTGTCTTTATTTCTCCATGCTGCAGCTGAAATGACAATGTAGATCAGAAGAATTTGTAGCCTTGTGAATTTTCGTGTAAGAGCTTGGTTTATTTTTCACTGAGTATATGTGTCAAGTGAAAGTTTGTATTTTACCAGTTCACATTTTGACCTATCTATAATCTACAACGACCAATCAATAACCCTCACTGTATTAATTTACTACTAGAAAAGAAGAGCTTTCTAACATGAAAGGAAGTTATCTAAATAACTGAACTCTAATGCTCTTTTTATGTCCCCAGTGGGTGAGAGATTTTCAAAGAGCTAAAAATATAAAACACCAAAATGGGGTCTGCCAGAAAATTAGAATGCTACAATGTAATTGGATAACCTTTAAAAAAGACCGCCGGGTCACACCCGGCCCCACCCAATAATCTGTCTACAAGGTTTCTGTATTTGCTGATGACACAAAACTTTGTTGACCATTAAAAACTTAAGAGATTCAATGGGGCGTACTTATAAAAAAGGCGATACCACGCTTTTAACGATCAGTAAAATGATTGTTTAACCGATCGTTAATTTACGAACGGTTTAAGGATCGTAAAATTACGATACGATTGTAAGTTAACAGTACCGATCGTAAATCTACGATAACGAAATCGTAGATTTACGATCCCCATAGAATACTATTGCAGTATTTTACCCGCGGGGGGTGGCGGGAGCGGTAGTTAATTAACTAATTAATTAATTAGTGAGTTAATTAACGAATTAACGAACGTTCGGTCATAAATGTACGATTACAATCGTACATATGGCCCAAGGAATGTTGCAAATGTATTGATACATAAAGTAGAGTTGATTCAGCAAAATTTCCAATTGCCACTTGGAGTCAGGAAGGAATATTTTTCCCCTTCATAAATTTAGTGGGTTTTTTTGCCTACTATACTATAGGGGCCATATTCAGAAAGGTGCTTTATAGGCCAGCAAATTCTTTACTGACATTTTAAACTGCCAATCTCGGCCATAGAATACTGCATCTTTTTTCAACAACCGTGGCAGTATTTTAACGTCCGTGTTCATAAATTTATAACTGCTGGCGTACAACAGCTATGTGGTTATAAAATTCCAATAACAATCAGACCTTTCAGATACAGCAGGTTTATAAATATGTCCCAAGATTCTTTGAATCTATGACTTATCTTAGGGCCAAGGTCATCCTAGGGTATAAAAACAGTCTGATACCATGGGTTTATTAATGGCCTTTAATGACATTACCTTGGTACTTACAGCCTTACTTATATTTTACAGCCTTGTTGTTATTTTATTAATAGAGGTTAAAGCGCATGTAACCCTGGAAATTAACTTTTGATACAAGATAGGTAGCAGCTGCCCACCCACAACCGATAGATGGAAATTATCGAAATTTAAGACTATTGCAGATGTAAATGTGTGACCGTGCAGTCGTTCTTTATTATTACCCACGGTATCAAAACTTCCCAATACTGTGGGTTTATTAGTATAGTATAGTAATTGTATAGTATTTGAGGTTGAATAAAGACATACGTCCATCCAGTCCAACCCATCTAGCAATATCCTCATTTCCTGCCTAACTGTTGATCCAGAGGAAGGCAAAAAAAAAAAACACCAAATTTATGAAGGGGGAAAAAATTCCTTCCTGACTCCAAGTGGCAATCGGAAGGAAAATTTCCTGGATCAACTCTACTTTATGTATCAATACCAGGACTTGCAACATTCCTTGTGTTGCAGAAAACTCATCCAGCTTTTTTTTGAAAAGACCAATGAACCTGCCATTACAACGTCCCTGGAAGACAGTTCCTAGCTTTACAGTTTCACAGTTAAAAAACCCTTTCCAAGCTTGAAGCCTAAACCTTTTTTCTTCAAGTCTTAAGGGGATGTCCTCGTGTCCTTTGACATGTTTATTGGTGAACAATGCCCCAGATAGTTTATTGTATGGCCCGTTAATGTATTTATACACAGTAATATATCCCACGCAAGCGCCTTTTCTCCAGCGTACATAATTGTAACTTTTCCAGTCTCTCCTCATATTTAAGCTCCCCCAATCCCCTTATTAATTTAGTTGCCCTTCTCTGAACCCTTTCCATTTCAAAGATGTCCTTTTTGTACACAAGATTCCAAAATTGCACTGCATATTCCAAATGAGGCCTTACCAATGCTTTGTAAAGAGGGAGAATTACATTTTCCTCCCTTGAATCCATACCTCTCTTTATACAAGACAATACAACCGCTATATTTATTGTATAGAAAGCTTCCCAAACTTCTATACCTCCCCTCTTTCCTCCGCCGCGCTCCCGGCACCTCGCTGCGAGAAAATGCAAGCAGAGGGCAAGCAGACGGCAGCACGCGTACTGTGATGTGGCTGAGCGAGCCAAGCAGCAATCAGGACCGCGGCTGCCGGCAGTCATTCGGGCGGAGGAAAGAGAGAGTAGTAAAGTTTGGGGAGCTTCTAAACTAGACATAGTAGCGCTGGGGCGGGGCAGGCATGGGGGACCTTATAACTAAAGGATTTTAAGCTAGGGGGAGGGAATCCGGAGAGAGGAGGTGAGGGAGGGTGAGAGGAAGACAGAAGGAGGGGGGGGAGGGGAGAACGGGACTGCAGTACGCATGCCAAAACTTTCTCCGGCGGCCAGGTAGGAGGCAGAGTCTATATGGGACTTGCTATCTCCTGGTGGGCAGTTTTTGGGACTTGGGGGGGGACTACCAGGAGAACATATGGAGCTGGAGTGGGGTAAAGATTACACACCACTACATAATGGGGCCAGTAGTTGGGGGGCGGGGTTGGGTGATAGTTTTGGGGTGGGACATGCCCTTTAACGCCAAAAAAATGAAAATTCTCCTGGCAGTTGAAAGTGTTAAGGTTGGCAGCCAGAGGAAGCTGGTTGCACATGATTGCTCGAGGAACAAATAGCGTCAGTGTTCAATGGGCATGTCTTTTCAACATTTTTATGACCATTACGGGGGCATATGTATAAACCCAACTGCTATTCTTTATATTTTACTTGCTGTGGCGGATTTTTGATTTTTAAAAGGTTCCTCCGTATATTTGAATGAAAAAATAAAAAACCAATAAGGATAAATACCTGAATAAAGTATTTTGAAATTTTGTAACTTATTGGTTCCCGCTTTTTTCATGTTTATTTAAATTTAAAAAAATTTTAAATAATAAACCTTAACAAATCATAAACCATATATAGAACCATGGAATAAAAAACTTTTGGTATTCATTACACTATACTTTAATAACGTAGAACGAGAGTTACATGCAAGCAAGGGTATAAATTGATAGACCAGATATGGAAAAACCATTAATCCCAATACGCTTATACTGGGCTTACTTTGAAAATTAAAAGGACTTGGGTGCCTTGCCTGAGCCTGTCAATATGTTCGACGAATCCGGAAACATCACCACGCTGGTACATGTAAGAAAATACAAAGGGTCTCCATAAAACTCACTGTCCTGATCGGTGGCCCAGTGCCGTCGCCCGAACCCCTCGCCTGATTGCAAGGACAGTAAATGTGACCAACGAGCAGGGACTCTGCGCACATCCAGAAGGCAGGCAACAAAACATGGCCAATGCTATCAAAAGTGCTTAATAAACAAACTTCACACACACATAGAGGGCAACACCAACGCTGACGCATTTCGGACCCTGGTTCGGTCCTTAGTCACAAGTGATTCCCTGTAAGTGAATCACTGTTGGTAAAGGATCTTGGAGTTTGAGTTTGTGGATACAAAACTTAAAGGTAGCAGCAGTACCAGGCGGAAACAGCCAGAGCCAGCCAATGGGTTGTACTTGTATAAAGCGAGTATGATTAAGGGAGGAAAATGTAAGTTCCCTCTTTACAAGCATGGGTAAAGGGCCTCATTTGAATAGCAGTGCCCAATTTTGGAATTGTGGTACAAAAAGAAAAGAAAGAGTTAAGAAGGAGGGCAACTAAAATAATAAAGGAAAAGGGGGGAGTTGTATATGAAGCCAGATGGATTAGTTCAAATATTACACTAGAGAAAGGCGCTTGCATGGGGATATGATTACTGTTGTATAAATTTGTATTAAAGGGACAATAACTAACTACTGGGCATGTTCTTCAACAAAGATCATGTCCAAAGAGACACACGGAATCCCTGAAAAACATGAAAGAAAGGAAGTTTAGTTTTAGTGGAAAAGTTTTTCACTGTAAAAACGAACGGTAAAACTAAAGATTCTTCCTTGGATGTTGTGATGGTCAGGTACATTGGTTTAGTTTGTTTTTTAAAAAGCTGGATGAGTTGTCTAAAAACCAAGAGAAGGTTGCATGTTTGTAAAGTCCAGGGGATTATTTCCGGATGCCACTTGGAGTAAGTTTTCCCTCATAATTTGTTGGGGTTTTTTTTGTTGCTCTTCCCTGGAATAACAGTTAGGCTGCAGGAAATGTGGGAATGCTTGTATGGGTTGAGACTGGGATGGACGTATGCTTTATTCAACCCCCCGATATACTTATTCCCTGAGACTTTTAATTTTAATAAAATGATAAATATCTATGGCTTAACGCATCCTTACTATATAAGAAATAAATACGCTGCAAAGATCACTTTTTTGCTTAGGGAAGCAAGGGAATATATATTAGTAGGGACAAGCGCCATTTTAAATATAGTTACACCCTAAACTGCGTTGAATTGTCAGGAAGAGGGGAGGACTCTTTGCTGTTATGAGATTGTCAGCTTCTAAGAAGCAAGGCTGCATTTTCCTTGTTTCAATAAGTTTCGTGCACAATAGGCCTTGTGAAGTGACGCAACAATTAGCTGCAAAGGCACCAGCTAGGGTGGATGGATAAGAAAGCTGATCTACAATACCATGGGTAATTTCATAATAAACCGAGCTGCCACAACAAGGGATGCTTGATGTGGCTTGTAAATGTGTCGATTCGTGGGCATTGTTGTCTGGAATTTTGTTCCCCTTTAATATTTTCTATTTGGTTAGAGAGAGAAAACATGTATTGGAACAGTATCCACGACTGGGCTGTAAATTACAAGGATATGCGTGTTTAGCAGGACAAGAAGAAAAAAGGAAAAGGGGGAGGAGAGATGTTGATGTTTAAAAAGAATGAAGCCAAATTTAAAAGAAGAGATAACTGCGAGTATGGATGTTAAATGGCGGCAATATGGGTGGATTAGGGCAACAGGAAAGGGGGGTAAAATGCATTGTGGTGTCTGCTATAAGCCGGCCAACTGCATAGCAAGCGAGGAGGTGAGTCAACTTCATGTGCAGTTGGCAGGGCTGACAAGTTGGGGAGTGTGTCATATGTTGGGGACATTTTAATTACCCCCATTGATGGTGGAGGGAATGCCACACAGAAACGAGATGAGTTCTGAATTGCTGCAGGTAATTTTTCTCTCACAGGTGGTGAAGTTTCCTACTTTAGAAAAGGGCTCTGTTGGGATTTTTCTGGTAATCTAAACATCGGGTGGAGCGCATTATAGATATATAAATTAATGAGGCTTGAGGATAGTGACCATGAAATAGTGCGTTTTGGAAGGGAAAAAGTGTGCTGGGATAAAAAAAATATTTAATTTTGGGAAAGCAAAAGTGGTTTCCAAGGTTTAAAAGTTAGCTCATCAGAATGTCAAACTAGGATAAGGTATTTCAGGTAATGGTACTGAACAGAAGTGGACTGTGTTTAGGAATTAAGCATTTCACATCTAGATTAATACCTTGGGAAATAATGTAAAAAATAAATCTGTGTCCATGTTGGTTCGATCTGGATGTAAGAGGCCAAATGGGGAAAGGAAGCAAAAAGGCATTAAAACCTTTAAGTTCAGAGGAACGGAAATGGATTATAAAAACTGGAACAAGGAAGTTGTAAGAAAGCACATCAAACTAGCTAAAATTAATAAATGAAGTAGGATGAGCTGAACAAAGCATATTAGTCTAAAAAACCTTTTTGTTAAGGATATTAATAGTATAATATAGATTTGAGTTGAATAAAGAAATAGTCCATCCAGTTCAAACCCATCTAGCAATATCCTTCATTTCCTGCCTAACTGTGATCCAGAGGAAGGCAAAAAAAAAACCCCACAAATTTATGAAGGGGAAAAAAATTCCTTCACTGACCTAAAGTGGCCAATCGGAAAT
This sequence comes from Hymenochirus boettgeri, assembly GCA_019447015.1. Taxonomy (NCBI): domain Eukaryota; kingdom Metazoa; phylum Chordata; class Amphibia; order Anura; family Pipidae; genus Hymenochirus; species Hymenochirus boettgeri. The sequence goes on from CM033477.1 coordinate 82,477,680, forward strand.
TTACCCGGTCAACTTACTTACTTGTATCATACCAGTAACTTGCAACATTCCTTGTTTGCAGAAACTCATCCCGTTTTTTTGTTTTGCCTAAAGTGGGGTGCCACAGGGTATGGTGGGCCGCTTCTATTTAATTATTCTATACATGATTGGTAGTGGGTATTGTCAGCAGGTTTTATGTGTTTGCTGACCACACAAAAACTGTCGACCATGTTAAAAAACTTCAGAGGATGTGCAATAGCTTGTTGCAAGGGGATCTAGATGATTGTCACATTGGGCTGCTAAGTGGACAGATGAAATTCAATGTGATAATGTAAGTTGATGCATTGGACAGAAAAATCCTTGGCCTACTTATACTATAAATGGCCCTGTGTTGTAAGGTTGAATCCTGTTGGAAGAAAGGGGATCTTGGAGTTTTGGTTGGATAACAAACTTAAAGGTAGCCAGCAGTGCCAGCGGCAATAGCCAGAAGCCAGCATGGTATTGTCTTGTATAAAGAGAGGTATGGATTCAATGGGAGAAAATGTAAATTCCTCCCTCTTCACAAAGCATTGGTAAGGCCTCCATTTTGGAATATGCAGAGCAATTTTGAAATCACTGTGTACAACAAAAAGTGCATCTTTTGAAATGCGAAGGGTCAGAGAAGGAAATAAATTAATAAGGATTGGGGAGGCTTGAATATGAACGAGAATGGAAAAGTTTAAACCCAATTATGTACGCTGGGAAAAGCGCGTGCGTAGGGATTATGATTACGTGTATAAATACATTAAGGGCCATACAAGTAAACTATCTGGGGCATTGTTCACCAATAGAACAGTAAAGGACACCGGGGACAGTCCCTTAAGAATTCAGAAAAAAAGGTTAGCCTTCAACTCGGGAAGGGTTTTTTCACTGTGAGAAAAGTAAAGCTATGGAACGTCTTGCCTAGTGGACGTGTTTATGGCAGTCATTGGTCAGCAAAAATTCAGGAATTCATCGCCTCTTTTCTGTGATGGCGTTCCCACCTACCCAATTCAATGTCAGGGTAATAAAGTCCCCCCTAATGAGCACACCCCAAACATTGCAGCCCTTGCCAACTGCATATGGGAAGTGGACTACCCTCTTCTGCTAGATTTGGTGGCTTATATAGCAGACACCAAAATGACACATTAACCCCTTGTCTGTTGCCTAATGTCACCATATTGCCTCACTTTATCATCCATACGACCAGTGATATTCTTCTTTTGAATTTGGCTTCGATTCTTTTAGAACATAAACACATTAACCCTCCCTCTCCTTTCTTTTTCTGTCCGCCCTAAAAACAAAGGTATATCCTTCGATATTTACAGCCAGTCGTGAGAAACTTGTTCAACCACGTTTTCTTGCTATACCTATTAATCATCTTTCATTAAATGCCATAATTTTCCCAATTAACCATTTGTGCAGCCAGGACTTATTGCATTTGGCAACATAATTTAGATGTGATCTGTTAATTATTCGACATGGAATACAATGCTGTTTCCCTACCACCCTATGCTCGACCCCACCCCCCCTTCCGCCCCACCAATGCGGCCTATCTACACCCTGTTTCCTCGCTGGGCTATCTATCCAGTAGGAGACGCCAATACACCTCCCCCAACCACCTAGTTTCTAAATCTTCGAATCCCAACCCTCTAGCCATCTTCTCCCTAAAAAAGCATGCAACACCCGCCCATCAGTGGGGCAAAACCCATCCCATACTAAAGAGGCCGTAGACTGATAGCAAAAGTCTGTCCCAGTTCTCAATCACAAACACCCCTTCTTCTTTACACCACTCTCTTAGCAAGCTAATGCTCCTAAGTCCCGCTGTCTCCCTGGCTTAGCCTGGCTGCGGTAGTATTTCTGAAAACTACTACCCTGGAATGGTCCCTGCTTTATCTTGGCACCTAGTCTCGGGAACATCTGTTTAAGGACCTCAACCTCCCCTCCTAAACTTTGTTCATTGGCACCAATGTGAACCAAGACCGCCGGGTCACACCGGCCCGCCCAAAATATGTTAACACGATAACACACAGCGAACACACAGCAGCCAACAGAAGCAGAGCACACGTTGGCATGTAGGGGTCTTGGCCGCAGATTACCCTATATATCTCCTTATAATGGAGTCCCCTACCACTACCACCTTCCTTGCATTCCTGACCCTTCGTTCCTCTCCCTTGTATCAGAGTGGCAGTCCTGGGGTGCTCAAGGACGGCCCCCTCCATACACGACTAATTTCCGAGTGTCCTCTCCACTTCATTACTTAATGGTGGCAATATACTGTTGGGATGGACCAATCTGGGAAGAACCCCCTACTCTTCCGTCCCCCACTTCCCCCTCGTAACCCTAACACAAACTACCTCCCCCCTAACCTTCCCTGTCCCAATAGTAAGAAGCTGAGGGACTGAAAAAATGTTGGCACCATTAAAGTAAATGGGGAAGTAAGTGTTATGGAGGATGGACTAAAGCAAATGTCTTAAATATTTTTTTTTCTTATCATATGATAGAAGATCAAATTCCAGATATATATAGTAGTAGCATATGTATAAAATATGCAGTGCACTTGGTAGAAACAAACCTAAAATAGGTTAATATTAATAATCTCCTGCGACCAGGATACAATACTCCTCGGGTACTTAGGGAGCTAAGTTCGTTTTATAGGCAATGTTTCTTATTTTTGCAGATTCTGTCATGTCCTGATGTGTGCCTTTGGAGTGGTAAAAGGTGATTTGTAGTTCCAATATTCAAAAAGGGTAGTCGCTCACAGCCAGGTAATTACAGGCCTGTAAGTTTAACTTCAGTGGTGGGAAGCTACTGGAAAGTTTAATAAGGGGAACATGTTCTAGAGTAGTTTAAGGACTAACATTATAAGTAGTAACCAGCATGGATTTTAGGAGGAATAGATTGTCAAATGTTGCAAGTTACTGGTATTGATACATAAAGATAGAGGTTGATACAGGGAAATTTCCGATGCCACTTGGAGAGTCAGGAAGGAATTTTTTCCCCTTCATAAAATAGGGTTTTTTTTTTTGCCTTCCTCTGGATCAACAGTTAGGCAGGAAATGAGGATATTGCTAGATGGGTTGGACTGGATGGACATATGTCTTTATTCAACCTCAAATACTATACTATACTATACTATTATACAATTATATACAAGCCTGGAGGAACTTCCTTTTCCTGTTGAACAAAATGAAGAGGAAATCAGTTTTTCTGAATTGTTTGGTCTTGTCAAAATAACATGCCAAAGCTCTGCCCACGTCCAAAGTGTGGGGAAAAGAATTTTCCACAGTCTTGTGATTGCTGAAGCGTAGGGAGCAATATGTCTTGATTGAGGTGAAAGAATGAGATTACTTTTGACAAAAATGATGGGTCTGGTCAAAGAACTACCTTTTCCAGGTATAAAGATATAAATGGTTGTGAGCACCTCAGTGCTCTAATTTCAGAGACCCTTCTGGCAGAAGTTATTGCCACTAGGAAGGCGGTTTTTAAAGATATTTCCTTGATTGAGCACATCTAGATAGGCTCAAATGGAGCTACATGGAGAACTAACGACAGATCCCAAGAAGGTGCTTTTGCTCTGCTTTGGGGTTTGAGATGTTTGACCCCCTGGAATAATCTAATGATGAGGGGAAGTGGGAACGTCCACTTAGTAATGATCCTAAGCTCCCACTGTCTCCCTAGCGTAGCACGTAGCTGTGGTAGTATTTCTGAAACCACTACCCTGGATGTCCTTGCTTTTAACTTGGCCCCTAGCTCTTGGAAATCATGTTAAGGACCTCTTCCCCTCTTCAACTTTGTCATTGGCACCAATGTGAACCAAGACCGCGGGTCACACCCGGCCCCACCCAATAATCTGTTACAAGGTTTCTGTATTGTGATGACACAAAACTTTGTTGACCATTAAAAACTTAAGAGATTCAATGGAAAAAAGGCCATACACGCTTTTAACGATCAGTAAAATGATGTTTAACCGATCGTTAATTTACGAAGGTTTAAGGGTTAAAATTACGATACGATTGGAAGTTAACAGTACCGATCGTAAAAACTACGATAACGAAATCGTAGATTACGATCCCCATAGAATACTATTGCAGTATTTTACCGCGGGGGGGGGGGGCGGGGGGAGCGGAGGGTAGTTAATTAACTAATTAATTAATTAGTGAGTTAAATTAACGAATTAACGAACGTTCGGTCATAAAATGTACGATTACAATCGGAATATGGCCCAAGGAATGTTGCAAATGTATTGATACATAAAGTAGGAGTTGATTCAGCAAAATTTCAATTGCCACTTGGAGTCAGGAAGGAATATTTTTCCCCTTCTATAAATTTAGTGGGTTTTTTTGCCTACTATACTATAGGGGCCATATTCAGAAAGGTGCTTATAGGCCCGCAAATTCTTTACTGACATTTTAAACTGCCAATCTCGGCCATAGAATACTGCATCTTTTTTCAACAACGTGGCAGTATTTTAACGTCCGGTGTTCATAAATTTATAACTGCTGGCGTACAACAGCTATGTGGTTATAAAATTCCAAATAACAATCAGACCTTTCAGAGTACAGCAGGTTTATAAATATGTCCCAAGATTCTTTGAATCTTGACTTATTCTTAGGGCCAAGGTCATCTAGGGTTATAAAAACAGTCTGATACATGGGTTTATTAATGGCCTTTAATGACATTACCTTGGTACTTACAGGCCTTACTTATATTTTACGCCTGGTTGTTATTTTATTAATAGAGGTTAAAGCGCATGTAACCCTGGAAATTAACTTTTGATACAAGATAGGTAGCAGTGCCCCACCCACAACCGATAGATGGAAATTATCGAATTTAAGACTATTGCAGATGTAAATGTGTTGACCGGCAGTCGTTCTTATTATACCCACGGTATCAAAACTTCCCAATACTGTGGGTTTATTAGTATAGTATAGTAATTGTATAGATTTGAGGTTGAATAAGACATAAGTCCATCCAGTCCAACCCATCTAGCAATATCCTCATTTCCTGCCTAACTGTTGGATCCAGAGGAAGGCAAAAAAAAAAAACACCAAATTTATGAAGGGGGAAAAAATTCCTTCCTGACTCCAAGTGGCAATCGAAAGGAATAATTTCCGGATCAACTCTACTTTATGTATCAATACCGACTTGCAACATTCCTTGTTTGCAGAAACTCATCCAGCTTTTTTTTGAAAAGACCAATGAACCTGCCATTACAACGTCCACTGGAAGACAGTTCCTAGCTTTACAGTTCTCACAGTAAAAAACCCTTTCCAAGCTTGAAGCCTAAACTTTTTTCTTCAAGTTCTTAAGGGATGTCCTCGTGTCCTTTGACATGTTCTATTGGTGAACAATGCCCCAGATAGTTTATTGTATGGCCCGTTAATGTATTTATTACACAGTAATCATATCCACACGCAAGCGCCTTTTCTCCAGCGTACATAATTGTAACTTTTCCAGTCTCTCACCATATTTAAGCTCCCCAATCCCACCTTATTAATTTAGTTGCCCTTCTCTGAACCCTTCCATTTCAAAGATGTCCTTTTTGTACACAAGATTCCAAAATGCACTGCATATTCCAAATGAGGCCTTACCAATGCTTTGTAAAGAGGGAGAATTACATTTTCCTCCCTTGAATCCATACCTCTCTTTATACAAGACAATACGATGCTGGCTCTGGCTGCTTGCTACCTTTAAAGGAGAACTAAAGTCCCAAGACAACATTGTCCCAATAGAGAGAGCACATTCACAAACGAACTACAAGCTGTGTCTCATGTCTCCCTTTGCTGTGGATGCTGGGTGATTTATGAAAATAACCTGTGTGTACTAAGGGTCAGCTCCCATAATTCACCTTATCTGGGAACACCCAGCTAATTGTCCGCCGGACTCTTCACAGGAAACTGCAGTCTTGCTTCCTGGAAGCTGACAGCCAATCATGTTACAGCTCAGAGATCCCTCCCTCTGACACAGAACACAGATACCAGTGCAGTTTTTGTGTAAACACATTAGAAATGCTCCTGTCCCTAACAATGATAAATTCCTATGCTTTACATACAAAAAAGAAAAGTATTCTTTGCAGTGTATGTCTTTGCTAGCATGGATGAAAGAAACAGAACATTTAACATTTCAGCAAAAAATAAAAGTAAGTATGGGGAATCGAACCAGCAACCTTCTATTCTGTGTCTTTCTAAAAAGAAAGCTTTCTACCACTAGGCCACAAGGGATAATAAGTAACAGACCTGTACATGAAGAGTCTTTATCTTTTGCTAGACACATAATAAAAACAAAAAAAGGAAACATGGGGAATTGAACCTGGGTCCCAAAGTCTGATTTTTTCCTATCCAGCACTTTAGCAGAAACTCTCAATCAATAGAAGTAAATGTCAGTAAAATCAGTACACTGTTTTGTATTGCTACTGGAAGACTGTCAGCAATTCACACTGGTTGGTAAATAAATAACAGAGCTGCTATATATAAAGATTGTACATATGTAGAAACTTCATATTTTTCTAGAAACATGGAAACAAACAAACAAAAAAAGCACTAAACTCAGGCAGTAGACCATGTTATAGTGTTTCATAAGTAAACTAGGGGATTTGAACTTGTGACTTCTTGGTCTGATTGTTTCTAATCACACAGCATTTACATGGTGCGCCACCAGCAAATCAACTGTGATTCCAGGTACATTTAGAGGCTTTATCTTTCACTAGAAAGAGATGCTAGAAACTCTGCACATAGAGACAGTGAATGCTGGGGTCAGGGGGCGTGGCTCTTTGAAGCCAACATGGACTATGAGTTGTACTGGCAACAAGATGGAAGCCTCCTTTGTTACAGAATCTATTACTCATATCTACTAAATGCAAATAACTAGAGAAGAATCTTTCAACGTGTAGTTATTCTGGGGAGAAAAACTTTCACATTAGGATCTGAAAAACTGAAGTTTAGTTCTCCTTTAAGTTTGTTATCCACCAAAACTCCAAGATCCCTTTCCAACAGGGATTCACTTAACACAGAGCCATTTATAGTATAAGTAGTATTTTTAAGTCCAAAATGCATCACCTTACATTTATCAACATTGAATTTCATCTGCCACTTAGCAGCCCAATGTGATAATCTATCTAGATCCCCTTGCAACGATTGCACATCCTCTGAAGTTTTTAATGGTCGACAAAGTTTTGTGTCGTCAGCAAACACAGAAACCTTGCTGACAATACCCACTTCCAAATCATTAATAAATAGATTAAATAGAAGCGGCCCCAACACAGAACCCTGTGGCACCCCACTTAGCACTTTAGTCCATAATGATGAAGCCCCATTAACAACTACTCTCTGCATCCTATTCATTAACCAATTTTCTATCCATGTACAAATGTGACTCCCCAGACCAACAGACCTTAGCTTATTCATTAGTCGCCTATGGGGGACTGTATCAAAAGCCTTTGCAAAATCCAAGTAAACTACATCTACTGCTATACCAGAGTCTAAATTTCTACTTACTTCCTCATAAAAGCCAAGCAAGGTAGTTTGACAAGATCTATTCCTCCTAAATCCACGCTGGTTACTACTTATACTGTCAGTCCTTGAAACATACTCTAGAACATGTTCCCTTATTAAACTTTTCAGGATCTTCCCCACCACTGAAGTTAAACTTACAGGCCTGTAATTACCCGGCTGTGAACGACTACCCTTTTTGAATATTGGAATAACATCAGCCTTTTTCCAATCCAAAGGCACACCACCGGACATGAGGGAATCAGCAAAAATAAGAAACAATGGCCTAGATAAAACTGAACTTAGCTCCTTAAGTACCCGAGGATGTATTTTATCTGGTCCAGGAGATTTATAATATTAACCTTTTTAGTTTTTCTGTACCATATCCGGTTAACCAAAGTGAACTTGATCTTGTATATACCATTATTGCTACTATACTCTATGATATCTGTACTTGGATCTTCTATAGTGTATACAGAGGAAAAAAAATTATTCAAGACATTTGCTTTATCGCCATCCTCCGTAACTAACTTATCCCCATTAATTAATGGTGCCACATTCTCAGTCCTCACTTCTTACTATTAATATACTTAAAAAATGTTTAGGCTTAGTGATGCTTTCTTCAGCTATCCTAACTTCATATTAATTTCAGATAGTTTGATTGCTTTCTTACACTCTTTGTTACAGTTTTTATAATCCCTAAAGGCCCTTTCCATTCGCTCGGCCTTAAAGGTTTAAATGCCTTTTTCTTCCTTACCATTTGCCTCTTTACATCAGAATTCACCACATGGGCCGGGATTATTTTTTTACATATTTCCCAACGGTATAAATTTAGATGTGAACTGGCTTAAAATCCCCTTGAACACAGTCCACTTTGTTCAGTACCTTTACCGGATAATACATTATCCCAGTTGACATTCTAAAGAGCTGCTTTTAACCTGGGAAAATTTGCTTTCCTGAAATTAAATGTCTTTGTTAACCCAGCGCACTTTTCTTCGATAACAAAGTCCAAATGCCACTATTTCATGGTCACTATTCCCTAAGCCTCCCGTTCCCTTATATCTATAATGCGCTCCACAATGTTAGATATTACCAGATCCAACAGAGCTCCTTTTCTAGTAGGAACCTCAACCAACCTGTGAGAGAAAATTATAAAGGCAGCAAATTCAGGAACTTCATTGCCTTTTTCTGTGATAGCAGTTCACACACACTAATCAATGTCAGGGTAATTGAAGTCCCCCATAATGAGCACACTCCCCAAACTTGCAGCCTGCCAACTGCATATGAAGTTGACTCACCTCCTCTCTGCTAGCATTCGGGCTTATAGCAGACACCAACAATGAACATACCCCCCTTTCCTGTTGCCTAATTCCACCCATATTGCTCCACTTTATCATCCATATCACCAGTTATCTCTTCTTTTAAATTTGGCTTCAATTCTTTTTAACATAAAACAAACTCCTCCCCCTTTCCTTTTTTTTCTGTCCTGCCTAAACAAGGGCATATCCTTTATATTTAACAGCCAGTCGTGAGAACTGTTCTAACGACTTTCTGCTATACCTATTACATCATACTTTTCATTCAATGCCATCATTTCCAATTCACCAGGCTTCTCGCATTTGCAAACATACATTTTAGATTATGATCCTGTAATTTATTTGTACACTTTAATACACATTCCTCCCTATCCCCTTATTAATACCGCCCTCAGGCACTGGGGGATTTTATTATAAACTCAAGGTATTGGCAATTACCAGTACTATGGGCATGCATTTTACAGTTGTATTATGACTGTGATTTGAAATACTGCAATGTGGTTCCGACTTTACATTGCGGTCTGAAAATATGATGGCAGTAAAGCAGGGATAGGCAACCAGTAGATATCCAGATGTTTGAAAACTACAACTCCCAGCATTCTCTAATTAGAGAGTGCTTGGAAAGGAATGCTGGAGTTATAGTTTTAGATCTGGAGATCTACTGGTTGGTTGCCTTTCCCTGCAGTAAAAGGCCAGGTATCAAAAAAGATACCACGTCTGTGATGTGGTATCAAAAAAGATGGGTAATGTGTCGGTGTGGCCTGTCAGAGTTAAACATTTGTGACAACGCACTTCTACTGACAATTATAAATATCGTCCTTTATTTGGATTTTTCAAAGTGTGGGTATTTTACATTACTGGGCGTTATATTACATTACCCTCTTTATTTTACACTACTAGGAATTATTATTATTATTTTACATTATTGGGACGTGCTTTACAGTAACGATACCGGTCCTTAATGTATGACCACATGGGTATTTTACATCATAAAATAACAATGTTATTTTATATTTGCATCATAAAGGAACCATAGCTCTTGTTGCAGCTCGCAGTTTCATTACTGAACTAAAGTGAAAAGAAAACAACTTGGGCTACAAAGTACGTTAGAACTGCTAACACAGTAAGGGCTAGGTCCCACTAGGTGCGTTGCGTTTTCCGTTTTGTGTGTGTTTTGTGAATGCAAAAGCAATGTATTTTCAAATATAATGGAAATCGTGAGAATCAGTTCCCACTATAAAATTTGCGTTCCAAATCTATTTGGCCTATTTTTCATCCGCATGCGTGCACGACTTTTGGATACACAGACAAGATTATTTTTTTGCATTTTCTTCAATATTTACTGTCATTTTTTAAAAAATGCACAGGTACACAAACGGTCCAGAAACGTGGAAAAATGCACAGAAAAGTGCATGTCTGCACCCAGAGTAAACAAATTGGGCTTTTAGGAACTAAAATTGTAACAAGCATTGTAAGAAAGCAATTATGGGCTTGTTCACACTAGGTCCTTTTTTTTGCAACAGCCGTTTTTAAAAACGCAAGGATGCATAGAATATAATAGTACCATTCACACTATTGCTTTCTGATTGTGTCCATTTGCATTCCAGTCCGTTGTGTTTAAAATGCATAGTGCATTCTTCTCCATTTTTTGCATGTATATTTAGAAAACACAAAGTTTGTGTTTGAATTTCATCTGCCACTTAGCAGCCCAACGTGACAATGTTGATAAATGTAAGGTGATGCATTTTGGAATTAAAAATTCTTGTGCTACTTATACTATAAATGGCTCTGTGGTACGTGAATCCCTGTTGGAAAGGGATCTTGGAGTTTTGGTGGATAACAAACTTAAAGGTAGCAAGCAGTGCCAGGCGGCAACAGCCAGAGCCAGCATGGTATTGTCTTGTAAAAAGAGAGGTATGGATTCAAGGGAGGAAAATGTAATTCTCCCTCTTTACAAAGCATTGGTAAGGCCTCATTTGGAATATGCAGTGCAAATTTGGAATCCTGTGTACAAAAAGGAAATCTTTGAAATGGAAAGGGTTCAGAGAACTAAATTAATAAGCGGATTGGGGGAGCTTGAATATGAAGAGAGACTGGAAAAGTTACAATTATGTATGCTGGAGAAAAGGCGCTTGCGTAGGGATATGATTACTGTGTATAAATACATTAACGGACCATACAATAAACTATCTGGGGCATTGTTCACCAATAGAACAAGTCAGAGGAGATGTGGACATCCCTTAAGACTTGAAGAAAAAAGGTTTAGGCTTCAAGCTTGGAAAGAGTTTTTCACTGTGAGAATGGTAAAGCTATGGAACTGTCTTCCAGTGGACGTTGTAATGGCAGGTTCATTGGTCAGTTTCAAAAAAAAGCTGGATGAGTTTCTGCAAACAAGGAATGTTGCAAGTTACTGGTATTGATACATAAAGTAGAGTTGATCCGGGAAATTTCCGATTGCACTTGGAGTCAGGAAGGAATTTTTTCCCCCTTCATAAATTTGGTGGGTTTTTTTGCCTTCCTCTGGATCAACAGTTAGGCAGGAAATGAGGCTATTGCTAAATGGGTTGGACTGGATGGACGTATAAACACTATAAACACAAATGCATGCAAAAAACTGATGCAAGCTGCGCGGTTTTGTCAGTTTCTGGTGTGAACACGCCCCAAGCTTAAATAATGAAGGAAGTTAGGATAGTTTTTACTCTGTTCTTGGATATAGCATACAGTATAGTAGCAATAATAGTATAAAGAATGCAATTGCAGTTTGGTTAATTGAGGATATGGGGTTAAATTAAAAAAAACCTGCAATATTGGAAATCTCTGAATGTGACATTTCATAAAATTGCTGCCGTATAATACCATGCGGTGTGGTATTGTATAGGCAATATCGTACAATTAGGATTGCAATCGTAATCGTACGACTGTGATTGTAATTTTACGAACACAATTGTAAATGTACTGGCATTTAAGTCACAGTATCACGCCTTTATAAGTACGGGTCATTGTTTAGAAACAACTAAACAAGGTAAATATCAATAAAGCTCCTTGACAGGATAGAATACATCCTTGGGTCCTTAAGGGACTAACCCCCTCAGATAACCAATTAGGATGGAGGATGGTCGGAGCTGCAAAAGGTACTTTTTCTTAAGCAACTAAGGGCCATATATATAAAGCCGCGTTATTGCTTTTTAGCACGGTATTCTACGATCGAACATTCGTTAATTACCGGACATCGGTCTTAAATGTACTAACGCAATTATAAATTAACTAAATAAGTACAAAATAGAAACTAGGTTTATAAATATGGCCCTTATATTATGGGCATATTTATAAAAGTGAGGTATCGATTTTTAGTACTTTACTACTGCATAGTTCTACTACCAAACGTTCATTAGATAACGCCTTTCAGTGTAAATGTATGACCACAGCCGTACATTTACGGCCGCTGTTGAACATTGCCGCTAAATTGTGATACCTTGCTTTATAAATATCGCCAGTTTAGTTTATCTAGGCCATTTTTTCTTATTTTCTCAGATTTCTTCATGTCCAGAAACGTGCTTATGTAAAAATGTAAAAAACTGATGTAATTCAATTATTCCAAAAAGGTAGTAGTTCCCAGCCTTGTTATTACAGACTTCTGAGTTTAACTTGGTGGTGAAGGAATTTGGACTCTAGCATAGCAGTAGATGTGCTTATACATTTAATACAGTCCCCCTTAAGTGACTTATGTATAAACTAAGGTCTATTGGGCTTAGACTCTACATTTTTACATGGATAGAAAATTGGTTGATTGATCATGTGCAGAGAGTAGTTTGTAATAAGTGTACTGTTGTTTGCAACAGAGTTCTGTGTATGGGCCACTTATTATTATTGAGGATTTATATAGCACCAGCATATTCTGTGGTGCTTTACAATTACATTTTTACATTCACATCAGGCCCTGCGCCAAAGAGCTTACAATCTAAGTACATATATTTAAAACATACAACCTATCAGTATATCTTCATGATTGTGGGGGAAACTGGAAGAAACCCACGCAATACATCTGTGTTGCAATCAATCAATCTCAATCTCAGGAGTAGTAGACGAGTGCAGGGGTGTCCCTAGGGTCTTTGGCACCTGAAAATCTTTTGAATGGTGCCTATAGGCGGGTGCGGCAAAGTGGGCATGGCTTTGTGTGTGGGGGCGTGGCTTTGTGTGTGTGGGTGTTCTCACATTAGAAATCCCTACCATACATTATGTAAAATAAAATATGTTAGCCAAATTATTTGTAAGCCTGCCTTCACGTGAAGCTACATTCTTCCTTAAATATCCAACATGTCTGGTGGTGCAAAGGACAAAAGGTCAGAACCTTAACCGTAGCGTTTCAGCCACACTCCAGGCTGGCGTCATGGTCTTGGATATCTTTTATTCTGCTACTTTACAGTGTCAGACACTCCCAACATAGGTAACCCTTTAAGAGTGACATGTCACCAGAGTATCCAGTAGGGAACGCTGCTTTATGGATGGTAATGGAGTTTCCTAGGTTTTTTTTGCTTTTTTTTCCTTTTTGCACCTGAAACAACTTTTGAGTGCTGCCTGTAAGTAGGTGTGAGCTCAGAGTACATTACATAGTAATTACATAGTAATTAAGATTGAATAAAGACATACGTCCATCAAGTCCAACCTATTCACCCTCTTTTTTTTTTTTAACCCTACCTAACAGTTGATCCAGAGGAAGGCAAAAAAAACCAGCTAAAAAGGGGGAAAAAATTCCTTCCTGACTCCAAACGGCAATCGGAAAGTATCCCTGGATCAACCAGATCTATATGCATTAATACCAGTAATTCTCAATATTTTTTAGTTTTAGAAACTTATCCAGGCCTTTTTTAAAGCTATTCAATGAACTTGCCATTACCACATCTGCTGGAAGACAGTTCCACAGTTTCACCGTTCTCACTGTAAAGAAACCTTTCCTAACGTGAAGATGAAACTTCTTTTCTTCCAACCTTAAAGGATGTCCACGAGTCCTCTGATATGACCTATTAGTAAACAATGCGCTAAAGAGTTCATTGTATGGCCCATTAATATATTTGTATAAGGTAATCATGTCCCAACGCAAATGTCGCTTCTCCAATGTAAACAGCCCTAACTTGTCTAATCTGCCGGCATATTCAAGCCCCTCCATTCCCCTTATTATTTTAGTTGCCCTTCTCTGAACTGCCTCAATTTCCAAGATGTCCCTTTTGTATATGGGATTCCAAAACTGCACCTCATATTCCAAATGAGGCCTTACCAGTGCCTTGTAAAGAGGGAGAATAATATTTTTCTCTCTTGAATTTATTCAATATCTTGCTAGCTCTAGCCGTTGCTACCTGGCATTGTTTGCTACAGCTAAGTCTGTTATCTACCAGAACCCCCAAATCTTTTTCCATTACAGATGCACTTAACACAGAGTTATTTATGGTGTAGGTGGCACAGGGATTATTAAATCCCAAATGCATCACCTTACATTTATCAACATTGAATCTCATCTGCCATTCTGCTGCCCATTTTGATAATCTTTCTAGGCCTGCTTGCAGCACTTGCACATCATTTGAAGTTTCCAAAGCTCTGCACAGTTTAGTGTCATCAGCAAACACTGAGACCTTGCTCTCAATGCCCCCTTCTAAGTCATTTATAAACAGATTAAACAGAAGCGGCCCCAGTACAGAACCCTGAGGAACTCCGCTTAGAACTTTAGCCCACATAGATGTAGCTCCATTAACCACCACTCTCTGTTTGCGGTCCAATAACCAGTTCTCTATCCATCCTATCCGGGTTCTGTGCTGCGTCCTTGCTTCTTTAATCTATTTTACTTATGATTTGGATAGTGGGTATTGTCACAAGGTTTCTGTGTTTGCTGACGACACAAAACTTTGTCGACCATAAAAAACTTCAGAGGATGTGCAATCGTTCAAGGGGAATCTAGATAGATTGTCCACATTGGGCTGCTAGTGTGCAGATGAAATTCAATGTTGATAAATGTAGTTGATGCTATTTGGCAGAAAATCCTGTGCTACTTATACTATAACTGGCCCGGTGTTTAAGTATCCTGTTTGGAAGAAAGGGATCTTCTGGAGTTTTGGTGGATAACAAACTTAAAGGTAGCCAAGCAGTGCCAGGCGGCAATAGCCAGAGCCAGCATGGTATTGTCTTGTATAAAGAGAGGTATGGATTCAGGGAGGAAAATGTAATTCCCCTCTTCACCAGCTTGGTAAGGCCTCATTGGAATATGCAGAGCAATTTTGAAACCTGTGTACAAAAAGGACATCTTTGAAATGGAAAGGGTTCAGAGAAGAGAAATAATTAATAAGGATTGGGGAGCTTTGAATATGAAGAGAGATGGAAAATTACAATTATGTACGCTGGAGAAAGGCCTTGCGGTAGGGATAGATTACTGTGTATAAACATTAACGGGCCATACAATAAATATCTGGGGCATTGTTCACCAATAGAACATGTCAAAGGACACCGAGACATCCCTTAGACTTCAAGAAAAAGGTTAGGCTTCAAGCTCGAAAGGGTTTTTCACTGTGAGAACAGTAAAGCTATGGAACTGTCTTCCAGTGGACGTTGTTATGGCAGGTTCATTGGTCAGCAAATTCAGGAAATTCATCGCCTTTTTCTGTGATGGCAGTTCCACTACACCAATCAATGTCAGGGTAATTAAAGTCCCCCATAATGAGCACACTCCCCAAACTTGCAGCCCTTGCCAACTGCATATGAGTTGACTCACCTCCTCTCTGCTAGCATTTGGTGGCTTATAGCAGAACCAACAATGACATTACCCCCTTTTCTGTTGCCTAATTCAACCATATTGCCTCCACTTTATCATCCATATCGCCAGTTATCTCTTCTTTGAATTTGGCTTCAATTCTTTTTTAACATAAACACATACTCCCTCCCTCTTCCTTTTTTTCTGTCCTGCCTAAACAAGTAATCCTTCTATATTTACAGCCCAGTCGTGAGAACTGTTCAACCACGTTTTCTGCTATACCTATTACATCTACTTTTCATTCAATGCCATAATTCCAATTCACCCTTTTTGTCAGCCAGACTTCTTGCATTTGCAAACATATTTTAGATTATCTGTAATTTATTCGTACACTTTAATCACACATGCCTCCCTATCCCTAGCTAGCCCCACCCCCCCTCCGCCCACCCATGGCCTATCTACACCCGCGCTTTTCCACTCTTGCTATCTATCCCAGTGAGACTGCCATACCCTCCCCCCACCTCGTTTCTAAATCTCCTCCAACCCTCTAGCCATCTCTCTCCCTAAAACAGCTGCAAACCACCGCCATCAGTGAGGTGCAACCCATCCCTACTAAAGAGCCTGTAGCCGATAGCAAAGTCTTCCCAGTTCTCAATAAACCCAAACCCTTCTTCCTTACACCACTCATCTCTAGCCACGCTTAATGCTCAAGAACTCCCGCTGTCTCCCTGGCTTAGCACGTGGCTGCGGTAGTATTTCTGAAAACACTACCCTGGAGGTCCTGGCTTTTTTATTGGCCCCTAGCTCTCGGGAATCATGTTTAAGGACCTCACTCCTCAAACTTTGATTGGCACCAAGTGAACCAAGACCGCCGGGTCAACACGCCCGCCCAATATCTGTCTACACGATCCACCATGCCGAACCCTAGCACCGGCAGGCAGCACACAGTTTGGCATGTGAGGGTCTTGGCCGCAGATTACCCTATATATCTCCTTATAATGGAGTCCCCTACCACTACCACCATTCCTGCATTCCTGACCCTTCGTTCCTCCTCCCTTGTATCAGAGATGGCAGTCCCCTGGGTGCTCAAGGGACTGGCCCCTCCCTACACGCTAATTCCGAGTGTCCTCTCCACTTCATTCCTTAAGGTGGCAAATCTGTTGGGATGGACATCTGGGAGAAGCCCTCTACTCTTCCTTCCCCCACTTCCCCTATACCCTAACAAAACTACCTCCCCCCCTCAACCTTCCCTGTCCCAATAGTAAGAAGATGAGGACTGAAATTGTGGCACCATTAATAATGGGGATATTTAGTTATGGGGATGGCGATAAAGCAAATCTCTAAATATTTTTTTTCTCTGTATACACTATAGAAATATCCAATCCAGATATCATATATTTAATTGTAGCAATAGGTATAAAATTGCAATGCACTTTGGTAGACACAACTAAATAGGTTAATATAATAAATCTCCTGGACCAGGATACAATCCATCCTCGGGTACTTAGGGGAGCTAGTTCAGTTTTATCTAGGCATTGTTTCTTATTTTTGCAGATTCTGTCAAGTCCTGATGTGTGCCTTTGGAGTGGAAGCTGATGTATTTCCAATATTCAAAAAGGTAGTCGCTCACAGCCAGGTATACAGGTGTAAGTTTAACTTCAGTGTGGAAAGATACTGGAAAGTTTAATAAGGGACATGTTCTAGAGTATGTTTCAAGGACTAACATTATAAGTAGTACCAGCATGGATTTAGGAGGAATAGATCTTGTCAAATGTGCAAGTTACTGGTATTGATCCATAAGATATAGTTTATCCAGGAAATTTCCGATTGCCACTTGGAGTCAGGAAGAATTTTTTCCCCTCATAAAATAGGGTTTTTTTTTGCCTTCCTCTGGTCAACAGTTAGGCAGGAGGAGTATTGCTAGATGGGGTTGGACTGGATGGACATATGTCTTTATTCAACCTCAAATACTATACTATCTATACTATATATACAATTATATCCAGCCTGGAGGAACTTCCTTTCCTGTTGCAACAAATGAAGAGAAATCAGTTTTTCCTGAATTGTTTGGTCTTGTCAAATAACATGCCAAAGCTCTGCCCCACGTCAACAGTGTGGGGAAAAAAATTCCACTCCAGTCTGTGATTGCTGAAGCGTAGGGAGCAATATGTCTTGATTGAGGTGAGAATGAGATTACTTTGACAAAATTATGGGTCTGGTCAAAGAACTACCTTTTCCAGGTATAAGATATAATGGTTGTGAGCACCTCAGTGCTCTAATTTCAGAACCTTCTGGCAGAAGTTATTGCCACTAGGAAGCGGTTTTTTAAAGATATTTCCTTGATTGAGCACATCTAGATAGGCTCAATGGAGCTACATGGAGAACTACCGACAGATCCAAGAAGGTGCTTTTGCTTGCTTGGGTTTGAGATGTTTGACCCCCTGGAATAATCTAATGTGAGGGGAAGTGGGAACTTCCACTTAGTATGATCCTAAAGCTCCCACTGTCTCCCTCTCCCTAGCGTAGCACGTAGCTGTGGTAGTATTTTCGAAACCCTACCCTGATGTCCTTGCTTTTAACTTGGCCCCTAGCTCTTGGAAATCATGTTTAAGGACTCTCCTCCTCTTTCTAACTTTGTCATTGGCACCAATGTGAACCAGACCGCCGGGTCACAACCCGGCCCCACCCAATAATCTGTTCTACAAGGTTTTCTGTATTTGCTGATGACCAAAAACTTGGTTGACCATTAAAAACTAAGAGATTCAATGGAAAAAAAGGCGATACCACGCTTTTAACGATCAGTAAAAATGATTGTTTAACCGATCGTTAATTTACGAACGGTTTAAGGATCGTAAATTACGATACGATTGTAAGTTAACAGTACCGATCGAAATCTACGATAACGAAATCGTAGATTTACATCCCCATAGATAACTATTGCAGTATTTTACCCGGGGGTGGCGGGAGCGGTAGTTAATTAACTAATTAATTAATTAGTGAGTTAATTACGAATTAAAAACGAACGTTCGGTCATAATGTACGTTACAATCGTCATATGGCCCAAGGAATTTTGCAAATGTATTGATACAAAAGTAAGTTGATTCAGCAAAATTCCAATTGCCACTTGGAGTCAGGAAGGAATATTTTTCCCCTTCATAAATTTAGTGGGTTTTTTGCGCCTACTATACTATAGGGGCCATATCAGAAGGTGCTTTATTAGGCCCGCAAATTCTTTACTGACATTTTAAAACTGCCATCTCGGCCATAGAATACTGCATCTTTTTTCAACAACCGTGGCAGTATTTTAACGTCCGTGTTCATAAATTTATAACTGCTGGCGTACAACAGCTATGTGGTTTATAAAATTCCAATAACAATCAGACCTTTCAGATACAGCAGGTTTATAAATATGTCCCAAGATTCTTTGAATCTATGACTTATCTTAGGCCAGTCATCCTAGGTGTATAAAAACAGTCTGATACCATGGGTTTATTAATGGCCTTTAATGACATTACCTTGGTACTTACCTCCTTACTTTTATTTTACAGCCTTGTTGTTATTTTATTAATAGAGGTTAAAGCGCATGTAACCCTGGAAATTAACTTTTGATACAAGATAGGTGCAGCTGCCCCCCACAAGATAGATGGAATATTCGAAATTTAGACTATTTGCAGATGTAATGTGTGACCGTGCAGTCGTTCTTTTTATTACCCACGGTATCAAACTCTTCCCAATTACTGGTTGTTTTTATTAGTAATAGTATCATCAGTCACATTGTTAATTATACTTTAGGTTGAATAAAATACTCCATCAGTCTCCATACCCATCTAGAATTCCTATTTCCTGCCTAACTGTGATCCAGAGAAGGCAAAAAAAAAAACACCCAAATTTATGAGGGGAAAATTCATCCTGACCCAAGTGCATCGGAAATTTCCCTGGATCAACTCTACTTTATGTATCAATACCATGTAACGCAAATTCCCATTCCTTGTTTGCAGAAACTTTTCTTTTTTTTTGACCAGTCCAATTACAAATCGTGTTCTTTAGACGCACACGTCGAAACAGTTTAATACGTTCTCACAGTAAAAAAAAAACCCTTTCCAAGCTTGAAGCCTAAACCTTTTTTCTCAAGTCTTAAGGATGTCCTCGTGTCCTTTGACATGTTCTATTGGTGAACAATGCCCCAGAATAGTTTATTGTATGGCCCGTTAATGTATTTATACACAGTAATCATATCCCCACGCAAGCCGCCTTTTCTCCAGCGTACATAATTGTAACTTTTCCAGTCCTCCTCATATTTAAGCTCCCCCAATCCCCTTATTAATTTAGTTGCCTTCTCTGAACCCTTTCCATTTCAAAGATGTCCTTTTTGTACACAAGATTCCAAAATTGCACTGCATATTCCAAATGGAGGCCTTACCAATGCTTTGTAAAGAGGGAGAATTACATTTTCCTCCCTGAATCCATACCTCTCTTTATACAAGACAATACGATGCTGGCTCTGGCTGCTTGCTACCTTTAAGGAGAACTAAAGTCCCAAACAACATTGTCCAATAGAGAGAGCACATTCACAAACGACTACAAGCTGTGTCTCATGTCTCCCTGCTGTGGATGCTGGGTGATTTATGAAAATAACCTGTTTGTACTAGGGTCGCTCCCATAATTCACCTTATCTGGGAACACCCAGCTATTTGTCCGCCGGACTCTTCACAGGAAACTGCAGTCTTGCTTCCTGGAAGCTGACAGCCAATCATGTTACAGCTCAGAGATCCCTCCCTCTGCACAGAACACAGATACCAGTGCAGTTTTTGTGTAAACCATTAAAATGCTCCTGTCCCTACAATGATAATTCCTATGCTTTACATACAAAAAAGAAAAGTATTCTTTGCAGTGTATGTCTTTGCTAGCATGGATGAAAGAAACAGAACATTTAACACTTTCAGCAAAAAATAAAAGTAAGTATGGGGAATCGAACCAGCAACCTTCTATTCTGTGTCTTTCTAAAAAGAAAGCTTTCTACCACTAGGCCACAAGGGATAATAAGTAACAGACCTGTACATAAGAGTCTTTATCTTTTGCTAGACACATAATAAAAACAAAAAAAGGAAACATGGGGAATTGACCCTGTGTCCCAATAGTCTGATTTTTTTCCTATCCCAGCACTTTAGCAGAACAAGCCACAGGTGACTCTCAATCAATAGAAGTAAATTCAGTAAAATCAGTACACTGTTTTGTATTGCTACTGGAAGACTGTCAGCAATTCACACCTGGTTGGTAAATAAATACAGAGCTGCTATATATAAAGATTGTACATATGTAAGAAACTTCATATTTTCTAGAAACATGGACACAACAAACAAAAAAAACACTAAACTCAGGCTTAGACCATGTTATGTGTTTCATAAGTAAACTAGGGGATTTGACTTGTGACTTCTTGGTCTGATTGTTTCTAATCACACAGCATTTACATGGTGCGCCACCAGCAAATCAACTGTGATTCCAGGTACATTTAGAGGCTTTATCTTTCATAGAAAGAGATGCTAGAAACTCTGCACATAGAGACAGTGAATGCTGGGGTCAGGGGGCGTGGCTCTTTGAACCAACATGGACTATGAGTTTGTACTGGCAACAAGATGGAAGCCTCCTTTGTTACAGAATCTATTACTCATATCTACTAAATGCAAATAACTAGAGAAATCTTTCAACTTGTATTTATTCTGGGGGAGAAAAACTTTCACATTAGGATCTGAAAAACTGAAGTTTAGTTCTCCTTTAAGTTTGTTATCCACCAAAACTCCAAGATCCCTTTCCAACAGGGATTCACTTAACACAGAGCCATTTATAGTATAAGTAGTATTTTTAAGTCCAAAATCATCACCTTACATTTATCAACATTGAATTTCATCTGCCACTTAGCAGCCCAATGTGATAATCTATCTAGATCCCCTTGCAAACATTGCAACTCCTCTGAAGTTTTTAATGGTCGACAAAGTTTGTGTCGTCAGCAAACACGAAACCTTGCTGACAATACCCACTCCAAATCATTAATAAATAGATTAAATGAAGCGGCCCCAACACAAACCCTGTGGCCCCCACTTAGCACTTTAGTCCATAATGATGAACCCCCCCATTAACAACTACTCTCTGCATCCTATTCATAACCAATTTTCTATCCATGTACAAATGTGACTCCCCACCAACAGACCTAGCTTATTCATTAGTCGCCTATGGGGGACTGTATCAAAAGCCTTTGCAAAATCCAAGTAAACTACATCTACTGCTATACCAGAGTCTAAATTTCTACTTACTTACTTCCTCATAAAGCCAGCAAGGTAGTTTGACAAGATCTATTCCTCCTAAATCCACGCTGGTTACTACTTATACTGTCATCCTTGAAACATACTCTAGAACATGTTCCCTTATAAACTTTTCAGGATCTTCCCCCACTGAAGTTAAACTTACAGGCCTGTAATTACCCGCTGTGAACGACTACCCTTTTTGAATATGGAATAACATCAGCCTTTTTCCAATCCAAAGGCCACCACCGGACATGAGGAACACAAAAATAAGAACAATGGCCTAGATAAACGGAACTTAGCTCCTTAAGTACCCGAGGATGATTTTATCTGGTCCAGGAGATTTATTAATATTAACCTTCTTTAGTTCTTTCTGTACCATATCCTCGGTTAACCAAAGTGAACTTGAATCTTGTTACCATTATTGCTACTATACTCTATGATATCTGTACTTGGATCTTCTATAGTGTATACAGAGGAAAAAAAATTATTCAAGACATTGCTTTATCGCCATCCTCCGTAACTAATTATCCCCATTAATTAATGGGTGCCACATTCTCAGTCCTCATCTTCTTACTATTATATACTTAAAAAAATGTTTAGGCTTAGTGATGCTTTCTTCAGCTATCCTAACTTCATTATTAATTTCAGATAGTTTGATTGCTTCTACATCTTTTGTTACAGTTTTTATAATCCCTAAAGGCCCTTTCCTTCGCTCGGCCTTAAAGGTTTAAATGCCTTTCTTCCTTACCATTTGCCTCTTTACATCAGAATTCCACCACATGGGCGCGGATTTATTTTTTTACATTTATTTCCCAACGGTATAAATTTAGAGGTGAACTGTCTAAAATCCCTTGACCACAGTCCACTTCTGTTCAGTACCTTAACCGGATAATACATTATCCCAGTTGACATTCTAAAGAGCTGCTTTTAACCTGGGAAATTTGCTTTCCTGAAATTAAATTTCTTTGTTAACCCGCGCACTTTCCTTTCGATAACAAAGTCCAATGCCACTATTTCATGGTCCTATTCCAAGCCTCCCGTTACCTTTATATCTATAATGCGCCCACAATGTTAGATATTACCAGATCCAACAGGCTCCTTTTCTAGTAGGAACCCTCAACCACCTGTGAGAGAAAAATTATAAAGGCAGCAAATTCAGACTCATTGCCTTTTTCTGTGATAGCAGTTCCACCACACTATCAATGTCAGGGTAATTGAAGTCCCCCATATGAGCCACCCTCCCCAACTTGCAGCCCTTGCCAACTGCATATGAATGTTGACTCACCTCCTCTCTGCTAGCATTTCGCGGCTTATAGCAGACACCAACAATGACATTACCCCCCTTTCCTGTTGCCTAATTCCACCCATATTGCCTCCACTTTATCATCCATATCACCAGTTATCTCTTCTTTTAATTTGGCTTCAATTCTTTTTAACATAAACACATACTCCTCCCCCTTTCCTTTTTTCTGTTCCTGCCTAAACAAGGCATATCCTTCTAATTTACACCCCAGTCGTGAGAACGTTTCAACGACGTTTCTGCTATACCTATTACATCATACTTTTCATTCAATGCCATCATTTCCAATTCACCAGGCTTCTCGCATTTGCAAACATACATTTTAGTTATGATCCTGTAATTTATTTGTACACTTTAATACACATTCCTCCCTATCCCCTTATTAATACCCCTCGGCACTGGGGGATTTTATTATAAACTCAAGGTATTGGCAATTACCAGTACTATGGGCATGCATTTTACAGTTGTATTATGACTGTGATTTAAATACTGCAATTGTGGTTCCGACTTTACATTGCGTCTGAAAATATGATGGCATTAAAGCAGGGATAGGCAACCAGTAGATATCCAGATGTTTGAAAACTACAACTCCCAGCATTCTCTAATTAGAGAGTGCTTGGAAAGGAATGCTGGAGTTATAGTTTTAGATCTGGAGATCTACTGGTTGGTTGCTTTCCCTGCAGTAAAAGCAGGTATCAAAAAAGATACCACGTCTTGTGATGTGGTATCAAAAAAGATGGGTAATGTGTCGGTTGGCCTGTCAGAGTTAAACATTTGTGACAACGCACTTCTACTGACATTATAAATATCGTCCTTTTTTGGATTTTTCAAAGTTGGGTATTTTACATTCTGGCGTTATATTACATTACCCTCTTTATTTTACCTACTAGGAATTATTATTATTATTTTACATTATTGGGACGTGCTTTACAGTAACGATACCGGTCCTATATGTATGACCACATGGGTATTTTACATCATAAAATAACAATGTTATTTTATATTTGCATCATAAAGGAACCATAGCTCTTGTTGCAGCTCGCAGTTTCATTACTGAACTAGTGAAGAAAACAACTTGGGCTACAAAGTACGTTAGAACTGCTAACACAGTAAGGGCTAGGTCCCATAGGTGCGTTGCGTTTTCCGTTTTGTGTGGTGTTTGTGAATGCAAAAGCATGTATTTTCAAATATAATGGAATCGTGAGAATCAGTTCCACTATAAAATTTGCGTTCCAATCTATTTGGCCTATTTTTTCATCCGCATGCGTGCACGACTTTTGGATACACAGACAGAATTATTTTTTGCATTTTCTTCTTCAATATTTACTGTCATTTTTTAAAAATGCACAGGTACACAAACGGTCCAGAAACGTGGAAAAATGCACAGAAAGTGCATGTCTGCACCCAGAGTAAACAAATTGGGCTTTTAGGAACTAAAATTGTAACAAGCATTGTAGAAAAGCAATTATGGGCTTGTTCACACTAGGTCCTTTTTTTTGCAACAGCCGTTTTTAAAAACGCAAGGATGCATAGAATATAATAGTACCATTCACACTATGGCTTTCTGATTGTGTCCATTTGCATTCCAGTCCGTTGTGTTTAAAATGCATAGTCCTTCTTCTCTCATTTGTTCATGTATATTTAGAAACCACAAAGTTTGTGTTTGAATTCATCTGCACTTAGCAGCCCAACGTGACAATGTTGATAA
The DNA here is from genome assembly GCA_019447015.1 of Hymenochirus boettgeri. NCBI lineage: Eukaryota > Metazoa > Chordata > Amphibia > Anura > Pipidae > Hymenochirus > Hymenochirus boettgeri. The sequence continues at coordinate 82,502,523 of CM033477.1, forward strand.
ATGTAAGGTGATGCATTTTGGAATTAAAAATTCTTGTGCTACTTATACTATAAATGGCTCTGTGGTACGTGAATCCCTGTTGGAAAGGGATCTTGGAGTTTTGGTGGATAACAAACTTAAAGGTAGCAAGCAGTGCCAGGCGGCAACAGCCAGAGCCAGCATGGTATTGTCTTGTAAAAAGAGAGGTATGGATTCAAGGGAGGAAAATGTAATTCTCCCTCTTTACAAAGCATTGGTAAGGCCTCATTTGAATATGCAGTGCAATTTGGAATCCTGTGTACAAAAAGGAAATCTTTGAAATGGAAAGGTTTCAGAGAACTAATTAATAACGGATTGGGGGCTTGAATTGAGAGAGAGACTGGAAAAGTTACAATTATGTATGCTGGAGAAAGCGCTTGCGTAGGGATAGATTACGTTGTATAAATACATTACGGACCATACAATAACTATCTGGGCATTGTTCACCAATAGAAACAGTCAGAGGAGATGTGGACATCCCTTAAGACTTGAAGAAAAGGTTTAGGCTTCAAGCTTGGAAGAGTTTTTCACTGTGGAAATGGTAAAGCTATGGAACTGTCTTCCATGGACGTTGTAATGCAGGTTCATTGGTCATTTCAAAAAAAACTGGATGAGTTTCTGCAAACAAGGAATGTTGCAATTTACTGGTATTGATACATAAAGTAGAGTTGATCCGGGGAAATTTCCGATTGCCACTTGGAGTCAGGAAGGAATTTTTTCCCCCTTCATAAATTTGGTGGGTTTTTTTGCCTTCCTCTGGATCAACAGTATGGCAGGAATGAGGCTATTGCTAAATGGGTTGGACTGGATGGACGTATAAACACTAAAACACAAATGCATGCAAAAAACTGATGCAAGCTGCGCGGTTTGTGTCATTTTCTGGTGTGAACACGCCCCAAGCTTAAATAATGGGAAGTTAGGATAGTTTTTACTCTGTTCTTGGATATAGCATACAGTATAGTACAATTAGTATAAAGAATGCAATTGCAGTTTGGTTAATTGAGGATATGGGGTTAAATTAAAAAAACCTGCAATATTGAAATCTCTGAATGTGACATTTCATAAAATTGCTGCCGTATTACCATGCTGTGTGTATTGTATAGGCAATTCGACATTAGGATTGCAATCGTATCGTACAACTGTGATTGTAATTTTACGAACACAATTGTAAATGTACTGGCATTTAAGTCACAGTATCACGCCTTTATAAGTACGGGTCATTGTTTAGAAACAACTAAACAGGTAAATATCAATAAAGCTCCTTGACAAGGATAGATACATCCTTGGGTCCTTAAGGACTAACCCCCTCAGATAACCAATTAGGTGAGGATGGTCGGAGCTGCAAAAGGTACTTTTTCTTAAGCAACTAAGGGCCATATATATAAAGCCCGCTTTATTGCTTTTTAGCAGGCGTATTCTACGATCGAACATTCGTTAATTACCGGACATGGTCTAAATGTCCTAACGCAATTATAAATTAACTAAATAGTACAAAATGAAACTAGTTTAAAATATGGCCCTTATATTATGGCATATTTATAAAAGTGAGGTATCGATTTTTAGTACTTTACTACTATGCATAGTTCTACTACCAAACGTTCATTAGATAACGCCTTCAGTGTAAATGTATGACCACAGCCGTACATTTACGGCCGCTGTTGAACATTGCCGCTAAATTGTGATACCTTGCTTTATAAATATCGCCAGTTTAGTTTATCTAGGCCATTTTTTCTTATTTTCTCAGATTTCTTCATGTCCAGAAACGTGTCTATGTTAAAAATGTAAAAAACTGATGTATTCAATTATTCCAAAAGGTAGTAGTTCCCAGCCTGTTATTACAGACTTCTGAGTTTAACTATGGTGTGAAGGAATTTGGACTCTAGAGCAGCAGTAGATGTGCTTATCTTTAATACAGTCCCCCTTAAGTGACTTATGTATAAACTAAGGTCTATTGGGCTTAGACTCTACATTTTTACATGGATAGAAAATTGGTTGATTGATCATGTGCAGAGAGTAGTTTGTAATTAGTGTACTGTTGTTTGCAACAGAGTTCTGTGTATGGCCACTTATTATTATTGAGGATTATATAGCACCAGCATATTCTGTGGTGCTTTACAATTACATTTTTACATTCATCAGGCCCTGCGCCAAAGAGCTTACAATCTAAGTACATATATTTAAAACATACAACCTACAGTATATCTTCATATTGTGGGGGAAACTGGAAGAAACCCACGCAATACATCTGTGTTGCAATCAATCAATCTCAATCTCAGGAGTAGTAGACGATGCAGGGGTGTCCCTAGGGTCTTTGGCCATGAAAATCTTGAATGGTGCCTATAGGCGGGTGCGGCAAAGTGGGCATTCTGTGTGTTGGGGGCGTGGCTTTGTGTGTGTGGGTGTTCTCACATTAGAAATCCCTACCATACATTATGTAAAAATAAATATGTTAGCCAAATTATTTGAAAGCCGCCTTCACGTGAAGCTACATTCTTCCTTAAATCTCAACATGTCTGGTGGTGCAAAGGACAAAAGGTCAGAACCTAACCGTAGCGTTTCAGCCACACTCCAGGCTGGCGTCATGGTCTTGGATATCTTTTATTCTGCTACTTTACAGTGTCAACACTCCCAACATAGGTAACCCTTTAAGAGTGACATGTCACCAGAGTATCCATAGGGAACGCTGCTTTATGATGTAATGGAGTTTCCTAGGTTTTTTTTTGCTTTTTTTTCCTTTTTGCACCTGAAACAACTTTGAGTGCTGCCTGTATAGGTGTGAGCTCAGAGTACATTACATAGTAATTACATAGTAATTAAGATTGAATAAAGACATACGTCATCAAGTCCAACCTATTCACCCTCTTTTTTTTTTTTAACCCTACCTAACAGTTGATCCAGAGGAAGGCAAAAAAAACCCTAAAAAGGGGGAAAAATTCCTTCCTGACTCCAAACGGCAATCGGAAAGTATCCCTGGATCAACCAATCTATATGCATTAATACCAGTATTCTCAATATTTTTTAGTTTTAAAACTTATCCAGGCCTTTTTTAAAGCTATTCAATGAACTTGCCATTACCACATCTGCTGGAAGACAGTTCCACAGTTTCACCGTTCTCACTGTAAAGAAAACCTTTCCTAACGTGAAGATGAAACTTCTTTTCTTCCAACCTTAAAGGATGTCCACGAGTCCTCGGATATGACCTATTAGTAAACAATGCGCTAAGATTTCATTGTATGGCCCATTAATTATTTGTATAGGTAATCATGTCCCAACGCAAATGTCGCTTCTCCAATGTAAACAGCCCTAACTTGTCTAATCTGCCGGCATATTCAAGCCCTCCATTCCCCTTATTATTTTAGTTGCCCTTCTCTGAACTGCCTCAATTTCCAAGATGTCCCTTTTGTATATGGATTCCAAAACTGCCCTCATTTCCAAATGAGGCCTTACCAGTGCCTTGTAAAGAGGGAGAAATAATTTTTTTTTCTCTCTTGAATTTATTCAATATCTTGCTAGCTCTAGCCGTTGCTACCTGGCATTGTTTGCTACAGCTAAGTCTGTTATCTACCAGAACCCCCAAATCTTTTTCCATTACAGATGCACTTAACACAGAGTTATTTATGGTGTAGGTGGCACAGGGATTATTAAATCCCAAATGCATCACCTTACATTTATCAACATTGAATCTCATCTGCCATTCTGCTGCCCATTTTGATAATCTTTCTAGGCCTGCTTGCAGCACTTGCACATCATTTGAAGTTTCCAAAGCTCTGCACAGTTTAGTGTCATCAGCAAACACTGAGACCTTGCTCTCAATGCCCCCTTCTAAGTCATTTATAAACAGATTAAACAGAAGCGGCCCCAGTACAGAACCCGGAGGCACTCCGCTAATAACTTTAGCCCTCATAGATGTAGCTCCATTTACCACCACTCTCTGTTTGCGATCCAATAACCAGTTCTCTATCCATGAACAAATGTTTTCTTCAAGGCCAATAGTCCTCAGTTTATACATTAGTCGCCTATGTGGCACAGTATCAAAAGCTTTTGCAAAATCCAAATATACCACATCCACTGCTGTGCCTGAATCTAACTTCTTACTCGCTTCTTCATAGAAACCAATTAAATTTGTCTGGCATGATCTATTTCTCATAAATCCATGCTGACTACTACTACTAAGATGATCTCTGGAGACAAAGTCAAGTATATGATCCCGTAACAAAGTTTCCAGCACCTTCCCTACCACTGATGTTAGGCTTACAGGTCTATAGTTACCAGACTGTGAATGACTACCTTTTTTGAATATTGGTATCACATTGGCTTTTTTCCAATCCAGCGGCACATCCCCAGACAAAAGTGAATCTGAAAAGATGAGAAACAGCGGTCTAGATAGAACTGAACTAAGCTCTTTTAAAATCCGAGGATGCAATCCATCTGGTCCTGGGGCTTTATTGATATTAACTTTGTCTAATTGTTTCCGTACCATATCCTCTGTTAGCCATTGTGAATACTCTTCATTTCTTCCCTGCATATTATTACAATCCCTGCTCTAAGGACAAGGATTCTCAACAGTAAAAACCGATGTAAAAAAACTGTTTAGCAGATTAGCCTTTTCAGCATCCTCTACAACCACCTCCGCCCCATTATTTAATGGTCCCACATTCTCAATCCTCATCTTTTTATAATTTATATACTTAAAAAACATTTTGGGGTTGGACTTGCTTTGTTCGCCAATCCTTATTTCATTTTCTATTTTAGCTAGTTTAATTGCTTTCTTACACTCTTTATTACAGCTTTTGTACTCCCTGTAAGCCTTTTCGGTTCCCTCTGTTTTCAAAATTTTAAAAGCCTGTTTCTTTTTTTCCATTTCCCTTTTTACTTGAGCATTAAGCCATGCAGGAGTGGACCTAATTTTTTTATACTTGTTCCCTAAAGGTACAAATTTAGAAATGTAATAGTTTAATATCCCTTTAAAAGTGATCCACATCTTCTCTGTATCTTTACCTAGAAACAATTCCCTCCAGTCTATGAGCAGGAGTGATTCCTTTAACAGCATAAAATTAGCTTTCCTAAAGTTATAAGTTTTTGTTAACCCAGTGCACTTTAGTTTCTTGCAACCTATATTAAATTACACTATATCATGGTCACTATTCCCTAAGCTTCCCATTACCTTCATCTCCAAAATGAGCTCAGGGTTATTAGATATCACCAGATCCAACAACGCATTCTGTCTAGTAGGAACTGCTACCATCTGTGAAAGAAAATGCTCATATAGGAAATTTAAGAACTTTATACCATTTAAGGTGCTGGCAGTTCCCTTACTCCAATGTCAGAGTAGTTAAAAACCCCCATAACCAGAACATGCCCCATACCAGCAGCCTTCCCCAACTGCATATGGAGATTCATTTCCACCTTCTCCCCGGCATTTGGAGGCTTATAACATACTCCAACAATTAATTTACCTACCTTCTTGCTTCCTGTACACAGTTCCACCCATATTGTTTCTGCCGTATCGTTTCCTCCCCCATCTATTCCATCTTTTAAATTTGGCTTCAATTCCTGTTTAACATACATACATACTCCTCCTCCTTTCTTATTAACTCTGTCATGTCTAAATAAGGAGTATCCTTTAATATTTACTGTCCAGTCATGTGAATCATATATATATATATATATATATATATATATATTCTGCTATACCTATCACATCATACCTTTCGTTTAAAGCTATTATTTCAAGTTCCCCGGTTTTTCCAGCCAGACTTCTTGCATTTGTAAACATACATTTTAGATTATCAATTGATTTACTTCCATACATGGTCGTACATGCCTCCTTACCCCCAATCCCCCCCCCCCCCCTTCTCCATCCTCCGTTGTGTTAATAGCCCCCTGATCCCTAACTTCTCTATCTACCCCTGTGTAGTTCAACATACCATCCCCCCCATACCTAGTTTAAAATCTCCTCCATCCCCCTAGCCATCTTCTCCCCCAAAACAGCTGCACCATCACCATTGAGGTGCAATCCGTCTCTACTAAAGTACCTGTAGCCAACAGAAAAGTCAGCCCAGTTCTCTAAAAACCCAAACCCCATCTCCTTACACCACTCCCTTAGCCACGCATTTATACTCCTGAGCTCCCGTTGCCTCCCTAGCGTAGCACGTGGCTGAGGTAGTATTTCTGAAATCACTACCCTTGAGGCCCTTGCTTTTAACTTGGCCCCTAATTCTCGGAAATCATCTTTAAGGACCTCACCTCCACCTCTAACTTTGTCATTGGCACCAATGTGAACAAAGACCGCCGGGTCACTCCCAGCCCCACCCAATAATCTGTCTACACGATCCACCACATGTCGAACCCTAGCACCAGGCAGACAACACACTGTTCGGCATGCAGGGTCTTGGCGACAGATTACCCTATCTACCCTTCTAATAATGGAGTCCCCTACCACTACCACCTGCCTATCCTTCCTAGCCCCCAGTTCTCCCTCCCTTGTATTGGAGATGGCCGTCTCCTGGGTGCTCAAGGGAAAGGCCCGCTCCATACATGCTGCTTCCGAGCCATCGTCCTCCACAGCTTCGCCTAAAATGGCAAATCTGTTGGGATCGACCAACTGGGAAGAAGAGCCCCTATCCTTCCGTCCCCTACTTCCCCTGGTGACCCTTACAAATCTATCTTCCTTTACCACCTTATCTGCCCCATCTCCACCCTCCAGTTTACTGGCCCCTGCCAGTATCTGCATTTCCCCCAGGTTTGCCAAGCCCTGCAATGCTGCAAGTTTCCCCTTTAGATTCTGGACCTCAGATTCCAAATAGGCAACCCACTCACATCTGACACATACATAGGTCCCTTGGGGCGGCTGCTCCAAGATCCCATACATGCGGCATGATGTACACTGCGTGGCCCCAACAAAACTGTCCATACTAAATAGCAATACACACCAACAGCAATACACACCAGAGAAACAGCAATTCACACCAGAGAAACAGCAATACACAGCAGAGAAACAGCAGTGTTGTTCTTAAACCCTTTCATGTTCTAAACACTTTTGTTTCTCAACGATCTCCCCTTAAAAACAGACAAACCCCTTTAAAACAGAAAATCCCTTTGAAAGAAAATCGCTCAAGAGCTGATCGCTCTGGAGAAATTACTTAAATGAGGTTCAAAACCAAAGAGCCAACAGCCCTTAGCCAATTTAAACCAATTAGCTACAGCCCCATCCAATCAGAGAGAAAAAAAATGCCTTTTTGTCTCTTACCAGCCCCCAACAGTGCTGTTTAAACACCAGTATTTATTTTATTTTTAAACACCAGTATTTATTTTAGTAACCCAGTGCTTTGAGTTTACTTAAACAATTCCTACTACCTTATTCAAGTAGTAATTAGTAAAAAAAAACAAAAAAAAACAAACACACCAGTGATTAATTACTTACACAGGCACCCTGCAAACCACAGTTAATAAACACTTTTGAAAGAATATCGCTCAAGAGCTGATCGCTCTGGAGAAATGATTTAAACGAGGTTCAAAACCAAAGAGCCAACAGCCCTTAGCCAATTTAAACCAATTAGCTACACCCCCCATCCAATCAGAGAGAAAAGAAAAAAAAATGCCTTTCCCTGGTACTTCCATGGCAGTGGAATATGAAGGGTTAACCTACCTAGTGTTCACCTGACAGGATCGTTTTCTTTAGTCCTCATAAACAGTAGCTCCGCCCCCCCCGCCGCCATGTCTTTTCCTCCTGTATTGGACAGCGGTCGAAAGCTCCCCTCGACTCCCTCTGGAGTTATATTTCCATGCCGGGCTCTCACTCTCTCCCGGCGTGATGGCTGCACGTATGATGCTTGCGTCGGCTGCGGCAGGGTATAGCGAGCCCTCTTCCCGTCCTCGCACAGTATACTGACTGCCTGTGACGCGGACCGGCGCTCAGCGATGACGTCATCGCGGGAAATTTTGAAAAGCCGGCTCTCCACCAGGAAGTAGCTGCCACGTGAGTAGAACCATCGGTTTGCTTCACTCTGTAGCGGCTGAAGTACACAGTGATCGGAACCTGTACCTACTTCTCCAAATCGCTGTTCCAGATCTCCTGCTGCCTGTATGCTGTGAGTAAGGTCCAGTCTGACCAGTGCCCTACCCTGTTAGGTAAAGGTGCATAACTAACAGCTTGTATATATGTCTTTTGCAGTGCACTATGAGCTCCTCCAAAAGGCTGAGTTCTGGATCAAGGGGGTGAGCATACACATAACAAGAGAGGAAAAAAAAAAAAAAATCCATTGAATGTTCTTTTTTTTCTCTAGATCGGTAGAAGAAGGAACGCCACCTCAAAAATCAAAAACTAAAGAATGTGAGTTATGCGACAATGCGGCAATAGTATAGAGGTGGGTGGAAGAGGGACAAGAAAGGATGAGGAAGGAGGTAGTTTTGTTAGGGTTACTAGGGGAAGTGGGGGACAGAAGAGTAGGGGGGCTTCTTCCCAAATTGTCCATCCCAACAGATTTGCCGCCTTAGGTAATGAAGTGGAGGAGGACACCTCGGAATTAGCGTGTATGGAGGGGGCTAGTCCCTTGAGCACCCAGGGGACTGCCATCTCTGATACAAGGGAGGAGGAACGAAGGGTCAGGAATGCAAGGCAGGTGGTAGTGGTAGGGGACTCCATTATAAGGAAGATAGATAGGGTAATCTGCCGCCAAGACCCTACATGCCGAACTGTGTGTTGCCTGCCTGGTGCTAGGGTTCGGCATGTGGTGGATCGTGTAGACAGATTATTGGGTGGGGCCGGGTGTGACCCGGCGGTCTTGGTTCACATTGGTGCCAATGACAAAGTTAGAGGTGGAGGTGAGGTCCTTAAACATGATTTCCGAGAACTAGGGGCCAAGATAAAAGCAAGGACCTCCAGGGTAGTGTTTTCAGAAATACTACCGCAGCCACGTGCTAAGCCAGGGAGACAGCGGGAGCTTAGGAGCATTAATGCGTGGCTAAGAGAGTGGTGTAAGGAAGAAGGGTTTAGGTTTATTGAGAACTGGGCAGACTTTGCTGTCGGCTACAGGCTCTTTAGTAGGGATGGGTTGCACCTCACTGATGGTGGTGCAGCTGTTTTAGGGGAGAAGATGGCTAGAGGGTTGGAGGAGATTTTAAACTAGGCTTGGGGGGGGAGGGTATTAGCAGTCTCACTGGGATAGATTGGCCAGGAGGAAAGCAGGGTGTAGATAGGCCAGGGGTGGGTGGAAAGGGGGGTGGGGCTAGCATAGGGGATAGGGAGGAATGTGTATCAAAATGTACGAATAAATTACAGGATCATAATCTAAAATGTATGTTTGCAAAAGAAGCCTGGCTGACAAATGGTGTGGAATTGGAAATGATTGCATTGAAATGAAAAGTATGATGTAATAGGTATTAGCGAAACGTGGTTGAACAGTTCTCACGACTGGGCTGTAAATATAGAAGATAGCCTTGTTTAGGCAGGACAGAAAAAAAAAGGAAAGGGGGAGGAGTATGTGTATATGTTAAAAAGAATTGAAGCCAAATTTAAAAAAGAGATAGCTGGTGATATGATGATAAACTGGAGGCAATATGGGTGGAATTAGGCAACAGGAAAGGGGGTACTGTCATTGTTGGTGTCCGCTATAGCTTCCCAATGCTAGCAGAGAGGAGGTTGTCAACTTCATAGCAGTTGGCAAGGGCTGGCAAGTTTGGGGAGGTGCTCATTATGGGGGACTTCAATTACCCGACATTGATTGGTGTGGTGGAACTGCCATACAGAAAAAGGCGATGAGTTCCTGAATTTGCTGCAGGATAATTTTCTCTCACAGGTGGTTGAGGTTCCTACTAGAAAGGAGCTCTGTTGATCTGGTAATATCTACAGTGTGAGCGCATTATAGATTAAAGGTAACTGGAGGCTTAGGGAATAGTGACCATGAATAGTGGCATTTGGTCTTTGTTATCGAAAGGAAAGTGCGCTGGGTTAACAAAGACATTTAATTTCAGGAAAGCAAATTTTCCCAGGTTAAAAGCAGCTCTTCAGAATGTCAACTGGGATAATGTATTATCAGGTAAAGGTACTGAACAGAAGTGGACTGTGTCAAGGGGATTTTAAGCCAGTTCACATCTAATTTATACCCTTGGGAAATAAATGTAAAAAAATAAATCCGCGCCATGTGGCTGAATTCTGATGTAAGAGGCAAATGGTAAGGAAGAAAAAGGCATTTAAAACCTTTAAGGCCGAGGGAACGGAAAGGGCCTTAGGGAGTAAAAACTGTAACAAGGAGTGGAAAAAGCAATCAAACTAGCTAAAATTAATAATGAAGTTAGGATAGCTGAATAAAGCATCACTAAGCCTAAACATTTTTTTTAAGTATATTAATAGTAAGAAGATGAGGACTGAGAATGTGGCACCATTAATTAATGGGGATAAGTTGTTACGGAGGATGGCGATAAAGCAAATGTCTTGAATAATTTTTTTCCTCTGTATACACTATAGAAGATCCAAGTACAGATATCATAGAGTATAGTAGCAATAAAGGTATACAGATTCAAGTTCACTTTGGTTAACCGAGGATATGGTACAGAAAGAAATAAATAAGGTTAAGTATTAGTAAATCTCCTGGACCGGATAAAATACATCCTCGGTACTTAAGGAGCTAAGTTCAGTTTTTATTCAGGCCATTGTTTCTTATTTTTTGCTGATTCCCTCATGTCCTGGTGTGCCTCTGGATTGGAAAAGGCTGATGTTTCCAATATTCAAAAGGGTAGTCGTTCACAGCCGGGTTAATTACAGGCCTGTAAGTTTAACTTCAGTGGTGGGGAAGATCCTGGAAAGTTTAATAAGGGAACATGTTTCTAGAGTATGTTTCAAGGACTGACATTAAAGTAGTAACCAGATGATTTGGAGGAAATAGATCTTGTCAAACTAACAACTTGCTTGGCTTTTATGAGAAGTAAGTAGAATTTAGACTCTGGTATAGCAGTAGATGTAGTTTACTTGGATTTTGCAAAAGCTTTTGATACAGTCCCCCATAGGCGACTAATGAATAAGCTAAGGTCTTTTGGTCTGGGGAGTCACATTTGTACATGGATAGAAAATTGGTTAAAGAATAGGATGCAGAAGAGTAGTGTTAATGGGGCTTCATCATTATGGACTAAAGTGCTAATGGGGTCCACAGGGTTCGTGTTGGGGCCGCTTCTATTTAATCTATTTATTAATGATTTGGAAGTGGGTATTGTCAGCAAGGTTTCTGTGTTTGCTGACGACACAAAACTTTGTCGACCATTAAAAACTTCAGAGGATGTGCCATCGTTGCAAGGGGATCTAGATAGATTATCACATTGGGGCTGTAAGTGGCAGATGAAATTCAATGTTGATAAATGTAGGTGATGCATTTTGGACTTAAAAATACTTGTGCATCTATACTATAAATGGCTCTGTGTTAAGTGAAATCCCTGTTGGAAAGGGATCTTGGAGTTTTGGTGGATAACAAACTTAAGGTCGCAAGCAGTGCCAGGTCGCAACAGCCAGAACCAGCATGGTATTGTCTTGTATAAAGCGAGGTATGGATTCAGGAGGAAAATGTAATTCTCCCTCTTTACAAAGCATTGGTAAGGCCGCTGGAGAAAAGCGCTTGCGTAGGGATATGATTACTGTGTATAAATACATTAACGGGCCATACAATAAACTATCTGGGGCATTGTTCACCAATAGACATTCAAAGGACACAAGGACATCCCTAAGACTTGAAGAAAAAAGTTTAGGCTTCATCAGCTCGGAAAGGTTTTTCACTGTGAGAACGGTAAGGCTATGGAACTGTCTTCCAGTGTGATTGTAATGGCAGGTTCATTGGTCGTTCAAAAAAAAAAGCTGGATGAGTTTCTGCAAACAAGGAATGTTGCAAGTTACTGGTATTGATACATAAAGTAGAGTTTGATCCAGGAAATTTCCGATTGCCACTTGGAGTCAGGAAGGAATTTTTTCCCCCTTCAAAATTTGGTGGGTTTTTTTTTGCCTTCCTCTGGATCAACAGTTAGCAGAAATGAGGATATTGCTAGATGGGTTGGACTGGATGGACGTATGTCTTTATTCAACCTCAATACTATACTATACTATACTAATACCGGGGAAAAACTCTGCAAAATGCATAAATCCAGCAGCCGCAACGCCACAGGAAGAAATGAAATCCTCAATTAAACAGGTGTTTGATGAGTCATACACTATATAGACAAGGTATCAAAGTCTACGATGGAAAAGTGAATGATCTGCTCCAATAACAAGGCATCCTCAACAAGAGAGAACTAAGAACAAGATCAATCCCTCAACAATCAGAAGGGGAAATTCAGTCAGATCTAGAAGAGTAGAAGAAGACATAGGTGGAGGTATAACTCAAAGAGACCTAGAATATCTAACAATCAAATGAGACACACCTTCAGATAACAGATACTGGAAAAGAATCAAGGGGTGATCTGATGTTTTCTAAAACTTCAGAAAATGCATGTTTCCATGTACAAATTTAATTGGTTTTTATGAAAATGAGTAAGAAGTTGGACTCGGCACAGCAGTGGATGTGGTATTTTGGATTTTGCAAAAGCTTTTGATACTGTGCCACATAGGCGACTAATGTATAAACTGAGGACTGTTGGCCTGAAGAAAACATTTGTCATGGATAGAGAACTGGTTATTGGACCGCAAACAGAGAGTGGTGGTGTTTTGGAGCTACATCTATGTGGGCTAAGTTCTAAGCGGAGTGCCTCCGGTTCTGTACTGGGGCCGCTTCTGTTTAATCTGTTTATAATGACTTAGAAGGGGCATTGAGAGCAAGGTCTCTGTGTTTGCGATGACACTAAATTAGGCTAGCTTGGAAACTTCCAATGATGTGCAGTGCTGCAAGCAGACCTAGAAAGATTATAAAATGGGCAGCAGAATGGCAGATGAGATTCAATGTAGATAATGTAAGGTGATGCATTTGGATTAATAATCCCTTGCCATCACACCATAAATAACTCTGTGTAGTTCATCTGTAATGGAAAAAGATTTGGGGGTTCTGGTAAAATAACTTAGCTGTAGAAACAATGCCAGGTAGCAACAGCTAGAGCTAGCAAGATATAGTCTTGTATAAAAAGGGGAATAGATTCAAGAGAGAAACATATTATTCTCCCTCTTTACAAGGCACTGGTAAGGCCTCATTTGAATATCGGTGCAGTTTTGGAATCCCATATACAAAAGGGACCTTGGAAATGAGGCAGTTCAGAGAAGGGCAACTAAATAAATAGGGGAATGGAGGGGCTTGAATATGCACGGCAGATTAGACAAGTAGTGCTGTTACATTGGAGAAGCGGCGGGTTGCGTGGGGCATGATAACCTTGTACAAATAGATATTAATGGCCCTACAATGAGCTCTCTGGTTCATGTTCACTAATAGGTCATATCAGAGGACACGTGGACATCCTTTAAGGTTGGAGAGAAAGAAAGTTTCATCTTCAGGTTAGGAGAGGTTCTTTACATGAGAATGGTGAACTGTGGACTGCTTCCAGCAGATGTGGTAATGGCAAGTTCATTGAATAACTTTAAAAAAGGCTGGATAGTTTCTAAAACTAAGAATATTGAGAATTACTGGTATACTGCATCATAGATCTGGTTGATCCAGGGTACTTTCCGATTGCCGTTGGAGTCAGGAAGGAATTTTTTCCCCTTTTTAGCTGGGGTTTTTTGCTCTATCCTTGGATCAACTGTTAGGTAGGGTTAAAAAAAAAAAAAAGTGAAATGAGGTTACTTGATGGACGTATGTCTTTATTCAACCTTAATACTATGTTACTATGTTGCATGAGCACATCAAAAGAAGTGATCAAAAATGAGTGGAAGAATCCGGATAGAAGGTTCAGTGTTTCACAGAAACATCTCAAAAACATATCCCTTCATCAAAGATGAGTCAAATATTGGGACGAATCACCAAAAGTTGACACACCAATATCGAAAATGGCAAGGAAAGTAGCACTGGCAACAGATGACTGGGTTCCCTAAGGGACCCTATGGATAGAAAGGGAGAACTCCACATTAAAAGAGATACATAGCTACAGGAGTGCAATCAGACCGGCAGTAGCCATCACCAGTCTAACTAGAGCCAGTAGACTGTGGATAAAGGATTTAGAAGAGGCAATAGAAAATGGGACCACCAAGAAGTGAATTATGAACCTCGTTCAAGACATCAAAATGACAATGTACTACAGCTGAAGCAATCAATGGACATAGTTAAACTAAATGCAAAAGCATGGGTCAAAATGCGGTAGCCAGGAGAGCCTTTGGCTCAAACCTGAGAGTGGATACACCAGTCGAAACAGGGACTAACTAACATCCCTTTCGAAGGAGAATATTATTTGGGTCAACTAGCGAGATTATGACAAAAACTCAATAAAAAAATCGCTACCACAAATAAAGAGGTTCAGAAGGGAAATCCCGTCCACTTTCGATAGCAACTTCAGACAGTCAAAACAGTACAGACCAGGACGCCCTTACTTTCAAAGACAGACGTTTAAATGGAACAACACTTTTTCGGAACCCCAAAAACACCAGAGGAAGGGGAAAAACATTCTGACTGGAGGCAAAGTTACGAAATAGGGGGAAGGACTACCTATTCGTAACAAAATGGAAAGCAACATGTACAGTATGTGGGTAAATCAAACCATACACACGAGGATATTCAATAGAGTTTCAAGATCTCCCACCAGAGAATATCTTTTCTCAAGCAACAATCCGAAAACACCTCAAGCCAGGAAACAACTACTAGAATCTTACAGGGACCTACTAAAGCAAAGGTTCATAGAAGATGTACCAAAAATTCAGGATATACTCCCCATTTTCTTGAAAAGGAAAAAAACAGGGAATTCAGGGGAATACTAGACCTAAGGGTGAACTCAAACCTACCTGAAAGTAAAAAATTCAAATCAAAACGGAAACACTAACAGACAATAATGATACAAATAAGGGAAAGGAGACTGGCTAGCCAAAGATATCTACAAAGTGCGTACCACCATGTTCCGATAATCAATCACACAGAAAATACCTCCAGTTCAAACAGCAGAACATCATTTTCAATACAGATGTCTACCATTTGGCCTGGAAGTCATCTCCTCGTATCTTTACGAAGATACTAGCCCCAGCAATAGCACATTTAAGATACAAGGGATTCAAATCTACAGTTACCTAGACGACATCTTGGTGAAAGAGAGAAAAAAAACTTAAAATTGAAAGATAGATTAAAAACCACCATAGCATACTTAAATGTTAGGCTGGGAGATAAACCACAAGAAGTCTATAAAACCCCGGTTCAAGAAATAAACATTCTAGGGGTAATAATAAATACGAAATACGATCAATATCCTACCAATAGAAAAGAAGAAAATATTATAAAAGAGACAAAGTCTTTAGTAGCCCACCCAGTCCCACAGCACAAGTTGGTCAGAAACTACTAGGGAAAATGATCGCCACAACCAGTGCGTTCAATGGACAATGCACCGAATGAGACCTCTACAGCTCGTCTGTCTACTCAAACAGTGGAACCCACAACAATCGCCCAACAAACTGATAACAATTCCAAAATCGATAAGGAGTCAAATAAAATTGGTGGAGAGTAAGAAACAATTACAGGCCAATACAGATATCTCCACATCACTGGGTCACAATGACAACAGATGCCAGCCCACAAGGCTGGGGGGCGGATATGTCAAGACAAGACAACACCAAAGATGGAACAACCAATGGAAAAAAGACATCAAAACTTGAGGGAATGAAAGCAGTACTATTAGGATGAAAACGTTCTAAAACGTGATACAAGGGAAAGCACTACAGTCCAATCAGACAATGTGGCAGATACATTCACATAAACAAAAAGGAGGGACTCGAAGTCAAAATCTGTGGAACCAGATAGACGAAATAATGAAATGGGCAGAAATATCTAACAGAGGTCATAGCAATCCATATTCCAGGGAAGCAGAACCTACAGGCCGACATATCTGAGCAGGAATATCCAAACGCCAGGAGAACGGAGCCTACACAAGACTGCATTTACACAAATATAGCCAAATAGGGGACACATCGATAGACCTAATGGAACCAGACAGAACAACAAAGTGGAGAAAATCTGCTCTTGATTCCAATTCACGAGCAGGGCGACCAATGCTTTTTTATCAATGGACACTACCAACTAATGTATATCTTTCCCCCAATACCAATGATATTGAGGGTATTGAACAAAATCCAGGAGGACCAAAGTCAGATATCATAGTTCTCCTCCTCGTTTGGCCAAGGTAGACCCTGGTTCTCATGGAACTGAGTATGACACAGAACCACCATCAGACTCCCCAAATACCAGACCTGTTGACCCCGGAGAGCTGTGGTACCAGAGGGAACATGCGAATCTAGCAGCCTGGAGATTGAAACCTCAATAATGAAAAATAGAGGCCTATCAGATGAAACAATCAAAACATGATGTCATCGAGGAAAACGGAACATCAAAACATACTATAGAGCTTGGGAAATTCAAGCAATGTGTGTTACACCAAAAAAACGGACCCAAAAGTGACATAAATAGAAAACCTACTGGGTTTCTCCAAAGAGGAATAGAAAAAAAACCTCAGTCTTCCCACACTCAAAAGACAAGTGTCGGGGATATCAGCAGTCCTACACAGAAGGTTTGCGATAGACCCAATAGTATACGCTTCTTCAAAGGGATCCAAAACAAAATAGAATACCCCCTTGAGACTTGCAAGTTGTTACTTTCGTCGCTTCAACAACTCCATTCGAATCCATTAGATAAATAAATCTTAAGACCTAACACTAAAAACGCTTTTTCTGGTGGCTATCACATCGGCCAAAGGTATCAAACTGAGAGCTCTAAACGTGTCCCTGTCATGCTTATATTCAAGAAGAAAAAATCCACGTTAAGAACAGACATAAAATTCATCCCAAAGTGGACCTCAAACTTTCACAAGAACCAAGAAATAATACTCCTACATTTCTAGATGAACAAACTCAGTCCACTCACTAGATGTAGGAGAATTTCTAAAAACATATCTGCAGAAAACGCAAGATATCAGGAAAACAGAGGCATTATTTGTTATCTTTCAAGGAGAGAAAACGGGATGCAACCAACAAAGGCATCATATCCAAGTGGCTACCAATACTCATAAGACAAGCATACAAATGTCAGCACAATCTCAACCGATAGGGTGACAGCACCTCCACGAAGCAGTAGCCACACTCTGGCATACTCAGGCGGGAGTTCGCACAACTGAAATCTGTAAAGCAGCACACAGACCTCGTTATCGACATTGTAAAAACACTATAAATTGGACGTGGCAGCTAAGTCAGAAACAGAATTTGCAAAGAAAATTCTGAAGCAGCCACACCACAGTAATAAAAGCGAAATAAACAAATTAAAGTCTCCCTCCCTTATATTCAAAATGGCTTGGGGAAACTCTTCATATTCCACTGCCGTGGAAGTACCAGGGAAAGCCAGAAAATCAAAAACATACTTACAGTGATTTTCCTTTCCGGTACGAAACACGGCAAGGAAACTTTCCACCCTTAAAAAACAATTACAGTCGTTAAGACATGGCGGCGGGGGGCGGAGCTACTATTTATGAGGACAAGAAAACGATCTGTCAGTTGAACACTAGGTAGGTTAACCCTCATATTCCACTCTGTGTTTCGTACCAGGAAAGGAAAATCTGTCATGTTTTGATTTTCTGCTTTCTTTTGTCTCTTACCAGCCCCCACCTTGCAGGTACAGTGCTGTTAAAACACCAGCTATTTATTTTATTTTTAAACACCAGTATTAATTAGTAACCAGTGCTTTGAGTTTACGTTAAATCTTCCTACTACCTTATTCAAGTAGTAAGTAGTAAAAAAAACAAAACAAACCAAACAACACGGCAGTGATTAATTACTTACACAGGCACCCTCATAGAAATAATAGTGCTGGTTAGTACCTTTACTAGGCTGCAAACCACAGTTAATAAACGCTTTGTTTCTCAACGCTCTCCCCTTAAAAAACAAAACCCCTTTAAAACAGAAATCCTTGAAAGAAATCGCTCAAGGCTGATCCCTTGGAGAAATGACTTAATGATGTTAGGTTTTTAAATTCTCTAAATACTTAGCAGCCATTTTGTTCTTGACTCCATTTTGTTTTATATTATTGTCGTGTATGCAGAGTTTGTTCCAAATGTTCTGAGCTCAAGGTCTTTACCTCCCACATTGGTTCAGCCTGACTTATTTCATATCCAAGGTTTTAGTACGTCCTCAGACACGTGTCTGGCTGCCTTTTTCTGGCAAAGCCTTTTTTTGGTTTGATATATGTCGTTCATAAAAAAAAATACAAAAAAGAACATTTCCAATTCCTCATCCCCCCATCCCTCCATTTCCAAATCACTCAGGCTGGCATCCTCCCATTATCTTCTAAAGTAACACCTTCCTCCACCGAGAAACTGGGTTTCTACCCGACCAAATGTGTTGTGTAATCCTTTTTCCCAGCGCTGAAGGTCTCTTAGTGGGTCTGACAGGCATCAATCAGAGTCCGGCGAGGCTAGAATAGGATATGTTATTCTTTCAGTTGGTGTCAGTAAGTTGGGGATACAACCTCCAGGATAGTAAGTATCCTGCGGAGTAAGGTAGACTCCCGCAGTGGGCGATCTGCATTTTTATTTCTCTTTGAAAAAGTTAACTGGGGAGCCGTACAAGAGATTAGTTTTCCCTTGATTGATAGGATCCTATGCGGGGGGTAGGGACCCCAACTTGTATTTGGAATACAAGATCATACTCCTGCAGGCGGCGACCTGCACATAGAGAGTTATGTTTTCTCCTTACCTAGGAGTTGCTTCCGCAAAGCTTAAAAATGAAGGGAGTTTAGGGATTGGGGGAGAAGAGTTAAGTTTAACCATTTATAGACGAACAGTGTGGTCCGGTTCATTTTTAAGTTCGAACTTCTGAGATGTGTTTCTTCTTTGCTAGCTAGCATTTAACGGAACATAAGAGACAAACCGAAAACTTACGGCTCGTACTGGCGGGAACAGTCTCCAAACAAATCGATTCGGCCAGGCGCTCCTAAATCACCTCCATGGAACACAACCGTCTCCCTCGCGTTCAGGTTATATATGCACAAACAACAGCCCCAAGGCCATTAGATCCAAAGGGGCAATAAGGAGGCGGGCAGCCGGTCTTCGGTAAAACTTCTCAATATTTTATTCGAAAAATTAAAAACAAAAGCCATCACTGTGCAGAGCAACATACGAACGACAGCAGCATGTGGACACTATAGGCTCAGCCCAACATTAAGAGACCTTACTTGGTTGTCTTGTGTGTTTTGTCTTCAAATTTGTTAATTTGCCTGAGCTTGATTGCTTTGCGCTTATTGTTAACCTTCTTGCTTACAGGATGGAAGTTTCACAGTAAAGGTGTCGACCCAAACATGATAAGTCATTTAAAGTATTAAAGTGTTTTAATTCTAAGTTTACAGGTTCCAATGTTGGGAAATACGATAACAAGACTGGTACAGAAGTTCCGAAAGATTTTCCTGGCAAACTCCATTAAGTGGTCCGTATTGGGTGGTACAATTTATAGAAATCCATGGTTTGATAATATATTGGGTTGGAAAAGATGTATATTCTCATTGAGAGCTCTCTTAGTTAATTTTATTATAAATCTACATCATATTAATAAGTGAGTTAAATTTGGTTAATGCTGGTTTCACTTAGAATGTTTGGACTCGATGTTTTCTATTTAAATGTATTTTCCTTCCTGGATTTTTCAAGTTAGGTAAAATTCTGTGTCAATTTTGTCTTCTTACCTTCCAACACTCCCTCTTTACCCATCCTTTCTTCCTTTTGGCTCGTGGGAAACGAAAGTAGATTTCATGTCTAACTAGTTTTAAAATGGGAGCTATATAATGCGAAAAGAGGTAGATGCCCTACGAAGTTTTTTTTATATATTATAGGGTTTTTGAGAGTGAAGATTTAGGACTGGTAGAGTTTCTGGTGTTTTAAAGAGGAATTATCAGAATGATCAGCTTAATAATAGTAGATATTTATTTGTTATAAATTAGATCATAGTGAGACCCTTTAATCCATATAGCTAAGTAGGATGGTTATACAGTCACAGATAGATTTCCCTATGATGGCTTGTGGTGATTCCCACAAGTGATTTCCTTGCGGTGGTGCAGCTCATGGACAGAATGTGTAACCTATTTGTGTCTTCATATACAAGGTAAGCTGTTTAATTTTTTTTGGTGATACAGGGACAATGTGCTTCTCTATCAAACTTATATTAATGGCCCCTCAGCTGATTGCAAGCCTTTGTAGAGATTTATTGGGATACTTGTAGAGGCTAAGAATGTAAAATATTTGTCACTAATAGGATAATGGCCTATTGTTATTGTCGTTATTTTCCTTTAATATTACCAGATTACCCCATTAACTTGAAAATATAGGAATTAGTAAGTAAATTGTGTATCTTAATTTCTTTAGTGGCATAACTTGTTGGAAGTAAAAGTTGATTTTTTAATGCCCCTAACCCCTTTTAAGGATATATTAATAGTATTCTGCCATGGTTTGTACCTTTGTAAAGCAATGAGTAATTATAAGACTATCTTCCTATTTTATACCCCTATTATAGCCCGCTCATAATACAGATAGTTACCTTAGTTTTGGATATTTAAGCCCGTATTAGCATTTCTACCAATACCCAATGTAATACAGTTGTTGATTTTAAGATACTGCCTTTTTTTCTGCATGTTGGCTGGTTGCTACTTTATTCACACACACTCACTCTCACACACACTCACATTCTCTCTCACACTCACACCTTCTCTCTCTCACACCACACACCCACACTCTCTCTC
This sequence comes from Hymenochirus boettgeri, assembly GCA_019447015.1. Lineage (NCBI taxonomy): Eukaryota > Metazoa > Chordata > Amphibia > Anura > Pipidae > Hymenochirus > Hymenochirus boettgeri. The sequence continues at coordinate 82,523,402 of CM033477.1, forward strand.
ACACACTCTCACTCAGTCACTCACAATTAGCCCCCCAGTGTAACGGAGTAAAGCTCCTCATGCTTCCATAGGCTGCATTACCAGCATTTGTTGGTGAGGGAACATCATCTCAATCTCGGATACACTAACCACCACAGCACAGCAGTCAGGACCCGCACTGGGGTCAGAGAGACAGGAAAAAGGAAGTCTGTGAAGCTGAATGGAGGGGGAGGAGCTAGAGTTCTTTCTGCGCTGCCGCCAGGAAGTTTTAACAGAGACTCAGGACACCGGAAAAACTTTCTAAACAGCACAACGCAAAGAGCTCTTGCAGAGCTCAATAGGCTCACGGTACGTAATTCGTGCAGCCGTGCTGTTTAAAGGAGGGATTCCGGGGGAAAATGCCGCCTGTTCTTTTTTACCAGGGGACGGGGTGCCACCATGAGAAACTTTTCAAGTTGCTTCATGGTAGAACGGCATGGGTGAGTGCTATATGTGAGTGAAATGTGTGGCGTGGCTTGTATGTAGGCTGGTTTGTGTGTGAGGTGTAGCTTTTGTAGGTGGGAGCACAGCTAGCCATTTTGTCATTTGTGAACTTGGCATCATTTATTTGTACAGTTTTTTTTTAAATAACATTTCACACCATAATTCCAGAAGAATAAAAAAAATTTTGCCCAAAAGAGTCTACCACCACATAGTAGACTCTTTTACCAGGACTCTAATTTACTAGTATAGTATTAGTATTTGATAGTATTAGTATTTGAGGTTGAACTAAAGACACACGTCCATCCAGTCCAACCCATCTACAATATCCTCATTTCCTGCCTAACTGTGATCCAGAGGAAGCAAAAAAAACCCACCAAATTTATGAAGGGGGAAAAAATTCCTTCCTGACTCCAAGTGGCAATCAGAAATTTCCCGGATCAACTCTACTTTATGTATCAATACCAGTAACTTGCAACATCCTTGTTTGCAGAAACTCATCAGCTTTTTTTTTAAGCTTTAGGGCTAGGCCACACGCTGCATTTTTTTTTTTGCGTTTGCACTTGCGTTTTTTCAATTCATTGAAATTCGGCAACGCCACGAAAATTCGCGTTTTCCTATACCTAATGAAGAAAAAGCTGCATCAAACGCAACGAAATTTGCACATGAATTCCATGTGCGATAGCGTTTGCGCTGCAGTGTGGCCGAGCCTTACCGTTCTCACAGTGAAAAACCCTTTCTGAACTTGAAGCCTAAACCTTTTTTCTTCAGTCTTAAATGGGATGTCCACCCCAAAACTTAAATTTTACCCCCTGGCCCCATCTGTAGCTTACAAAAATCCTTACCATACATCTCTCTGCTCCAAATGGCTGCCCTGCTATGCCTCTCCAAAGTCAGGAAACTGCAGTGTAGGAGCTGTCAGTGACCCATCCGGTGTCTGCCTCAAACAAGCCCCCCCGCCTCCCATTTTGCTCTCCCTCCCCTTGCTCTAAACCGCTTGGTCATATTGTAGTGATTGATCTCCCAGCCCACACCGCTATATAGAATTTTGATGAAGTCCCCCCTTACCTTACCTCTCTCCCCCGGCGTTCTGAGCAGTCAGTCGTCAGATGCGACTGCCATTTTCGCCCCCTGCTTGCAGTTCCGTGCAAGCAGAAGGACAGGCAGTGCGGCGGAGGAAAGGTTAAGGTGAGTAACTATCTGGGGACTTTTCAAAAATCTATTATGGCTGCTGGGCTGGGGACCAATACTACAATATAAATAAAGTGAAAAAGAGGGTGGACATTCCCTTTAAGAATCCACGTGTCCTCTTTCATGTCCTTTTTAGTGAACAATGCCCCAAATAGTGCATTGTTGGCCCGTTAATGTATTTATACACTAATCATATCCCCATGCAAGCGCCTTTTCTCTAGCGTACATAATTGTAACTTACCCAGTCTCTCTTCATATTCAAGCTCCCACAATCCCTTATTCATTTAGTTGCCCTCTCTGAACCCCTTTCCATTGCAAAGATGTCCTTTTTGTACACAATCCCAAAATGCACTGTATATTCCAAATATATATTCCTTGATTTGTAAGAGGAAGAATATAATTTTCCTCCCTTGAATCCATACTCTCTTTATACAAGACAATACCATACAATTTAAGCTCTCTTCACCGCGATAATGTACTTACGCAGGGCTCATATCCCGACGTACGAGCAGGGGCTGGGAGGGATCTGGAAAAGGGCCCTTGTCCGGCCGCAATGGCACTTGTAGTGCCAGGAAGGGGGGTCCTGGTTCAAGCTGCGGGACCCCCTAAGCCCCTTGTGAGTGCCGCAAAGACCCTTATAAGTGCCCGCGTTGGAAGGGTCCCGGTTCGAGCTGCGGGACCCCCTATGCCCCAAAAGGCCCTTCCAAGAGCTTAAGGCCTTACAAGGGCCGGGGAAGGGGGTCACTGTCAAGCTGCGGGACCCCTAAGCTTAAAAAGGCTTCTCAGTGCCCTCACTGGAAAGTCCCTAACACCCCCCCCCCCACCAGGCCCTCAGCGAGCGTCAGGGCCGGGAGGGGCTGCTGGGAAGGGAATGTGCGTCAGGTGGTCACCGACACGGGGGGGGTTGAAGGCAGGGTGGGCGTACAACCCCTCGCTACGTAACTGATGCAATGTTTATCACTGTAACTTTCTCCGCCTGCATTTTCGCCCTTATATAATAATTCTGATTTTGGCGAAAATCAGGAAAAAATATGTCCATAGTTCCCTAGGACCCAAGGGTGTATTTTATTCGATCCAGGAGATTAATTAATTTAACCTTATTAGTTTGTTTTTGTACACATATCCTTGGGTAACCAAAGTGCACTTGCATCTTTTATCCATTATTCTACTATACTCTATGATTCAATACTTGATCTTCTATAGTGTATACGAGGAAAAAATATTTAAGGCATTTGCTTTATCGCCATCCTCTGTAACTAACTTATCCCCATTAATTAATGGTACCCACTTTTCAGTCCTTAACTTCTTACTATTAATATACTGTACTGAAAAAATGTTAGGCTTAGTGATGCTTTGTTCAGCCTTTTTTTTTACCTTGTTAGGAGATGTAATTCCAAACTTTGTCTTTATATCATATATTATGAGATGAAAGTCCCTGCTGCTCTTTTGCTGCTTTCTAGGGACTAACTCTCCAGCTTTCAGTACGCATGACCCACTCTGGGGGGAATATACATTTCCCAAGGCTTGGTCAAACCCCAATGCAACAAGCAATATATATTGAAATGGATAGTATATATCCACGCAGAGTGCAACTAGAGACTAAATTAATTCAATCACTACAAAAATAAAGCCTAGTGCACATCCAATTAATTTGCTTATATTTACTCTAGTCTGGTCTCTAGTTGCACTCTGCGTGGGATGTATACTATCCCATTTGTATATATATTGTGCTTGTGCATTGGGGGTTTGACAATCCTCTGGAAATGTATACTCCACCACAGTGGTCATGTGTTAAAGTACGTGAAAGCTGGAGAGTTAGTCCCAAGAAGCAATCGAAAGAGCATCTGATAAAAGGCAGGTACTGATAAAAGACTGTAATATATAGTGCATGACTTTAAGACTGAGAAGCCCTAGTCACAGGTTATGTGTTGATACATTGTGTGCTTATGACTGTATGCTGGACTCCATTTTATATTGTGCTCTCTCTTGCTGTTTAGAAGTTCTATGTTAATACTCAGTAAAGCCTGTTCTTCAAATACAGTTCCTGTGTTTTCTTTAACCTGGTTCACCCAATTACCCACAAGCTCCAGTAATACAGTCAAAAGACAAACATGGTGTCAGAAGTTGGAGTGCAACCAGATCACTGCTAGAATCTGACCACAGAACTGTGAGTAACTGAGCAAACGGGCTGTTTACAGAAGGGACTGGAACACAGATTTGTGTGTGTGCTTAATAATAACATGGAGCATTTTTAACCTCCTAATGCTTTACTATTCTCGGGAAATCTCATGAAAACTGGAGGAGATGGGAGCACAAATTACAGTTATACCTGACAGCACTGGTGCTAGCAAGTTCCCAGAGGAACAGAAAATAGCCATCTTGCTGCACCACTATAGGGGAAGAAGGTTTAACGTATAATACTATGAACATTAGGTATGAGGATCCTGATGCCCCTAAATGAATGAGCTATTGAAGCTTAAGAATCATTGCAAACCCCAGAAAAAACAGCGTGTTTGAGAGATACAGTTTCGACTCACCCCATGCCAGACAGTGGAGGGAGACCGATTTGTCACAGAGCTGAAGCTAAAGGCTAAAGATTGTGATTTTAAAGACACAGAAGATCTTATGCTCAGAGACAAAATTGTATTCAGCATCAGCAACCTCTACTTTAAAGAAAGGACCGTTAGCTGACCCAGATCTAACCCTAGAAAAGCAGTGTCAATCTGTAGAATTAAAGAAACAACAAAAGCACAAATTGAAGCCATGGGTGTAACACCACTGAGAGGGCACATGCAGTCCTTGCTAATGGAAGCCAAATAAAGAATTTCCACAAAATAAAACTACAGAAACATAAAGCAAAGCACATTCAAGGCCTGATCCACAACTTACAGTGCAACAATGTGGACAGCAGCACAAACCAAAAAGTGTTCAGCTTATGGAGCAACATGTCATAAGTGTGAGGAAAAAATCACTTTGCCAATGCTGCAGAACAAAAATCTGTTCAAAGCAAATGAGAAGTCAAAAGAAATAGACCTCTTTTATAGGTGTTTTACAGAAACCAACCTAGTTTCACAGATGCAGGATGATGCCTGTTATGCAATATCACCATTGAGAAACATTGTCAAATTCAGCTAGATACTGAGCAGAATCTAAATGTAAACCAATTGCAATGGTTAAAACACTGTCTACTCCCTGTGCAATAAAACCCACCACCACTGTCTTAGCTCATATGGCGGCTTTGAAACTGATCTCAAAGGAGCACAACTTACAAGTTATGGCAAAAGTCAGACGCTTACTTACGTTTTTTCATTACCAATGAAACACTGCCCCTAGTACCTAGGAAGGAAAGCGTGTGCAGATCTAACAACTATAAAGAGAATAGATATGCTGGATACCAAACCACTTGCAACCAAAGACCTGAGATCACAATACCCTGAAGTTGAGGACTTGGTAATTTCCTGGACACATCAAATTCACATTGATTCCACTGTCCCCACCATCATACATGGTTCAGAAATCCCTATACCATTTAGAAACAATTTAAAACAAACCTTCTGAACTGCAACTGACAGAGTTGTGTGCCAGTGATTGTACTACAGCCTAGGGTAAACATCTGTAATTACTGAAAAGAAGAATGGAACCTCAGAGTGCTGCCTGGATCCCTAGATCTTATAAAGCTATAAAGCGCAACATTATTCCATTCCTACAACCTGAGGATGTCCTAGCTAAATGGAGTGGAAAGCAATTCTTCACATTTTAATGAAAGGATGTCTACTGGCAGTAGTTCTGGATGAGCAATCTTCACACTGTGCCCATTAACACACCATGGGGCCGCGACAAATTCAATCGGCTACCATTTGGAATTAAGTCGCTAGTGAAGTGTTTCAACAAAAGAATGCAGAGGCTTTTTGGAGACATTGAAGGCAGCACATTATCGCTGATGACATGACATTGCTGCTTCTACTAAGAGGAACAATGATAACACTCTGAGACAAGTGATGGAGCGAGCCAAAAAACTTAACATTAGTTCAACAAGAAAAAATTTCAAATACTTGTGAAACAAGTTAAGTACATGGGCCAAATCATAACCCCAGAGGGTGTCAAGCCAGATGATGCTAAAGTCTCACATGCCTAAGCATGCCTCACACTCAGTGATAAAAGGCTGGATGCCGTTGTCTGCGTTCTCAGATAATAAGGTACTTAGCTCATATATTTCCCAATGAGGCAACCTTAACTGCACCTCTGAGACTGCTATTAAGAAAGATACTGTGTGGCAGTGGGGGCCAACAAGATACAGCCCTAAATTCTTAAAACTCTGTCTGACAAAAGCTCCCAGTCTCCTCACTTTCTTATCCATCCAAACAACTTGAAATACAAGCTGATGCTCAAAAGACGGGCTAGGAGCATCTTCTGGCAAGAAAGGAAACCAATAGTATATGCTTCAAGAGCACTATCATGTGCTAACAAACTATGCACAATCGAAAAGGAACTGCTGGCAATTGTATTTGCCACTAAAAATTCATCAGTACATCTAGGGCTCAGTAAAAGTACAGTCAGATCATAAACCTCTGCAGCTATTCATCAAGACCCATTGGTCAAGCCCCAGCTAGATTACAGAGAATGCTATACAGCTGCAAAAATATACTTGTCAGTTTCATATACCCAGGAAAATTAGTTGTGAAAATCTCAAGAAAGTACTACAATCGTGGTGATAAAGACTGCCTATCTTCATCAGGAGACAGAGTGAGAATGCACACCTCCAAGGATGGCAGCCTGCAGTTATTTCAAAACACTACTATTGAACCACGGTCATATACAGTCACCGCTAAAGGAGCAAACTACCGCAGAAAATAGACGTCATTTGAGATATGGACACACTGTTCCCCTGGTGAAGATGAAGTTAATCTACCAGGAGGAAGTCAACAGTACATCTGAAGTAATCCCCAGAGTATCTTCCACAGCATTGGCTGTACCTCTATCTTGGAAAGTACCTGTAAAGTACCGTCAAGTTACATGATTACATATTGAACTAAGTATAATGAGTAGTATTGTTTGATACAAAAATTTAAGTATAGACTCATGATGGGTAAACTTAATTAAAGATGAGGATGTAATATATAGTGCTGTGACTTTAAGACTGAGACAGCCTCTAGTCACAGGTATGTGTTGATACATTGTTGTGTCTTAGTACTGTAGTGCTGGACTCATATTATATTGTGCTATCTCTTGCTGTTTAGAGTTCTATGTAATACTTCAGTAAAGCCTGTTCTTTAGAATACAGTTCCTGTGTTTTCTTGTAAACCTGGTTCACCAATACCCCAAGCTCCAGTAATACAATCAAAAGACAAGACAAGACAAAGTTTGGACAATTACTTCTCCTAAGAAGGTAAAAAAGTTACTTAAGTAAAAAGGTTAAAAGTTAGGACCCAGCATAATAAAGCAACCGTTGAAGTGGTTGCTGGCTTAAAATAATTTGGCCAAGTTATGAACTATTGCTTTTATTTATCCAGAGAGAAGGGGCAGGCTTTTTAAGTCGCAATACAAATGGTAAAGTAAAATATAGCAAATTAATTGGATGTGCAACTAGGCTTCTATTAGTGTATTAGCTTATAGCAGACACCAACAATACGACCCTTTTCTGTTCCTAATTTGACCCATATTGCCTCCCTTTAACATCCATATCGACAGTTATCTTCTATAAATTTGGATTCAATTATTTTTAACATAAACGCATACTCCTCCCCCTTCCTTTTGTCTCCGTCCTGCCTAACAAGGAGTATCCTTCTAAATTTAGACCCACTCGTGAGAACTGTCCAACCACGTTTCTGCTGTTACCTATTACATCATACTTTTCATTCAATGCCATAATATCCAATTCACCCATTTTTCAGCCAGGCTTCTCACATTTGTATTTTTGCAAATGTGAGAAGCCTGGCTGACGAAAAAAAAAACGATGTTATTTCAATATTCAAAAAGAGTAGTCGTTCAAAGCCAGGTAATTACAGGCCTGTAGTTTAACTTCAGGGGTGGGGAAGATACTGTAAAGTTTAATAAGGGAACATATTCTAGAGTATGTTTCAAGGACTGACATAAGTAGTAACCAGCATGGATTTAGGAGAATAGAATTTTGTCTAAAACAACTTGCTTGGCTTTTATGAGGAAGTAAGTAGAAAATTTAGACTCTGGCATAGCAGTAGATGTAGTATATTTGGATTTTGCAAAGGATTGTGATACAGTCCCCATAGGCGACTAATGTATAAGCTAAGTGTCTGTTGGTCTGGGGAAGGACATTTGTACATGGATAGAAATTGGTTAATAAATTGGATGCAGAAATTAGGTGATGCATTTTGGATTAAAAATCTTGTGCTGCTTATACTATAAATGGCTCTGTGTTAAGTGAATCCCTATTGGAAAGGGATATTGGGAGTTTTGAAGGATAACAACTTAAAGGTAGCAAGCAGTGCCAGGCGACACAGCCAGAGCCAGTATGGTATTATCTTGTATAAAGAAGGTATGGATTCGGAGGAAAATGTTATTCTCCCTCTTTACAAAGCATGGTAGGCCCTTATTTGGAATATGCAATGCAATTTGGAATCTGTGTACAAAAAGGACATCTTTGAAATGGAAGGATTCAAGAATTGGGGGAGCTTGAATATGAAGAGAGACTGGAAAAGTTACAATTATGTTCGCTGGAGAAAAGGCGCTTGTGTGGGGATTTGGTTACTGTGTTATAAATACATTAACGGGCTATACAATAACTATCTGGAGCATTGTTCACCAATAGAGCATGTCAGAGGACAGTGGACATCCCTTAAGACTGCAAATGCTAAAGCTATGGAACTGTCTTTCACGTGGACGTTGTGCTGCCAGGTTCATTGGTCAGTTTCAAAAAAAAAAAAGCTGGATGAGTTTCAGAAAACAAAGAATGTGCAAGTTACTGGTATTGATATATAAAGAAGTTCATCCAGGCACTTGGAGTCAGGAAGGAATTTTTTTCCCCCTTCATAAATTTGGGTTTTTTTTTGCCTTCCCTGCATCACATAGGCAGGAAATGAGGATATTGCTAGATGGTTGGACTGGATGGGCATATGTCTTTATTCAACCTCAAATACTATATACTATCCTGAGGTCTTGCTTTAACTTGCCTCTAACTCTCAGAAATCACGTTTAAGGACCTCCTCCTCTAAATTTGTCATTGGAACCAATATGAACTAAGACCGCCGGTTCACCCCTGGCCCCACCCATTAATCTGTCTACACAATCCACCACATGCCGAACCTAGCAGCAACACACAGTTTGGCATGTAGGGTCTTGGTGGCAGATTATCCTATCTACCTTCCTTATTATTGATGTCCCCTACCACTACCCACCTGCCCTATAAATTCCCTGTATCCTAATATTCGTCCCCCTTGTGTTCCGAGATGGCGTAACTGGAGGCTTAGGGAATAGTGACCATGAAATAGTGGCATTTGGTCTTTGTTATCGAAAGGAAAAGTGCGCTGGGTTAACAAAGACATTTAAGTAATTTTAGACCTAAAACTGCGAGCGCTATCGCACGCGATTGTGTGCGTGATTCTTGTGCGTCTTGCGCATGCGTTTTTGCCATTTTGCGTTATGGAAATGCATGCATTAACGTACCAAAAATGGTGAACGCATGCGTTACCAAAATGCAAATTTTCGCGTTCCCGTGTTTTCCATTTTAGCGAAAATCAACGGCGCAATCACGAGCGCGAAACACGTGCGCAAATGTGCGAAAAACACGCTAGTGTGGCCTCACCTTAAGAAAGCAATCAAACTAGCTAAAATTAATAATGAAGTTAGGATAGCTGAATAAAGCATCACTAAGCCTAAACATTTTTTTAGGTATATTAATAGTAAGAAGATGAGGACTGGGAATGTGGCACCATTAATTAATGGGGATAAGTTAGTTACGGAGGATGGCGATAAAGCAAATGTCTTGAATATTTTTTTTTCCTCTGTATACACTATAGAAGATCCAAGTACAGATATCATTTAGAGTTATAGTAGCAATAAAGGTATACAGATTCAAGTTCACTTTGGTTAACCGAGGATATGGTACAGAAAGAACAAATAAGGTTAATATAGTAAATCTCCTGGACCGGATAAAATACATCCTCGGGTACTTAAGGAGCTAAGTTCAGTTTTATCTAGGCCATTGTTTCTTATTTTTGCTGATTCCCTCATGTCCGGTGGTGTGCCTCTGGATTGGAAAAAGGCTGATGTTATTCCAATATTCAAAAGGGTAGTGTTCACAGCCGGGTAATTACAGGCCTGTAAGTTTACTTCAGGGTGGGAAGATCCTGGAAAGTTTAATAAGGGAACATGTTCTAGAGTATGTTCAAAGACTGACATTATAAGTAGTAACCAGCATGGATTTAGGAGGGATAGATCTTGTCAAACTAACTTGCTTGGCTTTTATGAGGAAGTAAGTAGAAATTTAGACTCTGGTATAGCAGTAGATGTAGTTACTTGGATTTTGCAAAGGCTTTTGATACAGTCCCCCATAGGCGACTAATGAATAAGCTAAGGTCTGTTGGTCTGGGGAGTCACATTGTACATGGATAGAAAAATTGGTTAAAGAATAGGATGCAGAGAGTAGTTGTTAATGGGGCTATCATTATGGACTAAAGGCTAAGTGGGGTGCCACAGGGTTCTGTGTTGGGGCCGCTTCTATTTAATCTATTTATAATGATTTGGAAGTGGGTATTGTCAGCAAGGTTTCTGTGTTTGCTGACGACACAAAACTTTGTCGACCATTAAAAACTTCAGAGGATGTGCAATCGTTGCAAGGGGATCTAGATAGATTATCACATTGGCTGCTAAGTGGGAGATGAAATCAATGTTGATAAAGTAAGGTGATGCATTTGGACTTAAATCATAAAAAATTGCTACTTATACTATAAATGGCTCTGTGTTAAGTGAATCCCTGTTGGAAAGGTCTTGGAGTTTGTTGGATAACAAACTTAAAGGTAGCAAGCAGTGCCAGGCGGCAACAGCCAGAACAGCATGGTATTGTCTTGTATAAAGCGAGGTATGGATCAAGGGAGGAAAATGTAATTCTCCCTCTTTACAAAGCATTGGTAAGGCCGCTGGAGAAAAAGGGCTTGCGTAGGGATATGATTACTGTGTATAAATACATTAACGGGCCATACAATAAACTATCTGGGGCATTGTTCACCAATAGAACATGTCAAAGGACACAAGGACATCCCTTAAGACTTGAAGAAAAAAGGTTTAGGCTTAAGATCGGGGAGGAAGGGGTTTTCACTGTGGAACGGTAAAGGCTATGGAACTGTCTTCCAGTGGACGTTGTAATGGCAGGTTCATTGGTCAGTTTCAAAAAAAAGCTGGATGAGTTTCTGCAAACAAGGAATGTTGCAAGTTACTGGTATTGATACATAAAGTGAGTTGATCCAGGGAAATTTCCGATTGCCACTTGGAGTCAGGAAGGAATTTTTTCCCCTTCATAAATTTGGTGGGGTTTTTTTGCTTCCTCTGGATCAACAGTTAGGCAGGAAATGAGGATATTGCTAGATGGGTTGGACTGGATGGACGTATGTCTTTATTCAACCTCAAATACTATACTATACTATACTAATACCGGGGAAAAAACTCTGCAAAGAATGCATAAATCCAGCAGCCGCAACGCCACAGGAAGAAATGAAATCCTCAATTAAACAGGTGTTTGATGAGTCAATGAACACTATTATAGACAAGGTATCAAAGTCTACGATGGAAAAAGTGAATGATCTGCTCCAATAACAAGGCATCCTCAACAAGAGAGAACTAAGAACAAGATCAGAATCCCCTCAACAATCAGAAGGGGAAATTCAGTCAGATCTAGAAGAGATAGAAGAAGACATAGGTGGAGGTATAACTCAAAGAGACCTAGAATATCTAATCAATCAAATGAGACACACTCTTCAGATAACAGATACTGGAAAAGAATCAAGGGGTGATCTGATGTTTTCTAAAACTTCAGAAAATGCATGTTTCCATGTACAAATTTAATTGGTTTTTATGAAGAAGTGAGTAAGAAGTTGGACTCAGGCACAGCAGTGGATGTGGTATATTTGGATTTTGCAAAAGCTTTTGATACTGTGCCACATAGGCGACTAATGTATAAACTGAGGACTGTTGGCCTTGAAGAAAACATTTGTTCATGGATAGAGAACTGGTTATTGGACCGCAAACAGAGAGTGGTGGTTATTGGAGCTACATCTATGTGGGCTAAAGTTCTAAGCGGAGTGCCTCCGGGTTCTGTACTGGGGCCGCTTCTGTTTAATCTGTTTATAAATGACTTAGAAGGGGGCATTGAGAGCAAGGTCTCTGTGTTTGCTGATGACACTAAATTATGCAGAGCTTTGGAAACTTCCAATGATGTGCAAGTGCTGCAAGCAGACCTAGCAAGCTAGAGCTAGCAAGATATAGTCTTGTATAAAAAGGGGAATAGATTCAAGAGAGAAAAATATTATTCTCCCTCTTTACAAGGCACTGGTAAGGCCTCATTTGGAATATGCGGTGCAGTTTTGGAATCCCATATACAAAAGGGACATCTTGGAAATTGAGGCAGTTCAGAGAAGGGCAACTAAATTAATAAGGGGAATGGAGGGGCTTGAATATGCAGGCAGATTAGACAAGTTAGGGCTGTTTACATTGGAGAAGCGGCGGTTGCGTGGGGACATGATAACCTTGTACAAATATATTAATGGCCCATACAATGAGCTCTCTGGTGCATTGTTCACTAATAGGTCATATCAGAGGACACGTGGACATCCTTTAAGGTTGGAAGAAAAGAAGTTTCATCTTCAGGTTAGGAGAGGTTTCTTTACAGTGAGAATGGTGAAACTGTGGAACTGTCTTCCAGCAGATGTGGTAATGGCAAGTTCATTGAATAACTTTAAAAAAGGCCTGGATAAGTTTCTAAAACTAAAGAATATTGAGAATTACTGGTATTAATGCATATAGATCTGGTTGATCCAGGGATACTTTCCGATTGCCGTTTGGAGTCAGGAAGGAATTTTTTCCCCCTTTTTAGCTGGGGTTTTTTGCCTTCCTCTGGATCAACTGTTAGGTAGGGTTAAAAAAAAAAAAAAAGTGAATAGGTTGGACTTGATGGACGTATGTCTTTATTCAACCTTAATTACTATGTTACTATGTTGCATGAGCACATCAAAGAAGTGATCAAAAATGAGTGGAAGAATCCGGATAGAAGGTTCAGTGTTTCACAGAACATCTCAAAAACATATCCCTTCATCAAAGATGAGGTCAAATATTGGGACGAATCACCAAAAGTTGACACACCAATAGCGAAAATGGCAAGGAAAGTAGCACTGGCAACAGATGACTGGGTTTCCCTAAGGGACCCTATGGATAGAAAGGGAGAATCAGCATTAAAAAGAGCATACATAGCTACAGGAGTTGCAATCAGACCGGCAGTAGCCATCACCAGTCTAACTAGAGCCAGTAGACTGTGGATAAAGGATTTAGAAGAGGCAATAGAAAATGGGACCCCAAGAAGTGAATTAATGAACCTCGTTCAAGACATCAAAATGACAAATGACTTTACAGCTGAAGCATCAATGGACATAGTTAAACTAAATGCAAAAGCTATGGGTCAAAATGCGGTAGCCAGGAGAGCCCTTTGGCTCAAACACTGGAGAGTGGATAACCAGTCGAAACAGGGACTAACTAACATCCCTTTCGAAGGAGAACTATTATTTGGGTCATCACTAGACGAGATTATTGACAAAAACTCAATAAAAAATCGCTACCACAAATAAAGAGGTTCAGAAGGGAAATCCCGTCCACTTCAGATAGCAACTTCAGACAGTCAAAACAGTACAGACCAGGACGCCCTTACTTTCAAAGACAGACGTTTAAAATGGAACAACAACTTTTTCGGAACCCCAAAAACACCAGAGGAAGGGGAAAACAATTCTGACTGGAGGCAAAGTTACGAAATAGGGGGAAGACTGACCTATTTCGTAACAAAATGGAAAGCAACATGTACAGATATGTGGGTAAATCAAACCATAACACGAGGATATTCAATAGAGTTTCAAGATCTCCCACCAGAGAATATCTTTTCTCAAGCAACAAATCCGAAAACACCTCAAGCCAGGAAACAACTACTAGACATCTTACAGGACCTACTAAAGCAAAGGTTCATAGAAGATGTACCAAAAAATTCAGGAATATACTCCCCATTTTTCTTGAAAAGGAAAAAAACAGGGGAATTCAGGGGAATACTAGACCTAAGGGAACTCAACACCTACCTGAAAGTAAAAAAATTCAAAACGGAAACACTAAAGACAATAATGATACAAATAAGGAAAGGAGACTGGCTAGCAAAGATAGATCTACAAAGTGCGTACCACCATGTTCCGATAATCAAATCACACAGAAAATACCTCCAGTTCACAACAGCAGAACATCATTTTCAATACAGATGTCTACCATTTGGCCTGAAGTCATCTCCTCGTATCTTTACGAAGATACTAGCCCCAGCAATAGCACATTTAAGAGTACAAGGGATTCAAATCTACAGTTACCTAGACGACATCTTGGTGAAAGAGAGAAAAAAACTAAAATTGAAAGAAGATGTAAAAACCACCATAGCATACTTAAAATGTTTAGGCTGGGAGATAAACAACAAGAAGTCTATAAAAACCCCGGTTCAAGAAATAAACATTCTTAGGGGTAATAATAAATACGAAATACGATCAAGTATCCCTACCAATAGAAAGAAGAGAAAATATTATAAAAGAGACCAAGTCTTTAGTAGCCCACCCAGTCTCCACAGCACAAGTTTGTCAGAAACTACTAGGGAAAATGATCGCCACAACCAAGTGCGTTCAATGGACAATGCACCGAATGAGACCTCTACAGCTCTGTCTACTCAAACAGTGGAACCCACAACAATCGCCCAACAAACTGATAACAATTCCAAAATCGATAAGGAGTCAAATAAATTGGTGGAGAGTAAGAAACAATTACAGGCCAATACAGATATCTCCACATCACTGGGTCACAATGACAACAGATGCCAGCCCACAAGGCTGGGGGGCGATATGTCAAGACAAGACAACCCAAGAAGATGGAACAACCAATGGAAAAAAGCACATCAAAACTTGAGGGAAATGCAAGCAGTACTATTAGGAATGAAAACGTTCTAAACAGTGATACAAGGGAAAGCACTACAAGTCCAATCAGACAATGTGGCAGTAGTACATTACATAAACAAAAAAGGAGGGACTCGAAGTCAAAATCTGTGGAACCAGATAGACGAAATAATGAAATGGGCACAGAAATATCTAACAGAGGTCATAGCAATCCATATTCCAGGGAAGCAGAACCTACAGGCCGACTATCTGAGCAGGAATATCCAAAAGCCAGGAGAACGGAGCCTACACAAGACTGCATTTACACAAATAGTAGCCAAATAGGGGACACCATCGATAGACCTAATGGCAACCAGACAGAACAACAAAGTGGAGAAAATCTGCTCTTGATTCCCAGATTCACGAGCAGTGGCGACCAATGCTTTTTATATCAAATGGAACTACCAACTAATGTATATCTTTCCCCCAATACCAATGATATTGAGGGTATTGAACAAAATCCAGGAGGACCAAAGTCAGATAATCATAGTTCTCCCGTTCTGGCCAAGGAGACCCTGGTTCTCATGGATACTGAGTATGACACAGGAACCACCAATCAGACTCCCCAAAATACCAGACCTGTTGACCCAGGGAGAGCTGTGGTACCCAGAGGTGAACAGGCTGAATCTAGCAGCCTGGAGATTGAAACCTCAATAATGAAAAATAGAGGCCTATCAGATGAAACAATCAAAACACTGATGTCATCGAGGAAAACGGGAACATCAAAATCATACTATAGAACTTGGGAAAAATTCAAGCAATGGTGTTACACCAAAAAAACGGACCCAAAAGTGACATAAATAGAAAACCTACTGGAGTTTCTCCAAAGAGGACTAGAAAAAAAACCTCAGTCTTCCCACACTCAAAAGACAAGTGTCGGCGATATCAGCAGTCCTACACAGAAGGTTTGCGATAGACCCAATAGTAATACGCTTCTTCAAAGGGATCCAAAACAAAATAGAATACCCCCTTGAGACTTGCAAGTGGTACTTTCGTCGCTTCAACAACCTCCATTCGAACCATTAGATAAAATAAATCTTAAGAACCTAACACTAAAAACGCTTTTTCTGGTGGCTATCACATCGGCCAGAAGAGTATCAGAACTGAGAGCTCTAAACGTGTCCCTGTCATGCTTAATGATTCAAGAAGAAAAAATCACGTTAAGAACAGACATAAAATTCATCCCAAAAGTGACCTCAAACTTTCACAAGAACCAAGAGATAATACTCCCTACATTTCTAGATGAAACAAACTCAGTCCACTCACTAGATGTAGGGAGAATTCTAAAAACATATCTGCAGAAAACGCAAGATATCAGGAAAACAGAGGCATTATTTGTTATCTTTCAAGGAGAGAAAACAGGGATGCAACCAACAAAGGCCATCATATCCAAGTGGCTTACAATACTCATAAGACAAGCATACAATATGTCAGCACAATCTCAACCCGATAGGGTGACAGCACACTCCACGAGAGCAGTAGCCACATCCTGGGCATACTCAGCGGGAGTGTCACCAACTGAAATCTGTAAAGCAGCAACATGGACCTCGTTATCGACATTTGTAAAACACTATAAATTGGACGTGGCAGCTAAGTCAGAAACAGAATTTGCAAAGAAAATTCTGAAAGCAGCCACATCCACAGAATAAAAGCGAAATAAGCAAATTAAAGTCTCCCTCCCTTATATTCAAAATGGCTTGGGGAAACTCTTCATATTCCACTGCCGTGGAAGTACCAGGGAAAGCAGAAAATCCAAAACATACTTACAGTGATTTTCCTTTCCTGGTACGAAACACGGCAATGGAAAACTTTCCCACCCTTAAAACAATTACAGTCGTTAAAGACATGGCGGCGGGGGGGCGGAGCTACTATTTATGAGGACTAAAGAAAACGATCCTGTCAGGTGAACACTAGGTAGGTTAACCCTTCATATTCCACTGCTGTGTTTCGTACCAGGAAAGGAAAATCATGTATGTTTTGGATTTTCTGCTTTCTTTTGTCTCTTACCAGCCCCCACCTTGCAGGTAACAGTGCTGTTAAAACACCAGTATTTATTTTATTTTTAAACACCAGTATTAATTTAGTAACCCAGTGCTTTGAGTTTACTTTAACAATTCCTACTACCTTATTCAAGTAGTAATTAGTAAAAAAAACAAAAACAAAACCAAACACGGCAGTGATTAATTACTTACACAGGCACCCTCATAGAAATAAATAGTGCTAGGTTAGTACATTTACTAGGCTGCAAACCACAGTTAATAAACGCTTTTGTTTCTCAACGCTCTCCCCTTAAAAACAGACAAACCCCTTTAAAACAGAAAATCCCTTTGAAAGAAAATCGCTCAAGAGCTGATCCCTCTGGAGAAATGACTTAAATGAGTGTTAGGTTTTTATATATTCTCTATAATTACTTAGCAGCCATTTTGTTCTCTGACTCCATTTTGTTTTATATTATTGTCGTGTTATTGCAGATGTTTTGTTTCCAAATGTTCTGAGCTCAAGGTCTTTTACCTCCCACATTGTGTTTCAGCCTGACTCTATCTTCATATTCCAAGGTTTTAGTACGTCATCTGCAGACACTGTGTCTGGCCTGCCCTTTTTCTGGCAAAGCCTTTTTTTCTGGTTTGATATATTCCAATGTACGAAATCAATAAACCGAGAAACTGGGTTCTACCGCACCAAATGTGTTGTGTAATCCTTTTTCCCAGCGCTGAAGGTCTCTTAGTGGGTCTGACAGGCATCAATCAGAGTCCGGCGAGGCTAGAATAGGATATGTTATTCTTTCAGTTGGTGTCAGTAAGTGGGGATACAACCTACAGGATAGTAAGTATCCTGCGGGAGTAAGGTAGACTCCCGCAGGTGGCGATCTGCATTTTTAATTTCTCTTTGAAAAAGTTAACTGGGAGCCGTACAAGAGATATATTTTCCCCTTGATTGATAGGATCCCTATGCGGGGGGTAGGACCCGCAACTTGTATTTGGAATACAAGATAATACTCCTGCAGGCGGCGACCTGCACATAGAGAGTTAATGTTTTCTCCTTACCTAGGAGTTGCTTCCGCAAAGCTTAAAAATGAAGGGAGTTAGGGATTGGGGACGGAAAGAGTTAAGTTTAACCATTTATAGAACGAACAGTGTGGTCCGGTTCATTTTTAAGTTCGAACTTCTGAGATGTGTTTCTTTGCTAGCTAGCATTATACGGAACATTAAGAGACAACCGAAACTTACGGCTTCTGTACTGGCGGGAACAGTCTCCAAACAAATTCGGCCGGCGCTCCTAAATCACCTCCATTGAACACACCGTCTCCCTCGCGGTCAGGTTATATATGCACAAACAATACAGCCCCAAGGCATAGCATCCAAAGGGGCAATAAGGAGGCGGGCAGCCGGTCTTCGGTAAAACTTCTTCAATATTTTATTCGAAAAATTAAAAACAAAAAGCCATCACTGTGCAGAGCAACATACTAACGGACAAGCAGCATGTGGACACTATAGGCTCAGCCCAACATTAAGAGACCTTACCTTTGTATGTCTTGTGTGTTTTGTCTGTCAAATTTGTTAATTTGCTGAGCTTGCTTGCTTTGCGCTTATTGTTAACCTTCTTGCTTACAGGATGGAAAGTTTCACAGTAAAGGTGTCTGACCCAAACATGATAAGTCATTTAAAGTATATTAAAGTGTTTTAATTCTAAGTTTACAGGTTTCCAATGTGTGGGAAAATACTGATAACAAGACTGGTACAGAAGTTCCGAAGAATTTTCCTGGCAAACTCCATTAAGTGGTCCGTATTGGTGGTACAATTTATAGAAATCCATGGTTTGATAATATATTGGGTTGGATAAAAGATGTATATTCTCATTGAGAGCTCTCTTAGTTAATTTTATTATAAATCTAATCATATTAATAAGTGAGTTAAATTTGGTTAATGCTGGTTTCACTTAGAATGTTTGGACTCGATGTTTTCTATTATAAATGTATTTTCCTTCCTGGATTTTTCAAGTTAGGTAAAATTCTGTGTCTAATTCTTGTCTTCTTACATTCCAAACACTCCCTCTTTACCCCTCCTTTCTTCCTTTTGGCTCGTGGGAAACGAAAGTAGATTTCATGTCTAACTAGTTTTAATGGGAGCTATATAATTGCGAAAAGAGGTAGGAATGCCTACGGAAGTTTTTTTTATATATTATAGGGGTTTTTGAGAGTGAAGATTTAGGATCTGGTAGAGTTTCTGGTGTTTAAAGAGGAATTATCAGAATGATCAGCTTAATAATAGTAGATATGTTATTTGTTATAAATTAGATCATTAGTGAGACCCGTTATATCCATATAGCTAAGTAGGATGGTTAATACAGTCACAGATAGATATTCCCTATGATGGCAGTTGTGGTGGATTTTCCCACAAGTGATTCCCTTGCTGTGGTGCAGCTCATGGACAGAATGTGTAATCCTATTTGTGTTCTTCATATACAAGGTAAGCTGTTTAATTTTTTTTGGTGATACAGGGACAATGTGCTTCTCTATCAAAGCTTATATTAATGGCCCCTCAGCTGATTGCAAGCCTTTTGTAGAGATTTATTGGGATACTTGTAGAGGCTAAGAATGTAAAATATTTGTCACTAATAGGGATAATGGCCTATTGTTATTGTCTTATTTTTCCTTTAAATTATTACCAGATTACCCCATTAACTTGAAAATATAGGAATTAGTAAGTAAATTGTGTATCTTAATTTTCTTTAGTGGCATAACTTGTTGGAAGTAAAAGTTGATTTTTTTAATGCCCCTAACCCCCTTTTAAGGATATAATTAATAGTATTCTGCCAATGGTTTGTACCTTTGTAAAGCAATGAGTAATTATAAAGACTATCTTCCTATTTTATACCCCTATTATAGCCCGCTCATAATACAGATAGTTCCTATAGTTTTGGATATTTAAGCCCTTATTAGCATTTCTACCAATACCCAATGTAATACAGTTGTTGATTTTAAGATATGCCTTTTTTTCTGCATGTTGGCTGGTGCTACTTTCTCACACACACTCACTCTCACACACACTCACATTCTCTCTCACACTCACACCTTCTCTCTCTCACACACACACACCCACACTCTCTCTCACACACTCTCACTCAGTCACTCACAGATTACGCCCCAGTGTAACGGAGTAAAGCTCCTCATCGTTCCATAGGCTGCATTACCCAGCATTGTGTGGTGAGGGAACATCATCTCAATCTCTGGATACACTAACCACCACAGCACAGCAGTCAGGACCCGCACTGGGGTCAGGAGACAGGAAAAGGAAGTCTGTGAAGCTGAATGGGAGGGGGAGGAGCTAGAGTTCCTTTCTGCCGGCGTCCAGGAAGTTTTAACAGAGACTCAGACACCGGAAAAAACTTTCTAAACAGGCACAACGCACAAGAGCTCTTGCAGACGCTCAATAGGCTAACGACGGTACGTAATTCTGTGCAGCCTGTGCTGTTTAAAGGAGGGATTCCGGGGGAAAATGCCGCCTGTTTCTTTTTTACCAGGGGACTGGGGTGCCACCATGAGAAACTTTTTCAAGTTGCTTCATGGTAGGAACGGCACTGGGTGAGTGCCTATATGTGAGTGAAATGTTGTGGGCGTGGCTTGTATGTAGGCATGGTTTGTGTGTAGGTGTAGCTTTGTAGGTGGGAGCACAGCTAGCCATTTTGTCATTTTGAACTTGGCATCATTTATTTGTACAGTTTTTTTTAAATAGACATTTCACACCATAATTCCAGAAGAATAAAAAAAATTTTGCCCAAAAGAGTCTACCACCACATTAAGGTAGACTCTTTTAACAGGACTCTAATTTACTAGTATAGTATTAGTATTTGATAGTATTAGTATTTGAGGTTGAATAAAGACACACGTCCATCCAGTCCAACCCATCTAGCAATATCCTCATTTCCTGCCTAACTGTTGATCCAGAGGAAGGCAAAAAAAACCCACCAAATTTATGAAGGGGGAAAAAATTCCTTCCTGACTCCAAGTGGCAATCAGAAATTTCCCTGGATCAACTCTACTTTATGTATCAATACCAGTAACTTGCAACATTCCTTGTTTGCAGAAACTCATCCAGCTTTTTTTTTAAGCTTTAGGGCTAGGCCACACTGCTGCATTTTTTTTTTGCGTTTGCACTTGCGTTTTTTCAAATCATTGAAAATTCGGCAACGCCACGAAAATTCGCGTTTTCCTATACCTAATGAAGAAAAAGCATGCACAAACGCAACGAAATTGCACATGAAATTCCATGTGCGATAGCGTTTGCGCTGCAGTGTGGCCGAGCCCTTACCGTTCTCACAGTGAAAAACCCTTTCTGAACTTGAAGCCTAAACCTTTTTTCTTCAAGTCTTAAATGGGAATGTCCACCCCCAAAACTTAAATTTTACCCCCTGGCCCCAATCTGTAGCGTACAAAAATCCTTACCATACATCTCTGCTCCAAATGGCTGCCCTGCTATGCCTCTCCAAAGTCAGGAAAACTGCAGTGTAGGAGCTGTCAGTGACCCATCCTGTGTCTGCCTCAACAAGCCCCCCCGCCTCCCATTTTGCTCTCCCTCCCCCTTGCTCTAAACCGCTTGGTCATATTGTAGTGATTGATCTCCCAGCCCCAACCGCTATAATAGAATTTTGATGAAGTCCCCCCTTACCTTACCTCTCTCCCCCGGCGTTCTGAGCAGTCGGCAGCTGCGTCCCTTATTGGCTGTCTCTCAGCCAAGTAGAGATGCGACTGCCAGTTTCGCCCCCTGCTTGCAGTTCCGTGCAAGCAGAAGGACAGGCAGTGCGGCGGAGGAAAGAGGTAAGGTGAGTAACTATCTGGGGACTTTCTCAAAAATCTATTATGGCTGCTGGGGCTGGGGGACCAATAACTACAATATAAATAAAGTTGAAAAAGAGGGTGGACATTCCCTTTAAGGGATATCCACGTGTCCTCTGTCATGTCCTTTTAGTGAACAATGCCCCAAATAGTGCATTGTATGGCCCGTTAATGTATTTATACACAGTAATCATATCCCCATGCAAGCGCCTTTTCTCTAGCGTACATAATTGTAACTTATCCAGTCTCTCTTCATATTCAAGCTCCCACAATCCCCTTATTCATTTAGTTGCCCTTCTCTGAACCCTTTCCATTGCAAAGATGTCCTTTTTGTACACAGGATCCCAAAATTGCACTGTATATTCCAAATAATAATATTCCTTGATTTGTAAAGAGGAAGAATATAATTTTCCTCCCTTGAATCCATACCTCTCTTTATACAAGACAATACCATACAATTTAAGCTCTCTTCACCGCGATAATGTACTTAGCGCAAGGGCTCATATCCCGACGTACGGAGCAGGGGGCTGGGAGGGGATGCTGGAAAAGGGCCCTTGTCCGGGCCGCAATGGCACTTGTAAGTGCCAGGGAAGGGGGGTCCTGGTTCAAGCTGCGGGACCCCCTAAGCCCCTTGTGAGTGCCGCAAAGACCCTTATAAGTGCCGCGTTGGAAGGGTCCCGGTTCGAGCTGCGGGACCCCCTATGCCCCAAAAGGCCCTTCCAAGAGCTGTAAGGCCTTACAAGGGCCGGGGAAGGGGGGTCACTGTTCAAGCTGCGGGACCCCCTAAGCTTAAAAAGGCACTTCTCAGTGCCCTCACTGGAAAGTCCCTACACCCCCCCCCCCAGCAGGGCCCTCCCAGCGAGCGTACAGGGCCGGGAGGGGCTGCTGGGAAGGGAATGTGCGTCAGGTGGTCACCGACACGGGGGGGGGTTGAAGGCAGGGTGGGCGTACAACCCCTCGCTACGGTAACTGATGCAATGTTATCACTGTAACTTTCCGCCTGCATTTTCGCCCTTATATAATAATTCTGATTTTGGCGAAAATGGCAGGAAAAATATGTCCCATAGTTCCCTAAGGACCCAAGGGTGTATTTTATTCGATCCAGGAGATTAATTAATATTAACCTTATTTAGTTGTTTTTGTACCATATCCTTGGGTAACCAAAGTGCACTTGCATCTTTTATACCATTATTGCTACTATACTCTATGATATCAATACTTGAATCTTCTATAGTGTATACAGAGGAAAAAAATATTTAAGGCATTTGCTTTATCGCCATCCTCTGTAACTAACTTATCCCCATTAATTAATGGTACCACATTTTCAGTCCTTAACTTCTTACTATTAATATACTGTACTGTAAAAAATGTTAGGCTTAGTGATGCTTTGTTCAGCCTTTTTTTTTACCTTGTTAGGAGATGTAATTCTCAAACTTTGTCTTTATATCATATATTATGAGATGAAAGTCCCTGCTGCTCTTTTGCTTGCTTTCTAGGGACTAACTCTCCAGCTTTCAGTACGCATGACCCACTCTGGGTGGAATATACATTTCCCAAAGGCTTGGTCAAACCCCCAATGCAACAAGCAATATATATTGAAATGGGATAGTATATATCCACGCAGAGTGCAACTAGAGACTAAATTAATTCAATACATACAAAAAATAAAAGCCTAGTGCACATCCAATTAATTTGCTTATATTTTACTCTAGTCTGGTCTCTAGTTGCACTCTGCGTGGATGTATACTATCCCATTTGTATATATATTGTGCTTGTTGCATTGGGGGTTTGACCAATCCTCTGGGAAATGTATACTCCACCCACAGTGGGTCATGTGTTAAAGTACTGAAAGCTGGAGAGTTAGTCCCAAGAAAGCAATCGAAAGAGCATCTGATAAAAGGCAGGTACTGATAAAAAGACTGTAATATATAGTGCTATGACTTTAAGACTGAGAAAGCCTCTAGTCACAGGTTATGTGTTGATACATTGTTGTGCTTAGTACTGTAGTGCTGGACTCCATTTTATATTGTGCTCTCTCTTGCTGTTTAGAAGTTCTATGTTAATACTTCAGTAAAGCCTGTTCTTCAGAATACAGTTCCTGTGTTTTCTTGTAACCTGGTTCACCAATTACCCACAAGCTCCAGTAATACAGTCAAAAGACAAGACATGGTGTCAGAAGTTGGAGTGCAACCAGATCACTGCTAGAATCTGACCACAGAACTGTGAGTAACTGAAGCAAACGTGCTGTTTATCAGAAGGGACTGGAACACAGATTGGTGTGTGTGCTTAATAATAACATGGAGCAGTTTAAACCTCCTAATGCTTTACTATTCTCTGGAAATCTCAGTGAAAACTGGAGGAGATGGGAGCAAAAATTACAGTTATACCTGACAGCAACTGGTGCTAGCAAGTTCCCAGAGGAACAGAAAATAGCCATCTTGCTGCACACTATAGGGGAAGAAGGTTTAGAGCTGTATAATACTATGAACATTAGGTATGAGGATCCTGATGCCCCTACAATGAATGAGCTATTGGAAAGCTTAAGAAATCATTGCAACCCCAGAAAAAACAGCGTGTTTGAGAGATATCAGTTCTGGACTCACCCCATGCCAGACAGTGGAGGGATAGACAGATTTGTCACAGAGCTGAAGCTAAAGGCTAAAGATTGTGAGTTTAAAGACACAGAAGATCTTATGCTCAGAGACAAAATTGTATTCAGCATCAGCAACTCTACTTTAAAAGAAAGACCGTTAGCTGACCCAGATCTAACCCTAGAAAAAGCAGTGTCAATCTGTAGAATTAAAGAAACAACAAAAGCACAAATTGAAGCCATGGGTGTAAACACCACTGAGAGGCACATGCAAGTCCTTGCTAAATGGAAGCCAAATAAAGAATTTCCACAAAATAAAACTACAGGAAACATAAAGCAAAGCACATTCAAGGCACCTGATCCACAAACTTACAAGTGCAAGCAATGTGGACAGCAGCACAAACCAAAAAAGTGTTCAGCTTATGGAGCAACATGTCATAAGTGTGGAGGGAAAAATCACTTTGCCAAATGCTGCAGAACAAAAAATCTGTTCAAAGCAAATGAGAAGTCAAAAGAAATAGACTCTCTGTTTATAGGTGTTTTACAGAAAACAAACCTATGTTCACAGATGCAGGATGATGCCTGGTATGCAGATATCACCATTGGAGAAACAATTGTCAAATTCAAGCTAGATACTGGAGCAGAATCTAATGTAATACCAATTGCAATGGTTAAAACACTGTCTACTCCTGTGCTAATAAAACCCACCACCACTGTCTTAGTCTCATATGGCGGCTTGAAACTGATTCCAAAAGGATGCACAACTTTACAAGTTATGGCAAAAGGTCAGACGCTTAACTTACAGTTTTTCATTACCAATGAAACTACTGCCCCTATCCTAGGAAGGAAAGCGTGTGCAGATCTACAACTAATAAAGAGAATAGATATGCTGGATACCAAACCACTTGCAACCAAACAAGACCTGATATCACAATACCCTGAAGTATTTGAAGGACTTGGTAATTTTCCTGGGACACATCACATTCACATTGATTCCACTGTCCCACCAATCATACATGGGTGCAGGAAAATTCCCTATACCATTTTAGACAAATTTAAACAAACCCTTTCTGAACTGCAACTGACAGGAGTTGTGTGTCCAGTGATTGTACCTACAGCTTGGGTAAACAGTCTTGTAATTACTGAAAAGAAGAATGGAAACCTCAGAGTCTGCCTGGATCCCAGAGATCTTAATAAAGCTATAAAGCGGCAACATTATTCCATTCCTACACCTGAGGATGTCCTAGCTAAACTGAGTGGAAAGCAATTCTTCACCATTTTAGATGAAAAGGATGTCTACTGGCAGGTAGTTCTGGATGAGCAATCTTCACGACTGTGCACATTTAACACACCATGGGGCCGCTACAAATTCAATCGGCTACCATTTGGAATTAAGTCTGCTAGTGAAGTGTTTCAACAAAAGAATGCAGAGGCTTTTGGAGACATTGAAGGCATCCACATTATAGCTGATGACATGATCATTGCTGCTTCTACTAAAGAGGAACATGATAACACTCTGAGACAAGTGATGGAGCGAGCCAAAAAACTTAACATTAAGTTCAACAAAGAAAAAATTCAATACTTGGTGAAACAAGTTAAGTACATGGGCCACATCATAACCCCAGAGGGTGTCAAGCCAGATGATGCTAAAGTCTCAGCAGTCCTAAGCATGCCTACACCTCAGGATAAGAAAGGCCTGATGCGTTTTCTCAGAATAATAAGGTACTTAGCTCAATATATTCCCAATGAGGCAACCTTAACTGCACCTCTGAGACTGCTATTA
Organism: Hymenochirus boettgeri; assembly: GCA_019447015.1. Lineage (NCBI taxonomy): Eukaryota > Metazoa > Chordata > Amphibia > Anura > Pipidae > Hymenochirus > Hymenochirus boettgeri. The sequence continues at coordinate 82,549,441 of CM033477.1, forward strand.
AAGAAAGATACTGTGTGGCAGTGGGGGCCAGAACAAGATACAGCCCTAAATTCATTAAAACTCTGTCTGACAAAAGCTCCAGCTCTCCTCACTTTCTTTAATCCATCCAAACAACTTGAAATACAAGCTGATGCCTCAAAAGACGGGCTAGGAGCATGTCTTCTGCAAGAAAGGAAACCAATAGTATATGCTTCAAGAGCACTATCATGTGCTGAACAAAACTATGCACAAATCGAAAAGGAACTGCTGGCAATTGTATTTGCCACTAAGAAATTCCATCAGTACATCTATGGAGCTCATGTAAAAGTACAGTCAGATCATAAACCTCTGCAAGCTATTCTATCAAGACCCATTGGTCAAGCCCCAGCTAGATTACAGAGAATGCTATTACAGCTGCAAAAATATGACTTGTCAGTTTCATATACTCCAGGAAAATTAGTTGTGATTGCTGATGCACTTTCCAGAGCAGTTGATGCTACCAGTACTAATATTGTTGAAGATATATTTGAGGAGAAAGTGGTTTATGCAATGCAGTGCACAGAATCAATAAGTCAAGACCTGCTACAAGCTTTAAAGAAAGAAACTCAGAAAAATTATATACTTAAAGCTGTTCAGGATATGCATGTGAATGGTTGGCCAAAGCATAGGAAACAAATACCATCTACATTGTATCCATTTTGGTCAATGCGACATTCCCTTTCCATAGCTGATGAACTCCTTATGTGTGGAGATAGAATTGTTATCCCCACAGGTTTAAGGTCTGAAATGCTAAAAAGACTTCATACTGCTCACCAAGGAATACAACGCTCAAAAGCAAGAGCTAGAATGATTATGTGCTGGCCTGGCATGTCATTTGTCCAGTCTGCCAAGAGAATCTACCAGCCAACCAAAAAGAAACATTATTGTTACATGAGATACCAGAACTTTCTTGGCTTAAACTTGCTGTAGATATTTTTGATTTTAAAGGCCATGCATTTTTGCTGATTGTGGACTATTTTTCGAAATATCCAGAAATCCTGAGACTTACAGATAAAACATCACAAACTGTCATTGCCAAACTTAAAGCAGTGTTTGCGAGACACGGCATTCCTCGCGAGATGGTTTCTGATAATATGCCATTTTCCAGCAGAGATATATGTACATTTGCATCCCAATGGGGCATTAGACTGGTTCATTCTAGTCCTGGATATCCACAATCTAATGGTCAAGCGCAGAGGATGATTCAAACTGTGAAACTTCTCTTCAAGAAGTCCTATAGCACTGGTGTTCATCCACATTTGGCCCTTTTGCATCTCAGGAATACACCCATCTTTGGCACTCACATTGCACCAGCTCAACTGCTGATAGGCAGAGTGTTGAGAAGTACTTTGCCTGAAACAACTAGAGTTCTTCAACCTAAAATTTATGTGAATGCTCACAAACAATTGTTGAAACTGCAGAAATCTCAAAGAAAGTACTACAATCGTGGTGCTAAAGACTTGCCTATCTTTCATCAGGGAGACAGAGTGAGAATGCAAACCTCCCAAGGATGGCAGCCTGCAGTTATTTCAAAACCTACTATTGAACCACGGTCATATACAGTAGTCACCGCTAAAGGAGCAAACTACCGCAGAAATAGACGTCATTTGAGATATGACACAACTGTTCCCGCTGGTGAAGATGAAGTTAATCTACCAGAGGAAGTCAACAGTACCTCTGAAGTAATCCCCAGAGTATCTTCCACAGCATTGGCTGTACCTCTATCTGTGAAAGTACCTGTGAAAGTACCTGTCAAGTTACATGATTACATATTGAACTAAGTATAATGAGTAGATTTGTTTGATACAAAAATTTAAGTATAGACTCATGATGGGTAAACTTAATTAAAGATGGAGGATGTAATATATAGTGCTGTGACTTTAAGACTGAGACAGCCTCTAGTCACAGGTTATGTGTTGATACATTGTTGTGCTTAGTACTGTAGTGCTGGACTCCATATTATATTGTGCTATCTCTTGCTGTTTAGAAGTTCTATGTTAATACTTCAGTAAAGCCTGTTCTTTAGAATACAGTTCCTGTGTTTTCTTGTAACCTGGTTCACCAATTACCCACAAGCTCCAGTAATACAATCAAAAGACAAGACAAAGACAAAGTTTGAGAATTACTTCTCCTAAGAAGGTAAAAAGTTACTTAAGTAAAAAAGGTTAAAAGTTAGGACCCAGCATAATAAAGCAAACCGTGAAGTGGTTGCTGGGCTTAAAATAATTTGGCCAAGTTATTGAACTAATTGCTTTAATTTATCCAGAGAGAAGGGCAGGCTTTTTAAGTCGCAATACAATGGTAAAGTAAAATATAAGCAAATTAATTGGATGTGCACTAGGCTTCTATTATTTGTATGTAGCTTATAGCAGACACCAACAATGACCCCCTTTTCCTGTTGCCTAATTTGACCCATATTGCCTCCGCTTTAACATCCATATCGACAGTTATCTCTTCTATTAAATTTGGATTCAATTATTTTTTAACATAAACGCATACTCCTCCCCCTTTCCTTTTTTCTCCGTCCTGCCTAAACAAGGAGTATCCTTCTAAATTTATAGCCCACTCGTGAGAACTGTCCAACCACGTTTCTGCTTTACCTATTACATCATACTTTTCATTCAATGCCATAATATCCAATTCACCCATTTTGTCAGCCAGGCTTCTCACATTTGTATTTTTGCAAATGTGAGAAGCCTGGCTGACGAAAAAAAAACGATGTTATTTCAATATTCAAAAAGAGTAGTCGTTCAAAGCCAGGTAATTACAGGCCTGTAAGTTTAACTTCAGTGGTGGGGAAGATACTGTAAAGTTTAATAAGGGAACATATTCTAGAGTATGTTTCAAGGACTGACATAAGTAGTAACCAGCATGGATTTAGGAGAAATAGATTTTGTCTAAACAAACTTGCTTGGCTTTTATGAGGAAGTAAGTAGAAATTTAGACTCTGGCATAGCAGTAGATGTAGTATATTTGGATTTTGCAAAGGCTTCTGATACAGTCCCCATAGGCGACTAATGTATAAGCTAAGGTCTGTTGGTCTGGGGAAGGACATTTGTACATGGATAGAAAATTGGTTAATAAATTGGATGCAGAAATTAGGTGATGCATTTTGGACTTAAAAATCCTTGTGCTGCTTATACTATAAATGGCTCTGTGTTAAGTGAATCCCTATTGGAAAGGGATATTGGGAGTTTTGAAGGATAACAAACTTAAAGGTAGCAAGCAGTGCCAGGCGACAACAGCCAGAGCCAGTATGGTATTATCTTGTATAAAGAGAGGTATGGATTCAGGGGAGGAAAATGTTATTCTCCCTCTTTACAAAGCATTGGTAAGGCCTTATTTGGAATATGCAATGCAATTTTGGAATCCTGTGTACAAAAAGGACATCTTTGAAATGGAAGGATTCAGAGATTGGGGGAGCTTGAATATGAAGAGAGACTGGAAAAGTTACAATTATGTTCGCTGGAGAAAAGGCGCTTGTGTGGGGATTTGGTTACTGTGTATAAATACATTAACGGGCTATACAATAAACTATCTGGAGCATTGTTCACCAATAGAGCATGTCAGAGGACACGTGGACATCCCTTAAGACATGCAAATGCTAAAGCTATGGAACTGTCTTTCAGTGGACGTTGTGATGCCAGGTTCATTGGTCAGTTTCAAAAAAAAAAAAAGCTGGATGAGTTTCAGAAAACAAAGAATGTTGCAAGTTACTGGTATTGATATATAAAGTAGAGTTCATCCAGGGACACTTGGAGTCAGGAAGGAATTTTTTTCCCCCTTCATAAATTTGGTGGTTTTTTTTGCCTTCCCCTGCATCAACAATAAGGCAGGAAATGAGGATATTGCTAGATGGGTTGGACTGGATGGACATATGTCTTTATTCAACCTCAAATACTATATACTATCCTGGAGGTCTTTGCTTTTAACTTGGCCTCTAACTCTCAGAAATCACGTTTAAGGACCTCCTCCTCTAAATTTGTCATTGGAACCAATATGAACTAAGACCGCCGGTTCACCCCTGGCCCCACCCATTAATCTGTCTACACAATCCACCACATGCCGAACCCTAGCAGGCAACACACAGTTTGGCATGTAGGGTCTTGGTGGCAGATTATCCTATCTACCTTCCTTATAATGGATTCCCCTACCACTACCACCTGCCTAGAATTCCTGATCCTATATTCTTCCCCCTTGTGTCAGAGATGGCAGTCCCCTGGGTGCTCAAGGGATTAGCCCGTTCCATACATGCTAATTCCGAGCTGTCCTCCTCTACTTCAACACCTAAGGCAACAAATCTGTTGGGATGGGCAAGCTAGGAAGAAGCAACCCTACCCTTTCCATCCCCCACTTCCCCTAAAAAAACTACCTCCTCCCTCAACTTTCCCTGTCCCACTTCCACCCACCTCTATACTGGCCCCAGCCAGTGCCTGCTATCCCCCCAGAGCTGCCCCCTTAGACTCTACGCCTCAGCTTTTAAATGGGAAACCCACTTACCCCTGACACAGACATAGGTCCCCTGGAACATCTGTTCCAGATTCATATACATGTGGCAGGATTCCCATTGCATTGTACCGATAAAACTGTCCCTTATAATACACAACACCAGCACAGTGACACACCAACCTTGTTGTATTGTCCTTCTTGTTTCAATGTCCTTTTTCTATGTCCTTAATAGCAAGGTCCTTAAGAACAAGGGACTGTAACAGTTTCCACATAGTTTCATACAGTATCCCTACGCAAACGTCGCTTCTCTAATGTAAACAGCCCTATATGAACTGCTTCCATTTCCAAGATGTCCCTTTTGTATATGGGATTCCAAAATTGTACAGCACATTCTAAATGAGGCCTTGTAAAGAGGGAGAATAATATTTTTTTCTCTTGAATTTAATCCCCCTTTTTATACAAGACCATAGTCTGTTATCGACCAGAACCCCCAAATCTTTTTCCATTAAGAGATTCACTTAACACAGCATTATTTATGATGTAGGTAGCACCAGGATTGTTAAACCCCAAATGCATCACCATACATTTATCAACATTGAATCTCATCTGCCATTCTGCTGCCCATTTTGATCATCTATCTAGGTCAGCTTGCACACCATTTGAAGTCTCCAAAGCTCTGCATAGTTTAGTGTCATCAGCAAAGACCTTGCTCTCAATGCCCATTTCTTAGTCATTTATAGACAGATTAAAAAGAAGTGGCCCCAATATAGAACCCTGAGGAACTCCACTTAGAACTTTAGCCCACATAGATGTAGCTCCATTGACCACCACTCTTGTTTGTGATCCAATAACAAATTCTCTATCCATGTGCAAATGTTTTTTTCCTTGGCCAACAGTCCTCCGTTTATACATTAGTCGCCTATGTGGCACAGTATCAAAAGCTTTAGGAAAATCCAAGTATACTACATCCACTGCTATGCCTGAAAATACGAAAAAACACGTAATTTCAAAAATTTTCAAAAATAGAAGGATTTCTCTTATTTCCATAAATACGTATTTTCGAAAATTTTCGAAATTACGAGGGTTACTCGTATTTTGAAAATACATATTTTCGAAAATACTAGTTTTCTCGTATTTTCGGAAATTTTCGAAAATACGCGAAAACCCGTAATTTCGAAAATACGAAAAATCTCGTATTTTTCTCATTTTAATGGGTCCGCTCGCGGATTTTCGAATTTTTTAGAAAATTCGCAGCTCCTCGAGCGGACCGGATTTTGCGAAAGTTCGGACATCTCTACTAATAAGATCAGTTCTGGAGATAAAGTCAAGGACCAGTAACAAAGTTAACAGCACCTTCCCTACCACTGATGTTAGACTTACTGGTCTATAGTCACCAGGCTGGGGATGACTACCATTTTTGAATATTGTTATTCCATTGGCTTTTTTCCAATCTAGTGGCACATCCCCAGACCAAAGTGAATCTAAACAAGACATACTGATTATTAAAATGACTCTCAATCTTTGTTTAAACCTTTATTTCACATTTAAAATAATTCTACACTAAAATGAATTTGAATATATGTTATATTGTGATTGCTTTTTTTTTTTTTTACTTTTCATTTGAAATATAAAATACATTCAGCACTGTCAGGAAAGAATTTCACTTAAGCAGTGAAACACTTAGGAATGGTATATTTTTGGGATTATAGTGCACATTAATGTTAATTAAGCACAAAACATAATACAGAGGATATACAAAAACTAAAGGAACATTATTACATTGCTGTTCACGGTTATGTAAATTACATCAAAATAACTTTCTACTCAAAGAAAAATGTACAGAAGTGTCTTCTGAGATAAAGTGTAAACTCAATATCCTGAAATAGTTTTTTTTTGTATGCCACATATTTTAGGTCTCATATACAATTATGCAATATTAGATTTACCTTTGTCACAGTCCATATAAAACAAGAAAGGGGAACAAAAAATAGCAGTATAGAAAACAGTAAAGCTCTTATGACAAAAACATTACTTAGTGAGAATGACGAAGCAAAATATATTTCATAAATGCATTTTTATTTCAAACTAGAGATAGAAACTGAGAAACTATCCCATTATTTACACTTAAAGGAGAAGTTGAGAATTGAATGTTTTTAAAATTCAAATTACAAAAAAAAAGCCAATGATAATAATACCCCTCCAGCCTTCTATATATTCATTTTTTTTTGTAATTCCCACAATCTTGCCTGTAGAAAACGATGTATGTATCTTTGCTTAGGGCATTTAGGGTTTCCTGACCCCTCACTAGACTGTAATGCATGTGATCTGCATTGATGTAAGGAGAAGGTGGTGCAGCTTATTGACAAAGTGATCAGTGATGATGCGCCTGAATGCTAATTAATGCACAGCATCTGATTGCAGCAAAGGGGGGAAAGGAGTTGCCTCCGAGTAATGCTTTCAGCACTCGCAATCTGGAAGGTGTAACCACTCTATAAAATTGCATACCACCCCTGCCCCCTTTGATTGTATTCTTTTCATTCTATGCAGCTTGGGCTTTACTGCACAAAGGAAAAAAATAAATGGCTTGATTTAAAGGACACCACAGTTCCCCTTTAATGTTGCACAAAATCTTAAAAATAAAGCATCTTATAGATTGTAAGAAATGGTTTCATGACAATCTATTGGTTGATACATTTGCCTCTAATGCAAAAGTGATGCTTTTATTCCCCCTCACACATACTAATCATGAACAGAATGATGTAAGATGGATCCTTAGAATTACTTAAACTTACGTTTTAACATGAGATCGATCGTGTAAAAAATGCACAATAGTGTGGCCCAATTGTGGTGGCCACACTAATGCGCTGCAGCGTCTGTGCTGCGCTCTGCAATTTTGCACAATCGCATGTGCTCCGACTGTGCAACATTGTGCATTTACAGTGAACGGCAACGTGCACCAGAAACGTGCGTTGGCGCATCTGCTTCCAGAGTGCCTGGCCTAAATCAACAAAATAAACTAGCAAGCACATTAATAATGTCATATGTAAAACAAATTCTAAACTGTAAAACATACTTGCAAAAGTAAAATAATATAAAGCCCAAAATAAGAAACAGGGGAACAAAATCTGATATATAATTTTTTTGTGAATCTTTGCAGCAATCATCCAGAATTCTCTGCTTTAGCTCCATCATACAATTCCTCAAAGGGACTTCTTTCTAACTGAAAAAAAAACACTTACAAGTAATAAAAACATGTCCTAAACATCTTCTCTTGCTTTCCTGGGTTTCCTGGTTTTATTGTTTATTAAAATGTATTCTACATACAGATTACTTTCTTCTGTATTACTTTGATATCAGGTCACAATGTGTGAGAAAATACTTTTTTATTCTCCAAGTAAATTGTCATACTGCAAAACCCAATATATACCCTTTGGTCAAGAAATGAATGCAGAAATGTCATCTTTACATGAGCAAGCCGTTACCACTAGCAACTCTTCAGAAATGCAGCAATAACATTTATTTATTTTTTAAACTTTAAATAATGGTTTTTCCCACTGCAGTGACCTTGAATCTTCCCACAGCAGCCTAAATAAACTTTTTTACAGCAGTCTTACATAAAATCTACAGAAAATATCTATGATTGTTCCATCATTTGATTTACATTTAAACCTTCAGACAGCTCTATAAATATTTATAAAATAAATGATAATACATAGGGCTACATTTATACCATATATACTTGAGTATTTCGAGTATATGTAAAAACAGCCTGAAAACTGAAACTCGACTTATACTCGGGTCAGTCACTTACTTGATGGAGGAATCCAGCCTCCTCATCCACTGATGGTCGCATCCAGTGACTACTCTGCGCTGGGAAATGAGACCGGCACCGAGTAACGACGTCAGTGGATGCGACCATCAGTGGATGCAGCAGACAGATTCCTCCATCAAGTGAGTGATGTCGGGGGCCCGGACTCCTGCAACTATCACTGCTTGCCCCACAGCACCTGGAAAAAGGTGAGGCTGCATAAAAAAAAGAGGTAGTGGCAGGGTGGAAGATGCTAAGTGAGAAGATGGGTGCAGGGAAATAGGGTTTTATTCCTGGGGGTGGGGGGGAGAGTAAGGGAATGATTTGGGTCAGGGACAGGATAGATAGTTTGTTTTGGGATTGTGAACAGGTTTAGTGTGTGCAGTTCCACTACAGATGTTTGTAAACGACAGCTCCCAGCAACTAAAGCATTTTGGGAGTTGTAGTTTCCAAACATCTGGAGTGCCAATGAATTGGGGATTACTGTTAATTTTAAAGGGCAACTAATGCCTGAAAACAATACTGAGGATAGTACCTATTGTTAAATAGATTGCCTTCTGATTCTGTATTGTTTTGAGGCTTTAGTTTCCCTTAAAATGGACAGCAGAATTCCCATACAGTAATAGCCATACTGGATTTGGCTATTATTGTATGGACTATTGTATGGGATTTCTGCTGTCCATTTAAATGGTAACTAAAGCCTCAAAACAATACAGATTCAGAAGGCAGTAGTAATCATAATTTCTACCCTCGACTTATACTCGAGTCAACCAGTTTTTACTCATTTTTGAGGTAAAAATAGCTACCTCGACTTTGATTTGTGACAGTTTAATGGTGCCCATACACTAGTTTTTACCTTTTGAAATTCCTGCGACACTTGGCCCAATTACTTTACGACCGAGGTTACAGGCATAATGACAAATCCTTATTTTTTTCCTCTTTTCCTTTGTAAAATTATTAACTTGAGGGTCTATCTGTTGTATTCAATTAGATCAACTGGACTTGAAATGTAGTTCTTGAAGACGTTTCGCTAGTCATCCGACTGGCTTTCTCAATTCAGAATGACTTGTACAAGAATCTGTGGCAATTATGTACCCTGGAAAATCCCAATTAGCATATCACAGCCAGGTGTTAAGGGTGTGATTAGATAGTGGCTAAGAGGTGTTATAGGAACGCCCAGAGTAAGGTGATAGTAGCCACTATCTAATCACACCCTTAACACCTGGCTGTGATATGCTAATTGGGATTTTCCAGGGTACATAATTGCCACAGATTCTTGTACAAGTCATTCTGAATTGAGAAAGCCAGTCGGATGACTAGCGAAACGTCTTCAACTACATTTCAAGTCCAGTTGATCTAATTGAATACAACAGATATACCATGACCTGGATGAACGAGAACCTTCACAAGCATAACTTGAGGGTCAGATTTCAACATGTGGGATAGTCTTCACATATTTAATCTAGACCATTACAGATGTAATATCAATCGTAAAGTGTAATCCGGCTGGGAAACGTTGTAGGTAAGAGTGGCTTATGAGTTTCTACCAATTAATATCAAGATATTTTAGAAATCCCTTATACAGTACCTAAAAACTACTTAAGTTTATAAAATAAAGTTGTATGCAGTTTTTAAAGTTACATTAACATTTTTGCGTGGCAATTCAGTGCTGAAGAATGACAGACTAAATTCCCATGAGTGTTAAAGGAGAACAAAAATAAGAGTTTATGGAATATTAACTAACAGTTAATATCAGTATATCTTCCTGACACCCTTCTTATTTAGATTTGCTGATGTAAGGTCAATACATGACCCAGTCCAATGAGGTCTTGCCTTCTTCCTTTGGTCACAGTTTTTATGCCTTTACTTAATAACAGCAAACAAATAGTGTTGCTATATAAAATGCATATATTTTTCATTGTCTTGCCTCATTAGAAAAGTTTTATCATCAAATAGATCATAGCACATCATACTGTACTCGAAGAAAACAATTCTTAGGTTTAAAACAAAAAGGAAACTTTGATAAGTTGCCCAGTTCTTTGTACATAAGCCAACAAAATAAATATTGTCAATGAACTAATGCACACTAGAACCACACTAGAATTCTTATCATTGTGCTCTTTCCAGCCCTACTGCTCTTATGATACAAATAAGCTACAAACTTAGATATTATTTATACGATTTAAAGTCTTAAATGCTATACATTGTTCTTTTCAGGTTTTCTATTCAGAAGATCAATGCTCTTTTATACACACTTCACCAATACACAGGCTTTTTGTGAACTATGAATGAACTAAGATAAAGAAATACCTTACACATCAGAATAAAAGTGCATTAATAATTTAAATATCTGCTACATCTATATAATTACTAGACATGGCAAGCTCAAAAATAAAAAACTACAAGCACATTTTATATGAATATAATTTGCCTTGTTGCCTGTTGGTTTTCCTTATACAATTAACTGAGGAAACATTTGAACAGATCTATGCAGCACAAATCAATACTAACAATTAATTGTTAAAATCAGCTATTGTGCTCATAATTGTAGTGCCACCATCCCTGGCAATGCTGAGTTAGTGAGGCTTAGTCTTTTTTGCTCTCCTTAGATTTCATCCTGAGATTTGGACATTTGGGGCAACACAACATATCATGACCTTACCTTAACACATCACTATAAGAAACAAATACACACATTATTAAATAAATGCAAATAAGTAATAAATAAAAATTATAACAATCCATCCAAGTTCTTTTGGACTGTCTGAGCTTCTTTTCCTCCATTTGGTTCATCTGAGGGCTTATAATTATTTTGGTATTCTTGAAGGATTTTGACAACATCATGATGTCCAAAATGCATAGCTTCATCCATCGGTGTGTTATTCCATCTAAAAGAAAGCATACAAGTGTGAAAAAAAAATGATATTCCAGTATGTTTGGATATATGTACAGTATGTATCTTAGTGTATGCTTAGTTATAGCTTAATGAGTTATAAATGCAAGATTTATATTTCTTTTAATAAATGTAAAAAAAAAAATTAGTCACAAACATTATTCTAATGAAATACTGTATAATCAATATAACAAAAAATGAGGTGAGCAACTAATGCAGTAATGAACTCCTGATCTCTGTATAAAGTCTTGAGAGACAGGATGGTGGCTAAGGACAGCATAAATTCACACCAAAAAAGGTTTTCGCGGCCGTTTTCCCTGACATCTCCGCATAAATCGTGTTTAACGCATTACCGCCGCTTCTACTATAAAGCGGCGGTAACTGTTTCGCACTGCTAGTATCGGCTATTTTTCTTCGCCACCTTGAAGGTGGCGAAAGCCGATACTAGCCTCCCAGCGGCGGGGATGGGCAGGCAACCCGTGGCGGGTGGTCGCACCCGCCCCAGGAGGCACGCCGGCGGCGACCACCCGCCGCTTCCCAGCAGCCCCTCACAACCCCTTCCCCACTCGCTGCAATCTCGGAACAGGAGGCTTGGAGGGGCTGCCGGGAAGGGGCCGCACATCGGGTGGTCGCGACCACCCGCCGTGCACCCCCTCCCCAGCAGCCCCTCCAAGCCCCCTGCGCCGCCGCTGGCAGGGAGGGGAAGGGCCCGCTGGGAGGGTTGGAGGCATTTGTTAGACCATCGTTAGTAAAGTATTTTGTATTTATACAAAAATTGAAGTATAGATGTATTATTTGTATTAATATGTGACTGTCCACTGATAGCAATGTTGTTGTTAATTATTTTGATTTCAATAAACCCACCAGGAAATATATTCCTACCAGGAGGCCGAAAGGAAACATTAAGGGCCCCTTCTTGACATAATTTCCCCTTCTTTCTTTTTTATTTATATATCTTACTTTTCTCCACTGTCCAATGACTGAATATTGACCCTCTGGGGTGTTCTTGTTGTCCTGTTAGGCCCTTGATTCTTCCAGTTCAACTTCCACAGTTTGTTCATTGCCCTTTTATTATTGTCTTGTCCTTATTGTCCTTTTGTACACTAAAACTGTTCTGCATATTGGACAGGAAGATTAACAGAAATATCCATTCATAAATTAACACACATGGTCACACAAGAATAGACTATTGCATTTGTGACCTTGTGGTGACGTTTTAAATGCCAGCTTCTAAAAAAATTGAACGTTATTACACGGACAGTCGGGGGGTCGGAACAATTTAGGTAAGCGTATATATTAGCGACCGGAAGGAGGAAAAGGGGAAGGGGAGGAAGGTCAAAAAAATTACCGAAACCGGTGGAGAAGAGAAGGCAAATATCTCGTCGTAAATCGAAAATATGCTCATGATCGGGGCACGGTATTTAAAAATAATTGGCGAGTTGCTATGGTTCAACGCTGTCCCGGGGGGCAATGGTGTCCTGTCTGTGAATTTTTGTTGCCCTTGCGGTCGATGACTGAACGGAAGATCATGTTCGGCATTTAGGCGCTAAATGCAGCTAGATTACAACTATCGAACGCGGGTGCTAATATGAGAAGGTCCGCCGGCGATAACCGAGCGTCCGCTGAGGCTCCGTCCCCCGAAGGTACCCTGCGGACGCGGCGGCGACCTCACAAGGTGGTCTAGTGTTGGCGCGGGGCGGTTCGGGTTTGTCTGCGGGCGAACCCGGGACATATCTTCGGGGCTCGACACTATAAACCAACGCGCGACTTAAGTCGGTGCCTATGGGCCAGTCAAGGACTCGTACTGCTGAGACCGATTGGCCAGCTGCTTGCTATCCTTCTATCAGGATTTTCTTGTATGAAATCTATGTTGTTCAATGTACAGCGGGCCCGAGGGGGTGGAATAGCACAAGGAATCATTAGGAGCCAGTTGACCACTCAGAAACGGATTATGGTATTCTTTCTTCGTGCAAACCTATTGATTAAGAGTGGACTCAAAAAATCATAGCTCTGCGGAACTGCAGATACCATCTGACACTGTAAGAATGCTTGAAAGAGTAAAGAACCGAGAAAAATAAGGGGACGTTGGGGGGCTGGCCAACATCGGGCTCTGCATGAGCAGGCGTTAGCCAGCGGCGCTCACTGTGAGGTCGCAGGGTGAGGGTCTGGACTGGCATCTCTTCCTCTACCTTACGAGTGGGTTGGTGTCAGGTCTGCCCACTGCTCTGATGGGGGAGACGTCCCGAACAACTGGGTCTTTTAAGAAGGCCGCGACGGCCTTGGGTGCTCCCGTGTTCGTTCGGGCTGTGGTGACAGGGTCCTGGCGCCAAGGCGAAACCACTTGTTCATATGCCACATAATGGGAGGGGCCCTTACAAGGGCTGGTCGGGAGAGTTAGGGGTTCGCCTGTTTGAGTCTGGCGGGACCTCTAAACCGCCAGGAGAGGAGGGGGGCTCTGTGTCAGTAGCCGAGCCAAGAAGCACTTGGTACAAATGTGCCGAAATAAAGGCCTCCTTACGAACGAGGACGCGGTGGGCAGGTGGTCCCCCGAAAGGAGTTCGGTGGCTGGGGGACGTGGAAAGAGCACACCTAGGACGTGCCCCAAAGAGTGCACTATGTTCGAGTGCAATGGCCGCGAAAGGGGGTTGGAGGCCCTGATAGTGGCGGCCGGGAGGGGAAGGGATCTACGAAACAAGAAAGTTTGAGCCCCAAATGGCCCTATCTCCAGAGCACAAAAAATAGAGGTGAGCAAACTACTGCAGTAATGAACTCCTGATCCTGATAAAGTATTGAGAGGACAGGTGGTGGCTAGGACAGCATAAATTCACACCAAAAAAGTTTTCGCGGCAGTTTTCCCTGACATCTCCGTACATCGTGTTGTAAGCATTACGCCGCTTCGACTATAAAGCGGCGTCGTGGTTAACTGTTTCGCACTGCTAGTATCGGTATGTTTTTCGCCACTTGAAGGTGCGAAAGCCGATTATAGCCTCCACGGGGGGATGGCAGGCAACCCGTGGCGGGTGGTCGAAACCGCCCAGGAGGCACGCCGGCGGCGAACCACCCGCCGAGTCCCAGCAGCCACCTCACAAACCCCTTACCAATCGCTGCATCTCGGAACAGGAGGTTGGAGGGGCTGACGGGAAGGGCAGCACATCGGGTGGTCGCGACCACCCGCGGAACCCCCTCCCCAGCAGCCCCTCAAGCCCACTGCGCCGCCGCCTGGCAGAGAGGGGAAGGGAACGTGGGAGGGTTGGAGGCATCCTCTAGAGGGGGCCCTGAGAAGGGCCATTTGGGGCTCAACACCGGGACCCCCCTCACCGGCCCTATCAGGGCCATTTGCGGCAATTACAAGTGCCCTTTTGGGCTTAGGGGTCCCGCAGCTCGAACCGGGAACCCCCTCCCTGGCCCTTGTAAGGGCCTTTGCGGGCCACTTACAAGTGCCATTGCGGCTCTGACAAGAGCCTTTGGGCGTAGATGGTCCCGCAGGCTCAAACAGGGACCCTACTCCCCAGCCCTTGTAAGGGCCTTGCGGCACGAAAAAGTGCCTTTGGCGGGATCCCACAGCTCGAACCGGGACCCCCGTGTGCGGGCTTTAAAGAGCCCTTGGGCGACGTCTTCGCGCAGGCGACACAACCCCCATCAGTCGCCGATGCAAGGAAGACTCACTGCGACCTCAGTGAGCCCCGCTGGCACCGCCTGCCTCAGCAGAGCCGATGTTGCCAGCCGCTTCTTTCTTCTTCTTCAGCATATACTGTGATGGCATCTGAGTTCCGCAGCAGAGTCACACTCTAATATAGGTTGGCAGAAAACCTAATCAGTTTCTGATTGGTCAATTTTTTAATGCTTGGTTTACATGCTTTACATTAACCAATCAGATTTCATAACAGAAATCTGATAGAAGATAGAAAAGCGGCAACACGGCTCCGCAGTGAGTCCTGCCTGGCATAGGCGAACATTAGTGGGGTTGGCATGTCGCCAGCCCGAAGACGTCGCGTCGGATCAAGACGCCGGCACATCGACCGTGTTGAGGCGCCGGCGTCCGCCAGGGACCTCTCGGGGGACGGCAGCCTCAGCGGAGTGGTATCGCCGGGACTTCGCGGCGATTATTGTACTAGCGAATGCGCTAATGCAGGATCGACGCAAAGGACAAAGTACCGCAGGACAATGCCGGCGCGAATAAACATAAGCACTCGACATTATAAATACGGCGATAGCGCTATTTTCGCAGCCGCGATATGCGGTGGTAATTTTTTGCGGTAATAGCGTTTTATAAAAATGTGCCCATATGTTGTAAAATCACAATTTTTTTTAGAAGCTGGATTTAAAACGTCACACAGAGTCACAAATGCAATAGATACATTCTTGTTGTGACATGCTGGTTAATTTATGAATGGATATTTCTGTTAATCTTCCTGTCTAATATGCAGAATACAGTTTAGTGTACAGAAAGGACAATAAGGGACAAGACAATATAAAAGGGCAATGAACAAAACTGTGGAAGTTGAACTGGAAGACTCAAGGGCCAAACAGAGACAACAAGCACACCCAAGAGGGTCAAATTTCGTCATGGCAAGTGGAGAAAGTAAGATATATAAATAAAAAGAAGGGGAAATTATGTCAGAAGGGGCCCTTAATGTTCCTTTCGGCCTCCTGGTCCGGAATTATATTTCCTGGTGGGTTTATTGAAATCAAAAGTAAAATTAAATTCAACAACAACATCGGATATCAGTGTACAGTCACAGATTAAGACAAAAGAATACACTCATTACTGGCAATTCTTGTATAAAACAAATCTTTACAGATGGTTTAAGGCTCAACTTGTGGAAATAATGTTAGTACTGGTGCAGTTAAACAGTGTGGTAGAAAGGGTAGTACTCTCATACTTTGGTGTAGATGTGAGTCAACTCAGCTGGGCAGGGTGGTGGTGCTCAGGGCTACCCCTAAAAGATTTAGTGAATCCATTCCATGGGGCCTGATTGTGGGCATGCACAAAAAAAATAAAAAAATCAGAGGGCCTATATTGTGAGATAATATGTTGAGGGGGGGGAGTGGGATGCCTCCTGGTGCGCTTGACAATGCGTTGATCTTTAGTATTGGCCATTTTATCCTCCTGTTCAGATTCTAACTAATCATTCCATATTGACCAGCTAGATTTGAAATTGTTCACAGTGCCTCTTAAAGGGCATGTCCAACCCCAAAATTAAATTTAACCCACTACTGGCCCCACTCTGTAGGTAGCAAAATCCTTAGCATACATACCATAATCCAAATGGTTGCCTTTGTTCTGTTATTGCCCCCCCCTCCAGAAAGAAACTGGGCCACCAGGTGGCCACCAGGAGCCTAGCAGAGGGGGAAATTGTTTTCGCTCCTCTGTTGAGACTTCCTCCGAGAGGTTTGTGGCATGCTCTGAGCAAGCCCTCCCCCCTTCCCTTCCCTCCCCATTTGTTCTCCCTCCCCTTAGATTAAATTCCCTTTGTAATATGTTATAGTGCTAGCTTCCCCAGCACCAATCCGCATTAAATTATTTGCATAAAGTCCCCTGTGATCTTTATTTAACTTCACGCTATCATCAGACGGTCTAAACTGGCGGCAGCACCGCGTCCATGATTGGCTGCTCTAGCCAATCACGACGAGGGCGGGTTGCTGGGTCCCGACCCTGCTTGCAGTTCCATGCAAGCAGAGGGCCGGCCAGTGCGGTGGAGATAGAGGAAGGTAAGTAAAGAGGGGGAGTTTCTGCAAATAATATTAATGTTGGTTGGGAATGGGCAAGCTAGCACTTATTATAACATATTAAAAGTTAAGTTAAAGGGTGGACATGCCCTTTTAACATAAATAATCTAAGCATGGCAGTATTTAGTATTTTGTCTATTCCCCTAGTTTTCCATACCTGGAAGTTTTGGGGGATTGAAGGCCCACCCATGTGAGTATTATGGTCCGCCTCCTGTAATAGAGGGTTTAGGTAGTATAGTATATAGTATTTGAGGTTGAAATAAGAAACGTCCATCCAGTCCAACCCATCTAGCAATATCCTCATTTCCTGCCTAAATGTTGATCCAGAGGAAGGCAAAAAACCCCCACCAAATTTATGAAGGGGGAAAAATTCCTTCCTGACTCCAAGTGGCAATCGGAAATTTCCCTGGTCAACTCTACTTTATGTATCAATACCAGTAACTTGTAACATTCCTGTTTGCAGAAACTCATCAGCTTTTTTTTGAAAATGACCAATGAACCTGCCATAACAACGTCCACTGAGACAGAGTTCCATAGCTTTACCGTTCTCACAGTGAAAAACCCTTTCCGAGCTTGAAGCCTAAACCTTTTTCTTCAAGTCTTAAGGGATGTCCTCGTGTCCTTGACATGTTCTATTGGTGAACAATGCCCAGATAGTTATTGTATGGCCCGTACGTTAATGTATTTATACACAGTATAATATCCCCACGCAAGCGCCTTTCTCCAGCGTACATAATTGTAACTTTCAGTCTCTCTTCATATTCAAGCTCCCCCAATCCCCTTATTAATTTAGTTGTCCTTCTCTGAACCCTTTCCATTTCAAAGATGTCCTTTTTGTACACAGGATTCCAAAATTGCACTGCATATTCCAAATAAGGCCTTACCAATGCTTTATAAGAGGGAGAAACATTTTCCTCCCTTGAATCCATACCCTCTTTATACAAGACAATACCAATGCTGGCTCTGGCTGTTGGCGCCTGGCCACTGCTTGCTACCTTTAAGTTTGTTATCCACCAAAACCCAAGATCCCTTTCAACAGGGATTCAATAACACAGAGCCATTTATAGTATAAGTAGCACAAGGATTTTTAAGTCCAAAATGCATCACCTTACATTTATCAACATTGAATTTCATCTGCCACTTAGCAGCCCAATGTGTATAATCTATCTAGATCCCTTGCAACGATTGCAATCCTCTGAAGTTTTTAATGGTCGACAAGTTTTGTGTCGTCAGCAAACACAGAACCTTGCCGACAATACCCACTTCCAAATCATTAAAATAGATTAAATAGAAGCGGCCCCAACACAGAACCCTGTGGCACCCCACTTAGCACCTTAGTCATAATGATGAAGCCCCATTAACAACTACTCTTGCATCCTATTCCTTAACCAATTTCTATCCAGTACAAATGTGACTCCCCAGACCAACCAGACTTAGCTTATTCATAGTCGCCTATGGGGACTGTATCAAAAGCCTTTGCAAAATCCAAGTAAACTACATCTAATGTTTACAGTCTAAATTTCTACTTACTTCCTCATAAAGCCAAGCAAGTTAGTTTGACAAAATCTATTCCTCCTAAATCCATGCTGGTTACTACTTATAATGTCAGTCCTTGAACATACTCTAGAACATGGTCCCTATTAAACTTTCCAGGATCTCCCCCAATGAAGTTAAATACAGGCCTGAAATTACCCGGCTGTGAACGACTACCCTTTTGAATATTGGAAAACATCAGCTTTTTCCAATCCAGAGGCCACCACCGGGACATGAGGGAATCAGCAAAAATAAGAAACATGGCCTAGATAAAACTGAACTTAGCTCCTTAAGTACCGAGGATGTTTTTATCCGGTCCAGGAGATTTATAAATTAACCTATTTAGTCTTTTCTGTACCATATCCTCGGTTAACCAAAGGGAACTTGAATCTTGTATACCTTTATTGCTACATACTCTATGATATCTGTACTTGGATCTTCTATAGTGTAAACAGGGAAAAAAATTATTCAAGCATTTGCTTTATCGCATACCTCCGTAACTAACTTATCCCCATTAATTAATGGTGGCCACATTCTCAGTCCTCATCTTCTTACTATTAATATACTTAAAAAATGTTTAGGCTTAGTGATGTTTCTTCAGATATCCTAACTTCATTATTAATTTTAGCATAGTTTGATTGCTTTCTTACACTCCTTGTTACAGTTTTTATACTCCCTAAAGGCCCTTTCCGTTCCCTCGGCCTAAAGGTTTTAAATGCCTTTTCTTCCTTACCATTTGCTCTTTACATCAGAATTCAGCCACATGGGCGCGATTTATTTTTTTTACATTTATTTCCCAGGGTATAAATTTAGATGTGAATGGCTTAAAATCTCCTTGAAACAGTCTCACTTCTGTTCAGTACCTTCAACCTGATAATACATATATCCAGTTGACATTCTGAAGAGCTGTTTTAACCTGGGAAAATTTGCTTTCCTGAAATTAAATGTCTTCTGTTAACCCGCGCACTTTCTTTCGATAACAAAGTCCAATGCCACTATTTCATGGTCACTATTCCCTAAGCCTCATTACCTTTATATCTATAATGCGCTCCACAATGTTAGATATTACCAGATCCAACAGAGCTCCTTTCTAGTAGGAAACTCAACCACCTGTGGAGAGACAATTATCCTGCAGCAAATTCAGGAACTCATCGCCTTTTTCTGTGATGGCCAGTTCCACCCCACACAATCAATGTCAGGGTAATTGAAGGTCCCCATAATGAGCACACTCCCCAACTTGCAGCCCTTTGCCAAAATGTATGAAGTTGACTCACCTCCTCTCTGCTAGCATTTGGCGGCTTATAGCAGACACCAACAATGACATTACCCCCTCCTGTTGCCTAATTCCACCCATATTGCCTCCATTTTATCATCCATATCACCAGTTATCTCTTCTTTTAAATTTGGCTTCATTCTTTTTTAACATAAACACATACTCTCCCCCTTTCCTTTTTTTTCTGCCTGCCTAAACAAGGTATCCTTCTATATTTAAGCCCAGTGTGAGAACTGTTCAACCACGTTTCTGCTATACCTATTACACTCATACTTTTCATTCAATGCCATCATTTCCAATTCACCCATTTGTCAGCCCAGGCTTCTCGCATTTGCAAACATACTTTTAGATTATGATCCTGTAATTATTCGTACACTTTGATACACATTCCTCCCTATCCCCTATGCTAGCCCCACCCCCCTTTCCAGCCCAACACTGGCCTACTACACACCCTGCTTCCTCCTGGACAATCATCCCAGTGAGACTGCTAATACCCTCCCCCCCCCAAACCTAGTTTAAAATCTCCTCCAACCTTAGCCATCTTCTCCCCTAAACAGCTGCACCACCATCGTGAGGTGCAACCATCCCTACTAAAGAGACTGTAGCCGACATCATGTTAAGGACCCACCGTCCACCTCTAACCTTTGTCATGGCACCAATGTGAACCAAGACCGCCGGGTCACACCCGGCCCACCCAATAATCTGTCTTACAGATCCCACCACATCCGAACCCTAGCCACCGGCAGGCCAACACACAGTTCGGCATGTAGGGTCGGCGGCCAGATTACTTCCTTATAATGGAGGTCCCCTACCACTACCACTGCCTTCCATTTCCTGACCCTTCGGTTCTCCTACCTTGTATCAGAGATGGCAGTCCCTGGTGCTCAAGGGATAGCCCCCTCCATACACGCTAAATACCGAGGTGTTCCCCTCCACTTCATTACCTAAGGCGGGAAAATCTGTTGGATGGACAATATGGAAGAAGCCCCCCACTTCCCTAGTAACCCTAACAAAAATACCATCCTTTTCATCCTTTCTGTGTCCCTGCTTCCACCACCTTATACTGGGCCCAGCCAAGTGCCTGTGACCCCCCAAGTTCTGCCAATCCCCGCAATGTGCAAGCTGCCCCTTGAGACTCATCCACCTCAGCTTTTTTTTCCCAAAACGGGCAACCCACTCACACCGACACAGACATAGTTCCCGGAACATCTGCTCCAGGTTCCTATACAGTGGACACGATGCACATTGCATGGTACTGCACAAAACTGTCCCTTCTATAACCACACCAACAAAGTGACGCACAAAACCTTGTGTAATTGCACTTCTTGTTTCAATGTCCTTCTTTTTATATGTCCTCGGGGAGAGCAAGGTTTTAAGAGAAAGGCCACTCAACAAGTCGTTTTACACTCACAGGAAACTTCCTTTTGTTAGGTCAAAACAAAAGGCCCAACAATGTGAATCCTATTTAACTAATAGGCCCCAACCCCCACACAATTAGTGCAAGAGCCAGAAAGAGACGGGAAAAAACCAAACACTTATTAACCCTTTCACAGCCTGTTGTGATTACACAGGTACACTACTAGAACATAGAAGTCCAGCCACACACCTTTAACTGGAAGAAAGAAAGAAAGTAGATAGTGCTTACTGCCAACTCAATCCTGCACACCACAGTTTTAACAGTAACAACACAATCTTATTTTCAAACGTGTCAAAACAATCCTTATTTTCAAACTTCACACACCATACAACCATCAAATGAAGTGTCCTTCTTTTTATATGATCCTTGAGGCACAGGTCCTTTTAGAGAAAGGGACACTCACAAGTTCGTTACACTCACAGGAAACTTCTTTTGTTAGGTCCAAACCCCCCCAGGCCCACAACGTTGAATCCTATTAACTAATAGCCCCAACCCCCACCAATTCAGTGCAAGAGCCAGAAAGAGAGGGAAAAAAACACAACACTTAGTAACCCTTTCACAGCCTGTTTGTGATTACAACAGGTACAATACTAGAATGATAGAGCCAGCACACCCCTTTAACTGAGGAGAGAAAAAAGATTAGTCTGTTTAATGACACACTCAACTCATGACAAACAGTTTGAACAGTACAACAATCCTTATTTTCCCCAAATGTCAAACCATCCTTATTTTCCAAAACTTTCACACCACACACCATACAACCATCAAATGATTAAGTGTCTTCTTTTTAGATTGTCCTTGAGAGGCAAGTCCTTAGAGAAAGGGACACTCACAAGTTCGTTACATATCACAGGAAACTTCCCTTTTGTTCAGGTCCAAACCAGCCCAACCAAACTGTGATACTATTAAAACTATAGGGCCCAACCCCCACACAATTAGTGCAAAGAGCCAGAAAGGAGGGAAAAAAACACAAACATTTAAACCCTTCACAGCCTGTTTGTGATTACAACAGGTACAATATCTAGAATGATAGAAGTCCAGCACACCCTTTAACTGAGGAAGAAGAAAGATTAGTCTGCTTACTGGCACACCAATCCTGCACACAGTTTTTAACAGTACAAAACAACCTTATTTTTTCCAACACTTCACACACACCATACAACCAAAATGATAAGTGACTTCTTTTATATGTCATTGTCCTTGAGAGCAAGGTCCTTAAGAGAAAGGGCACTCACAAGTTCGTTACACTCACAGGAAACTTCCTTTGTTAGGTCCCAAACCACAGGCACCAACAACTGTGAAATCCATTTTTTAAAAAAACTAATAGGCCCCAACCCCCACACAAGTTAGGGCAAGAGCCAGAAAGAGAGGGGAAAAAAAACCAAACATCTATTAAACCTTCACAGCCGTTTGTGATTTACAAACAGGTACAATACTAGAATATAGAAGTCCAGCACACCCCTTTAACGGAAGAAGAAGAGATGTCGCTTATGCACACTCAATCCTGCACACCAGTTTTTAACAGTACAAACAATTCCTATTTCCAACTGGTTCAAACAATCCTATTTTCAAACTTTCACAACCCATTACAACATCAATGGTAAGTGTCTTCTTTTATATGTCCTTGAGGAGCACGGTCCTTAGAGAAAGGGCCACTCACACGTTCTTTACACTCACAGGGAAACTTCCCTTTTGTTAGGTCAAACCCAGACATCATCCTCTGGAATTCCCGCAAACATAGCTTGGATAGTTGGGCTGTAATCCAGTATGTGGGATAGAGTGTTGAAGTTATTCTTTTATTCTTCATGCCAAATCTGTGTCCTGTTTTGCATGACTGATTAAGCGCCAGAAGTCTTGCATTGGCATTGTGGCATTTAGGCGGGCAGTCTGAGCTGAAAAGGAGGGAGACATGCATGACTTCCGTAGGTGAGGGGGTGATATAATCTTGGTGATAATATATAAAATGCATCAATTTATTAGGGGGCTGATTGAGGTGATATTTTAATATGGGATTTGGCCAGATATTCCCAGTCTTGCCTCTGTTAGTGTGGGACAAATCTGGTCATTTACATAATAATTGTTCGTGGCTTGCTGTAAGTTGCGCTGTATAGGGATGGTATAAGAGTTTAGAGGACTAAAAGGTTGTGTAACACATGCGATTTGCGGGACCGGAAGGGCCACGTAAGCCGGCCGAAATGGGACGTCGGTCATGGATCAGCGAACGACAGATTTGGCGGATCCCCAAACGAACTCGTTTCGGCTGATAAAGGGCCCATTAACGTTCATACACATTAAGCGTCGCGGGTCGGGAACCGCAATCGCACGTGTGTACGAACCTTAAGCATCTTCCACCATGGGATTTACCAGTCTGATAATTGGACTCATGTACTGGAATAGTGGAGATTGGAATTCTGCTATAAGGCAGTATTGATTGAAAGTTCTAAAAAGGAATTGTCCGGGGTGTTAAAGGTTTGTTTGAAATTGTTTTGTTTGGTTATAAGGGATTAGTTGTGATAATGTGTTCAAATGTGATAACTTTTTGTCTTCTAATATATGAGCATTGGGAAGAAGGGAGGTTGGGGAATGCGGATATTGTGCCAAAGTGGCATTTCTTCAGGGATGCCATGGAATGTAAGAAATTTGTTCACTGTTTTCATACCTTAAATTTGTTGCACATGGAGAGGGTGTTCCTCCTCCTGGGATATCGATAGGGTGTTGTTCTAGGAAGACTAGGGGGTGTTGTTGGTAGGTATGCTGTAGGAGGAATTATCATATAGAGTGGATGGTGTGTCAGTCGGTGTTGTCCGGTGAGGGCAGGAGCCAGGATTTAAATATTGCGTTTGAGAGGCTAAGTAATATGGTGGAAGTCTGGTAGTGCTAGTCCTGTTTGTGTTTGGGCCTTTGTAATATTTACATAGCAACATAGAATTAAGGTTGAATAAGACATCCATCCTCAAGTCCAACCTATACACCCCCTTTTTTTTTATTTTTACCCTACCTAACAGTTGTCCCGAGAAAGGAAAAAAAAAAAAGCTTAAAAAAAAGGGGGGGGGGGGGGGATTCCTTCCTGACTCAACACGGCAAAGCACAGTTTACACGTTCTCACTGTAAAAGAAACCTTTCCTAACCTGAAGATGAAACTTTTCTTCAAGCCTAAAGATTTCCACGAGTCCTCTGATAGACCTATTAGTGCACCAGAGAGTTCATTGATGGCCCATTAATTATATTGGTATAAGGTTATCATTCCCCACGCAAACGTCGCTTTTCCAATGTAAACAGCCCTACTTTGTCTAATCTGCTGCATATTTAAGCCCTCCATTCCCTTATAATTTAGTTGCCCTTCTCTGAACTGCTTCCATTTCCAAAGATGTCCCTTTGAGATGTGATTCCAAAACTGCACTGCATATTCCAAATGAGGCCTACCAGTGGGGGAAGGGAGAATAATATCTTCTCTCTTGAATCTATTCCCCTCTTTTATACAAGACAATATCTTGCAAAGCTCTAGCCGTTTGCTACCCTGCCATTGTTAAAACTACAGCTAAGTCTGTATCTACCAGAACCCCCAAATCTTTTTCATTACAGATGCACTTAACACAGAGTTATTTATGGTGTAGATGGCACAGGGATTTATTAAATCCAATGCATCACCTACATTATCAACATTGAATTTTATCCGCCATTCTGCTGCCATTTTGATAATCTATCTAGGTTGCTTGCAACACTTGCACATCATTTGATGTTCCAAGCTCTGCATAGTTTAGTGTCATCAGCAAAAACTTGTCTCAATGCTCCTTTAAGTCATTATAAACAATTAAACAGAAGCGGCCCCATACAGAACCCTGAGGCACTCTGCTTAGAACTTTAGCCCACATTAGATGTAGCTCCATTATACCAGTCTCTGTTTGCGATCCAATAATATTCTATGTCGATGCACAAATGTTTTCTTCAAGGCCAACAGTCCTCAGTTTATACATTAGTCGCCTATGAGTATCATCAAAGCTTTTGCAAAATCCAAGTATACCCACCCACTGCTGTGCCTGAATCTAAATACTTACTTGGCTCTTCAAAAAACAATTACATTTGTCTGGCATGATCTATTTCTTAATAAATCCATTGCTGACTACTAATAATATGATGATATGTGAGCTTGGAGGGACAAAGTCAAGGATATGATCCTGTAACAAAGGTTCCATCACCTTCCCTACCACTGGTTTGTTGTGTATTGACTTTACAGGTCTAAGTTACCAGCCTGTGAACGATACCTTTTAAAATATTGGTATTACATGGCTTTTTCCAATCCAGCGGCACATCCCCAGACCAAAGTGAATCTGAAAAGATGAGAAACACTGGTCTAGACAGAACTGAACTAAACTCTTTAAAATCGGATGATGCAATCACTCTGGGCCTGGGGCTTATTGATATTAACTTTGTCTAACTGTTTTCATACCATATGCTTGTTAGCCTATGGAATACTCCTCATTTCTACCTGCACATTTATCACAATCCTGCTGTAAGGACTAGGATTCTCAACAGTGAAAAACTGTTGTAAAAAATGGTTTAGCAGATTAGCCTTTTTGGCATCCTCTAACAACCATCTCAGCCCCATTATTTAATGGTCCCAATTCTCAGTCCTCATCTTTTTACCATTTATATACTAAAAACATTTTGGGGTTGGACTTGCTTTGTTCGGCAATCCGTATTTCATTCTATTTTAGCTAATTTAATTGCTTCTTGCACTTTTAATTATAGCTGATTAAACATTTAAAAAAACAAGCCTTTTCCATTTCCCTTTTTACCTGAGCATTAAGCAGCAGTAGTGGAACTATTTTTTTCACTTGTTCCCTAAAGTAACAGATTAGAAATGTAAATAGTTTAATATCCCTTTAAAAGTGGTCCCATCTGCTCAGTTACTTTAGATAGAAACAATTCCCCCCAGTCTATGAACAGGAGTGATTCCTTTACAGCCTAAATTAGCTTTCTAAAAGTTTTAAAAGTTTTTGTTAACCCAGTGTGTTTAGTTTTTTGCAACCTATATAAAATGACACTATACATGGTCACTATTTCCTAGCTTCCCATTACCTTCATCTCCAAATGAGCTCAGGGTTATTAGTATCACTAGATCAACAACGCATTGTTTTAGTAGGAACTTCACCATCTGTGAAAGAAAATGCTCATATAGGAAATTTAAGAACTTTATACCTTTTGAGGTGTGGCAGTTCCCTTACTCTAATCTATGTCAGTGGAGCTAAAATCCCCAATAACCAAAAACATGCCCATACCAGCAGCCTTCGCAACTGCATATGGAGATTCATTCACCTACTCCCTGGCATTGGCCGCTTATACATTACCCCAAAAATTAATTTACCTGCTTCTTGCTTCCTGGACCACAGCTCTACCCATTTTTTTTGCCATATCGTTTATGTCCCCATCTATTCCATCTTTTAGATTTGCTTCAATTCATTTGCATTTGTAAACATACATTTTGATTATCAATTGATTTACTTCCATACTGGTTGTACATGCCTCCTTATCCTCTATGCTCATCACTTCTGATTCATACATAAGGTCC
The DNA here is from genome assembly GCA_019447015.1 of Hymenochirus boettgeri. Classification (NCBI taxonomy): domain Eukaryota; kingdom Metazoa; phylum Chordata; class Amphibia; order Anura; family Pipidae; genus Hymenochirus; species Hymenochirus boettgeri. The sequence goes on from CM033477.1 coordinate 82,576,131, forward strand.
CTTGGGGCGGCCTGCCCAGATCCTATACATCGGCAGGATGAACATTGCATGGCCCCAACAAAACTGTCCATACTAAATAGCAATACACAACAATAGAAACGCAATACACGCAAGCAGAAACAGCAAACACGCAAGAGAAACAGCAATACACGCAAGAGAAACAGCAATCACACAAGAGAAATGCAATACACACAGAGAACCAGCAGTCTTGTTCTTAGTAAAACTTTTTGTTCTAAACCCTTTTGTTTCTTAACGCACCCCTTAAAAACAGGAATCCATTGAAGAAAATCGCTCAAGAGCTAATCGCTCTGGATAAATGACTTAAATAAGGTTCAAAACCCTTTTAGATGAAATCTGCTCCTGCCGGCTCCCCAGAGGAAGTGGATTAGAAGGATATGTAGTTTTTTCAAAGATTGGTCTGGTATATAGCTTAGACTATTGGAGATGTATAGAAGTTTAGGGAGTAGTGGATTATTTTAATTAAATTGATACGCCCAATAAGATTGATGGGTAGGTTTTGCAGTAAACCTTAATGGCTTTACATTTAGGTTAAAAAATTGTGTGGGAGCATGTAATCTTGATTCCTAGGTATGTAAGAAGTCGTTATTGGGCTAGGTTGCCTTGCAAAAGGTGGGAGGTACACACTCATGATCTATTGGGACAGACAAGATTTGCGTCCAATTGATATATAGTCCTGACGGGGGACCAAATTTTGTAATTATATTATATACAGTGAATGGTCGGGGTCTTGCCAGGTATTATTATATCATCAGCATAGAGACTTAGGAGAGATGTGTGTTGTCCCAGGGTAAGGCCGGTGAGTCTAGAAGTGCGCGAAGTTTGATTGCCAGTGGTTCTATGGCATGGCAAATTAGTATGGGGGAAAGTGGGCATCCTTGTCAGGTCGCTCTGGCAAGAGGAAGGGGTTGGATAAGCTGCCGTTTATTTTAATCGCTGCTGTGGCCTTGTATATAGGATTATCCATTTGATAATTTTGAACCAAAGCTGAATCGTTTCAAACATTCATAGATATGACCATTATATGAATCAAATGCTTTGTGCATCAAGGGTAACCTTATTGTGTTACCAGAGTTATCGTGGTCTACTTGGAGGATTAGGGTTTTCCTGATATTGCTAGATGTTGATTTACCAGGCATAAAGCCGTTTGATCAGTGCGTATCAGCTCCAGGATTAATTTTTGGATGGATTGGGTAGTATTTTGGCTAAGAGTAAGGATATTGGTTCGAATAGGATCTGCATCAGTGGAGCTCTTCCCGGCCTTTAGTAGTAGAATAATATGGGCTTCATACATAGAGGGAGGGAGCTTATTGGTATGGAAGGCTGAGTTGACGTGTTTAATAATTGTTGGGGGATTTGTTCATTGTATCTTTGAATATTTTGACAGGGATGCCATCTGGGCCAGGTGTTTACAGTAGCCCTGCTCTGTTTTGGCTTCATTAATTTCCAAGAGGGGGTATCCTTTAGTTTAGGGAAGTCCACTCTGTCGAGGAAGTGTTCTGTCATTGGTTCTGTGGGGTTAGTTGGGATTGGTATATTGTAGTATAATATGTAGTGAATCCTTGAAGATTCCCTGCGTTTCTGTAATTGGGTTACCCGTGGCGTCAGGGATTTGGTGTATTACATTTTGATCCATTGTGCATTCTTGCTAGTAACATTGTAACATAGTAATTAAGGTTGAATAAAGACCATTGTCCATCAAGTCCAACCTATTCACTTTTTTTTTTTTTTAACACCTAAACAGTTGATCAGAGGAAGGCAAAAAACCCCAGCTAAAAAAGGGGGGGAGGGAAATTTTCCTGACTCCAAACGGCAATCGGAAAGTATCCCCTGGATCAACCAGATCTATATGCATTAATACAGTAATTCCAATATTTTTAGTTTTAGAAACTTTCCAGACTTTTTTAAAGCTATTCAATGAACTTGCCATTACCACCTCTGCTGGAAGAACAGTTCCACAGTTTCACCGTTCTCACTGTAAAGAAACCTTCTCCTAACTTGAAGATGAAACTTCTTTTCTTCCAACCTTAAAGGATGTCCACGAGTCCTCTGATATGACCTATTAGTGAACAATGCACCAGAGAGTTCACTGTATGGGCCATTAATATATTTGTATAAGGTTTATCATGTCCCACGCAACCGCCGCTTCTCCAATGTAAACAGCCCTAACTTGTCTAATTGCCTGCATATTCAAGCCCATCCATTCCCTTATTAATTTAGTTGCCCTTCTCTGATGCCCAATTCCAGATGTCCCTTTTGTATATGGGATCCAAACTGCACCGCATATTCCAAATGTGGCCTTACCAGTGCCTTGTAAAGAGGGAGAATAATATTTTTCTCTCTTGATTCATTCCCCTCTTTATACAAGACAATATCTTGCTAGCTCTAGTGTTTTTGCACCGGCATTGTTTGCTACAGTAAGTCTGTTTATCTACAGAACCCCCAAATCTTTTTTCCATTTCAGATGCACTTAACACAGAGTTATTTATGGTGTAGGTGGCACAGGGATTATTAAATCCCAAATGCATCACCTTACATTTATCAACATTGAATCTCATCTGCCATTCTGCTGCCCATTTTGATAATCTATCTAGGTCTGCTTGCAGCACTTGCACATCATTGGAAGTTTTCCAAAGCTCTGCATAATTAGTGTCATCAGCAAAACAGAGACCTTGCTCTCATGCCCCCTTCTAAGTCATTTATAAACAGATTAAAACAGAAGCGGCCCCAGTACAGAACCCTGAGAACTCCGCTTAGAACTTTAGCCACATACGATGTAGCTCCATAACCACCACTCTCTGTTTGCGGTCCAATAACCAGTTCTCTATCCATGAACAAATGTTTTCTTCAAGGCCAACAGTCCTCAGTTTATATATTAGTCGCCTATGTGGCACAGTATCAAAGGCTTTTGCAAAATCCAAAATTACCACATCCACTGCTGTGCCTGATCTAGCTTCTTACATCACTTCTTCATAAAACACAATTAAATTTGTTCTGGCATGATCTATTTCTCATAAATCCATGCTGCTACTACTAATAAGATGATCTCTGGAGACAAAGTCAAGGATATGATCCCTTAACAAAGTTCCATCACCTTCCCTACCACTGATGTTAGGCTTACAGGTCTATAGTTACCAGGCTCTGTGAACGACACCTTTTTGAAATTTGGTATTACATTGGCTTTTTTCCAATCCAGCGGCACATCCCAGGCAAAAGCGAATTGGAAGATTGGTGGATGTTCAAAATAATTTGTTTGGTGAAAAAACAGCATTTTTCTGTCTATAGTTGTGTTGTATAGGTTCTGTGCGTAGTTGCCAGGCGGTCTCATTAGCAGGTGTGGGGTTGTCAACAGAGTGCTTGATGTGTGAAATATTGGATTGTAGGTATCCACGTAGAGTTGCTTTTAAAAGCATCCCATGGTGTTGTTCGGGTTGGGGTAATTGTGTGGAGTTGGAATATGTTCTATTTGTCCAGGGATCGCATCTTCTGATGGGGTGAGAGTGAGCCAGAAGGGCTGGAAGAGCCATGGGTGGATGTAGGGCCGGTCTGAAGATGGGTTTCTTAAATTAAGTAGTACAGGAGAAATGCCGTCGAGGCAGGTGTAGAATATCGTAATATTTGGGGATAGTCCTTTGTTGACAAATATGTATCTATCTTGATAACGAGTCATGCGTTTCAGAGTGGCATGTAAATTCTTGTGTATATGGGTGTCTTAGTTTCCATTCTACCAAGTTTAGTCCATTGACAAGATTGCACAATGTGGAGGGGGGTTGGGGAGTGGTTGGGGCTTGGTGTTGGTTGTAGTCTATCTTTGGAGAGTTCCATGAGGGCATTGAAGTCTCCCAGACTATTAAATGGGATTGTGGTATTTTGTAATGAAGGGGAGGGTGTCCTTTAGAGATCTTTGTTGGGCAGTGGTGGATCGTATACGTTTCTTGAAAAGTCTTGTTGCCTGTGTATTTTGCAGTAGACTCCTGCATTAACGATTTTAATTGATCAATTGATGTTAGAAATAGCTCATATTAAAGACAATCCCTCCCAAATAATATTAATGTACTGGTAAAAATAGTTTCACTGAAAAAAAGATTTATCATTTAATCAAGGCGAAAAAGAGTCAAAATGTTTGCAAGACAAAAGTGTAGTCGCCTATACAAAATGATCTACTTTACAGCCAATCCAAAAATATGTCAGCAAATTACGGTAAGTATGGTGCTGTGAGAATCCAAATTAATATCTTGTATGACTTCCATGAACTTGAAGGATAGCATCCATGTGGTTGGCAAGGATTCATACAATTTATTGATGAAATCTCAGGAATAGCCAAGAAAACAGTCTTGCATTCTCCCAGAGTTCATCAAATTCTTTGGTTTCGCCTTCCATGCTTCCTCTTTCTCTCCCCACATATGCTCAATGATTTTCATGTCAGGTGACTGGGCTGGCCAACATGGAGCATCTTGATCTTCTTCGCCTTAAAGGGCATGGTCCACCCCCCAAACTAAAATTTAACCCCTTACTGGCCACATAAGTTTAAAACAATCCTTACCTCATTCCTGCTCAAACTAGTTCCCCTGCTGTGCCCCCAAAAGTCCAAGGAAACTGCTGTGTAGGAGCAGTGTGTGACTCATGCCTGTGCCTGAGACTTCCTCAACCTCATCAAGGTTGAGGCATGCTCAGTGCAGCCTCCTGCCTCTCAGCCAATCACTGACGCGCGTGCCGGTCCCGCCCCTGCTCTTCAATTCCATGCAAGCAGAGGGCCTGAACACTGCAGCGAAGGAGAGAGGGCAGGAAGTAAGAATCGGGGGGATTTCTAACAATTATATTATGCGGTTGGGGCTTGGGGAGCCATGCCCTACCACATATCAAAGTTTAAATTTCGGGGTGGACATGCCCTTTAAGGAACTTTAATGTGGAGGTGGAAGTAAGCGATGGACACCATCCTGCTGCCAGAATTTGGCCTTTTATGTTGGGAATATATGAGGTAGCTAATATTTCTGTATTACACTATTGAGTTGCCTTCCACACTGCAGATCCCTCGCACACACCCATACTGGATGTAACCCCAGACCATGATTTTGCATGATTTTGCAGTCACTGCAATATTTGCAGTGACTGTGGTGTAATTCAACAGAGAGTTCATCTGAAAAATCCACCTTTTGTCACTTTTCCAGCTCCATCCTTTAGCAGACTGTGGGACTTGGCAAATGCCACACGGTTTTTTTCAATGTTCTTTTGTTTAGACTGGCTTAGGAGAAAGGAGGAAGATAGTCGGCACACGACAGATCGACCAGCCCCCTCAGAAAACTGTTCTGGTTACACAGGGATTTCAGGGACCAGGTCTCCTGGAGCTCTGCTGCAGTTGAAATGGCTTGCCTTGGAGTTTTCGAGCCAACAAACGGTCCTCTTGAGCAGTTGTCTTGCGGGTCTGCCTGACCTGGGCTTGTCAAAAACTTCTCCAGTCTCTTAAAATCTTTCTTTATCTCTGAACTTGACGCTTAATACTTGAAGGTTGTGCGCCACATCAGCAGTGGATTTGGTCTTCAGGCCTTTTGTAATCAACACATTAGTCTCAGGGTGGATTCTTAGGCATGTTTGCAGAGGTTCTATTTTGCAGTTGATGTGAAGGTCTAGTGTACTGGGGTCTTTTTACACACCTGAACATAATGTCATCCATTATTGTCACAGGTAAAACCCATATGACAAGGCGACAACACATGTCTTTGCAAAAATGGCTCTCAATGGGCTTTACCAAGCTGTGAATATTAGAATACTTTTTGTTAGTTTCGATTGCATTGAAACATTATTACAAAAGCTGTTTGGGGTAAAATGAAACATTTCTTGAAACAAAATCTGGGATTAGAATTATCGTTAAGCGGCACTATTTGTACACAAGCGACAAGACTTTTGTCGAAACTGTATGGCCTATGTGGATTCTATGGTCAAAGCAACACATATGTATTTGACCTTTTTTATCTGATTTCACTTTGTATTTCATATTCAATTGTTTGCTTAACATATTGAGACTCCACATGAGTAGAGGAGAGTGTAACTGTGGGCGGTCCAACCAATACAAGGTACTGGAGGAGAAGGTGGGTTTCTTGCAGGCATATAATATCTGCCTGGAGGGATCTAATTTGGGACAACACTGCCAGTCTTTTGCTGGGTTATTAGTCTCCCACCAGGAGGGGAAGGTGAAGAAAGGGTTGGGGATTAATGTGGTTGCTGGCCAGGTTGGTATAGAAAAGCCTGGGCCTTCATATTGATATTGTGTTTGGGTATGTGGAGTAGTTTGGAGCTTGGTCAATCTTTGGTGTGGCATGCCACGTGTGGTGAAATGGTGACACATGCTATTGTTCTATTGATCGTCAGCAGTTGTGTTGCCTTATAGTTTAGGATATTTATTTATTGTGTAGTTGTTGGTGGGAGTACAGCTGGGATAGGTTAGGTGGTGGGTGTTGCTTCTTGTTGTCTCATGTTAAAAACAAATATGCTTAGTTCCCACAGGTTGCAGCAATACATTTTGACCATAAATAGTAGCAGGTGATCTATTATAGTAACCTTAGAATATTATCATACAGTAAAAGAAAGTATAGAGGAAGGGGGGGGGGATGGAGGGAAGAGTGATAATGCAAAGATGCGAGTTAGATTAGATTACAAGATACTGGTATAGCATTTAGTACCGGTAATGTATACATATGTGAATATATCGGCATTTATAGCAATCATTATACAGTTTGTATCACAGGATAGGTAGCCTGAAAATTTGTGAATACTGTTTTAAGGCAACTATAGTGAAAAAAAACTTGTCTGATAACAATGTATAGATCACTTAGTATAAGCTGCCTTACTTTCATGTTCTGTGTGGCTTCGTTTCTTCACACTGGCAGAAGTTTGACCAAGCTGTGTAAGTCCCCCTCCCCTCTCGTCTACTCCCCCTCAAGCAGTGACGGGCTGTAACAGAGTCAGCATTGTCAGTTGAAAGGACTTTAAATGAATGTGCTGACATCGGTTGACCCCTCCCTTCCAGAGCTAGACTGAAAGCAATCAGTCATGTGGAAATAAAGTAGCAATATGCTGAAAGGAGGGGCAGAGGGGGAGACAGGAGGACAAGTTGGTGCTGAGATCTTTACAAGTAAGTTACTGAACTCTGCCTGTTTCTCTAACTTTGCTAATTGTTATTTATTTTTTACCTAAAGTTCATATCTCTCTCCCACGCTTAGTCGAGATCTAATCACTGAAGAGAGAAGTCAGTGTAACAGCAGCTTGTAGTGAGACCTTCACAAACACTAGTGACACTGCTTGTTTGTCCTGTTACATTTCAGTTGCTTAGGTCTTATGATTTCATAGATTGCACGTGGTGTCTTTTTGGTATATAGTCTGTATTACTGTATTATATACTGTATTAGTGTTCCATTGAGTCACTGGTTTGTATGTATATAGATTTTTTGGGGGAGGGGCTGTTTATAGTGTGTTATGCTCATATTACTGGGTTAATGTGTTATTGATTGTGTTTAGCACTCCCAGCATTTGACTATATGTTGCACCATGGTAATTAGTGTGGGTGAGAGAAGTGTGTGACAGTACTGCAGGGGAGCTTGGATTGTGTGGTTTTGTGCCTTGATTGACAGATGAGGTGTAGCAGCTCCTACAAATCACAGCATATTCAAAGGCTTATATCTCGGGGACTAGTAGAATTTAAAGAAACTAAAGGTACCCTGGTGGATGGGATGATTATAGGATGCATTAGAAGAAATTAAAAAAAAACAATTTCTCACTTAATTGGCCCTTTAACTGTTAGTATACATTGGAGCACATCTCATTTCCCAATCTTTCCTCCCAATCTTTCTAATTATAGATATATCATATATTGTACAGATCTATACTTGGTTGAATAGGTAGCGGCAGATGGGTTGGAAGTTGGTGTTGGGGTTTGGCCATCAGATCTGCTGGGAATTCCATTTAGATTCCAATTTACAGTGTTTGTCATTATGTAGGCATGGGGGAGGTGGGTGTGTGTAGTATGGGGTGGGTAAAACATGGAATAAGCTCCTAAAGATAGCACGTTAATTGTTTATATACACAATATAACGTGTTTCAATTAGTAGCGTCAGTATATTCAACAATACACTTTGTGGCTATCATTATTGCAAATAATACAAATATTCAGTTCCCTTTGTTTAGATATTATGAGATAATCGATATTAGTTATGGGGATAGTAAGATAGAAGAAGGAATACTGGGGTAGGAGGGGATGGTTACCAGCATCTAGTTCATGCACTGGGGGGGAGGGATGTATAAAGATGTAGCGTTAAAATACATAAAAGTTTGGTTATAACATTTAGTTACGCGGCAATGTATACATACACAGAGAATAGCATTTATAGCATTCAAAGTCACAGTTATATCACAGAGAAGTTGACCTATAGCCCTGGACATCTATTTAACTGTTAATTAGATGCTGGTTCCACGCATGATTACCAGCCTTCCTTTCCTACACCATGGAGGAGCCAATTTAGGCTGATTTCAGCTTATATAACTGACATATATTAACATTAGTTAACTTAATGGCATTAGTATTCAACAGTATACATAGGGGCAGAAGGTATACCCATTTAGGTATTGCAGGTAGGAAGTTTAAGCATTTCCAGCATAACAACTGATTCTTAACATAGACTTTGTGTCGTCATAAGGTTAAGTACAAATTTAGTCCATGCATAGATGTGTGTGGTCTTTAATGGCATTGCAATTATCCAAATATTGTCCACAGCATTGAACATTCAGTTCATTAGGTTGGAATAGCTTAAAGAGCTAGTTACTTGGATAAGTGGCTGGTCAGAGTAGTAAGGTGTTCAGGGGATCAGTTGTAGGTGGTGGGTAGGGGTAGTAGGGGGTAAGGGTCGTTGGACAAACGGGCTCCCCAAGGTAAATTGCATTGATTATGGCAACTGAAGGGGTCAAATATGGCAGTCAATGGCTTAGTTCCTGTAGGGTTAGCAGAGGTTCAGGGGAGTTGAGGCAGTTTCCAGTGGGTCAGGGTATTCCTTACCTGTATGTAGGTTTTATGCACCTACCAGGACTTGGTTTAGCCGTGTGCCAACCATGTGCATGCCTCAGAGGGACTGTCTAAGAAGCGAACTCTACCATCAGCTTGTACTCTAAGTCGAGCAGGGTATGCCATCGAGTAAACAATATTTTACTCGATGGCGTTTTCTCATTTCGGTAAAGTGGCCCTTTTTTGCAGGTTTATTGAATAATCTGGGATCTTGTCGCAGTCCTTAAGAAGGATCCAGCATTAAGAAGTCTAGCAATTTTAGGCCGGGAGGCTTCCCCAGGAACGGGTGGTTTGGTGGGATCCTATGGGCCCTCTCGATGCTGAAGGGTCGACAGAATCTTCGCTGTGGAAGTGGGACTTTATCCATCCTTGTTGGGTGGGGTTTTAACTCCTTCCAGGAACCCTATGAGGTGCAAGTTCTCCAGGTTGTCTAGCTGGCTTAGCGTCATCTGGAGCTCCTGTTGTAACTGCACAATTATGTGTTTGTTGGGTAACCGTGTCTTCCAAGGATGATATTCCTGACTTTATGCAGGTCTTCATGCAGCAAGGATATGTTGGGCTTCACTTCTTCCAGCATTGTGGTAAGCGTTTTGTTGAATCGCAGATCGCACCCAATAGCTCTGCTTGAGGTCAGTTAGGGTACAGTTGGTGGCTTGGTTGGCTAGGTCACCTTAAAGGGAGGTTAGCCATCTGATTCTCCAATGATGGGCTAACCTCCCATTGGGAGGTGTCTTCTGAGGCCTTGCCATGCATAGTGCTGAAGTTTGCAGGTTTGTTTATTGTTTCTGCGGCTTGTGTGGGGCATTATCCTGGTAGGTATAATTTACCCAAAGTCGAGGGTTTTCAAGTTAAAAAATGCAGGTATTAGCCTTGAATCAAGTATAGGGCCGGAGCAGTTCAGCCACACGTCCCTACTCTGCCCCCCCCCTAATATGACTTTAAATAATAATCAGAATGGATTTATAAACAATAGTTGTTGTCAACTCAATTGCTTTTGAAGTGAAGTGAGTAAAAACTTGACCTCAGTTTAGCAATTGCTGTGGTGTACTTAAAATGCGTGTCCACCCCCAAAACTTTATTCCCCCTACTCTGGCCCCACTCTGTAGTGTAGTAAAATCCCTATACCTTACTCCCAGCCTCCAAATGGTTCTCCTGTAGTCCCCCCCAAAGTAAAAAAAGGGTCACCAGGAGGATAGCAGAGTCCATATAGGACTCTGCCTCCTGTCTCTCCCCCTGGAGAAGTTGGCATGCGCACTGCAGCCCTTCTCCCCCTCCCACCCGCTGGTCCCTAGCGTAAATCCCCTTTCTGTATATTATAGTCCATGTTCCCCAGCCCAACGCTATAATTATATTCTCAGCTCCCCCGATCATTACTAAGTTGCCTCTCTCCTTCGCCGTTCTGAGCAGCCGGCGGCCTCTAGCCAATCACAGACCGGCTGCCGTCCCGCCCCTGCTTGCAGTTCTGTGCAAGCAAGAGCAGGGGCAGTGCGACGAAAGGAGAGAAGTAAGGTAAGTAATGATCGGGGGACTTTCTGATAATAAAATTAGCCGGTTGGGCTGGGGGAACATGGACTATATATACAGAAAGTTTGTATAAAAGGTGGAAATGCCCTTTAAGTGCCTATAAGGATTAAAGTACAGATAAAGTAAGGCCAACAGATATAAAAGTCCATTTGTACTTTGAAAAACTCTCTGTTGGAATTTGTACAGGAGTAGTTGTCAATGGAGCTTCATCTACATCTAAGTAGAAAGTTTAATTGGGCGACGAGTGGCAGATGAGATTCAATGTTGATAAATGTAAAGTAATGCATTTGTGGTTTAAAAATCTTTGTAACTTCCTATACTATAGTCAGTAAAAGTTAATATCTTTGTTGGAAAAAGATTTCAGAGTTTCTAGTTGATAGCAGACTTTGCTGTATAAACAGTAACAGACAGCAATGGCTAGAGCTAGCAATATATTTTGTTGTATAAAGAGGGGAGTAGGCTTTAGGGGTGAAAGTATATTTTCGCTCCCTAAAAAATCATTAGTAAGGCCTCATTTGGAATAAGCCGTGCAGTTTTTGGAATCCTGTTTATAGAAAGGATATCTTGAAATGGAAGAGTTCAGAGAAGGGCAACTAAATTAATAAGGGTAATGGAGGGTCTTACCTATAAGGACTGATTAGACAGGTTGGACAGCATGACCCGGGATACAAATACATAAATGGGCTTGTCTTTGGTGCACTGTTATACAATTGGACATTCCAAAGGACTCTAGCACACCTTTGGATTTGAGAAGAAAAGAGTTTAAACTGTCAGGTAGTTAAAAATGTTTTTTTAAAGTGAGAAGGTAAAACTGTGGAACTGTCTCCCATCAGATTTGAAACATCAATAGTAGGTGGATACGTTTCTAAAACTGAAATATTACTGGTAATACTGGTATTAATACAGTTCTTGGAGATTATTCTGATTGCTGTTTGGATGCTGTTTATAAACTGTTTTTTTATTTATATTTTTACCATCCTCTGGATAAACAGTTATACACCACACACTACACAGATTGTGCAGCACTCTCTAAAATGTATTAAATAGAACACAGTTACCTTGTGTTACACCAGGTGACATTTCGGGATTATCCACTCCCTTTATCATGCCTCAACAAAATGAGGCTTAATAAAGGGAGTGGTCCCAAAACGTTGCCTGGTGTAACACAATGTAACTATGTCTATTTAAATACATTTTATAGAGTGCTGCACAATCTGGATTTTTTTCTATTTAGAGTTTGAGGGCTGTTTGAGGACAGCCTCACCCTCGCGTACACCTTATACACACCCTGATATATGATTGCTGTTGAACTGTGAGCCAGATTAACATGCTAGGTTCATACTTAGCAGTATTTACCAAGCAAATTCCAGATTACAGTTGTATGGGGTTAGGACTGGGAGCACAGGTACTGATTAGCTTTATAGGTTAAGATGAGGTGGGATTAAGAAGCTAAAAGCTTCCCACAGAGTTTAAAGGAAATAGAGCCTTCTTATAACAAGGTACAAAACAGATCTTATTATTAATGGAATTGCCCTAATAATCTAACATATATACACATATTTCTCCCTCACAACTACATGCAAAGCATTACCCTTTATATCCTCTTCCTACATACACATAACTTCCTGTGTGGCAATAGAAACTTTTTTTTAATGGCTAAGACATCAACATGTTTTACAAACAGCACATATTGGATGTTATACTGACATTACCATTCCCTTCAGTATCACATGGAGACCCTTAGTAGTCACAGGGATGTGGTTTAACCTCCCATTTCGACATCCCATATTAAATAGGGATCTCAGCTCTGTAAGTAAGTTTATATATTTTGTATAAGTTGTATTTTTGTCGTGTACCTAGTATAAGTCAGTGCTAACTTTATATACATTTATTGATGGTCATATAAATGGTAATTTTGAGATAGTACACGTATACATATACACCTTTCCTATATGTAATATCCATAACCTCCACCTAATGGGTAACTCGAAAAACTCAATGCAATCTCCTATGAAGATATATTTATATAATAAAGAATACATTATTAATATAGCAGTTTTATCCAAATTTATTTCAAGTATAACCGCAACTTTATCATATAAATGTGCAATATCTGCTGTACCGTTAGATCAACTGGACTTTAAGTTTAGTTTTTTAAGACATTCGCTAGTCATCCAACTGGCTTTCTCAATTCAAATGAGAATCTGACTTGAGAAAGCCAGTCGGAGACTAGCAAAACGTCTTCAAGAACAGTTCATCTAAATGAATACAACAGATATACCATGACCTGGATGAATGAGAACCTTCACAAACATAAGTGTGTAATGTTTCTGGCACCATGTCCTTTCTCAAGCCATATGAACACATCTTAATACAATAGTAACTAGTTGTAGAGTTTTTCAACATGAAATTGATACAATTCAAATTCAAAAAATGATACATTGTTGCACAGTGTCCTCCCAAATTTATGCAAGATAAGGAGAACTAAACCCCATTTTTTAAACTCCAGAATTTGAAAACAACCCCCTAAAAACAATAGGCTATAAAATACCCCTCAGTAAATTGTATTAAAGTAAATGTAAGCCTGTAAGAACTGGATGAAGTATCTGTGTGTATGTGCAGTGTCAGACCACAGACCACATGCTTCCTTGCTTTATTGTCCTGTGAAAGGATTGGCTAGAGATTATTAATGGGTTGTGGCCAACTGTAACAAGTTTCTGCCATAGCTAAGGACGTAGCATGTGCAGAACAATGGTCGTTGACCAAACTGTGTGATACTGAATGCTGTGAAGTAAAGCACAACCATATGTTATGTTGGTAAATATCCCAACACCTGTACAAAAATGAGAGGTAAGACACGGATATACGGTTTAATATCAAGGTGTTCTGGTCTTCGGTTCAGTGTTGTTCTGTGCTTAGTTGTCCTTAAGTGGTGCAGTAGGCTGGAGTTCATTTTATATTTATATATATGTAACATAGTAATTAAGGTTGAATAAAGACATACGTCCATCAAGTCCAACCTTATCACTTTTTTTTTTTTTTTTTTTTAACCCTACCTAACAGTTGATCCAGAGGAAGGACAAAAACCCCAGCTAAAAAGGGGGAAAAAAATTCCTTCGACTCCAAACGGCAATCGGAAAGTATCCGGATCAACCAGATCTATATGCATTAATACCAGTAATTTCAATATTTTTAGCTTTAAAAATTATCAAGGCCTTTTTTAAAGTTATTCAATGAACTTGCCATTACCACATCTGCTGGAAGACAGTTCCACAGTTTCACCGTTCTCACTGTAGAAACCTCTCCAACCTGAAGATGAAACTTCTTTTCTTCCAACCTTAAAGGATGTCCACGTTGTCCTCTGATATGACCTATTAGTGAACAATGCACCAGAGAGCTCATTGTATGGGCCATTAATATATTTGTACAAGGTTATCATGTCCCCACACAACCGGCCGCTTCTCCAATGTAAACAGCCCTAACTTGTCTAATCTGCCTGCATAATCAAGCCCTCCATTCCCCTTATTAATTTAGTTGCCCTTCTCTGAACTAGGGATGGCCGGTTCGCGGATCCGAACCCGGATCCGCCGCGGATTTATCCCGTTCGCGAACGGCGGATTTTTCCGGATTTCCGCCTTCCGAACTTCCGATTCGCGGATTTTTTTTGTATTTTCGAAAATTTCGAAATTACGAGTTTTCACGTATTTCGAAAATTTCCGGAAATACGGGAAAACATGTATTTTCGAAAATTTTCAAAATACAAGGGTTTCTCTTAATTCTAACATACGTATTTTCGAAAATATTCGAAATTACGAGGATTACTTGTATTTTCGAAAATACATATTTTCGAAATACATGAAAACCGTAATTTCGAAAATCCCGAAAATACGTGAAAAATCGTAATTTCGAAAATTTTCGAAAATACGAAAAATCTCGGTATTTCAAGGGTATTTTTAATTTTAACGGGTCCGCTCGCGGATTTTCGAATTTTCGGATTTTCTCGAAAATTCGCGGATCCTCGAGCGGACCGGATTTGCGAAGTTCGGACATCTCTACTCTGAATGCCTCAATTTCCAAGATGTCCCTTTTGTATATGGGATTCCAAAACTGCACCGCATATTCCAAATGAGGCCTTAAACGTGCCTTGTAAAGAGGGAGAATAATATTTTTCTCTCTTGAATCTTCCCCTTTTATACAAGACAATATCTTGCTAGCTCTACTGTTGCTACCTGGCATTGTTTGCTACAGCTAAGTGTATCTACCAGAAACCCCAAATCTTTTCCATTACAGATGAAACTTAACACAGAGTATTTTATAGTGTAGTGGCACAGGGATTATTAAATCCCAAATGCATCACTTACATTTATCTACATGAATCTCATTGCCATTCTGCTGCCCATTTTGATAAATCTTTCTAGGTCTGCTTGCAGCACTTGCACATCATTGGAAGTTTCCAAAGCTCTGCATAATTAGTGTCATCAGCAAACACAGAGACCTTGTCTCAATGCCCCCTTCTAAGTCATTTATAAACAGATTAAACAGAAGCGGCCCAGTAAGAACCCTGAGGCACTCCGCTTAGAACTTTAGCCCACATAGATGTAGCTCCATTAACCACCACTCTCTGTTTGCGGTTCCAAAACCAGTTCTTATCCATGAACAAATGTTTTCTTCAAGGCCAACAGTCTCAGTTTATACATTAGTCGCCTATGTGGCACAGTATCAAAAGCTTTTGCAAAACCCAACATACCACATCCACTGCTGTGCCTGAGTCCAACTTCTTACTCACTTCTTCATAAAACCAATTAAATTTGTCTGGCATGATCTATTTCTCATAAATCCATGCTGACTACTACTAATAAGATGATCTCTGGAGACAAAGTCAAGGATATGATCCCTTAAGTTTCCATCACCTTCCCTACCACTTGTATGTTAGGCTTACAGGTCTATAGTTACCAGGCTGTGAACGACTACCTTTTTTGAATATTGGTATTACATTGGCTTTTTTCCAATCCAGCGGCACATCCCCAGACAAAAGCGAATCTGAAAATATGAGAAACAGTGGTCTAGCTAGAACTGAACTAAGCTCTTTTAAATCCTAGGATGCAATCCTTGGTCCTGGCGCTTTATTGATATTAACTTGTCTAATTGTTTCCGTACCATATCCTCCGTTATCCAATGTGAAAACTCTTCATTTCTTCCCTGCATATTGCTACAATCCCTACTGTAAGGACAAGGATTCTCAACAGTAAAAACCGATGTAAAAAAACGGTTTAGCAGATAGCTTTTCGGCATCCTCACAACCACCGCTCAAATTAATGGTCCACATTCTCAGTCCTCATCTTTTTACCATTTATATACTTAAAAAACATTTTGGGGTTGGACTTGCTTTGTTCGGCAATCCGTATTCATTTCTATTTTAGCTAGTTTAATTGCTTTCTTGCACTCTTTATTACAGCTTTTGTTACTCCCTGTAAGCCTGTGCCTCTTGCTGTTTTAAAATTTTAAAAGCCCTTTTCTTTTTTTTTCCCATTCCTTTTTACCTGAGCATTAAGCCATGCAGGACTGGACCTAATTTTTTTACACTTGTTACCTAAAGGTACCGATTTGGAAATGTAATAGTTTAATATCCTTTAAAAGTGGTCCACATCTGCTCAGTTTCTTTACCTAGAAACAGTTCCCCCCAGTCTATGAGCAGGAGCGATTCCTTTAAAAGCATAAAATTAGCTTTCCTAAAGCTAAAAGTTTTTGTTAAGCTAGTGCACTTTAGTTTTTGCAACTATACTAAATGACACTATATCATGGTCACTATTCCTAAGCTTCCCATTACCTTCATCTCCATAATGAGCTCAGGGTTATTAGATATCACCAGATCCAATAACGCTTCTGTCTAGTAGGAACTTCACCATCTGTGAAGGAAAATGCTCATATAGAAAATTTAAGAACTTTATACCTTTAGAGGTGTGGCAGTTCCCTTACTCCAATCTATGTCAGGGTAGTTAAAATCCCCCATGACCAGAACATGCCCATACCAGCAGCCTTCGCCAACTGCATATGGAGATTCATTTCCACCTCTTCCTTGGATTTGCGGCTTATAACATACTCCAACAATTAATTTACCTACCTTCTTTGCTTCCTGTACACAGTTCCACCCATAATGTTTGCCATATCGTTTGCTCCCCCATCTATCCATCTTTTAAATGTGGCTTCAATTCCTGTTTAACATACATACATACTCCTCCTCCTTCTTATTAACTCGGTCATGTCTAAATAAGGAGTATCCTTCAATATTTACTGTCCAGTCGTGTGAATCATTAAGCCATGATTCTGCTATACCCAATTACATCATACCTTTCCTTTAATGCTATTATTTCAAGTTCGCCGGTTTTTCCAACCAGACTCCTTGCATTTGTAAACAACATTTTAGATTATCAATTGATTTACTTCTATACATGGTCGTACATGCTCCTTATCCTCTATGCTCCCCCCTCCCCCTTCTCCTCCCTCCGTTGTGTTACTAGCCCCCAGATCCTAACTTCTCATCTACCCCTGTGTAGTTAAACATTCCCTCCCCCCCCATACCTAGTTTAAAATCTCCTCCAACCCCCTAGCCATCTCTCCCTAAGGGAGAGATGGCCCTTTAAGAACAGCGTGAGTGCTGATGTTCCTAATTTCGGATCTGGCTATGCCTGGACAGGTAGACCTATTCCAGGCTTTGGCTTTTATTGCCAATCTAACAATGGTACATCCAAACATTCTATTAAAGCATTAAATAATATGTAACGTAGCCAGCACAACGTAAATCTTTTTGAAGGTCAAAATCTGCAGTATGTGCAAAACTGGCATTAACACAATATGGCATTAAGTGGTACATCTACACAATTATTAGAGAGTCACCATTTTCAATGCTCACCTGTCTTTTGGAAATGGATTTACTTTGCAGGCTTCAATTAGAAAACGAACAACTTCAACATGACCTGCAAAAACAATTTAAAAAAGAACACTAATAAAGTACAGCCATAGTCTTTATCCTAAAATGTCTGCCATCAATTTCCTGTCATAAAAGCAAACAATCTAAAAATATAGTAACATAGTTATTGAGGTTGACTAAAGACATAAATCCATCAAGTCCAGCATTTTCACCCTCTTTTAATCCTTCCAAAGGAAGGGGGAAAAAAACAGTAAAAATGGGGGTGGGGTGGGGAATTCCATTCTGACTCCAAATGGCAATCGGAAGTTATTTAGCCCACATTTAAAGCTATTCATGAACATGCCATTACCACATATGCTGAAAGACAGTTTCAAAGTTTCACCATTCTCACTGTAAAGAAACTTATCTAACCTTAAGATGAAACTTATTTTCTTCCAATATAAATGGTAGCCATAAGTCCTCCTATATGACTATTAGTGAACAATGCACCAGAGTTTATTGTATGGCCCATTAATATATTTGTATAAAGTTATCATATCCCTTCTCCAAAGTTAACAGCCCTAATTTGAAGTATTTGAGCTGAGAGGCTAAGTAATATAGGTGGAAGTCTGGTAGTGCTAGTCCTGCTTGTGTTTTGGGCCTTTGTAATGATTTACATAGCAACATAGTAATTGAGGTTGAATAAAGACATACATCCATCAAGTCCAACCTATTCGCCCTCCTTTTTTTTTACCCTACCTACAGTTGATCCAGAGAAAGGGGAAAAAAACAGCTAAAAAGTTGAAAAAATTCCTTCCTGACGCCAAACGGCAATAGGAAAGTATCCCTAGATCATATTTATTAATACCGTAATTCTAATATTTTTTAGTTTTAGAAACTTATCAGGCCTTTTTTTAAAGCTATTTAATGAACTTGCCATTACCACATCTGCTGGAAGACAGTTCCACAGTTCTCCACTGTAAAGAACCAATATGAAATATGCAGGGAGGCACACCCAGGTAATAGTTAATAGCAAACTTTCTTATATTAAGTGCTCAACACACAAGCCAGGTACACAACATTTTGGGGGGTCCAACCCCCTTCCTCAGGTTAACCAAATACTACAAGTGCAAGGTATATATAGTGCATCCTTAAAAAATGGCCCCACCTACTGTTGACAGGGCCTAATTAAAGTGAACATGTGTGCGTAAAGTGATAAGTAGAAATAAATAACATATGTAATCAACGTCACCAATATAACTATCAAATATATACAACCATCAAGTTAATAGAATCCTAAAAAACATTGCTAAAAATTCATTATTAATAAATATGTGACAGTAAAAACATCTTGATATATAGTGCTCCTTCTATAAATCACATAGGGTACAGTACATATAGTGAAGATAACCATTGTTGTTCTGTGTCAATATCATAATAAAGGATTAAAATAAAATCATATTTGTGTCATGTGTTTTAAAATCATAGTTTAGATACATTAATCCGGAGGGAATCTTCCTCATGTTAGTCTCTTATTCTATGCCTGTAAGGATCCACTAGATGGCGTATCTATTCTGCAAAGAAAAACACGGGCATTTCAAAAAGTAAATCACGCCTTGGTTATACATGTGGCGAAAAGTCTTTCATTTTAATCGGTGTCCCTTTTGTAGGATGATGTACTACATCACCTGGGATAATAGCATTGCACATCTGGCATGCTCTACATGGGTGTGTGCCGTTTTTGGGCTCTCCAAAGAACAACTTTTGTTCCACTTTGTTTGGTAACATATCAGTATATATAAGTTGGTCTCCTAAGTTTGGGGATCTCTTATAGGAATGTAGGGGTTTGTCAGAGAATAAATGTCGTGAGTGGGTCTGAAGCTAAAATGTGCCAATTGTTGTTAACAATATTTTAATCTTGTTCGAAAAGATATATATATGTGCTTACAAATGGTATCCCTGTTTTTTATTACTATCCTTCATGGATTTCCTCTTAGTAGATCTTCCCTGGGTGTATGTAAGGCTTTGGAGGCTGCTTCCATCAACATTTTCTTATCATACCCTCTTTCTTCAAATTTGGCAACATTTCCAGTAATCTCTACTCACATGTTAAATCATCATTCACATCCGTCTAACTCGTAGTAACTGGCTATATGGTAACCCTTGTATACATCCCTTCGGATGAAAGCTCTCTGCATGTAACAAATTATTTCGGTCTGTGGGTTTCACATATAAGTCAGTCATAAGATGCCCATTGGAGATTCGTACCATGACATCCAAAAAGTTTAATTTTGTAGTGTCATACGTAAGAGTAAACCTTAGGGTAGTGTGTCTTTTATTGAGATCTCACACATGGTTTTAAGTTGGTCTTCGTTACCTTCCCAGATAAAGAATATATCATCTACGTATCGCAAGTATTATGTAGATACGGCTTAATATTCTCATTCTGTAAGATCCACTTATTTTCAAAGGCTGACATAAAAACTTTGGCATATGCTGGGGCAAAATTAGCACCCATACTGGTGCCTTATTTTTGTATATAGAATTGTTTTTTAAATCTGAAGAAGTTCTTTTTAAGGCATAATGATAGTAACTCATCAACGAAAAATACCATGTGTGATGGGTACCAGGCTAAGGATGGCCTCTTCCATGATCTATCCCTTCATTGTGTGGGATGGGGGTATATAGGGACTCCACATAAACTGCATAGATACACACCCTCTTTTACATGTCAATCGACTTCAATTTGTTCAGGAACTCAGTAGTATCCTTTAAACAGTTAGATAATTCTTGCATAATAGGATTTAGATATGTGTCAATAAATATACCCAAAGGTTGTAATAGGGATTTGACACTGATCTATAGGTCTACCTGGAGGATTACTCAATGATTTGTGTATTGGGTGATAGAAAATAAGTACCGGTGTCCTAGGAGAATCATTAGTCAGGCAATCTTTCACATAATTATAATCAAACCAGTCTGTGATACATCATTTAACAAATCATCAATTTCCCTTTTTATCTTTAGGGTAGGATCCGACATTAATTTTACATAATGTCATCATTGTCCAGTTGTCTCTGTACTTCTGTTATATACATTTGTTTCGATAGGATCGCGGTAGCTCCCCTTTGTCAGCTTTTTTTACAATTATGTCTTTAAGTTCCTTAATTTGTTTAAGTGCCAAATATTCCTTATGGGATAAGTTATTCGATCTATACCGTACCTTTTGCCAGGGTAGTAGTTGAATTTGTTTACAGACTACATTGTTAATACTTCCAACGATTTGTTAGGCACATAGGGTTAAATGTGGATTTTTTCTAAAACTTAGTATTCTCCAAAGAACTTCCGCTTTGTTCAGGCCCTGTTGATCCCCAAGAATATCTTTAGTTTAAGACTCCTAATAAATTTGAACCATTCCATTTGGAAAGCAAATTCTGAGGATTTATAAGTAGGTACAAATCTAATCCTTTTTGTATAAGTCAATTGATCCGGGTAAAGTCAATACCTGATAAATTAACAATTAAGGGAAAGTCTACTGTTTGTACACTGGGTGCAATCTCAGCAGTTAAATCCATATTATTACCAGTAATATGTCCAGTTGGAGACTTAACACATTTCTCATATCGAGCTTATCAGTGGTCGGCATATCTGTGGATTGTAAATCAAATATTAAGATTGCTCACCCATTATCGGCGTCTGCTTTCTCTTCTGGATTCGTTCGGAACGTATTTTCTTCCGTCCTCTCCTTGTTCTTTTCGTTTGCGGCGGCGTCTCTCTTGGGTGAGCGTTCCCCTAAAAAAGTAACTCCGGGGTGCTGGTGCTGCTATCAGATGTCCAAAGTTCCAAGACCGCACAATGGACACTGCTGTTGGTCTTTGGCCAGACAAGTTAGGTAGGTGCAATCCTCTCAGCCCCCTACTTCCAGGGCTTCAACATCCTGAGGAAGGGGCCTTGAGTCCCGAAACGTTGTTGTTGTTTTTTGCACTAATAAAGAAGCATTCACCCTAGTAGTGTGCTCTTTACTTTTTTCCTTGCGGATTGTGCTGCTATCAGATGGCAGGCTATGTGTTTCGATGCGCTGTCCTTCAGGTGCTGGGACTGTATCCTGGTATACCGGCGTTCACTCTGCTCCTGTGTCGCTGTCCGAGGTTGTGCTACTGTTGCCAAACTCCGGTCCTTGCTTTGCGGCACCATGCGGTTTCTTCTCCGCCTTTGCCCACTGGTAAACCTGCTTAAATTCGTAGTCGCGGGTGTCCCGGCTGAATTATTGAAGCTTCTTCTGAGTTAGCTCCGCTCTTAGGGTTTCTATTTTGGCTTCTAGTTCGATCCTTGCCAGGATCAGTTCCGTTTCGTGCACCACGCTTTTTAATTCCTTAGTAGTGTCGGCAATATCCTTCTTGGTCCTTTCAATTGTGTTCTGCAGTGTTGGATAGTAAGGTAATGAGATCCATATTGCCTCTGTTCAGGATCATGTACCAGTGTTTCATATACAGATCATCATCTTGCAGAAGATTGGTTGCAACGGTATCCTCAGACCCTGGTATGCGTTCGGCTAACTACATATTCCTTTAATGCTAGGCTATACAGTTGGAGGCTTACTTCCCTCTTTTGGAGAACTTCCAATTGCTTCAGGAGATCCTTGCCTGTACTCTTAGAGGCTGCGCTCTCAGGTACTAACTGCAGGATTCGTCTCCTTACGACATCCGTGTATGCTAGGGTCTGGGCTCTCTCTTCAGTAGTCTTGGCGAGTGTGGCAAAAGACATTTTCATTCACAAGTAAATGTTCTGTTAGGGTTACCACTATGGCAGTATACTTTCAATTATAAACAGTTTGTGGATTCCCACACGGTAGATTTTAGGTGCAACCCCTGAGGCCTGTGCCACGTAGGTAAGTATCAAACCAATATGAAATATGCAGGGAGGCACACTCAGGAAGAGTTAATAGTAAACTTTCATTAATTATTAAGTGCTCAACACACAAGCCAGGTACACAACGTTTCGGGGGGTCCAACCCCCTTCCTCAGGTGAAACCAATACTACAAGTGCAAGGTATATATAGTGACATCATTAAAAAATGTCCCCACCTACTGTTGACAGGGCCTAATTAAAGTGAAGATGTGCTGCGTAAAGTGATAAGTGAGTAAATAAATAAAAATATGTAATCAACGTCACCAAATATAACTATCAAAATATATATAACCATCAAGTTATAGAGCCTAAAAAACATTGGTAAAAATTCTTTACAGGCATAGAATAAGAGACTAACATGAGGAAGATTCCCTCCGGATTAATGTATCTAAACTATGATTTTAATACACATGACACAAATATGATTTTATTTAATCCTTTATTATGATATTGACACAGAAAAACAATGGTTATCTTTCACTATAGTTACTGTACCCTAAGTGATTTAAAGAAGGAGCACTAATATCAAGATGTTTTTACTGTCACATATTTATTAATAATGAATTTTTACCAATGTTTTTTAGGATCTATTAACTTGATGGTTATTATATTTTGATAGTTATATTTGGGGACGTTGATTACATTGTTATTTATTTACTCACTTATCACTTTACGCAGCACATGTTCACTTTAATTAGGCACTGTCAACAGTAGGTGGGGCCATAATGATGTCACTTATATACCTTGCACTTGTAGTATTTGGTTACACCTGAGGAAGGGGGTTGGACCCCCCGAAACGTTGTGTACTGGCTTGTGTGTTGAGCAATTAAAATAAATGAAAGTTTGCTATTAACTCTTACCTGAGTGTGCCTCCCTGCATATTTATATTGGTTTGATACTTACCTGACGTGGCACGGGCCTCAGGGGGTGCACCTCGAAATCAACCTGTTGGGAATTCACAAACTGTTGTAATTGGACACACTGTAAAGAAACCTTTTCTAACCTGAAGATGAAACTTCTTTTCTTCCAGCCTTAAAGGATCTCCACGAGTCCTCTGATATGACCTATTAGTGAACAATGCACCAGAGAGTTCATTGTAAGGCCCATTAATATATTTTATAAGGTTATCATATCCCTACGCAAACGTTGCTTCTCCAATGTAAACAGCACTAACTTGTCTAATCTGCCTGCAGTCAAGCCCCTCTATTCCCTTTATTATTTTAATTGCCCTTCTCTGAACTGCTTCGATTTCTAAATTGTCCCTTTTGTATATGGGATTCCAAAACTGCCTGCAAATTCCAAATTAGGTCTTACCAGTGCCTTGTAAAGAGGGAGAGTAATATTTTCCTCTCTTGAAACTATTCCCCTCTTTATACAAGACAATATCCTGATAGCTGTCTGGCATTGTTTGGCTACAGCAAAGTCTGTTATCTACTAGAGCCCCCAAATATTTTATGAGTGTTTTAAAAGGTTTAGAGGCTGGAGGAGAAAAAAATGTTGCAGGATTACCATACCAGTTTTTTTTTCTTATGTCTGCATACTAGGTAACATTAAACACTTAAGGACAGTAGAAGAGTCCCACAGTCCTAAAATAAAAACCGGCCAATCCTGACTAAAGGATTTGTAATATTTACTTATGTATCCACTTTGAGACTTACCACAGGTGCTCATGTGGAATACAGATATAGGGAGTTTTGTGGGCAAAGGTTGGACTAGATGGACATATGTCTTTATTCAACCTCAATTACTATACATACTATATATTTGATATACCTAATATCAAGATTTTTTTTAGCAATTATGGTTTCTTTAACAGAAGTCATCACAATATTGTGCCTGGATTGTTAGAAGAAGTGCACTTGGAGTTGTTTTCATACCATTATTTATTCATGGCAGTGTTCCTGAGCTGAATTGAAAAGTAGTCCATTCCCTTGGAAGATGAGCAACCTAATACACGGATGTCTCAGGATCCTTCACTGAATGTTTACCTGCTGTATTTGCTGCCATTCAATATGTCACAAAAGTGCTGCAGTCACACTGGTAAATTGCTGGCTGCAGTTGCAAATGCTTATTTTTGCATACAATTGAAATTACAGTCTTTAAGTTACACTAACCCTCAACTAACCATGCAAATGGGTTAGCATGCCTTTCTCTCCATGATATAGGCTTATGTGCTATATACCTCTTTCGATCAAAAAGGGCAAAAAAAAAAAAAAAAAAAGACATCACACTTCAAATAATCTTATTTGTGTCTTATGAGGGTCCCTTTTAGTACTTTCACAAATACATGTAAAATGATGGTTTTGATAGGCCCAAGCATTAAAAGAAGCCCTTAATATTTATAATTCAAGCAAATTTATTGTTGGTTTAAACATTTGAACTTTCAGGTCCGGAAAGATTTGATTTGTTTATTTTGCTGCCTAGAGAGCAAATTTTTTAAAAATGTATTATGAGGGTGGATTTTTCCTTTAAGGGAGTAGAGAGTTAAAAGCTGCATTGTGAAGGCCTTGTAAATAATGTAATTCTGACTCCAAAATATGGACCCTGTTTTCAGTATCTGGGCTTTCACCTTATGCACTCTATTTTACGTCCATTAGTGGAGGGTGCTGCACCTGTGTTTCCAGTCAACATGTTGAGATTTGGGGTTAAGGTCTGGTAAGTCTGTCTGCGGTGTGTTAGGCACGGTTGAAAAAGATGGATTGAGATTGTTCGCTAGTTTTCTTTTTGAAGGTAGGAATCCCTTGGATCAGAGTGAGTATAGTGCTCTATAAAATCGGTTTTTAATGATACAGTACTTTGAGACTGTCAGAAGCAGGTGGGTAAGCACAGTTGAAGTGAGGATTCCTGGTACTTTCAGTTAGCAACTGTCAGTTATGGATTTGACAGTTCACATAGTATAGTATAGTATTTGAGGTTGAATAAAGACGTCATCCAGTCCAACCCATCTAGCAATATCCTCATTCCTGCCTAACTGTTGATCAGAGGAAGGCAAAAAACCCCCACCAAATTTATGAAGGGGAAAAAATTCCTTCTGACTCCAAGTGGCAATCGGAAATTTCCCTGGATCAACTCTACTTTATGTATCAATACCAGTAACTTGTAACATTCCTGTTTGCAGAAACTCATCCAGCTTTTTTTTGAAAATGACCAATGAACCGCCATAACAAGTCCACTGGAAGACAGTTCCATAGCTTTACCGTTCTCACAGTGAAAAACCCTTTCCGAGCTTGAAGCCTAAACCTTTTTTCTTCAAGTCTTAAGGGATGTCCTCGTGTCCTTTGACATGTTCTAGGTGAACAATGCCCCAGATAGTTTATTGTATGGCCCGTTAATGTATATACACAGTAATCATATCCCCACGCAAGCGCCGTTTCTCCAGCGTACATAATTGTAACTTTTCCAGTCTCTCTTCATATTCAAGCTCCCCCAATCCCCTTATTAATTTAGTTGTCCTTCTCTGAAACTTTCCTTTCAAAGAGTCCTTTTTGACACAGGATTCCAAAATTGCACTGCATATTCCAAATAAGGCCTTACCAATGCTTTGTAAGAGGGAGAATTACATTTTCCTCCCTTGAATCCATACCTCTTTATACAAGACAATACATGCTGGCTCTGGTGTTGTCGCCTGGCACTGCTTGTACCTTTAAGTTTGTTATCCACCAAAACTCCAAGATCCCTTTCCAACAGGGATTCACTTAACACAGACATTTATAGTATAAGTAGCACAAGTATTTTTAAGTCCAAAATGCATCACCTTACATTTATCAACATTGAATTTCATCTGCCACTTAGCAGCCCAATGTGATAATCTATCTAGATCCCTTTGCAACGATTGCACATCCTCTGAAGTTTTAATGGTCGACAAAGTTTTGTGTCGTCAGCAAAAACAGAAACCTTGCTGACAATACCCACTTCAAATCATTAATAATAGATTAAATAGAAGCGGCCCCAACACAGAACCCTGTGGCACCCCATTAGCACTTTAGTCCATAATGATGAAGCCCCATTAACAACTACTCTCTGCATCCTATTCCTTAACCAATTTCCTATCCATGTACAAAGTGACTCCCCAGACCAACAGACCTTAGTTATTCATTAGTCGCCTATGTGGGACTGTATCAAAAGCCTTTGCAAAATCCAAGTAAACTACATCAAATTTCTACAGTCTAAATTTCTACTTACTTCCTCATAAAAGCAAGCAAGTTAGTTTGACAAGATCTATTCCTCCTAAATCCATGCTGGTTACTATTATAATGTCAGTCCTTGAAACATACTCTAGAACATGTTCCCTTATTAAACTTTCCAGGATCTTCCCCACCACTGAAGTTAAAACTTACAGGCCTGTAATTACCCGCTGTGAACGACTACCCTTTTTGAATATTGGAATAACATCAGCCTTTTTCCAATCCAGAGGCACACCACCGGACATGAGGGAATCAGCAAAATAAGAAAACATGGTAGATAAAACTGAACTTAGCTCCTTAAGTACCCGAGGATGATTTTATCCGGTCCAGGAGATTTATTAATATTAACCTTATTTAGTTCTTTCTGTACCATATCCTCGGTTAACCAAAGTGAAATTGAATCTTGTATAACTTTATGCTACTATACTCTATGATATCTGTACTTGGATCTTCTATAGTGTATCAGAGGAAAAAAAATATTCAAGACATTTGCTTTATCGCATCCTCCGTAACTAACTTATCCCCATTAATTAATGGTGCCACATTCTCAGTCCTCATTTCTTACTATTAATATACTTAAAATCCCCTTGAACACAGTCCACTTCTGTTCAGTACCTTTACCTGATAATACATTATCCCAGTTGACATTCTGAAGAGCGCTTTTAACCTGGGAAAATTTGCTTTCCTGAAATTAAATGTCTTTGTTAACCAGCGCACTTTTCCTTTCGATAACAAAGTCCAAATGCCACTATTTCATGGTCACTATTCCCTAAGCCTCCAGTTACCTTTATATCTATAATGCGCTCCACAATGTTAGATATTACCAGATCCAATTTTCTAGTAGGAACCTCAACCACCATCACAGCCAATGACTGAATGCTAATCCCCTAGCTGCCTCATCTGAGCATGTTCAATCTCAGTACAGCTCTCTATATTGCTCCGTTTCCACAAGTCACCCAGAAGCATACAGTAAGGATTCCAGAGGGCAAAGTAGGATATAACAACATATTTTAAAGTGGCCATTCTTTATAAGTCTGGGTACACACTGGGGGAATTTTTTGATTGACCAAGCGCTTGCTAAAAGCGATTGCTTGGCCAGCACAAATTACTTTCGGTCGCGGCAAGTGGCAAGTGATATTGGTCATAATAAAATGCTTCTTTGCTGTAAGAGTAAATGGTCCAGCTGAGCTATTAAGTATTCCTGTTACAGCAGCTCTTCCCTACAATCTAAACAAGCTAAAGCTTGCCATGCAATATATCGGCCCAATC
The DNA here is from genome assembly GCA_019447015.1 of Hymenochirus boettgeri. NCBI lineage: Eukaryota > Metazoa > Chordata > Amphibia > Anura > Pipidae > Hymenochirus > Hymenochirus boettgeri. Next base: position 82,603,990 of record CM033477.1, read on the forward strand.
AACCAATATTTCAGTGTATCATTCGATCAGGCCCAAATAATCGCATAGGTTTCCGTCCACTCTCCTCCAAATCGGACATGTCCGAAAGCCATGGCTGATCATGATGCCCTCTATAGGCTGCATGCTTGGTTGCGGTGAACGGTCAGCCAAGGCCACTATTGCTGCGTACAACAGTTCTTCCTCCTAGCCAGAAGTGTCTAACGGTCGCTCAGGAGAAATGATCTAACTTTGTGTACCAGGTTCCTAACTCCAGTAGATCAGATTTCACTCACAGGAAGTAGCATCAACAAACCTGTGGGAAATGCAGGTACTGGCAGGCGCTAATATACTGGAGGGTGGAAATGGGGCAGATAAGGTGGTAAAGGAAGAAAGATTTGTAAGGGTCACCAGGAGAAGTAGGGGATGGAAGGATAGGGTCACTTCAACACAGCTGGTTGATCCCATCATATTTGCCGTGTTAGGTGAAGATGTGGAGGACGATGACTCAGAAGTAGCATGTATAGAGCGGGCCATTCCCTTGAGCACCCAGGGGACGGTCATCTCTAATACAAGGGAGGTAGAATTGGGGGCTAGAAAGGATTGGCAGGTGGTAGTGGTGAGGGACTCCATTATTAGAAGGGTAGATTGGGTAATCTGCCGCCAAGACCCTACATGCAAAACAGTGTGTTGCCTGCCTGGTGCTAGAGTTCGAAATGTGGTGGATCATGTAGAGAGATTATTGAGTGGGACTGGGAGTGCACTGGCAGTCTTTGTTCATGTTGGTGCCAATGACAACATAAGAGGTGGAGATGAGGTCCTTAAATCTATAATCAATTCCATCTACTGTATTGGTCTGTGTCTATTTGAGTTGATTTTTCTTGAGTAAAAACTACAACATTCAGGTTAAATGATAACGTTGGCACTGCAATAAAAAGTGGGGTTGCAGTTTGGGCACTCGGCCTCTAGAAGGTTCACCATCAATGGGCTACAGGCTCTTTAGTAGAGATGGACTGCTTGTCAATGATGAAGGCTCAGCTGTTTTGGGGAAGAAGATGTCTAGAGGGTTCAAAGAGATTTTAAACTAGGTATGTGGGGGGAGGAGGGTACATTGGACTACACAGGGGTAGATAGAGGGATTAGGGGGCTAATAGGAAAATGGAGGAGGGGGGAACATAGAGAATAAGGAGGCATGTACGTCCAAGTTTGGAAGTAAATTGAATGATAATCTAAAATATATGTTTACAAATGCAAGAAGTCTGTCTGGAAAAACTGGAGAACTAGAACTTATAGTTTTAAAGGAAAGGTATGATGTGATAGGTATAGCAGAAGCATAGCTAAATGATTCACATGACTGGACAGAAAATATTAAAGGATACTCCTTATTTAGACATGACAAAGTTAATAACAAAGGAGGGGGAGTATGTTTTTATGTTATACAAGAATTGAAGCCAAATTTAAAAGATGAGATATATGGGCAGAAACAACATGGGTGGAGCAATGTACAGAAAGCAAGAAGGTGGGTAAATTAATTGTTGGGGTATGTTATAAGCCACCAAATGCCAGTGAGGATGTGGAAATGAATCTCCATATGCAGTTGGCGAAGGCTGCTGGTATGGGGGATTTCAATTACCCTGACATAGATTGGAGTAAGGGAACTGCCAGCACCTCAAAAGGTATAAAGTTCTTAAACTTCCTATATGAGCATTTTCTTACAAGACAGAATGCGTTGTTGGATCTAGTGATATCTAATAACCCTGAGCTCATTTTGGAAATGAAGGTAGTGAGAAGCTTAGGGAATAGTGATCATGATAAATTGTCATTTAATATAGGTTGCAAAAAACAAAACTGCAGTGGGTTAACAAAAACTTTTAACTTTAGGAAAGCTAATTTTATGTTGTTAAAGGAATCACTCCTGCTCATAGACTAGGGTTTTTTTTCTAGGTAAGGATATTGAGCAGAAGTGTACCCCTTTTAAAGGGATATTAAACCATTACATTTCTAAATTTATACCTTTAGGGAACAAGTGTAAAAACAATACGTCCTTTCCTGAATGGCTTAATGCCCGGGTAAAAAAGAAAATGGAAAAAAAGAAAAAGGCTTTTACATTTTTGAGGGAACCGAAAAGGCTTACAGGGATAAAAGCTGTAAACTAGCTAACAGGGAGTATAAAAGCAATTAAACTAGCTAAAATAGAAAATGAAATACGGATAGCAGAACAAACCAAGTTTAAACCCAAAAGGTTTTTTAAATATATCAATAATAATAAGGTGAGGACAGAGAATGTGGGAAAATTAAATAATGGGGCTGAGATGGTTATAGAGGATGCCGAGAAGACTACCGTATATACTCGTGTATAAACCGACCCGAGTATAAACCGAGGTACCCAATTTCACCTAAAAATCCTAATAAAAGTTGTTGACTCGAGTATAAACCGAGGGTAGAAATTTGGCATTCAAGATGTTTGGAAACTACAACTCCCAGCTAATAAAGCATGCTGGGAGTTGTAGTTTCCAAACATCTTGAATGCCACCCTCACTTGGCATTCAAGATGTTTGGAAACTACAACTCCCAGCTAATAAAGCATGCTGGGAGTTGTAGTTTCCAAACATCTTAAATGCCACCCTCACCCTCCCACCCAGTTCAGTTTGTACCTGTGGGCTCTTCTCCATCCAGGAACTGTGGGCTCTCCTCCATCCAAGGGCTTCCTGTTGGGACTGTGTGCCATTGAAGGTAAGCGTCCTCTCCATTCCGGCATCCTCGCGCTCATTCATGTACTGGCGCGCCGGCTGACGTCACTAATTGGCGCCGGGCAGTGATGTCAGGCCAGCACACCAGTACAGGGAATGATTGTGCGGCTGCCGGAGTGCTAAGGTAAGTAATGACTCGAGTATAAACCGAGTCCAAGTTTTCAGGCTGATTTTACAGCCTGAAAAACTCGGTTTATACTCGAGTATATACGGTAATGTGAAAAAGATTTGGGGGTTCTGGTAGATAACAGTCTTATCTGTAGCAAACAATGCCAGGAAGCAATGGCTAGGGCTAGCAAGATATCGTCTTGTATAAGGAGGGGAATAGATTCAAGAGAAAAAAACATTATACTCCCTCTTCACAAGGCACTGGTAAGACCTCATTTGGAATATTCGGTGCAGTTTTGGAATCCCATATACAAAAGGGACATCTTGGGAAGCAGTTCAGAGAAGGGCAACTAAAATAATAAAGGGAATGGAGAGGCTTGACTATGCAGGCAGATTAGACAAGTTAGGGCTCTTTACATTAGAGAAGCAACGTTTGTGTGGGGATATGATCACCTTATACAAATATATTTTTGGGCCATACAATAAACACACTGGTGCATTGTTTACTAATCCGTCATATCGGAGGACATGTGGACATCCTTTAAGATTGGAAGAAAAGTAGTTTCATCTTCACATTAGGAAAGGTTTCTTTACAGTGATAATGGTGAAACTGTCTTCCAGCAGATGTAGTAATGGCAAGTTATCATAGGTTAGTATAGTATTTGAGGTTGAATAAAAACATATGTCCATCCAGTCCAACCCATCTAGCAATATCCTAATTTCCCGCCTAACTGTTGATCCAGAGGAAGGCAAAAAACCCCCACTAAATTTATGAAGGGGGAAAAAATTCCTGACTGAAGTGGCAATCAGAAATTTCACTGGATCAACTCTACTTTATGAATCAATACCAGTAACTTGCAACATTCCTTGTTTGCAGAAACTCATCCAGCCTTTTTTTTTTAAACTGGCCAATGCACCTGCCATAACAACATCCACTGAAAGACAGTTCCATAGCTTTACCGTTCTCACAGTGAAAAACCCTTTCCGAACTTGAAGCCTAAACCTTTTTTCTTCAAGTCTTAAGGGATGTCCTCTGACATGTTCTATTGGGCCCCTTAATGTATTTATACACAGTAATCATATACCCACGCAAGCGCCTTTTCTCCAGCGTACATAATTTTAACTCTCTTCATATTCAAGCTCCCCCAATCCCCTTATTAATTTAGTTTCCCTTCTCTAAACCCTTTCCATTTCAAAGATGTCCATTTTTTACACAGGATTCCAAAATTGCACTGCATATTCCAAATATGGCCTTACGAATACTTTGTAAAGAGGGAGAATAACATTTTCTTCCCTTGAATCCATACCTCTCTTAATACAAGACAATACCACGCTGGCTCTGGCTGTTGCCGCCTGACACTGCTTGTTTCCTTTAAGTTTGTTATCCACCAAAACTCCAAGATACCTTTCCAACAGTGATTCACTTAACACAGAGCCATTTATAGTATAATCAGCACAAGGATTTTTAAGTCCAAAATGCATCACCTTACATTTATCAACATTGAATCTCACCTGCCACTTAGCAGCCCAATGTGACAATCTATCTAGATCCCCCTGCAACAATTGCACATCCTCTGAAGATTTAATGGTCGACAAAGTTTTGTGTCGTCAGCAAATACAGAAACATTGCTGACAATACCCACTTCCAAACCATTAATAAACAAATTAAACAGAAGCGGCCTCAACACAGAACCCTGTGGCACCCCACTTAGCACTTTAGTCCATAATGATGAAGCCCCATTAACAACTACTCCACAATTAACAACTACTACAACATCCTATTCATTTACCAATTTTCTATCTATGTACAAATGTGACTCCCCAGACCAACAGACCTCAGATTATACATTAGTTGCCTATGGGGGACTGTATCAAAATCCAAGTGCCTCTATACAAGGCACTGGTAAGGCCTCATTTGGAATATGCAGTGCAGTTTTGGAATCCCATATACAAAAGGGACATCTTGGAAATGAAAGCAGTTCAGAGAAGGGCAACTAAAGTAATAAGGGGAATGGAGGGGCTTGAATATGCAGGCAGATTAGACAAGTTAGGGCTGTTTACATTGAGGAGAAACATTTGCATGGGGATATGATAACCTTATACAAATATATTAATGAGCCATACAATGAACTCTCTGGTGAATTGTTCACTAATAGGTCATATCAGAGGACTCGTGGACATCCTTTAAGGTTGGAAGAAAAGTTTCAACTTCAGGCTAGGAAAGGTGGAACTGTCTTCCATTAGATGTGGTAATGGCAAGTTAATTAAATAACTTTAAAAAAGGCCTGGATAAGTTTCTAAAATTAAAAAATATTGAGAATTACTGGTATTAATACATATAGATCTGGTTGATCCAGGGATACTTTCACTTTTGCTGGGGGTTTTTTGCCTTCCTCTGGATCAACTGTTAGGTAGGGTTAAAAATTAAATAAATAAAAATAAGAAAAAAAGGTTGGACTTGATGTCTTTATTCAACCTCAATTACTATGTTACTATGTAAATAAACTACATCTACTGTTATGCCATAGTCTAAATTTCTACTTACTTCCTCATAAAAGCCAAGCAAGTTAGTTTGACAAGATCTATTCCTTCTAAATCCATGCTGGTTACTACTTATAATGTTAGTCCTTGAAACATACTCTAGAACATGTTCCCTTATTAATCTTTCCAGGATCTTCCCCACCACTAAAGTTAAACTTACAGGCCTGTAATTACCTGGCTGTGAATGACTACCCTTTTTGAATATTGGAATTACATCAGGCTTTTTCCAATCCAGAGGCACACCTCCGGACATGAGGAAATCTGCAAAAATAAGAAACAATGGCCTAGATAAAACTGAACTTAGCTCCCTAAGTACCTGAGGATGTATTTTATGCGGTCCAGGAGATTTATTAATATTAACCTTATTTAGTTCTTTCTGTACCATATCGGTTAACCAAAGTGCACTTGAATCTTTTATACCATTATTGCTACTATACTCTATGATATCTGTACTTGGATCTTCTATAGAGTATACAGAGGGGGAAAAAATATTCAAGACATTTGCTTTATCGCCATCCTCCTTAACTAACTTATCTTCATTAATTAATGGTGCTACATTCTCAGCCCTCATCTTCTTACTATTAATATAGTTAAAAAAAAGTTTGTCTTTACATTTACTTCCCAATTGTATAAATTTAGATGTGAACTGACTTAAAATCCCCTTGAAAACAGTCCACTTCTGTTCAGTACTTTTACCTGATAATACATTATCCCACTTGACATTCTGAAGAGCTGCTTTTAACCTGGGAAAATTTGCCTTCCCAAAATTAAAAGCCTTTGTTAACCCAGCTCACTTTTCCTTTCGATAACAAAGTCCAAACGCACTATTTCATGATCACTATTCCCTAAGCCTCCAGTTACCTTTATATCTATCATGATCACTATTCCCTAAGCCTCCAGTTACCTTTATATCTATAATGCGCTCCACCATGTTAGATATTACCAGATCCAACAGAGCTCCTTTTCTAATAGGAACCTCAACCACCTGTGAGAGAAAATTATCCAGCAGCAAATTCAGGAACTCATCGCCTTTTTCTGTGATGGCAGTTCCACTACACCATTCAATGTCAGGGTAATTGAAGTCCCCCATAATGAGCACACTCCCCAAACTTTCAGCCCTTGCCAACTGCATATGAAGCTGACTCACCTCCTCTCTAGCATTTGTCGGCTTATAGCAGACACCAACAATGACATTACCCCCTTTCCTGTTGCCTAATTCCACCCATATTGCCTCCACTTTATCATCCATATCGCCAGTTATCACTTCTTTTAAATTTGGCTTCAATTCTTTTTTAACATAAACATAAAAATAAAAATACTCCACCCCTATCCTTTTTTCTCTGTTCTGTCTAAACTAGGCATATCCTTCTAAATTTACAGCCCAGTCGTGAGAACTGTTCAGCCACGTTTCTGCTATACCTATTACATAAATCTTTTTACTCAACGCCATAATTTCCAATTCACCCATTTTGTCAGCCAGGCTTCTCGCATTTGCAAACATACATTTTAGATTATTATCCTGTAATTTATTCATACACTTTAATACACATGCCTCCCAATTCCCTGTTCATTGAATAGCTTTAAAGGGCATGTCCACCCCCAAAACTATAATCCCCCCACTACTGGCCCCACCATGTAGTGTAGTTTAATCCTTACCTCACATCCCAGCTCCATAGGGTTCTCCTGTAAACCCCCCCCCCCAAATGTCTCAAAACTAACCACCAGGAGGATAGCAGGTCTCTGCCTGCTATCTAGCCTCCGGTAGATATTTGCCATGCGCACTGCAGCCCTTCTCCCCCCCTCCCTCCCCCTCCCTCTCCCTCCCGTTCTACTATCCCTCCCCCTAGCGTTAAACCCCCTTAATATGCTGCTCCCCCATGTCCCCCAGCCCCAACCGCATGTTTTTTTTTTTCAAAAAGCTCCCCAAACTCTTACTTACCTCTCCGCTTTCCTCCGCTGCACTGAATGACCGGCAGCCCGTCCGTGATTGGCTGCCGCTCAGCCAATCACAGACGCGACTGCCGGTCCCCCCCCTCTGCTTGCATTCTCGCAAGCAGAGGGGCGGAAGTGCGGCGGAGGATCGAGGGGAGGTAAGTAAGTTTGGGGAGCTTTTTGAAAAAAACAACTGCGGTTGGGGCTGGGGGACATGGGGGAGCAGAATATTAAAATGTATTTTAGGGTGGACATACCCTTTAAAGTGGGCTAGAAAAGTTTCTAAAACTAAAAAATATTAGTTAGGAAGAATTTCCCCCCAATTTTTTAGCTGTTTTTTTTGCCTTCCTCTGGATCAACTGTTAGGTAGGGTTAAAAAGGAGGGCGAAAAGGTTGGACTTGATGGATGCATGTCTTTATTCAACATCAATTAGTATGTTTATGTAATGTGCTAAACCATTTTTTTCTCTCAGTATTCACTATAGAGAATCCCAGTCCTTATAGTAGGGACTGTAATAATATGAAGGGTATAAATGAGGAATATTCACTCTGACAGAAGATATGGTGCCGAAAAATTAAGTTAAAAAAAGTTAAGATCAATAAAGCCCCAGGGCTGGATGGAATACATCCTTGGATCATAAGAGAGCTTAGTCCAGTTTTATTTAGACCACTGTTTCTTATCATTTCAGATTCACTTTTTTCTGGTGATGTGCCGCTGGATTGGAAAAAAGCCATTGTAATACCAATATTCAAAAGAGGTAGTCATTCCCAACCTGGTAACTATAGACCTGTAAGCCTAACATCAGTGGTAGGGAAGGTGCTGGAAATTTTGTCACAGGATCATATCCTTGACTTTGTCTCCAGAACTGATCTTATTAGTAGTATTTAGCATGAATTTACAAGAAATAGAATGTGATGGACAAATTTACTTGGTTTTTATGAAGAAGTGAGTAAGATGAGTAGATGTGGTATACTTGGAATTTGCTAAAACTTTTGATACTGTGCCACATAGGAGACTAATGTATAAACTGGACTGTTGGCCTAGAAAAAAACATTTGTACAAGGATATAAAATTGGTTATCAGATCGCAAACAGAGTGTGGTGGTCAATGGAGCAACATCTATGTGGGCTAAAGTTCTAAGTGGAGTGCCTCAGGGTTCCGTACTAAGGCCACTTCTTTTTAATCTGTTTATAAATGACTTAGAAGGGGGCACAGAGCAAGGTCTCTGTGTTTGCTGATGACACTAAAATATGCAGAGCTTTGGAAAATGATGTGCAATTGCTGCAAGCTTACCTAGATAGATTGTCAAAATGGGCAGCAGAATAGCAGATGAGATTTACTGTTGATAAATGTAAGATTTCGGGTTTAGGGATCCCAGGGCCACTTACACCATAAATAACTCTGTGTCAAGTGAATCTCTAATGGGAAAAGATTTGGGGGTTCTGGTAGATAACAGACTTAAGGTGACCATACATTAGGCTAATTTTATGTACAATCCAACATACAATCTGACATTTCCATTGATTGGCTGAAAAATTGTAAATTTTCCAGATCTTATTGTGTGACATTAGATCGTAAAATCGATCGTAACAACAATCGGGAGAGTCATTTTTTTAAGACGATTGGTAAAATGATTGTAATGTTTTCTGAAGTTGAGATTAAATGTTAATGTAATGTACCCTCACAATAAAGGACATTCGACATTAATCACAAAACAAATTGAATGTAGAACAATATGTATTATCTTAGTACAATTAACATTGTACTTCTGTCTATCAAAGTATTGGTCTGTTTAAGATCGTAATTACAATCCTAATAGTGTATGGCCACCTTTAGTTGTAGCAAACAATGCCAGGCAGCCACGGCTAGAGCTAGCAAGGGAATAGATTCAAGATAGAAAAATTTTATTTTCCCTCTTTACAAGGCACTGGTAAGGCCTCATTTGGAATATGTGGTGCAGTTTTTGAATCTCATATACAAAAAGGACATCTTGGAAATATTATTAAGTTATTTTTTTGGGGGTTGTTCTGTTTTTTTATGTTATATCCTTTTATAGCCTCTTGGTGAATAAGTACATCCTTACTGTTTTTATTATTTGTCTTTTGTTTGCATTTTAGGGGTTGTTTTCTTAGTTAAATTAAAGGGCATGTCCACCACCAAAACTATAATCCCCCCCACTACTGGCCCCAATGTGTAGTGCAATAAAATCCTTACCTTACATCCCAGCTCCAAGTGGTTCTCCAACCTCCTGTCTCCCCTCTGGGAGAATTTTGCCATGCGCAGTGCAGCACTTCTCCCCCTCCCTCTCCCACCTGCTTTGGTCTCCCTCCCCCCAGCGTAAATCCCTTTATGTATATAATAGTAAATGTGCCCCCAGCCCCAACTGCTATAATAAGTTTCTTAGAAAGTCCCCAGATAGTTACTTACCATGCTCCTTCGCCACACTGAGAAGCCGGCAGCTGCGTCCGTGATTGGCTGCCTCACAGCCAACCACAGACGCATCTGCCGGCCCCACCCCTGCTTGCATTTCTGTGTGGCGAAGGAGCGAGGATGGTAAGTAACTATCTGGGGACTTTCTAAGAATATTATTATAGCGGTTGGGGCTGGGGGCACATTTACTATTATATACTAAAAATGTAAATTAAGAGTGTACATACCCTTTAATAACAAAAAAAAAAGCCACATCGACACAGAATTAGCTCTAGATTTTCTCCCTATTAATGGTGGCAGTGACAGACACGGATGGACAAAGGGTAGAACTTGAGTTTCCTAGCCAGTAGTTCTTTAATTTGTTCCCAAAGCTAGACACCATCTTCACATAGCTTTAATTGCTGGGCTCTGCAAGATATATCTTCATTCAGTACATTATATAATAATAATATTAACTTGTATATCACTATATTAATAATAGAGCAGTCGGTAAGTGTGCATAGAAATGCAACCAGAACTTATGATTTTTTTCTTTTTTTAATTCTGCAGTGTTGCAGGCGGAATAAATTGGGAAAGGATTTTTTTTTTTATTATCAAAAAAAAACCACTGGTATGAGGTGTGAATACTTTTTAAATCCACATCATAAATTCCCAGAGTTCACTAGGCAATGGGCACAATTTTGCTAGTTATACCGTATATACTCGAATATAAGTCGATCCGAGTACAAGTCGAGGTACCTATTTTTATCTGAAAAAATAGTAAAAGCACTGCATTCCCAGAGCCCCCCAGTTCAGTAGACTTGCCTTAGTACTGCCATCTGGGACCATGAATATGGCTGTATCCTCATGCTGCCAAATGTCAGGTGCATAACAACCATCTCTGGCAGGTAAGGTCTGGTTCCAGCAAGGCCCTGCACTTTGACCTCTGACTTGGGTCTCTCCTCTCACCAGCAATCCGGCTCCGCTACTGCATCCACTCTTCTGGTGACTGATGTCACTACTCTGCACTGGGATGAGATCGACGCCAAGTAGTGATATCACCTACCTGAGGAGTGGATGCGGAAGCGATCGGCCGGCGGATTACTGGACTACAAAGACGAGTGACTCGAGGTTGGATTTTTAGGCTATTTTTATAGCCTAAAAACCTCAACTTGTACTTGAGTATATATGGTATTCACATAAATATTCATTATCAGAATATATTTATTACAATACCCAAATATTAAATATTTATATTTTTATAAAGACTTGTGAGTTTGATATTTTAGATGTTTATGGGATTCTACCTAATATTAGTACAAAATAAATATTTTGGGAAACAACAATCATTATACTATTATTTTACAAGTTGTGATCTCTCAAAATGATTATATAATTATTTTGCCAAAATATGTAAACCCAAATTTTTTTTATATGAACAGTTTTTACCAAAATTGCATTTTTCCTTTTAACTGATTGAAATGAACAAAATACCTTCAGCAGATGCAACATGCAGAGCTGTGCGAGAATCATAATCACGTTGTTCCATATCCATTGCAGACAGGGCAAACCTTGAAATGACAGTAAAATAAGTTCCTTTAAAATAATATAATTTAGAAATGGTTATACACATGATAACTGGTGCATTATTATGTACGGTTTCAGCACTTTAAATTAAAACATTTTTTTTAGATTTTTCTTGGAGATTTAACTGGATTTTTGGGTGAAATATGCCAGATATTTGCCAATCATTTTTATAAACTGGTACATTGTTCACCATTAGAACATGTCAGAGGACAGGCGGAGATCCCTTAAGTCTGGAAGAAAAAAGTTTAGTCTTCAAGTTTGGAAATAGTTTTTCACTGTGAGAATGGTAAAATTACCATGATGATGTCAGGTTCATTTGATAGTGTCACAAAAAAGCTGGATGAGTTTCCAATAATAATGAATGTTGTATGTTACTGGTATTGATACATTAAGTTGCAGTTGATCCAGGGATTTTTCAGATTGCTATATCAGGAAAGAATGTTCCCCCCCCTGTTTTTTTTTTTTTTTTTTAACTTTCCTCTGGATCATCTGTAAGGTATGAAATGTGGGTATTGCCGAGTAGGTTGGTTTAGATGGACATATGTCTTTAAAGTGAATGTCCACCGCTCTTTTCAAAAATGAATATATTGTAGATTACCCCCCAAAACAAAAAAGCTTGTTTAAGTCAAAAGCTTTAATTCGGCTCCCACACCGAGCTATTATACTTACATGCTCCTCCTCGCTCTACCACCGCAGCTCTGCACTTCCGGGTTAGGCAGTCAGTGTCGACCAATCACTGACTGCAATTCCTGGACCAGTCTCCCCTGCAGCTGCTCAAGAACACAAAAAGAACACAGCGGCCTCAGTGGAGACTGAGTGAGGAACCTGGAAGCGGCGCTGGAGCGAGGAGCTTGTAAATATAATAACTCTGTGTGGGAGCAGATTTAAAGGAATAGTTCACTGCAATAGTGAACTATCCCTTTTGTACATTGATTGAAGCCAGGGAGGTTAAGGAGCTATCCCTTACCTCCTGTTCTTCAATCAATGTTTAGATAGCCAGGAATGAACTTCAGAAAATCTCACCTTTCACGCGATCCAGCTGGGCCGCTTTTGAAATTCCCGACTACTTCCTGCTTCTGTTACACTATAACACGCATTATCGGGCATGCGCGTTATAGCGTAACAGAAGCAGGAAGCAGTCGGGAACTGTCAGAGCGGCCCCGCTGGATTGCGTGAGAGGTAAGATTTTCAGAAGTTCGTTCCAAAAAAGCCTAGCTAAAAAATAGGGGAGGGGGGATTGATTCCTTCCTGATTGTATGGGTGATGGTTTTAATAGAAAGTTATTTATATACTGTTCCTGTCTGATCTCACTACTAAGGGGTTAATCCTGGTCACACTTGAGAGGGGTGGGGTTTAGGGTCATGCGGTATAAATTGTGTTTGGTGCTGTAGTATTGTTTGTTCCATGACAATGGCCCTGTAGGCAGAAACGCGTAGAACTACAATAAAAATGCTGTTGCAAGTATAAAAAAGTCCCTTGCTGCGTGCCTCTCGTTTGGATGCTACAAGATTTTTGTTGGGAAAGCACCGGGGCATTTGTTTGGTTTGAGAGGAGTGCGGTCTTCCGGATATACTAGCAAAAGTGTGCCCGTTGGTGCACAGTGGAATTTATGTGTGTGTATGTTTTGCTATGTGGAGAACCGTTTTCATACATCCTGGAATAAACCCATTTTCCTGACTTACAGACTTTAAAAGCCCATGTTCGTAGCGATTCCTACCAAGGGTTTGAACATGCAAGTGATCCATCTGCCCTTCCCTTACATCCATAGATATTACACTATTGGATTAGGGAAGGGTTATATGGGTCACTTAAGGCAGTAGGAGTCATAGACCTTACCATACTTGCGCTCACTTCCATATTCCATCTACATGTCAAAGGACACGAGGACATCCCTTAAGACTTGAAGAAAAAAGGTTTAGGCTTCAAGCTCGGAAAGGGTTTTCACTGTGAGAACGGTAAGGCTATGGAACTGTCTTCAGTGGACGTTTGTAATGGCAGGTTCATTGGTGAGTTTCAAAAAAAAGCTGGATGAGTTTCTGCAAACAAGGAATGTTGCAAGTTACTGGTATTGATACATAAAGTAGAGTTGATCCAGGGAAATTTCCGATTGCCACTTGGAGTCAGGAAGGAATTTTTTCCCCCTTCATAAATTTGGTGGGGGTTTTTTGCCTTCCTCTGGATCAACAGTTAGGCAGGAAATGAGGATATTGCTAGATGGGTTGGACTGGATGGACGTATGTCTTTATTCAACCTCAAATACTATACTATACTATACTATACTAAATACCTGACAGTTATAATCCATGGAGTCATGGAGTGGAATAAACCTGCAGATCTGAGAACAGACCCAGGCAATTCTGCCACAATGTACAATTCTATCTAAACAGCACCATTGGGAAACCTGAGAAGATTCAGATTAACATGCTTGGTTCATACTTAGTTCATTAGTATTTACCACAGCAAGTTCCAAATTTGCATTTGCTAAGGAATTAGGACTTAGGAGTACAGGATACTGATTAGCTTAAAAGATTATGGTGAGGTACCCCCCCCAAAGGAGCTAAAAGCTCCCTATAGAGTATAAAATGAAATAGAGCATTCTTATAACAGAAGGTACCTCACAGCTTTGTTATTAATATATCAATATTGGAAAAAGGGGAACAACTGTCCATTTCTCTAAGAATGCTGGGTAGTTTCTGAGACATGCAAAGTCATTTTAATAAATAAGAACATCACTTCCTGTCTAGCAAACAGAAACTGGATTGTCTTATTTCTTTCCATGGAGAAGGGGGGGGGGGGTTTAAAAATGCGTAATTCTGTAGAATATTTGATTGGCTAACACTGTGACATGTTTTACAAACAGCACATAATTGTGTGTAATACAGGAACTTCCGTACACTTTCCGCCTTGTCGCGTACAATGCCCAAGAGAATTTGTTGATTTGCTAACAGTGGCACATGTTGTAAGATCAGAATGGATGTTAGTAAAATCCCACTTCCTTTTAGTGTATATATGGAGACCCTTTAGCACTCTTTCATTCAAACATAGGGGTGTCAAGTAAAGTAAGTATACTTTATTAATTGTATATCATTTGTTTTGTAATTCAGTAGTAAGTAGTAGTACTATACTTTGTATAGTGTTATTTGTTGTAGTGATTTTAATTAAATAGTGATAAATTACACACACACACACACACACACACACACACACACACATTTATTTTGACAAATCACTGTATCACTGGTGTATATTTGGTCAGTTTCAAAAGTGTCTACATTTGAATGTACACTCTATCAATTTAATGTTAATTAAAACATCAACCTTAAATGCATATATGGTGCATAGCTGCAGGGGGAGGATAAGGAAGGGAACCTGATCTTAGCACAGCTCTGTGCAATTATTTCTCAATAAAGAACTTATTTAAAGGGGGATGTTGGATAATGTGCATAACAAAATTAATTATTATGCCTTTTATGATTATGGACCTGTAGTCCCATTCTCAAGACCGATTCCCGAAACAATGTATGTTATGCTTTTGCACTAAATAAATGAATTCATCACCTAAGTGTGCTCCTCTACTCTATACCTTGCTTGCCTTGTGTAGCCCTGGAAGTAGGGGGCTGCCAACTTGTCTGGCTAATTAGCCAACAACAGTGGGCCATAATACATCTGAAACTTTACTCTGAGTAGGTGCATTATATACAATACAATATGCAATTTCTTTCTTAGGTTCAAAGCAGAAACTATAGAAAGTAAAATAATGGGAAAATACTTCTGAAACTCCACATATTAACTAACTAAATATACTGGGTGTCAGAAACCACATTTCTTTACGAGGAATAGAATAAATAAATAAATAATATCTAAATATAATGAGAATAATTGATGCCTAAATGAGAAAAGCATTGTGAGAGGAAGTGGAAAAACTAAATCGACAATAACAAAATATATGATGATTCTATACTTAACAAAAGATCTTAAAGGGTAACTGTGGTCTCCAATTCTTCTATACTAGTAAGGATTATATAAAAAGCCTTCATCACACCTTCGAAATAAAACCTAAATCACATCTCTAGATAAAATGTGCGAGAAGCTATTGCTGGAAAGGTTCAGCAATATTACTTCCTACATGAACATGTGACCAGCTTGTGGTCATGTGACCAGCCCCTGCCTGCATTAATAGGCTCCTCTTCTCAACTGTCATTTTTTCCCCGCAGGTACTTCCTGATTTCCCCAGCATTAAGTCTTTACTGAGCATGCTTCTCCCCCGGGGCAGAGGTCAGGTGATGTCACTAAAGCTACTGTGAGCAGGAAGTTTGAACATTCACCCCAATATCGTTTCTCACAGGCTGAAGCCAGAGATGTGATTGTCGTCTCATTATAAAGGAAATACTGCAGGCTTTCATTTAATCCTAACTTGTTTGCAGACCACAGTTGCCCTTTAAACCTACTTGAGGGTTATTTCTCTTATATTTCCCCAAGAACTAACTAATGTTTAATAAATAAATAAACACCATAATTAAACATCATCCCCTGCTCAGTTCTATAAAGTTTCATGCCTATGTCAAACATAGCAATAGAAGGACTGAACTCCATATATACAAATAATAGACCCCTATGCCTACACTCGGGTATAAATACCTATTAACCCCTCCTCCTACTCCTGAGCCTAAAATATTTGAAATTATTCATAACTAGGCATGATGAGAACAAACCGATAGGGTGTATTATACAATGCCAGGATGCCCCACAAGGGTAGGCTTTACTCCCCACGAGAGGAGATTAAATTCCTTTAAACTCAGATGTATGAGTATTGAGGACGGAGATGTGAACTCTACCTCCTGGAGACAATGTATTATTGTTAAACTAGATTTAAAACAGTTAATAAGATGTGTACAGTAATATATACGTCTCTTATATATCTTATATAGCTGAGTCAGACCCAAAGAGCTCTATGGATGTCTGGAGGTCGGCCTCCTGGCCCTTTACGCCACTCAAAAGAAAAGAAAAAGAACCTTCAAGAAAAAAGAATCCTATTTCATCCCTGTGAGTATGTGCGCAGGGTGCATTACAACCTCCATGCATCATACTAGACTTACCAAACAAACAAATTTTATCTTACCACTAGAATGGGACCCACCATGAATACCTTACTACTACATAGTAACATAGTAATTAAGGTTGAATAAAGACCTACGGCCATCAAGTCCAACCTATTCACCCTCTTTATATATATATTTTTTTTAACCCTACCTAACAGTTGATCCAGAGGAAGGCAAAAAAAAACAGCTAAAAAGGGGGAAAAAATTCCTTCCTGACTCCAAACGGCAATCGGAATGTATCCCTGGATCAACCAGATCTATATGCATTAATACCAGTAATTCTCAATATTTTTTAGTTTTAGAAACTTATCCAGGCCTTTTTTAAAGCTATTCAATGAACTTGCTATTACCACATCTGCCTGAAGACAGTTCCACAATTTCACCGTTCTCACTGTAAAGAAACCCTTCCTAACCTGAAGATGAAACTTCTTTTCTTCCAACCTTAAAGGATGTCCACGAGTCCTCTGATATGACCTATTAGTGAACAATGTACCAGAGAGTTCCTTGTATGGCCCATTAATATATTTGTATAAGATTATCATATCCCCACGCAAAGGTCACTTCTCCAATGTAAACAGCCCTAACTTGTCTAATCTGCCTGCATATTCAAGCACCTCCATTCCCCTTATTAGGGATCTATGGGATCTCCAGTTTCACCTATTGTGGCCAACCTTTACATGGAGGAGGTAGAAAGACAGGCGCTTAATACCTTTAAGGGCATAGCACCCAGCCACTGGTTCAGATATGTTGATGACACCTGGGTTAAAATCCACCAGAAGGAAGTACAAGCTTTCACAGAACACATTAATGCGGTGGACCAAAACATTAAATTCACAAGGGAAGAGGTACAAAACAACAAACTGGCTTTCTTGGACTGCTTGGTAGAAGTAAAGGAAAATGGTAAACTGGAAGTAGAGGTTTACAGAAAACCAACACACACAGATCAGTATTTGATGTTTGACTCCCACCACCCTTTAGATCACAAGCTGGGTGTCATCAGAACCCTGCAACACAGAGCCGAGAACATCCCCACTAGCACAGAGGCGAAGGTTAAAGAAATGAAACATCTCAGAGGAGCCCTTAAAACTTGTGGATATCCAGACTGGGCCTTTGTCAAAAGAAGTAGAAGGAAAGAAAAGAACACAAATACCAACAGTGAAGGGGAAAAGCAAGACAGGAGGAAGAACATGGTCATCCCATATGTAGCAGGGGTCTCCGAGAAATTAAGAAGAATTTTCAAAAAACATCGTATCCGTCTTCTTTAAACCGAACAACACACTGAGGCAGCAATTGGTACATCCGAAAGACCCAATACCTAAACACAAGAAAAGCGACATCATATATGCAGTGCAGTGCAGTGAAGAATGCTCTGATTTGTATGTGGGGGAGACCAAACAGCAACTGCATCAACGTATGGCCCAGCACAGAAGAGCCAATTCCTCGGGTCAGGACTCAGCCGTGTATCTGCATCTTAAGGATAAAGGACATACCTTTGAAGATTGTAATGTTAACATACTGGCGAAGGAACGTGACTGGTTCAAGAGAGGTGTTAAGGAGGCCATTTATGTGAAAATAAAGAAACCAAGCCTAAATAGAGGTGGGGGGGTTCGACACCAACTGTCTGCCATGTACAATGCTGTTTTAACACCTTACTCTGGGCGTTCCTATAACACCTCTTAGCCACTATCTAATCACACCCTTAACACCTGGCTGTGATATGCTAATTGGGATTTTCCAGGGTACATAATTGCCACAGATTCTTGTACAAGTCATTCTGAATTGAGAAAGCCAGTCGGATGATTAACGAAACGTCTTCAAGAACTACATTTCAAGTCCAGTTGATCTAATTGAATACAACAGATACATTAATAAATAGATTAAATAGAAGCGGCCCCAACACAGAACCCTGTGGCACCCCACTTAGCACTTTAGTCCATAATGATGAAGCCCTATTAACAACTACTCTCTGCATCCTATTCATTAACCAATTTTCTATCCATTTACAAATGTGACTCCACAGACCAACAGACCTTAGCTTATTCATTAGTCGCCTATGGGGGACTGCACCCCCCCCCCAGTCATGCAGACGGTGTCCCATGTTGGTGATGAATTTCTGGGTTTCATTTTACCTCTCAAGAGGCGGAGAACTATGATGACTTTGTGAAATGCTGCACTCAGACAAAGACCTCTGCCAAGCAGCTCCTGCAAGCATCCATTCCTTGTGGGTCAGCAGGACTACGAGGCCATCAGGGAAGGAGATCCAATTTGTATCTAAATAGTAAGGGAAAGCAGATTTTGTTTGTATTCACAATAGTTTTCCCATTCCAGTCATCTCTGTGGGCTTTTAGCATAAAAAGCGAGTGAAGGAAGTGACACCAGGTTGTCTTAAAATACTGTTTAAAATAACGTTCAGGCGTTTACTTTAATTAAACTATTTTGGTGGTTAGGAGAGGACCGCATGTAAGAGAGAGAGAGAGAGACAAAGCATGTGACATCACAGAGACAAGTTATGAGACAGCATGGGAGGCATCGACTTGGGAAAATATCAAGTGGTAAGGATCAAGTATGAACGACTGTTGGAGGCATCGAGACAGGGAGTCCACACCTGTGCGAGGGCCGAGACATCGTAGGAGGCATCCTATATTCCTAGTGGGGAGTACCACGTGTATGTTTGTTTAAAATATTTAGGACAATCTAGTGCCCAACAAATATTGGTGTTTCTGGAGTCAACCCTGTTTGAGGCACCGAGACATCGTGAGAGGCATTGAGGACACGTGGGAGTCAACACCATGTGTGAGGCACCGAGACAGCTTGGGAGTAAACACCTGTGTGAGGCACCAAGACAGCTTGAGAGTCAACACCTGTGTCAGGCACCAAGACAGCTTGAGAGTCAACACCTGTGTGAGGCACGAGGACGCTGGGAGTAAACATCTGTGTAAGGCACCCAAGACAGCCTTGAGGTCAACACCTTGTGAGGCACCAAGACAGCTTGAGAGTCAACACTGTGTGAGGCACCAAGAAAGCTTGAGAGTCAACACCTGTGTGAGGCACCGAGGCAGCTTGAGAGGTCCAAACACTGTGTCAGTGCACACAAGACAGCTGAGAGTCAACACTGTGTGAGGCACCGAGACAGCTTGAGAGTCAACACCATGTGTGAGGCACCGAGACAGCTTGAGAGTCAACACTGTGTGAGGCACCGAGAAAGCATGGAGTCAACCCTGTGTGAGGCACCAAGCAGCTTGGGAGTCAACACCTGTGTGAGGAACCGAGACAGCTTGGGAGAAGAGTAACACCTGTGTGAGGACCAAGACAGCTTGAGAGTCCAACACTGTGTGAGGCACCAAGACAGCTTGAGAGGCAACACCTGAGGGGAGGAATCCGAGACAGCTTGGGAAAAGTTAAACACTATGTGTGAGGGCTGAGACTTCAGGGAGGCATATAGATACTTAGAGCCAACATCTGTGTGAGGACCGAGACATTAGACACAGTGGGAGTCAATGATGTACCACCTCCGGGAGTAAATTAGACTGAGAAGAATATAATACTAATGTCTGCTCCCTATTCACTGTGCTAAACCTAAATAAATGTTTAACACAAAAGACAAGTCTATAGTTATTTTACATTACTCCTACATACTTTTGTTGTAGCTATAAAATATTAAGATTACATACTTCAAAGTAACATTCCTTTAAATATTGATTGACACGCTGGGCGGTTAAGAGCTATGCCTCCCTTCCACCCCCCCCCCCCCCCCACACAGGTTAAATCAAAACAAGGATCCGGGAACGAGATTTAAAAAAAAACTTAACTTTTACGCGATCCAACCGCGGGTCACACTGAAAATTACAACCGATTCCATCACTGACAGTATGTACACTATAGTGTACAGGAGAGGGAACGGTTGCTAGATGGTTATGGGGATGCACACAATAGATTGTTATGGAGGATGCTCAAACATATATTTTTTTATATATACAGTAAATGTTTATTGGTTATTTACCATTACCACCCAAATTCTTGGTCATAGATCTAATATGATTTATCATTTAAACAGCCATTAACATTCTAGTGTTAAACAATTAACTAGCAAAATAAAGTGTACATCCATACAAGTGATATTTGTCTAATATCAGTTACAGGTACTACCGTATATACTCGAGTATAAAAACCGAGCGAGTATAAAACGAGGTACCTATTTTTACCTGAAAAAGTAGTAAAAAATGATTGACTCGAGTATAAAACGAGGGAAGAACATATGAACACTAATGTTCAATTATGTTGTACCATAAAAATAGCGAATGCAGTTACCATCTATTCCATGGCACTCCAGATGGTTGTAAACTACAATCCAGAATGCGTGGTTGCTGGGAGTTGTAGTTTCTAACATCTGGAGTGGCAAGCTCACATAATAAACTAATGCAGTTCACCATGAAATTTAATGCCTTTATTCACAGTGCCCCAACTAACCCCAACCCCCACCCTCCACTGTACAGGATTAGGGTACTAGCCCACCACACCCTCCATACATACCGTAAGATCTTCCTTAATGTAGGCTGAAGAGGGCTGACAGGCTCTGCAGTTTGTATTGGAGTTGGCCTACCAGGGATGTGAGCAGCAGGCTCCCCAGCTGCTGAACCCGATCTAGTCCCACAATGTGGAAACATCTCCTCAACATTACTCCTTCCAGTCTAACATTTCAATGTGGCACGGTGGACTCTGACTGAGTGGACAGAGCTTGCAACAAGGTACCGTAATAGTATAGTATAGTATAGGATTGGGGTTGAAAAGACATACGTCCATCCAGTCCAAACACATCTAGCAATATCCTCAATTTCCTGCCTAACTGTTGATCCAGAGGAAGGCAAAAAAAACCCACCAAATTTATGAAGGGGGAAAAAAATTCCTTCCTGACTCCAAAATGGCAATCGGAAATTCCTGGATCAATACTTTATGATCAATACCAGTAACTTGTAACATTCCTTGTTTGCAGAAGAAACTCATCCAGCTTTTATTAAACTGACCAATGAACCTGCCATAACAACGTCCACTGGAGAACGGTTCCATAGCTTTACCGTTCTCACAGTGAAAAACCCTTTCCAAGCTTGAAGCCTAAACCTTTTTTCTTCAAGTCTTTAAGGGATGTCGTGTCCTTTGACATGTTCTATTGGTGAACAATGCCCCAGATAGTTATTGTATGGCCCGTTAATGTATTTATACACAGTAATCATATCCCCACGCAAGGCCTTTCTCCGCGTAATATTGTAACTTTTCCAGTTTCTCTTCATATTCAAGCTCCCCACCCAATCCCCTTATTATTTAGTTGCCCTTCTCTGAACCCTTTCCCATTTCAAAGATGTCCTTTTTGTACACAGGATTCCAAAATTGCACGCATATTCCAAATGAGGCCTTACCAATGCTTTTGTAAAGAGGGAGAATTACATTTTCCTCCCTTGAATCCATACCTCGCTTTATACAAGACAATACCATGCTGGCTCTGGCTGTTGCCGCCTGGCACTGCTTGCTACCTTTAAGTTTGTTATCCACCAAAACTCCAAGATCCTTTCCAACAGGGATTCATTAACACAGAGCCATTTATAGTTATAAGTAGCACAAGGATTTTAAGTCCCAAAATGCATCACCTTACATTTATCAACATTGGAATTTCATCTGCCACTTAGCAGCCCAATGTGATAATCTATCTAGATCCCTTCTGTAACGATTGCACTCCTCTGAAGTTTTTAATGGTCGACAAAGTTGTTGTGTCATCAGCAAACACAGAAACCTTGCTGACAATACCCACTTCCAAATCATTAATAAATAGATTAAATAGAAGCGGCCCCAACACAGAACCCTGTGGCACCCCACTTAGCACTTTAGTCCATAATGATGAAGCCCCATTAACAACTACTCTCTGCATCCTATTCCTTAACCAATTTTCTATCCATGTACAAATGTGACTCCCCAGACCAACAGACCTTAGCTTATTCATTAGTCGCCTATGGGGGACTGTATCAAAAGCCTTTGCAAAATCCAAGTAAACTACATCTACTGCTATACCAGAGTCTAAATTTCTACTTACTTCCTCATAAAAGCCAAGCAAGTTAGTTTGACAAGATCTATTCCTCCTAAATCCATGCTGGTTACTACTTATAATGTCAGTCCTTGAAACATACTCTAGAACATGTTCCCTTATTAAACTTTCCAGGATCTTCCCCACCACTGAAGTTAAACTTACAGGCCTGTAATTACCCGGCTGTGAACGACTACCCTTTTTGAATATTGGAATAACATCAGCCTTTTTCCAATCCAGAGGCACACCACCGGACATGAGGGAATCAGCAAATATAAGAAACAATGGCCTAGATAAAACTGAACTTAGCTCCTTAAGTACCCGAGGATGTATTTTATCCGGTCCAGGAGATTTATTAATATTAACCTTATTTAGTTCTTTCTGTACCATATCCTCGGTTAACCAAAGTGAACTTGAATCTTGTATACCTTTATTGCTACTATACTCTATGATATCTGTACTTGGATCTTCTATAGTGTATACAGAGGGAAAAAAATTATTCAAGACATTTGCTTTATCGCCATCCTCCATAACTAACTTATCCCCGTTAATTAATGGTGCCACATTCTCAGTCCTCATCTTCTTACTATTAATATACTTAAAAAAATGTTTAGGCTTAGTGATGCTTTGTTCAGCTATCCTAACTTCATTATTAATTTTAGCTAGTTTGATTGCTTTCTTACACTCCTTGTTACAGTTTTTATACTCCCTAAAGGCCCTTTCCGTTCCCTCTGCCTTAAAGGTTTTAAATGCCTTTTTCTTCCTCACCATTTGCCTCTTTACATCAGAATTCAGCCACATGGGCGTGGATTTATTTTTTTTACATTTATTTCCCAAGGGTATAAATTTAGATGTGAACTGGCTTAAAATCCCCTTGAACACAGTCCACTTCTGTTCAGTACATTTACCTGATAATACATTATCCCAGTTGACATTCTGAAGAGCTGCTTTTAACCTGGGAAAATTTGCTTTCCTGAAATTAAATGTCTTTGTTAACCCAGCGCACTTTTCCTTTTGATAACAAAGTCCAAATGCCACTATTTCATGGTCACTATTCCCTAAGCCTCCAGTTACCTTTATATCTATAATGCGCTCCACAATGTTAGATATTACCAGATCCAACAGAGCTCCTTTTCTAGTAGGAACCTCAACCACCTGTCAGAGAAAATTATCCTGCAGCAAATTCAGGAACTCATCGCCTTTTTCTGTGATGGCAGTTCCACCACACCAATCAATGTCAGGGTAATTGAAGTCCCCCATAATGAGCACACTCCCCAAACTTGCAGCCTTTGCCAACTGCATATGAAGTTGACTCACCTCCTCTCTGCTAGCATTTGGCGGCTTATAGCAGACACCAACAATGACATTACCCCCTTTCCTGTTGCCTAATTCCACCCATATTGCCTCCACTTTATCATCCATATCACCAGTTATCTCTTCTTTTAAATTTGGCTTCAATTCTTTTTTAACATAAACACATACTCCTCCCCGTTTCCTTTTTTTTCTGTCCTGCCTAAACAAGGCATATCCTTCTATATTTACAGCCCAGTCGTGAGAACTGTTCAACCACGTTTCTGCTATACCTATTACATCATACTTTTCATTCAATGCCATCATTTCCAATTCACCCATTTTGTCAGCCAGGCTTCTCGCATTTGCAAACATACATTTTAGATTATGATCCTGTAATTTATTCGTACACTTTGATACACATTCCTCCCTATCCCCTATGCTAGCCCCACCCCCCTTTCCACCCACCACTGGCCTATCTACACCCTGCTTTCCTCCTGGACAATCTATCCCAGTGAGACTGCTAATACCCTCCCCCCCCAAACCTAGTTTAAAATCTCCTCCAACCCTCTAGCCATCTTCTCCCCTAAAACAGCTGCACCACCATCAGTGAGGTGCAACCCATCCCTACTAAAGAGCCTGTAGCCGACAGCAAAGTCTGCCCAGTTCTCAATAAACCCAAACCCTTCTTCCTTACACCACTCTCTAAGCCACGCATTAATGCTCCTAAGCTCCCGCTGTCTCCCTGGCTTAGCACGTGGCTGCGGTAGTATTTCTGGAAACACTACCCTGGAGGTCCTTGCTTTTATCTTGGCCCCTAGTTCTCGGAAATCTTGTTTAAGGACATCACCTCCACCTCTAACTTTGTCATTGGCACCAATGTGAACCAAGACCACCGGGTCACACACGGCCCCACCCAATAATCTGTCTACACGATCCACCACATGCCGAACCCTAGCACCAGGCAGGCAACACACAGTTCGGCATGTAGGGTCTTGGCACCTAATGGACCTATGGACACGCCTCCTGGTCATCGGCAACAAGCAATATGTTTGGTACCCAAATCACGGCAGTTTCGGAGATCGAGAGGCAGCTATGAGGGCTCTTCCATCCTCCCTCTACGTCCAGTGCAGTCAAAAGGCGCTGCGTAAGCGTGACATACGTAACTTACGTCCCCGACGTGCCTCTCTGACTGCTCCGGGTTTCCTCACTGCACGCTCTGCCGAACGCTCTGCCAAACACTGCCAAATGCTCTGCTACAATAAACAGTCAGGAGGTGCTGCGTAAGTGGGACAAACCTAGTTTAAAATCTCCTCCAACCCTCTAGCCATCTTCTCCACAGCTCGTCTGGCCGCGTTTCAGCAGCAGAATGGTCTGCCGCAGAATCACCTGATTTGTGACACCCCCACCCGCTGGAACTCTAGTCTTATGATGCGTAGCCAATGGGGTGAGGGGTATGTCCAGTGGGGCCAAGCTTGCCTGGCTCTTCAACAATGGTGGCAAACTGCAGTGGGCCTGCTGTAACTCAATGCTGCTGTTCCTACAAAGCCTTACCCTTTCACCTGCTGTAACTCAATGCTGCTGTTCCTACAAAGCCTTACCCTTTCACCTGCTTTCCCTTGCACGATGCATATCTTGAGGGAGAGTAGCCAACGGGGTGAGGGGTATGTCCAGTGGGGCTAAGCCTGCCTGGCCCCACAACAATGGTGGCAAACCGCAGTGGACTTTATGTAACCCAGTACCCCCATCGCCTTCTTTGCCTTGTTGTGTGCAAACTACTATCTTGTATCTAGATTTTGTGGCTAACACGACATTTTTAATTTTGGAGTATAAAAATCAATTTTTAATAATTGATCAACATTTTATTCATGACTTTACTTTCCCTTCAAATAGGGCTGCCATGTAACTAAAAGGGTGGGTCAGTAAAGTGTGTTTAACTGTGTCTATGTGTGGGTATCAGTGTGCATTTATAAGATAAAAAGAAATCAATTTGTAATGATCGATTTCATTTTTAACTTTACTTAGCCTTTAAATAAGGCTGCCATGGAAATGGAAGGGTGGGCCACCAAGTGTGTTTACCTGTGTCTATGTGTGGGTATCATTTTGAATTTATAGGTGTTATGTTAAATAAAGTCACTTTCCAGTGATTTATTTTTTGACTTTACTTACCCTTTAAATAGGGCTGATATTGAATAATATAAGAATAATAATAATGTAATAATAACCAGTGAATGAGAAATACAAAGAAATTGGATCTCTCTCTCTCTCTCAAGCCAAATTTAAGGATTATTGATGTTTTTAAAAACATATATATAAATATGTTTTTGTCAGAAGTGAATTAAAATATTTTACTACGTATTATAATACAGTAATATAATAAAAAGTATACTTGCCTTCTATCATCTGCCGAACGGCAGCCACATATTGAGGCCTCTGCCTCTTGAGGTCCGACCACTGTCTCTGGAGGGTAGAGACAGTGGTCTGATATCCAAAGCGGCGCAGGATCCGGCGCTGTAGCCCCTCCATTATTCTGCGCCTCCGGCGCCGCACTTGATGGGTGCCAGGGGGGAATTCATCATACCCTCTGAGCAGGAGGTAGTTCAGGGCATATAATTGCCTTGCAGCACTGGCCATTTTGATAGGCAGGATGTTCCGGTTCCTCATTTTTACGAAAATCCGCGGATTTACGGGAATCTTCGTTTTTACGAAAATCCTCATTTTTACGTGAATCCTCGTTTTTATGGAAATCCTCGTTTTTACGGAGATTCGCGGCTTTACGGAAATCCTCGTTTTTACGGAAATCCTCGCATTTCCGAAAAATACAGTTTTTTTAAATTCACGCTAGCGGACTGTAATTTTTAGGTATTGTAGGCATTGATACGTGTTTCTAAGGACATTACCCAGGTCCCTGAGTGATTAAGTGTACATTACCAAGGCTATTTAGACCACTTTTAATGCGGATTTTGCCGAACTTTCATTTTAATACGTTTTAACGGGTCCGCTTGGTCCGGATCCTCGCGCGGACCGGATTTTTCGAAGTTCGGACATCTCTATCTATCAGCTGATCGCAGTATTTGGTGTGCAGATCACCGGGCTACTAGTGGTTGGTAGGCTGGTCATCTTTACATATCTATATTACACATACCTAGGTATTATACATAATGTTTTTTTTTAAATGAATAGATTTTTCACACTTTGCTGTGCTTTGCTGTGGTCAGCTTGATTGCTTTCTTACACACCTTGTTACAGTTTTATAATCCCTAAAGGCCTTTTCCGTTTCCTCTGACTTAAAGATTTTAAATGCCTTTTTCATCCTTTCTATTTCCTTCTTTACATCAGAATTCAGCCACATGGGCGCGGATTTATTTTTTTACATTTATTTAGAAACTTAGCTGTGAAATGGCTTAAAATCCCCTTGAACACAGTCCACTTCTGTTCAGTGCCTTTACCTGATAATACATTATCCCAATTGACATTTTGAAGAACTAATTTTAACCTGGGAAAATTTGCCTTCCTGAAATTAAATGTCTTTGTTAAACCAGTGCACTGTTCCTTTCAATAACATAGTCCGAACGCCACTATTTCATGGTCACTATTCCCTAAGCCTCCAGTTACCTTTATATCTATAATGCGCTCCACAATGTTAGATATTACTAGATCCAACAGAGCTCCTTTTCATGCTTTTACATACACACTCTATGCTAGCCCCGCCCCCCTTTTCACCCACCACTGGCCAATCTACACCCTGATTTCCTCCTGGGCTATCTATCCCAGTGAGACTAATATTACCCTCCCCCCCAAACCTAGTTTAAAATCTCCTCCAACCCTTTAGACATCTTCTCCCCCAAAACAGCAGCACCACCATCAGTGAGGTGCAACCCATCCCTACTAAAGAGCCTGTAGCCGAAAGCAAAGTCTGCCCAGTTCTCTATAAGCCCAACCCCTTCTTCCTTACACCACCCTCTTAGCCACGCATTAATTCTCCTAAGCTCCAGCTGCCTCCCTAGCGTAGCATGTGGCTGCGGTAGTATTTCAAAAAACACTACCCTGGAGGTCCTTGCTTTTAACTTGGTCCCTAACTCTCGGAAATCATGTTAAAGGACCTCTCCTCCTCCTCTAACTTTGTCATTGGCAACAATGTGAACCAAGACCACCGGGTCACACCCAGCCCCACCCAATAATCTGTCTACACGATCCACCACATGCCGAACCTTAGCACCAGGCAGGCAACACACAGTTTGGCATGTAGGGTCTTGGCAGCAGATTACTTTCCTTATCTACCTTCCTTATAATGGAGTCCCCTACCTCTACTCTACTGCATGGTGGAGAATTTCACTCCCCCAAGTGCTGGCTGATACTTATTACTGAGCATGTCTGACTACACAGCTAGTCGGGTATGATAAAGGGAGGGGGGGGGACCACTTTGCCTGAGCGAAACAAGTACTGTATTAAAGACATGCAGAAACACACACACCTACTTACATGTATTTAATTATAGATAGATAAAAATAAAGTTGCCCTTCAATGCCTCCTTTTGTAGGGGGCATTAAAATGGAAAGCTGTTTTTTCCAGTGCTTTCTTTAGCAGAGAAACAAACTCTTGCCCAGTAAATCTGATGGACTAGTATGTAAGTTGATACAGAATGAGGTTTAGTTATAATAAAAGTCAAAATTGTACACGTCTAGCAATATGGGAAAAACAATTATCCAGCCTATTTATTCTTCTCTTATTTTATTGATTGCTTAAGATGTTTTAATACAATGTTTACTAAACCAAATAGAGAATAAAAAATAATTTCTCTAGCCAGTTTTATCTTCTCAACTTTACATGTTATGCATGCATGCTGTATCTTATATACTAAAAGACAGCTGTAAATATGCACAGACATTGGACACGTTTGCTTGCACTGAGGTGCTGCCCACTACACAATGGCTATCACTGAGTCACATTTCTTTTCCAGCTTTATTGGCTGTATTGGGAGGGATAATTGTATATGGACACTCTGTATTGGGGGATATTACTGTATATGGACACTTATTTGGAGAGCTTACTGTATATGAGACTGTATTGAGAGCTTACTGTAAATGGAAACTTTGTATTGGGGGCTTACTGTATATGGACACTCTGTATTAGGGCACTTACTGTGTATTAACACTATGTGGGGACACTTACTATGTTTTAACACACTCTATGTGGGACACTTACTGTGTATTAAAACTATATATGTGGGGACACTTACTGTATATTAACACTCTCTATGTAGGGCACTTACTGTGTGTGTGGGGGACTTACTGTGTTTTTACACTTACTGTATATTAACTGCTTCCCATGTGATGAACAGTTGAAGTAGTTTACAGGGGAGCACCAGAGGATGGGGTGGTGGATTTGCGATTCTTTTAAGAATAGGGGGGTTTCTAGTATGTGTAAAAAGCATACTTGTGTCTTTGATGTAGCTTTTCAAAAGCAGAAGAATGGTTTGGGCTAAAGAAGGTCAGGGCTAGGATTTTTCACAATATACAGCACAGTGCTTGTAATTAGCTTTCTTTGCAGTGGCTTCAGACAAAGCAAGAGGACCTCCCTCCAATAAAATATTAAGATGTTAAAAAATGTCAGTTGTGAAAGATAATATACTCTCGGAAATAATACCTTCAGGGCAGGTAAGATAGCAGCTTTGGCAAATGCAGGTATACTGCACATAGATGTACATTTTTAATTTATACCTGGAAATAGACTGGCATGTATAGACTATGTATGTATGTATAATTTTATTTATATAGTATCACGGTACGCAGTGCTGTACGTTGTAAAATACAGAGTATACAAACAGGGGGATTAGTGCAAGCAATTAAAGGGGAACTGTGGTCTTAAAATGATTTTAGGTAAATTGATAATTGATAGGAATTGCTCTCCTGGAAATTTTTGCAATTTATTTTCATTGTTTATTTTGAATAGTTTTGAAGATATTTACATTTTTGTGTGTTATATGGCAGCAGCATCACCAGGTCCTCTGCACTTTCTGCTTCCTGCTCTGAAACCATGTCATTGGATGACAATCTGCCTTGTGTCTCCTCCTCCCAATGCAGCCCTCCTCCTCTTGCAAGTTCCCCTGGTCCCCCCTACAGAAAACTGTGTGAAAATAGTATTTTCAGGCAGAGTGTAGGGGGAGTAGATTCTCTTACCTTCTCTTTGGGTATCTTCACACAGCAGGGAGGGTGGAGGGACTTCCTGTCTCCTGTCCTGTCACTGAAGTCTGAGGCTGTGCTCGCAGCCTCAGACTTCATTTAAAACCTGTGGTTTTTATGAAGTCATTTAAACCTGTGGTTTGGAGGCCACAGTTCTCCTTTAAACAGATATTTACAGAAAATTTATACAAAATTTATACAGAAATTTACAGTTTCAAAGGTTAAGAATATATATATAAATAAATATAATATAAATATATATATATATATATATATATATACAATACAAGAATTGTGGAAGCACTCCAATTAGGCTAATTTACAACTACATTTAGCGGAAGTGCAACTGATCTGGTCAAACATTTATACAAACATAGAAAAGATAATCAATGCACATTCCTAGGCCCCATACAATATAGTAACATAGTAACATAGTAATTAAGGTTGAATAAAGACATTCGTCCATCAAGTCCAACCTATCTTTTTTTTTTTTTTTTTTTTTTAACCCTACCTAACAGTTGATCCAGAGGAAGTCAAAAAACCCCAGCTAAAAAAGGGGGGAAAAAATTCCTTCCTGACTCCAAACGGCAATCGGAAAGTATCCCTGGATCAACCAGATCTATATGCATTAATACCAGTAATTCTCGATATTTTTTAGTTTTAGAAACTTATCCAGGCCTTTTTTAAAGTTATTCAATGAACTTGCCATTACCACCTCTGCTGGAAGACAGTTCCACAGTTTCACCGTTCTCACTGTAAAGAAACCTCTCCTAACTTGAAGATGAAACTTCTTTTCTTCCAACCTTAAAGGATGTCCACGAGTCCTCTGATATGACCTATTAGTGAACAATGCACCAGAGAGTTCACTGTATGGGCCATTAATATATTTGTATAAGGTTATCATGTCCCCACGCAACCGCCGCTTCTCCAATGTAAACAGCCCTAACTTGTCTAATCTGCCTGCATATTCAAGCCCCTCCATTCCCCTTATTAATTTAGTTGCCCTTCTCTGAACTGCCTCAATTTCCAAGATGTCCCTTTTGTATATGGGATTCCAAAACTGAACCGCATATTCCAAATGTGGCCTTACCAGTGCCTTGTAAAGAGGGAGAATAATATTTTTCTCTCTTGATTCCATTCCCCTCTTTATACAAGACAATATCTTGCTAGCTCTAGCTGTTGCTACCTGGCATTGTTTGCTACAGCTAAGTCTGTTATCTACCAGAACCCCCAAATCTTTTTCCATTTCAGATGCACTTAACACAGAGTTATTTATGGTGTAGGTGGCACAGGGATTATTAAATCCCAAATGCATCACCTTACATTTATCAACATTGAATCTCATCTGCCATTCTGCTGCCCATTTTGATAATCTATCTAGGTCTGCTTGCAGCACTTGCACATCATTGGAAGTTTCCAAAGCTCTGCATAACTTAGTGTCATCAGCAAACACAGAGACCTTGCTCTCAATGCCCCCTTCTAAGTCATTTATTAACAGATTAAACAGAAGCGGCCCCAGTACAGAACCCTGAGGAACTCCGCTTAGAACTTTAGCCCACATAGATGTAGCTCCATTAACCACCACTCTCTGTTTGCGGTCCAATAACCAGTTCTCTATCCATGAACAAATGTTTTCTTCAAGGCCAACAGTCCTCAGTTTATACATTAGTCGCCTATGTGGCACAGTATCAAAGGCTTTTGCAAAATCCAAATATACCACATCCACAGCTGTGCCTGAATCTAACTTCTTACTCACTTCTTCATAAAAACCAATTAAATTTGTCTGGCATGATCTATTTCTCATAAATCCATGCTGACTACTACTAATAAGATGATCTCTGGAGACAAAGTCAAGGATATGATCCCTTAACAAAGTTTCCATCACCTTCCCTACCACTGATGTTAGGCTTACAGGTCTATAGTTACCAGGCTGTGAACGACTACCTTTTTTGAATATTGGTATTACATTGGCTTTTTTCCAATCCAGCGGCACATCCCCAGACAAAAGCGAATCTGAAAAGATGAGACACAGTGGTCTTGCTAGAACTGAACTAAGCTCTTTTAAAATCCTAGGATGCAATCCATCTGGTCCTGGCGCTTTATTGATATTAACTTTGTCTAATTGATTCCGTACCATATCCTCTGTTATCCAATGTGAAAACTCTTCATTTCCTCCCTGCACATTGTTACAATCCCTACTGTAAGGATTCTCAACAGTAAAAACCGATGTAAAAAAACGGTTTAGCAGATTAGCCTTTTCGGCATCCTCTACAACCACCTCAGCTCCATTATTTAATGGTCCCACATTCTCAGTCCTCATTTTTTTACCATTTATATACTTAAAAAACATTTTGGGGTTGGACTTGCTTTGTTCGGCAATCCGTATTTCATTTTCTATTTTAGCTAGTTTAATTGCTTTCTTGCACTCTTTATTACAACTTTTGAAGTCCCTGTAAGCCTGTTCTGTGCCTTCTGCTTTCAAAATTTTAAAAGCCCTTTTCTTTTTTTCCATTTCCCTTTTTACCTGAGCATTAAGCCATGCAGGAGTGGACCTAATTTTTTTACACTTGTTTCCTAAAGGTACCGATTTGGAAATGTTATAGTTTAATATCCCTTTAAAAGTGGTCCACATCTGCTCAGTATCTTTACCTAGAAACAGTTCCCCCCAGTCTATGAGCAGGAGCGATTCCTTTAAAAGCATAAAATTAGCTTTCCTAAAGTTAAAAGTTTTTGTTAAGCCAGTGCACTTTAGTTTTCTGCAACCTATATTAAATGACACTATATCATGGTCACTATTCCCTAAGCTTCCCATTACCTTCATCTCCAAAATGAGCTCTGGGTTATTAGATATCACCAGATCCAACAACGCATTCTTTCTAGTAGGAACTTCTACCATCTGTGAAAGAAAATGCTCATATAGGAAATTTAAGAACTTTATACCTTTTGAGGTGCTGGCAGTTCCATTACTCCAATCTATTTCAGGGTAGTTAAAATCCCCCATAACCAGAACATGCCCCATACCAGCAGCCTTCGCCAACTGCATATGGAGATTAATTTCCACCTCTTCCCCGGCATTTGGCGGCTTATAACACACTCCAACAATTAATTTACCCACCTTCTTGCTTCCTGTACACAGTTCCACCCATAATGTTTCTGCCGCATCGTTTGCTCCCCCATCTATTCCATCTTTTAAATTTGGCTTCAATTCCTGTTTAACATACATACATACTCCTCCTCCTTTCTTATTAACTCGGTCATGTCTAAATAAGGAGTACCCTTCAATATTTACTGTCCAGTCGTGTGAATCATTAAGCCATGATTCTGCTATACCAATTACATCATACCTTTCCTTTAACGCTATTATTTCAAGTTCGCCGGTTTTTCCAGCCAGACTCCTTGCATTTGTAAACATACATTTTAGATTATCAATTGATTTACTTCCATACATGGTCGTACATGCCTCCTTATCCTCTATGCTCCCCCCTCCTCCTTCTCCTCCCTCCGTTGTGTTACTAGCCCCCAGATCCCTAAAATACGGATTGCCGAACAAAGCAGTCCAACCCCAAAATGTTTTTTAAGTATAATAAGGGTAAAAAAATGAGGACTGAGAAGTTGGGACACATAAATAATGAGCTGAGGTGGTTGTAGAGGATGCCGAAAAGGCTAATCTGCTAAACCGTTTTTTTACATCGGTTTTTACTGTTGAGAATCCTTACAGTAGGGATTGTAACAATGTGCAGGGAGGAATGAAGAGTTTTCACATTGGATAACAGAGGATATGGTACGGAATCATTTAGACAAAGTTAATTCAATAAAGCGCCAGGACGGGACTGTATCAAAAGCCTTTGCAAAATCCAAGAACTACATCTACTGTATACCACGTCTAAATTCTACCTACTTCCTCATAAAAGCCAAGCAAGTTAGTTTGACAAGATCATTCCTCCTAAATCCATGCTGGTTACTACTTATAATGTCAGTCCTTGAAACATACTCTAGAACATGTTCCTTATTAAACTTTCCAGGATTTCCCCACCACTGAAGTAAACTTACAGGCCTGTAATTACCGGCTGTGAACGACTACCCTTTTTGAATATTGGAATAACATCCGCTTTTTCCAATCCAGAGGCACACCACCGGTATGAGGGAAAGCAAAAATAAGAAACAATGGCCTAGATAAAACTGAACTTAGCTCCTTAAGTACCCGAGGATGTATTTTATCCGGTCCAGGAGATTTATTAAAATTACACTTATTTAGTTCTTCTGTACCATATCCTCGGTTAACCAAAGTGAACTTGAATCTTGTATACCTTTATTGCTACTATACTCTATGATATCTGTACTTGGATTTCTATAGTGTATACAAAGGAAAATAAATTATTCAAGACATTTGCTTTATCGCCATCCTCCGTAACTAACTTATCCCCATTAATTAATGGTGCCACATTCTCAGTCCTCATCTTTCTACTATTAATATACTTAAAAAAATGTTTAGGTTAGTGATGCTTTCTTCAGCTATCCTAACTTCATTATTAATTTTAGCTAGTTTGATTGCTTCTTACACTCCTTGTTACAGTTTTTATACTCCCTAAAGGCCCTTTCCGTTCCCTCGGCCTTAAAGGTTTAAATGCCTTTCTTCCTTACCATTTGCCTCTTTACATCAGAATTCGCCACATGGGCGCGGATTTATTTTTTTTACATTTATTTCCCAAGGGTATAAATTTAGATGTGAACTGGCTTAAAATCCCCTTGAACACAGTCCACTTCTGTTCAGTACCTTTACCTGATAATACATTATCCCAGTTGACATTCGAAGAGCTGCTTTTAACCTGGGAAAATTTGCTTTCCTGAAATTAAATGTCTTTGTTAACCCAGCGCACTTTCCTTTCGATAACAAAGTCCAAATGCCACTATCATGGTCAATATTCCCAAGCCTCCAGTTACCTTTATATCTATAATGCGCTCCACAATGTTAGATATTACCAGATCCAACAGAGCTCCTTTTCTAGTAGGAACCTCAACCACCTGTGAGAGAAAATATCCTGCAGCAAATTCAGGAACTCATTGCCTTTTTCTGTGATGGCAGTTCCACCACACCAATCAATGTCAGCGTAATTGAAGTCCCCCATAATGAGCACACTCCCCAAACTTGCAGCCCTTGCAAACTGCATATGAAGTTGACTCACTCCTCTCTTGCTAGCATTTGGCGGCTTATAGCAGACACCAACAATGACATTACCCCCTTTCCTGTTGCCTAATTCCACCCATATTGCCTCCATTTTATCACCATATCACCAGTTATCTCTTCTTTTAAATTTGGCTTCAATTCTTTTTTAACATAAACACATACTTCTCCCGTTTCTTTTTTTTCTGTCCTGCCTAAACAGGCATATCTTCTATATTTACAGCCCAGTCGTGAGAACTGTTCAACCACGTTTCTGCTATACCTATTACATCATACTTTTCATTCAATGCCATCATTTCCAATTCACCATTTGTCAGCCAGGCTTCTCGCATTTGCAAACATACTTTTAGATTATGATCCTGTAATTTATTCGTACACTTTGATACACATTCCTCCCTATCCCCTATGCTAGCCCCACCCCCCTTTCCGCCCACCACTGGCCTATCTACACCCTGCTTTCCTCCTGGACAATCTATCCCAGTGAGACTGCTAATACCCTCCCCCCCCAAACCTAGTTTAAAATCTCCTCCAACCCTCTGCCATCTTCTCCCCTAAAACAGCTGCACCAACCATCAGTGAGGTGCAACCCATCCCTACTAAAGAGCCTGTAGCCGACAGCAAAGTCTGCCCAGTTCTCAATAAACCCAAACCGCATTGCATGGTACTGACAAAACTGTCCCTTAATAACCACACAACACAGTGACGCACAAACCTTGTTTAATTTCCCTTCTGTTTCAATGTACTTCTTTTATATGTCCTTGAGAGCAAGGTCCTTAAGAGAAAGAGACACTCACAAGTTCGTTACACTCACAGGAAACTTCATTTTGTTAGGTCCAAACCACAGGCCCAACAACTGTGAATCCTATTTAACTAATAGGCCCCAACCCCCACACCAATTAGTGCAAGAGCCAGAAAGAGAGGGAAAAAAACCAAACACTTATTAACCCTTTCACAGCCTGTTTGTGATTACAACAGGTACAATACTAGAAATAGAAGTCCAGCACACCCCTTTAACTGGAAGAAGAAAGATTAGTCTGCTTACTGCACACTCCGTCCTGCACACATAGTTCTTAACAGTACAAACAATCCTTATTTTCCAACTGTCAATCAATCCTTATTTTCAAACTTTCACACACACCATACAACCATCAAATGATTAAGTGTCCTTTTTATATGTCCTTGAGAGCAAGGTCCTTAAGAGAAAGGGCCACTCACAAGTTCGTTACACTCACAGGAAACTTCTTTGTTAGGTCCAAAACCAGATTTTGAACAAATGTTCCAGGGACATAATGACATTAAATATTGAATCAAGGGAACTGTCTAATCAGTACGAATTGCTCAAGGTGGATGAAGCGTTGGCTCAGGCTCTCTCACCAGAGGAATTTACTAAATTGAAAGATGATCTTGATACTAAGATATCTACCTATCGAAAACAGGGGGAAGAGCTAAATGTAAAAAATTTGAAAGAGACAGTATTGATACGAACAGGGGAACGTCTATAATTGGGTACATCCGGTCTATGGACGGAAAAAAAAATCATTGGCCCCCGTGCATGTTCAGCTGAAAGTATACGTAATAATAGAGTATATGATAATGATGGGGGTACTCCTTTTTTATCACAAGTTGGCGACGCACAATCTGCAGAGGTGGGAAGAAAAACAAAAGATCGCTCCTTACCACAGAGGATCAAACGAGCAGTTGGCCAACAGAAGACGTAGCAGTTATTATTATTTTTTTTTTTTAAACATTAATGTTATATTTGTTTTTAGTTTCAAGTAAATAAATACATACATACATGTATAATTGTACATTCCTATACATTTCGTATCTATCAATCTTAATACATTAATGGGGAGCGGGGGTATGTGGGTAGGGAATGGGGGACAAAAGGGTTATCCATTGTGTGTGTGTGGGGGGGGAAAGCAGATTTTTCAATTGTTTCTCAACAATTATTGAGCTGTTTCAACATTGGGATATTTTGCTTCTTCTTGTTTTCTTTTCTTCCTTCTTCCTTTAGCAGTTTTCTCTATTTTTGGATTTGGTTGTTTACTAAGTCATTGATAGAGGATCCGTATACCACCATACCATTTTTTATAGAATCCTTCAAAGTGTTTTGTGAGATGTAAAACATTTTTTCGTAATGCATGTTTTTAGATAGTATAATTTGTGTTTCTTTACTGTAGGTACTTTGGATGTTTTCCATTTTTGGACTATTAGTGATTTTACTGCGGTGAGTATATGAAAATATTGTTTTTTGGTTATGTGGTAGTTCTGTTATTCCTATATTAGTAATGCTAGTTGGGGTGTTAGCGTAAAGTTTATTTTGAATATGTTTGAAATCATATTTTGATTTTGTTCCATGTTTTTTTAATTTTGGGGCAGTTCCACATATGTGGAAGAGTGTTCCTGTGTTTTTGCATAGTCTCCAGCATTCTGGGGATGTGTCTTGATACCATTTGTCTTGAGGTGTGGGTTTATGTGCATTCGTTATAGTATTTTTCTGTTGTTGGGTTTCCCAGTGGGTGTTGCATTTGGATAGTTTAAATGGAGTTATATATCTGCTTCCCATCGGTTTCTTCTATTGAGATTTGTAGGTCTTCTTGCCATTTGATATGAAGTTAAATGTTTTATGGTCTTGTGATTCTGTTAGTATTTATAAATTTTGATATTCCTTTTTTTGTAAGTTGTTTTTTGTAAAATATTCGCCTATTGGTAAAGGAGTTATGTTGGTATGTT
Source organism: Hymenochirus boettgeri (assembly GCA_019447015.1). NCBI lineage: Eukaryota > Metazoa > Chordata > Amphibia > Anura > Pipidae > Hymenochirus > Hymenochirus boettgeri. Next base: position 82,641,853 of record CM033477.1, read on the forward strand.
TTGTTTTGTTTATGAAGCGTGTATTTGTAGAATTATAGAATTCTGTTTTGGGTAGATGGTGTTCTCTTCTGAGCTCATTATATAGTATTGGTATTTGTTCTTAAATAGGTAATCTAAGTTGAGTATTCCCCTGTTTTTCCAGTTTTGGAGTTTAAGTCCAATTGTCTTTTTTTGTTTTGTGTTCCAGGTTTTGATTGTTTGTGTATGATAAAATTTTGGATTGATTGTTTTAGTGTTTTAAGAGTATTGCTCCTAGTGTGTGTGATAGGGATTTGATTTCTGGATTTTGTTTTTGTATGATATTTAATTCTATTGTTGTCCATTTTTTGTTATGGTCGTTGTCCACCAAGATTTTGTTTGTTCCAGTATTGATGCCATGTGGTGGTTTTTTAAAGTTAGGAGGGCCAGTCCTCCTTTTGCTTGGGTTCATTGGTTTCGTTTGCTATTCTAGTTCTTTTATTGTTCCATATAAATCTATTTATAATAGATTGTAGTTGTTTGAAGAATTGGTTGGGTATGTCAGTATTATTGTTCTCATTAGGTATAGATCCTAGGTAGGATATTCATTTTTATATCGATTCTTGCATACCAAGTTAAGAAGTTGTGGGCAATTGTTTAGCTCTTTTTTAATTGTATTTAATATCTTAGGAAGTTGTTTTGATACAGTAATGAGGTGGGTTGTTAGTTCTATACCTAATGTCATGATGTGTCAGCCATGTGTATGGATATCTTGCTTTTAGTAGTAATTTTAGTGTTAATGAGATGTTGTAGTCTAGTAGTATGGATTTTTGTTCGTTGATTTTGTAGTATGAGAGTTTAGTAAAATGTATTATTTTAATTTATTTAATATTTTCAGGGATGACTGGGTTTGTTATAGTTAGTATAATATCATCTGCAAGAGATTTAGTTTGTATTCCTAATTACTAATTTTTATTCCTGTTATATCTTTGTTTTCTCTAATTAATTAGGCCAGTGGTTCTATTATAAGTGCAAAAAATAAGGGTGATAATGGGATCCCTGTCTTGTTCCATTTGTATTCGGAAGGGTTTTGATTGTATGTTTGTATATTACTATAGTTAGGGTTTTGAGCAAAGTGATAATATAGCTTTCAGGAATTGTTCTTTTATTCCGAATTTTTTTACAGTTTTTCCCTATATGTCCAATTGACTCTATCAAATCCTTTTCGGCGTCTAATGTAAGGAATATTGAGGGTATATTGTTATTTTCACCCAGTTTTATAAGGTTTATTGTTCTTCTGTGGCATCATATGGTTGGCATTGTGGTATGAAACCTACTTGATCTGGGTCTATCAGGTCGGTAGGAGTAGTGATAGTCTGTTAGCTAAAATTTGAGTATATTTTTATGTCTGAATTGATTAATGATATTGGTCTGTAATTTGTAATTATTGAGGGTCTTTCCTGGTTTTAGAATTGGTATTAGTAGGGATTGAATCATTCTTCTGGGAATTTGCCTGATCTAATTGTTTCGTTGTACATTTTGGTGTAGGTTTGGGTTTAGTATTTGGCTGTGTTATGTAATACTCGTTGATGAAGCCATCTTGTCCGGTGATTTGTTTTTGTAGATTTTTGATTGTTTGTTGTATTCTTGAATTGTGATTTCTTATTCAATATTTTGTTGTCTTCATCTGTTATTGTTGGTAATTTTAGTTTATGAAGAATTGATTTATTTCTGTCTCTGTAGGTAATGTATCTGTTGTTATTTTAGGTTGTATAAGTTTTTGCAATATTTGCTAAATTCTTCTGTTATATGTTTAGTGTTTATTATTTTTTCATTTTTTTCGTTGTATATACCGGTATGCATTTTAGTTTGAGTTTTTAATTTTCTGCTAAATATTTGCTTGTTTTGTTTCCTTGTGAATAGTGTATTGCTGAAATTTTTTTGTTTTTAAATTATATAGATCTAGGTTATGGAGGTCTTGTCTTAGTTTGTCTAGTTCGTCTCTAGTTTGTTTTGTTTGTGCGATTTTATGTATTGATTCTAATTTTCTGATTTGGGTGAGTAAGTTATGTCTTGTTTTTCTCTTTGTTTTTTTTGTGGATGAGATTTGTATTATCATTCCTCTTATATAGCTTTATGTGCATTCCAAAGGGTGTATGTGTTTATGTTTTTGTATTGTTATTATAAAGTATTCTTTAATGTGTTCTTCAATTTTTTTTTTGTTTCTGGGTTCTGTAGTAGGTATGAGTTTAGTCTCCATATTCTGTCTGGTTTTATGTTTTTTATTCTTCTTCTATTGTTGCAATCAATGGTGAGTGGTCTGATCTTGTTCTGGGTTTTATCTCTACTTTTTTATTTGTTGTAATAGCCATTTGTCAGTACTATTAGGTCTAGTCTTGAATAGCAGTTGTGTGTTTTTGAATAGTATGTATAATCTTTTCTAGAGGTTTGAGGCTTCTCCAGCTGTCGTATAGGTCTTCTATCAAAGGGTTTTGGCTAATGTATTGGTTTTTTGGGAGGTGTTTTTGAGTTTGCTGTGCTCTTTCTGGGTCAATTGTTTGGTTAAAGTCTCCATATATTATTGTATTTGTGTAAAGTCTCCACATATTATTGTATTTGTGTGTCGTTTTTGTTGTTATTATTTTTTTAATGAATTTATTTGTTTTTATTGTGTGTGTATATATTTGCTATGGTTATTGGTTTGTTGTTATGAGACCTGAGATTATGATGTATCTTCAGTTGTTGTCTGTTGTTAGTGTTTTGAGTTGGAATGCTATTGTACCTCTTATTGCTATGATTACGCCTGCTTTCTTTTTTCGTTCGATGAGGTAAATGTTTGGGGTAGTTTTTGTGTTTAAAGGAGGGACTTTTGCTTTTTGCGAAGTGTGTTTCCTGTATGCATAGGAATCTATATTATTTATTTGGGCTTCTTTCCATATGGAATTTCTTTGAATGGGGAGTTTAGTCCTCTAACATTATATCATGATTTTTTTGTCATTTTGTGGGTTTGTGTATTTGCTTATTGTTAGTGTTTTTATGTTGTTTGAGTAGTTGTAGTTTTGTAAATGGTGTGTTCTTTTTTTGTTGTTCCTCTTGCTAGAACCTTTGGATGGGTATGGGAGGGAGGCAGGTAATGTGTGTTGTCGGGTTCATATGGTTTTGAGTTTTATTACTTTGTAAGCTCTTGGTGTTCCCGAGGTAGCAGTTATTTAATCTATCGGAAGTTACACTAACTGACACTGAACTTGCTTTTATGCATTTATGCGATGACTTGCCTTAAAGTTTTTTTGCTCATCAAATGACATCAGGGATATAGAGTTCACTAAGGACTAGTCCTGCCGAGTTTTGTATGAGGTTGAAATCCACATTTGTACCGCCTACCACATACCCTGCTATTGAGACTTTCAAAAATAGAGTTATGACAGACTTAGGTACTATTGTTGGCGAATTTAAATCCATCAAACCTGGATCGAATATTACAGGGAAGAAAGATTGGTCCTTAGCAGGTTACAATCTAGGAGAGAAATTACAATCAAACCATCCGATAAGGGTGGGGCAATTGTAATCTTAGATACCTCTTACTATGTGTCCGAAATCATGTCCCAATTATCCGATTTAGTGTGTACCAGAATTTACCTTTTGATCCCATTTGGGGTATGAAAATACAGAATTTTGGCGGGGACATGGTAGATAGGGGTATTATAGACAGAGCACTTAAGGATGTTCTTTGTGTAAATATCCGGTTTACTCCTGTGCTTTACACCTTGCCCAAGGTACACAAGAACCCTGTCCAACCTCCGGGTCGCCCTACGTTTCAGGGAATGGTTCCATCTTTTTGTCCCTTAGCGATCCTGTTCTTGCGCCTTTGTTCGAGGTGGGCGCTCATATGTAAGAGATACCCAAGATTTTGGATAAATTATATGCTATACCTTTTGATGATAGCAAAGATGCTCTGTTGGTTACTTGGACGTCAGCAGTCTCTATACTTCTATTCCACATGTCATGGAGTCGATGCATGTGAGAGACTTCTGACGTCCAGTAATACATATATTAAGGTGAAATTCTGTTTTTTAAGGGCCTTTTAGAATTGGTGATGCATAACTGTTATTTTCTCTTTGATTGTACTACTATAAACAGTTAAGAGGAACCAATGGGTTCTAATGTAGCTCAGCATACGCTAATGTGTTTATGTGTACACAGGAGGATGATCTTGTCTATGGCTTCCACTTTTCCAGCAGTTTTGTGTTGGATGGTGGAGGTACATAGACGACATCTTCTTCTGTGGAAGGGTGATGTGACTAGTCTTATACAATTCATGCTCAACTTAATCAACTTCATGTAAATATTGAGTACACATTAAACTTTGATGAATCGGAGATTACGTTTTGGATGTGAGGGTGATTATCGGGACAGATTAACCACTGAGCTTTTTACAAAGCCGACAGATCGCAATCAGCTATTGCTGTATTCCAGTTTTCACCCACACACACGAAAAAGTCTTTACCTATTTCGCAACTGAAAAGGATTGATCGTATTGTTAATGATCCGGATATAAAAGAGTTATTTAGGAACAAATGGTAAAAAAGTTTAGATCTCGGGGTTACCCAACAGAGGTGTTACACTCTGCTAAACTTAGAGTCCCTGAGATTAAGAATAGGAGAGATAATGATGTACATAGGATTCCTTTTGTGACACAATTCTGCAAGGAAAGTGAGGCCATTAATAGGTCCATTAGAGTCAATGGTTTCTACTTAAGGAAGCATATCCTTTGACAAAAGAGTTTATGGTCCCCGGTGGTTTCATATAGAAAAGGGACGCACATATTATAACCAGACTGGCACATTCTGTACTTCTAGAGAGACTAGAAGTAAGGTTAATCTCCTGGTATGTTCCCATGTCGATCATGCACACAATGCAGGTGTGCAATAGAGGAAACTCTTTTAAACATCCTGTGACGGGGGAGACATTTAAACACAAGAGTTTTACACCTGTAATACTAGTTTGTTATTTACTGTATAGTTTGTCCTTGCAATAAGATTTATGTAGGAGAGACCACCAGGTGGTTAAGGTTAGAATCTCACAGCACCGATCCTCGATTAGGAAAAGAAATGCAAGTCCTGTGGCAGCCACTTTGTAACCTTGGACACCATGAGGATGAACTTAAGTAATGTGTGTTAGAACAGTTCACAGACCATTGGAGGGGGAGACAGGAGTTACTTCTCAGAAAAAGGGAAATTGGTGGATACATCGTTTGGGCTCCTGTGCCCGAATGGTCTTAATAAAGATTATGATTTACATTGTTTTATATGTTTGGTTAGATTTATAATATTACTCTGTTTGCTGGTACAATGTTCAATGTTGCCCCCTTTGTTTCTCTGACTACTTATGTTGATAGGTTTGGGTACAACAACCCATATTTACTCAGTATGTATGTACCTATCCGTACTTGGGGGTTAACAAAAAGGTAATTGGAGGGCGTGTCCCAAGGGTATATGTTGTTACTGAATGAAGGTTGTAAAATTTTGTTTTTTGTGGGCTGTGACCCAACACTGTTTGCTTGAGAAAGGGGCAATGGACCTCGAAAAGTTTCATATGTCGACAGTGTTGTAACATAAATTTCATGTTGCATTAGAGTGGAGTGCGGTGTTGGATTCGTTATTTATACATATTATACACATTGTGTCTTACAGCATGACACTAAGATTACCGGCACACACGATTGAATCACTTGGAGGGAGTGCGGCTCAACTTTTTGTTGGGAATGAGCCAGTAATCTTTGTACACATTGGTGCCAAAGACAAAGAAGGAGGAGAGGTTAGAGAAGAGTTAGGGTCAAGATAAAAGAAGAACCTCCAGGGTAGTATTTGTTTGCTAAAGCAATATCCATCAACACCAAAGTGTATATAGATATGAAAGATATGAAAAGTGTTATAAAGGATGTTTTTAAGGAGAGATTGAAAAAGATGAAGACGTTTCGGAAATTATTTTTTAAGGAAAAGTTTTAGGATTGAGGAAAGATAAATTCTGCTTTAGTGAAACCTAACAATCAAAGTTCAAACAAAAACAATCATAAAATGGTTCTCTTTCTATATACAAGTAGATATGATGGAAGATTAAAAGGGAATCTAAAACATAAATTATCTAAAAAAATGAGAAGTATAGGGAGCTATTAAAAAAATCCAGTGGCATAACTACTGCCCCCGCCACCCCCGCGACTGCAGAAGGGCCTGAACGGTAGTAGGGCCAACCACAAGCCCCACAATTGTTGCAGTAGACCAGCCTTTTTTAAACAGCTGATCGCCCGTATGAAGGAAACATACGCGCGACCGGCTGTTTAAAAGGCTAAACCCGAACATCCGGTTGGTCTGGAACTTCGCGGTCTGGTCTTTTAAACATGGGAAAAGGGGGTACCTTTCTTAGCCTGAGCTGTGGATCATGTACGAGAAGTAGGTCTCAAGTCACCTATTGAAAGGCACAAATTTTTTTCCCAGCTGTAAGGAAAACTAAAAGACAGCTTCCATTAGGATTGGAAAACAGAAAAAAGCATGCATTATCCTTGGGTCAACCCCCCCCCCCAAAAAAAGGGCCATTAGCCTTCACGATGAATAACATGGCCTTGCAGTTGCCATTTGACATTGTTTATCTGTCTCGGTACTTGTTCTGGCAGTAATATAATAATAATAAACATACAAAAAATATGTAATGATATTTTTCTTGCTTCACATTTAAGGAAAAGTTCAGTGGAATATTTTTTTTTAAAAATATATTGTAGTATGCATATCTAGTTATGTAGTGTATTCTACAAATTCTCTCCATTTCGAAAAATTGTTGAATTTACAGTATACCCCTGGCTCTTCCCTGTTTGGGACATTAGTGAGCTGAGATTCTGTAATGGTCCTTCTTTCCAGAATGTACACTACCTTTGAAAGTTCTAACAGTAATTTCTACTGATGGGCTGTCGGGTGGTGTCAAACATGCTCAGATCTCTACTGGAACAACTGAATCAACACAGACGCTGGGTCAAGGGCAAGACCATAACTGTCTCTATAGGGGTCCTGCCAAACAGGAATTCATATTTTGTAAGCATTTATTATACACAGAAGAAATGCTGAAATGGGCAGGTTAAGGTCATTAGGATGGAAAAATACTGCTCTTTTTCTTAAAGTATATGGTTAGCACTGAACTTCCCCTTTAAAAAATTTTTTTGATATTAATTCTACTTCTATTCTATTGGCAGTTACAAAAATAAAATTGGTGTCCTTCACTATTTCTGCCATTTTTTAAAAAAAGTTTGTTTGTATATACCATGTATCCTTGCTATGGTCACAGGGTTATCGACATACAGTCACTGAAAAAGTCAATATTTATTTTCAAGATGTTATCTTGATACAGTATAAATATTGTATAAAAAATGCTCTTACCTCTTAGGGCAGATACATCCCCTGTATAGGCAGCAAATAACAGGTTTATTACAGATTAACCTGAAAAGGAAATAATATGGTGGTATAAAGATATGTTTAATTTTGTAATTAATTGAAACAATATACTGCATGATGCCCTTTTAAGTTTAAGTTAAAGGGCATGTCCACCCCCAAAACTATAATCCCCCCAACTAATGCCCCCCCCATGTAGTGTAGTTTAATCCTTACCTCACATCCCAACTCCATCTGGTTCTCCTGTAGTCCCCCCCCAAAGTTCCAAAACTGCCCCACCAGGAGGCTAGCAGGTCCATATAGGACACTGCCTGCTACCTGGGCTCCCGGAGATTCTGCCATGCGTGCTGCAGCCCTTCTCCTCCCCCTCCCTCTCCCTCCCGTTCTACTATCCTCCCCCTAGCAAAAACCCCCTAAATATTCTGCTCCCCATGTCCCCCAGCCCCAACCGCATGTTTTTTTTTTTTAAAAAGCTCCAAACTCTTACTTACCTCTCCGCTTTCCTCCGCTACACTGAATGACCGGCGCCGCGTCCGTGTTGGCTGCCCCAGCCAATCACAGACGCGACTGCCGTCCCGCCCCTCTGCTTGCATTCCGCAAGCAGAGGGCCGGCAGTGCGGCGGAGGATCGAGGGGAGGTAAGTAAGAGTTTGGGGGGCTTTTTAAAAAAACTAAACATGCGGTTGGGGCTGGGGGACATGGGGAGCATGATATAAAATTTTTATTTAGGGGTGGACATAGCCTTAAATGTTTTTTATGTTCAAAAAAGCATTGCAAATATTTCCCCTCCTTCCCTATGGAAAGGGTTTTCAATTTTTTTTGTTTAGACTTTTGCATTTGGAAATGTACATTAATGTCACATCACATTGTGTTCTTAGCACAAAACTAAAAAAAAAAAAGATGTATAGTATTTTATACAGCTTAAAGTAAACCTTACAGTGTATGATGTAATAGAACATATAATGATATATACATTCAATCTATTTTAAAATTTAAAGACACAACTCTCAAGACATAACAGTGCACTCCACATGGTAACATAGTATAGTATAGTATTTAAGTATAGTATTTGAGGTTGAATAAAGACATCAATCCATCCAGTCCAACCCATCTAGAAATATCCTCAAACTGTTGATCCAGAGGAAGGCAAAAAAAACCCAACAAATTTATGAGGGGGAAAAAAAATCCTTCCTGACTCCAAGTGGCAATCGAAATTTCCCGGATCAACTCTACCAGTAACTTGCAACATTCCTTGTTGCAGAAACTCATCCAGCTTTTTTTTTAAACTGACCAATGAACCTGCCTTAACAATGTCCACTGGAAGACAGTTCCATAGCTTTAGGCTCTCACAGTGAAAAAACCTTTCCGAACTTGAAGCCTAAACGTTTTTTCTTACAAGTCTTAAAGGATGTCCACGTGTCCTCTGACATGTTCTATGTGGTGAACAATGCCCCAGATAGTTTATTGTATGGCACGTTAATGTATTTATACACAGTAATCATACCCCACGCAAGCACCTTTCTCCGTGTAAACATTGTAACTTTTCCAGTTCTTCTTCCTATTCAAGCCCCCCAACACCCTTATTAATTTAGTTGCCCTTTTATGAACCCTTTCCATTTTAAATATGTTCTTTTTGTACACAGGATTCCAAAATTGCACTGCATATTCCAAATAAGGCCTTACCAATGCTTTGTATAGCGGGAGAATTACATTTTCCTCCCTTGAATCCATACCTCTCTTTATACAAGACAATGTCATGCTGGCTCTGGCTGTTGCCGCCTGGCACTGCTTGCTACCTTTAAGTTTACTTTAGTAATTGAAGTTGAGTAAAGACATACGTCCTTCAAGTCCAACCATTTCAACCTCCTTTTTAAGCCTACCAAACAGTTGATCCAGAGGAAGGCAACAAACCTCTGGACTCAGGCTTATACAGAACACAAAAGAATGCAATAGCTATCAATTTCAAATTCAAGGCAAACAACCATTTTTACCTTCGTTGGAAAACCAAAATTTGTTGTGAGTTCACAATAAATATAGATTAATGATACTGTAAATAAACTCCATAAATGTATAAGCCTACGTGACCACATATGTTAAGGGCTCGTGAACTTAGCTCCTTAAGTACCCGAGGATGTATTTTATCCGGTCCAGGAGATTTATTAAAATTAACCTTATTTAGTTCTTTCTGTACCATATCCTCGTTTACCAAAGTGAACTTGAATCTTGTATACCTTTATTGCTACTATACTCTATGATATCTGTACTTGGATCTTCTATAGTGTATACAAAGGAAAATAAATTATTCAAGACATTTGCTTTATCGCCATCCTCCGTAACTAACTTATCCCCATTAATTAATGGTGCCACATTCTCAGTCCTCATCTTCTTACTATTAATATACTTAAAAAAAAGTTTGTTTAGGCTTAGTGATGCTTTCTTCAGCTATCCTAACTTCATTATAATTTTAGCTAGTTTGATTGCTTCTTACACTCCTTGTTACAGTTTTTATACTCCCTAAAGGCCCTTTCCGTTCCCTCGGCCTTAAAGGTTTAAATGCCTTTTCTTCCTTACCATTTGCCTCTTTACATCAGAATTCGCCACATGGGCGCGGATTTATTTTTTTTACATTTATTTCCCAAGGGTATAAATTTAGATGTGAACTGGCTTAAAATCCCCTTGAACACAGTCCACTTCTGTTCAGTACCTTTACCTGATAATACATTATCCCAGTTGACATTCGAAGAGCTGCTTTTAACCTGGGAAAATTTGCTTTCCTGAAATTAAATGTCTTTGTTAACCCAGCGCACTTTCCTTTCGATAACAAAGTCCAAATGCCACTATCATGGTCAATATTCCCAAGCCTCCAGTTACCTTTATATCTATAATGCGCTCCACAATGTTAGATATTACCAGATCCAACAGAGCTCCTTTTCTAGTAGGAACCTCAACCACCTGTGAGAGAAAATATCCTGCAGCAAATTCAGGAACTCATTGCCTTTTTCTGTGATGGCAGTTCCACCACACCAATCAATGTCAGCGTAATTGAAGTCCCCATAATGAGCACACTCCCCAAACTTGCAGCCCTTGCAAACTGCATATGAAGTTGACTCACTCCTCTCTGCTAGCATTTGGCGGCTTATAGCAGACACCAACAATGACATTACCCCCTTTCCTGTTGCCTAATTCCACCCATATTGCCTCCATTTTATCACCATATCACCAGTTATCTCTTCTTTTAAATTTGGCTTCAATTCTTTTTTAACATAAACACATACTTCTCCCGTTTCTTTTTTTTCTGTCCTGCCTAAACAGGCATATCCTTCTATATTTACAGCCCAGTCGTGAGAACTGTTCAACCACGTTTCTGCTATACCTATTACATCATACTTTTCATTCAATGCCATCATTTCCAATTCACCATTTGTCAGCCAGGCTTCTCGCATTTGCAAACATACTTTTAGATTATGATCCTGTAATTTATTCGTACACTTTGATACACATTCCTCCCTATCCCCTATGCTAGCCCCACCCCCCTTTCCGCCCACCACTGGCCTATCTACACCCTGCTTTCCTCCTGGACAATCTATCCCAGTGAGACTGCTAATACCCTCCCCCCCCAAACCTAGTTTAAAATCTCCTCCAACCCTCTAGCCATCTTCTCCCCTAAAACAGCTGCACCACCATCAGTGAGGTGCAACCCATCCCTACTAAAGAGCCTGTAGCCGACAGCAAAGTCTGCCCAGTTCTCAATAAACCCAAACCGCATTGCATGGTACTGACAAAACTGTCCCTTCTAATACACCACACCAACACAGTGACGCACAAACCTTGTTTAATTTCCCTTCTTGTTTCAATGTACTTCTTTTTATATGTCCTTGAGAGCAAGGTCCTTAAGAGAAAGAGACACTCACAAGTTCGTTACACTCACAGGAAACTTCATTTTGTTAGGTCCAAACCACAGGCCCAACAACTGTGAATCCTATTTAACTAATAGGCCCCAACCCCCACACCAATTAGTGCAAGAGCCAGAAAGAGAGGGAAAAAAACCAAACACTTATTAACCCTTTCACAGCCTGTTTGTGATTACAACAGGTACAATACTAGAATATAGAAGTCCAGCACACCCCTTTAACTGGAAGAAGAAAGATTAGTCTGCTTACTGCACACTCAGTCCTGCACACATAGTTCTTAACAGTACAAACAATCCTTATTTTCCAACTGTCAATCAATCCTTATTTTCAAACTTTCACACACACCATACAACCATCAAATGATTAAGTGTCCTTTTTATATGTCCTTGAGAGCAAGGTCCTTAAGAGAAAGGGCCACTCACAAGTTCGTTACACTCACAGGAAACTTCCTTTTGTTAGGTCCAAAACCCAGATTTTGAACAAATGTTCCAGGGACATAATGACATTAAATATTGAATTTACAAGGGAACTGTCTAATATCAGTACTGAATTGCTCAAGGTGGATGAAGCGTTGGCTCAGGCTCTCTCACCAGAGGAATTTACTAAATTGAAAGATGATCTTGATACTAAGATATCTACCTATCGAAAACAGGGGGAAGAAGCTAAATGTAAAAAATTTGAAAGAGACAGTATTGATTACGAACAGGGGAACGTCTATAATTGGGTACATCCGGTCTATGGACGGGAAAAAAAATCATTGGCCCCCGTGCATGTTCAGCTGAAAGTATACGTAATAATAGAGTATATGATAATGATGGGGGTACTCCTTTTTTATCACAAGTTGGCGACGCACAATCTGCAGAGGTGGGAAGAAAAACAAAAGATCGCTCCTTACCACAGAGGATCAAACGAGCAGTTGGCCAACAGAAGACGTAGCAGTTATTATTATTTTTTTTTTTTTAAACATTAATGTTTATTTGTTTTTAGTTTCAAGTAAATAAATACATACATACATGTATAATTGTACATTCCTATACATTTCGTATCTATCAATCTTAATACATTAATGGGGAGCGGGGGTATGGCGGTATGTGGGTAGGGAATGGGGGACAAAAGGGTTATCCATTTCACTCCAGGTTAAGCAGATTTTTCAATTGTTTCTCAACAATTATTGAGCTGTTTCAAACATTGGGTATATTTTGCTTCTTGTTTTTCTTTTCTTCCTTTTTCTTTTAGCAGTGTCTTCTTATTTTTCGGATTTGGTTGTTTACTAAGTCATTGATAGAGGATCCGTATACCACCATTCCCATTTTTTGTAGAATCCTTCAAAGTTGTTTTGTGAGATGTAAAAATTTTTTCGGAATGCATGTTTTTAGATAGTATAATTTGTGTTTCTTTTACTGTAGGTACTTTGGATGATTTCCATTTTTGGACTATTAGTGATTTTACTGCGGTGAGTATATGAAATATTATTGTTTTTTGGTTATGTGGTAGTTGGGGTGTTAGCGTAAAGTTTATTTTGAATATGTTTGAAATCATATTTTGAATTTTGTTCCATGTTTTTTTTATTTTGGGGCAGTTCCACCATATGTGGAAGAGTGTTCCTGTGTTTTTGCATAGTCTCCAGCATTCTGGGGATGTGTCTTGATACCATTTTGCTTTGAGGTATGGTGTTATGTGCATTCGGTATAGTATTTTTCTGTTGGTTTCCCAGTGGGTTGTGCATTTGGATAGTTTAAATGGAGTTATATATGCTGCTTCCCATTGGTTTTCTTCTATTGATATTTGTAGGTCTTCTTGCCATTTTGATATGAAGTTAAATGTTTTATGGTCTTGTGATTCTGTTAGTATTTTATATAATTTTGATATTCCTTTTTTTGTGTAAGTTGTTTTTGTAAAATATTCAAACATTGGGTATATTTTGCTTCTTCTTGTTTTTCTTTTCTTCCTTCTTTTCCTTTTAGCAGTGTCTTCTTATTTTTCGGATTTGGTTGTTTACTAAGTCATTGATAGAGGATCCGTATACCACCATACCATTTTTTATAGAATCCTTCAAAGTTGTTTTGTGAGATGTAAAACATTTTTTCGTAATGCATGTTTTTAGATAGTATAATTTGTGTTTCTTTTACTGTAGGTACTTTGGATGTTTTCCATTTTTGGACTATTAGTGATTTTACTGCGGTGAGTATATGAAATATTATTGTTTTTTGGTTATGTGGTAGTTCTGTTATTCCTATATTATGTAATGCTAGTTGGGGTGTTAGCGTAAAGTTTATTTTGAATATGTTTGAAATCATATTTTGAATTTTGTTCCATGTTTTTTTAATTTTGGGGCAGTTCCACCATATGTGGAAGAGTGTTCCTGTGTTTTTGCATAGTCTCCAGCATTCTGGGGATGTGTCTTGATACCATTTTGCTTTGAGGTGTGGTGTTATGTGCATTCGTTATAGTATTTTTCTGTTGTTGGGTTTCCCAGTGGGTTGTGCATTTGGATAGTTTAAATGGAGTTATATATTCTGCTTCCCATCGGTTTTCTTCTATTGAGATTTGTAGGTCTTCTTGCCATTTTGATATGAAGTTAAATGTTTTATGGTCTTGTGATTCTGTTAGTATTTTATAAAATTTTGATATTCCTTTTTTTGTGTAAGTTGTTTTTGTAAAATATTCGCCTATTGGTAAAGGAGTTATTGTTTGGTATGTTTTGTTTTTGTTTATGAAGCTGTGTATTTGTAGATATTTATAGAATTCTGTTTTGGGTAGATGGTGTTCTCTTCTGAGCTCATTATATAGTATTGGTATTTTGTTCTTAAATAGGTAATCTAAGTTGAGTATTCCCCTGTTTTTCCAGTTTTGGAGTTTTAAGTCCAATTGTCTTTTTTTGTTTTTGTGTTCCAGGTTTTGATTGTTTGTTGTATGATAATATTTTGGATTGATTGTTTTAGTGGTTTTAAGAGTATTGCTCCTAGTAGTTGTGATAGGGATTTGATTTCTGGATTTTGTTTTTGTATGATATTTAATTCTATTGTTGTCCATTTTTTGTTATGGTCGTTTGTCCACCAAGATTTTGTTTGTTCCAGTATTGATGCCATGTGGTGTTTTTTAAAGTTAGGGAGGGCCAGTCCTCCTTTTGCTTTGGGTTTCATTAGTGTTTCGTTTGCTATTCTAGTTCTTTTATTGTTCCATATAAATCTATTTATAATAGATTGTAGTTGTTTGAAGAATTGGTTGGGTATGTCAGTTATTATTGTTCTCATTAGGTATAGTATCCTAGGTAGGATATTCATTTTTATAATCGATATTCTTGCATACCAAGTTAAGAAGTTGTTGGACCATTTGTTTAGCTCTTTTTTAATTGTATTTAATATTCCTAGGAAGTTGTTTTGATACAGTAATGAGGTGGGTTTTGTTAGTTCTATACCTAATGTCATTGATGTGTCAGCCCATGTGTATGGATATCTTGCTTTTAGTAGTAATTTTAGTGTTAATGAGATGTTGTAGTCTAGTAGTATGGATTTTTGTTCGTTGATTTTGTAGTATGAGAGTTTAGTAAAATGTATTATTTTAATTTATTTAATATTTTCAGTGATTTGACTGGGTTTGTTATAGTTAGTATAATATCATCTGCAAAGAGATTTAGTTTGTATTCCTAAATTACTAATTTTTATTCCTGTTATATCTTTGTTTTCTCTAATTAATTAGGCCAGTGGTTCTATTATAAGTGCAAAAAATAAGGGTGATAATGGGCATCCCTGTCTTGTTCCATTTCGGAAGGGTTTTGATTGTATGTTTGTATATATACTATAGTTAAGGGTTTTGAGCAAAGTGATAATATCATTTCAGGAATTGTCTTTTATTCCGAATTTTTTTAGAGTTTTCTCCATGTATGTCCAATTGACTCTATCAAATGCCTTTTCGGCGTCTAATGTAAGGAATATTGAGGGTATATTGTTATTTTCCACCCAGTTTATAAGGTTTATTGTTCTTCTTGTGGCATCATATGGTTGGCATTGTGGTATGAAACCTACTTGATCTGGGTCTATCAGGTCTGGTAGGAGTAGTGATAGTCTGTTAGCTAAAATTTTTGAGTATATTTTTATGTCTGAATTGATTAATGATATTGGTCTGTAATTTGTAATTATTGATGGGTCTTTTCCTGGTTTTAGAATTGGTATTAGTAGGGATTGAATCATTTCTTCTGGGAATTTGCCTGATCTAATTGTTTCGTTGTACATTTTGTGTAGGTTTGGGTTTAGTATTTGGCTGTGTTATGTAATACTCGTTGATGAAGCCATCTTGTCCTGGTGATTTGTTTTTTTGTAGATTTTTGATTGTTTGTTGTATTTCTTGAATTGTGATTTCTTTATTCAATATTTTGTTGTCTTCATCTGTTATTGTTGGTAATTTTAGTTTATGTAAGAATTGATTTATTTCTGTCTCTGTAGGTATATGTATCTGTTTGTTATTTTTTAGGTTGTATAAGTTTTGGCAATATTTGCTAAATTCTTCTGTTATATGTTTAGTGTTTATTATTTTTTCATTTTTTTCGTTGTATATATACCGGTATGCTATTTTAGTTTTGAGTTTTTTAATTTTTCTGCTAAATATTTGCTTGTTTTGTTTCCTTGTGAATAGTGTATTGCTCGAAATCTTTTTTGTTTTTCAAATTTATATAGATCTAGGTTATGTAGGTCTTGTCTTAGTTTGTCTAGTTCGTCTCTAGTTTGTTTTGTTTGTGCGATTTTATGTATTGATTCTAATTTTCTGATTTGGGTGAGTAAGTTATGTCTTTGTTTTTCTCTTTGTTTTTTTTGTGTGGATGAGATTTGTATTATCATTCCTCTTATATATGCTTTATGTGCATTCCAAAGGGTGTATGTGTTTATGTCTTTTGTATTGTTTATTATAAAGTATTCTTTAATGTGTTCTTCAATTTTTTTTTTTGTTTCTGGGTTCTGTAGTAGGTATGAGTTTAGTCTCCATATTCTGTCTGGTTTTATGTTTTATTCTTCTTCTATTGTTGCAATCAATGGTGAGTGGTCTGATCTTGTTCTGGGTTTTATCTCTACTTTTTTTATTTGTTGTAATAGCCATTTGTCAGTCACTATTAGGTCTAGTCTTGAATAGCAGTTGTGTGTTTTTGAATAGTATGTATAATCTTTTTCTAGAGGTTTGAGGCTTCTCCAGCTGTCGTATAGGTCTTCTATCAATAGGGTTTTGGCTAATGTATTGGTTTTTTGGGGAGGTGTTTTTGAGTTTGCTGTGTCTCTTTCTGGGTCAATTGTTTGGTTAAAGTCTCCATATATTATTGTATTTGTGTAAAGTCTCCACATATTATTGTATTTGTGTGTCGTTTTGTTTTTGTTATTATTTTTTTAATGAATTTATTTTGTTTTTTATTTGGTGTGTATATATTTGCTATGGTTATTGGTTTGTTGTTTATGAGACCTGAGATTATGATGTATCTTCAGTTGTTGTCTGTTGTTAGTGTTTTGAGTTGGAATGCTATTGTACCTCTTATTGCTATGATTACGCCTGCTTTCTTTTTTTCGTTCGATGAGGTAAATATGTGTGGGTAGTTTTTGTGTTTAAAGGAGGGACTTTTGCTTTTTGCGAAGTGTGTTTCCTGTATGCATAGGATATCTATATTATTTATTTGGGCTTCTTTCCATATGGAATTTCTTTTGAATGGGGAGTTTAGTCCTCTAACATTATATGTCATGATTTTTATTGTCATTTTGTGGTTTGTTGTATTTGCTTATTGTTAGTTGTTTTTATGTTGTTTGAGTAGTTGTAGTTTTGTAAATGGTGTTCTTTTTTTGTTGTTCCTCTGCTAGAACCTTTGGATCGGGTATGGGAGGGAGGCAGGTAATTGTGTGTTGTCGGGTTCATATGGTTTTGAGTTTTATTACTTTGTAAGCTCTTGGGTGTTCCCGAGGTAGCAGTTATTAATCTATCGGAAGTTACACTAACTGACACTGAACTTGCTTTTATGCATTTATGCGATGACTTGCCTTAAAGTTTTTTTGCTCATCAAATGACATCAGGGAATATAGAGTCTACTAAGGGACTAAGTCCTGCCGAGTTTTGTATGAGGTTGAAATCCACATTTGTACCGCCTACCACATACCCTGCTATTGAGACTTTCAAAAATAGAGTTATGACAGACTTAGGTACTATTGTTGGCGAATTTAAATCCATCAAACCTGGATCGAATATTTACAGGGAAGAAAGATTGGTCCTTAGCAGGTTACAATCTAGGAGAGAAATTACAATCAAACCATCCGATAAGGGTGGGGCAATTGTAATCTTAGATACCTCTTACTATGTGTCCGAAATCATGTCCCAATTATCCGATTTAAGTGTGTACCAGAATTTACCTTTTGATCCCATTTGGGGTATGAAAATACAGAATTTTGGCGGGGACATGGTAGATAGGGGTATTATAGACAGAGCACTTAAGGATGTTCTTACTGTTAAATATCCGGTTACTCCTGTGCTTTACACCTTGCCCAAGGTACACAAGAACCCTGTCCAACCTCCGGGTCGCCCTATCGTTTCAGGGAATGGTTCCATCTTTTGTCCCTTAGCGATCCTGTTCTTGCGCCTTTGGTTCGAGGTGGGCGCTCATATGTAAGAGATACCCAAGATTTTTTGGATAAATTATATGCTATACCTTTTGATGATAGCAAAGATGCTCTGTTGGTTACTTTGGACGTCAGCAGTCTCTATACTTCTATTCCACATGTCAATGGAGTCGATGCATGTGAGAGACTTCTGACGTCCAGTAATACATATAATTAAGGTGAAATTCTGTTTTTTAAGGGCCTTTTAGAATTGGTTATGCATAACTGTTATTTTCTCTTTGATTGTACATACTATAAACAGTTAAGAGGAACCTCAATGGGTTCTAATGTAGCTCCAGCATACGCTAATGTGTTTATGTGTACACAGGAGGATGATCTTGTCTATGTGCTTCCACTTTTCCAGCAGTTTTGTGTTGGATGGTGGAGGTACATAGACGACATCTTCTTCCTGTGGAAGGGTGATGTGACTAGTCTTATACAATTTCATGCTCAACTTAATCAACTTCATGTAAATATTGAGTACACATTAAACTTTGATGAATCGGAGATTACGTTTTTGGATGTGAGGGTGATTATACGGGACAGATTAACCACTGAGCTTTTTACAAAGCCGACAGATCGCAATCAGCTATTGCTGTATTCCAGTTTTCATCCCACACACACGAAAAAGTCTTTACCTATTTCGCAACTGAAAAGGATTGATCGTATTGTTAATGATCCGGATATAAAAGAGTTTATTTAGGAACAAATGGTAAAAAAGTTTAGATCTCGGGGTTACCCAACAGAGGTGTTACACTCTGCTAAACTTAGAGTCCCTGAGATTAAGAATAGGAGAGATAATGATGTACATAGGATTCCTTTTGTGACACAATTCTGCAAGGAAAGTGAGGCCATTAATAGGTCCATTAGATGTCACTGGTTTCTACTTAAGGAAGCATATCCTTTGACAAAAGAGTTTATGGTCCCCCCGGTGGTTTCATATAGAAAGGGACGCACATTATATACCAGACTGGCACATTCTGTACTTCCTAGAGAGACTAGAAGTAAGGTTAATCTCACTGGTATGTTCCCATGTCGATCATGCACACAATGCAGGTGTGCAATTAGAGGAAACTCTTTTAAACATCCTGTGACGGGGGAGACATTTAAACACAAAGAGTTTTACACCTGTAATACTAGTTTTGTTATTTACTGTATAGTTTGTCCTTGCAATAAGATTTATGTAGGAGAGACCACCCAGGTAGTTAAGGGTAGAATCTCACAGCACCGATCCTCGATTAGGAAAAGAAATGTCAAGTTACCTGTGGCAGCACACTTTGTAACCTCTGGACACCATGAGGATGAACTTAAGTACTGTGTGTTAGAAACTGTTCATAGACCATTGAGAGGGGGAGACAGGGAGTTACTTCTCAGAAAAAGGGAAGTTTGGTGGATACATCGTTTGGGCTCCCTGTGCCCGAATGGTCTTAATAAAGATTATGATTTACATGTTTTTATATAGTTTGGTTAGATTTATAATATTACTCTGTTTGCTGTATACAATGTTCAATGTTGCCCCCTTTGTTTCTCTGACATTACTTATGTTGATAGGTTTGGGTACAACAACCCATATTTACTCAGTATGTATGTACCTATCCAGTACTTGTGGGGTTAACAAAAAGGTAATTGGAGGGCGTGTCCCAAGGGTATATGTTGTTACTGAATGAAGGTTGTAAAATTTTGTTTTTGTGGGCTGTGACCCAACACTGTTTGCTTGAGAAAGGGGCAATGGACCTCGAAAAGTTTCATATGTCGACAGTGTAACAATAAATTTCATGTTGCATTAGAGTGGAGTGCGGTGTTGGATTCTGTTATTTATACATATTATACACATTGTGTCTTACAGCATAGACACTAAGATTACCGGCACACACGATTGAATCACTTGGAGGGAGTGCGGCTCAACCTTTTTGTTTGGGAATGAGCCAGTAATCTTTGTACACATTGGTGCCAAAGACAAAGAAGGAGGAGAGGTTAGAGAAGAGTTAGGGGTCAAGATAAAAGCAAGAACCTCCAGGGTAGTATTTGTTTGCTAAAGCAATATCCATCAACACAAAGTGTATAATAGATATGAAAGATATGAAAAGTGTTATAAAAGGATGTTTTTAAGGAGAGATTGAAAAAGATGAAGACGTTTCGGAAATTATTTTTTAAGGAAAAGTTTTAGGATTGAGGAAAGATAAATTCTGCTTTAGTGAAACCTAACAATCAAAGTTCAAACAAAAACAATCATAAAATGGTTCTCTTTCTATATACAAAGTAGATATGATGGAAAGATTAAAAGGGAAATCTAAAACATTAAATTATCTAAAAAAATGAGAAGTATAGGGAGCTATTAGAAAAATACCCAGTGGCATAACTACTGCCCCCGCCACCCCCGCGACTGCAGAAGGGCCTGAACGGTAGTAGGGCCAACCACAAGCCCACAATTGTTGCAGTGACCAGCCTTTTTTAAACAGCTGATCGCCCGTATGAAGGAAACATACGCGCGACCGGCTGTTTAAAAGGCTAAACCCGAACATCCGGTTTGGTTCTGGAACTTCGGGTCTGGTCTTTTAAACATGGGAAAAGGGGGTACCTTTCTTAGCCTGAGCTGTGGATCATGTACGAGAAGTAGGTCTCAAGTCACCTATTGAAAGGCACAAATTTTTTTCCCAGCTGTAAGGAAAACTAAAAGACAGCTTCCCATTAGGATTGGAAAACAGAAAAAAGCATGCATTATCCTTGTGTCAACCCCCCCCCCCCAAAAAAAAGGGCCATTAGCCTTCACGATTGAATACCATGCCTTGCAGTTGCCATTTGACATTGTTTATCTGTCTCGGTACTGTGTTCTGGCAGTAATATATTTACATAATAAAATACAAAAAATATAGTAATGATATTTTTTCTTGCTTCACATTTAAGGAAAAGTTCAGTGGAAAATATTTTTTTTTAAAAATATTGTAGTATGCATATCTAGTTATGTAGTTATTCTACAAATTCTCTTCCATTTCGAAAAATCTGTTGAATTTACAGTATACCCCTGGCTCTTCCCTGTTGTTGACATTAGTGAGCTGAGATTCTGTAATGGTCCTTCTTTCCAGAATGTACACTACCTTTGAAAGTTCCTAACAGTAATTTCTACTGATGGGCTGTCGGATGGTCAAACATGCTCAGATCTCTACTGAACAACTGAATCAACACAGACGCTGGGTCAAGGGCAAGACCATAACTGTCTCTATTAGGGGTCCTGCAAACAGGAATTCAGTATTTTGTAAGCATTTATTTATACACAGAAGAAATGCTGAATGGGCAGGTTAAGGTCATTAGGATGGAAAAATACTGCTCTTTTTTCTTAAAAGTATATGTATTAGCACTGAACTTCCCCTTTAAAAAATTTTTTTGAATATTAATTCTACTTCTATTCTATTGGCAGTTACAAAAAATAAATTGGTGTCCTTCACTATTTCTGCCATTTTTTAAAAAAAGTTTGTTTTTGTATATACCATGTATCCTTGCTATGGTCACAGGGTTATCGACATACAGTCACTGAAAAAGTCAATATTTATTTCAAGATGTTATCTTGATACAGTATAAATATTGTAATAAAAAATGCTCTTACCTTCTTAGGGCAGATACATCCCCTGTATAGGCAGCAAATAACAGGTTTATTACAGATTTAACCTGAAAAGGAAATAATATGGTGGTATTAAAGATATTGTTAATTTTGTAATTAATTGAAACATATATACTGCATGATGCCCTTTTAAGTTTAAGTTAAAGGGCATGTCCACCCCCAAAACTATAATCCCCCCAACTACTGGTCACAGTGAAAAACCCTTTCCGAGCTTGAAGCCTAAACCTTTTTTCTGCAAGTCTTAAGGGATGTCCTCGTGTCCTTTGACATGTTCTCTTGGTGAAGAGCTGCTTTTAACCTGGGAAAATTTGCTTTCCTGAAATTAAATGCCTTTGTTAACCCAGCACACTTTTCCTTTCGATAACAAAGTCCAAATGCCACTATTTCATGGTCCACCAGTTATCTCTTCTTTTAAATTTGGCTTCAATTCTTTTTTAACATAAACACATACTCCTCCCCCTTTCCTTTTTTTTCTGTCCTGCCTAAACAAGGCATATCCTTCTATATTTACAGGCCAGTCGTGAGAACTGTTCAACCACGTTTCTGCTATACCTATTACATCATACTTTTCATTCAATGCCATCATTTCCAATTCACCCATTTTGTCAGCCAGGCTTCTCGCATTTGCAAACATACATTTTAGATTATGATCCTGTAATTTATTCGTACACTTTGATTACGTTTTTGGATGTGAGGGTGATTATACGGGACAGATTAACCATCTGAGCTTTTACAAAGCCGAACAGATCGCAATCAGCTATTGCGGTTATCCAGTTTTCATCCCACACACACGAAAAAGTCTTACCTATTCGCAACTGAAAGGGATTGATCGTATTGTTAATGATCCGGATATAAAAGAGTTTATTTAGGAACAAATGGAAAAAGTTTAGATCTCGGGGTTACCCAACAGAGGTGTTACACTCTGCTAAACTTAGAGTCCCTGAGAGTAAGAATAGGAGAGATAATGATGTACATAGGATTCCTGTGTGACACAATTCTGCAAGGAAAGTGAGGCCATAATAGGTCCATTAGACGTCATGGTTTCTACTTAAGGAAAAGCATATCCTTGACAAAAGAGTTTATGGTTCCCCCGGTGGTTTCATATAGAAAGGGAACGCACATTATATACCAGACTGGCAATTCTGTACTTCCTTAGAGAGGACTAGAAGTAAGGTTAATCTCACTGGTATGTTCCATGTCGGATCTGCACACAATGCAGGTGTGCAATTAGAGGAAACTCTTTTAAACATCCGTGTGACGGGGGAGACATTTAAACACAAGAGTTTTACACCTGTAATACTAGTTTGTTATTACTGTATAGTTTGTCCTGCAATAAGATTTATTGTAGGAGAGACCCCCGGTGGTTATAAGTTAGAATCTCACAGCACCGATCCTCGATTAGGAAAAGAAATGTCAAGTTACTGTGGCCAGCACACTTTGTAACTCTGGACACAGAGGAGAACTTAAGTACTGTGTGTTACGAAACAGTTCACAGACCATTGAGAGGGGGGGACAGGGAGTTACTTCTCAGAAAAAGGGAAATTGGTGGATACATCGTTTGGGCTCCCTGTGCCCGAATGATTAATAAAGATTATGATTACATGTTTTATATAGTTTGTTAGATTTATGATTTACTCTGTTGCTGTATACAAGGTTCAATGTTGCCCCCTTGTTTCTGACATTACTTATGTTGATAGGGTTGGGTACAACAACCCATATTTACTCAGTAGGTATGTACCTATCCAGTACTTGTGGGGTTAACAAAAAGGTAATTGGAGGGCGTGTCCAAGGGTAAGGTATTGGTGTACTGAATGAAGGTTGTAAAATTTTGTTTTTGGGCTGTGACCCCACACTGTTGCTGAGAAAGGGGCAATGGACCTCGAAAAGTTTCATATGTCGACAGTGTTGGTAACCAATAAATTTCATGTTGAATTAGAGTTGGAGGTGCGGTGTTGGATTCTGTTATTTATAACATATTATACACATTGTGTCTTACAGATAGACACTAAGATTACCGGCACACACGATTGAATCACTTGGAGGGAGTGCGGCTCAACCTTTTTGTTGGGAATGAGCCAGTAATCTTTGTTACACATTGGGCCAAAGACAAAGAAGGAGGAGAGGTTAGAGAAGCGTTAGGGTCAGATAAAAAGCAAGAACCTCCAGGGTAGTATTTGTTGCTAAAGCAATATCCATCAACACAAAGTGTATAATAGATATGAAAGATATGAAAAGTTTATAAAAGGATGTTTTTAAGGAGAGATTGAAAAAAGATGAAGACGTTTCGGAAAATATTTTTTAAGGAAAAGTTTAGGATTGAGGAAAGATAAATTCTGCTTTAGTGAAACCTAACAATCAAAGTTCAAACAAAACAATCATAAAATGGTTCTCTTCTCATATACAAAGTAGATATGATGAAGATTAAAAGGGAAAATCTAAAACATTAAATTATCTAAAAAAAATGAGAGTATGGGAGCTATTAGAAAAATACCAGTGGCATAACTATGCCCCCGCCACCCCGCGACTGAGAAGGGCCTCCTGAAGGTAGTAGGGCCACCACAAGCCCACAATTTTTGCAGTGACCAGCCTGTTTTAAACAAGCTGACTGCCCGTATGAAGGAAACAATAGGCCGAAGCGGCTTTTTAAAAGGCTAAACCAAACACGGTTTGTTCTGGAACTCGGGTCTGGTCTTTAAACATGGGAAAAGGGGGTACCTTTCTTAGCCTGAGCTGTGGATCTGTACGAGAAGTAGGTCTCCAGTCACCTATTGAAAGGCACAAATTTTTTTCCCAGCGTGTAAGGAAAACTAAAAGACAGCTTCCCATTAGGATTGGAAAAAACAGAAAAAAGCATGCATTATCCTTGTGTCAACCCCCCCCCCCCAAAAAAAAGGGCCATTAGCCTTCACGATTGAATACCATGCCTGCAGTTGCCATTTGACATTGTTATCTGTCTCGGGTACGTGTTCTGGCAGTAGTAATATTTATAAAATAAAATACAAAAAATATAGTAATGATATTTTTTCTTGCTTCACATTTAAGGAAAAGTTCAGTGGAAAATATTTTTTTTTAAAAATATTGTAGTATGCATATCTAGTTTGTAGTTATTCACAAATCTCTTCCATTTCGAAAAATCTGTTGAATTTACAGTTAACCCTGGCTCTTCCCTGTTTGTGACATTAGTGAGCGAGAGATTGTAATGGTCCTTCTTTCAGAATGTATACACTACCTTTGAAGTTCAACAGTAATTCTACTGATGGGCTGTCGGGATGGGTCAAACATGCTCAGATCTATGAACAACTGAATAAACACAGACGCTGGGTCAAGGCAACAGACATAACGTCTCTAGGGGTCCTGCAAACAGGAATTCAGTATTTGGTAAGCATTTATTATACACAGAAGAAATAGCTGTGAATGGGCAGGTTAAGGTCATTAGGATGGAAAAATACTGCTCTTTTTTCATTAAAGTATATGTATAGCACTGAACTTCCCCTTAAAAATTTTTTTGAATATTAATTCTACTTTCTATTCTATTGGCAGTTACAAAAAATAAATTGGTGTCCTTCACTATTTCTGCCATTTTTTAAAAAAGTTTGTTTGATATACATGTATCCTTGCTATGGTCACAGGGTTATGACATACAGTCACTGAAAAAGTCAATATTTATTTCAAGATGTTATCTTGATACAGTATAAAATATGTAATAAAAAAGCTCTTACTTCTTAGGGCAGATGACATCCCTGTATAGGCAGCAAAAACACAGGTTATTACAGATTTGAACCTGAAAGGAAATAATATGTGGTATTAAAGATATTGTTAATTTTTGTAATTAATGAAACATAATACTGCCTGATGCCCTTTTAAGTTTAAGTTAAAGGGCATGTCACCCCACCAAAACTATAATCCCCCCAAACTACTGGCCCCACAGTGTAGTGTAGTTTAATCCTTACCTCACATCCCAACTCCATCTGGTTCTCCTGTAGTCCCCCCCAAAGTTCCAAAAACTGCCCACCAGGAGGCTAGCAGGTCCAATAGGACAATGCCTGCTACCTGGCCTCACGGAGTTCACTGCCATGAGTGCGCAGCCCTTCTCCTCCCCCTCCCTCTCCCTCCCGTTCTACTATCCCTCCCCCTAGCGAAAAACCCCCTAAATATTCTGCTCCCCCATGTCCCAGCCCCAACGCAGTTTTTTTTTTTAAAGCTCCCCAAACTCTTACTTACCTCTCGCTTTCCTCCGATACACTGAATGACCGGCAGCCGCGTCCGTGATTGGCTGCCGCTCAGCCAACACAGACGCGACTGCCGGTCCCGCCCTCTGCTTGCATTCGTCGCAAGCAGAGGGCCGGCAGGCGGCGGAGGATCGAGGGGAGGTAAGTAAGAGTTTTGGGGGGCTTTTTAAAAAAAATAAACATGCGGTTGGGGCTGGGGGACAGGGGGGAGCATGATATAAAATTTTTATTTTAGGGGTGGACATAGCCTTTAAATGTTTTTTTATTGTTCAAAAAGCATTGCAAATATTTCCCCTCCTTCCCTATGGAAGGTTGTTCAATTTTTTTTGTTTAGGACTTTTGCATTGGAAATGTACATTAATGTCACACATCAATTGTGTTTTAGCAAAAACTAAAAAAAAAAAAGATTGTATAGTATTTTATACAGCTTAAAGTAAACCTTACAGTGTATGATTAATAGAACATATAAGATATATACATTCAATCTATTTTAAAATTTAAAGACACAACTCTCAAGACATTAACAGTGCATCCACATGGTAACAGTAGTATGTATAGTATTTAAGTATAGTATTTGAGGTTGAATAAAAGACATCAATCCATCCAGTCCAACCCATCTAGAAATATCCCAAAACGTTGATCCAGAGGAAGGCAAAAAAAAAACCAACAAATTTATGAAGGGGAAAAAATTCTTCCTGACTCCAAGTGGCAATCGGAAATTTCCTGGATCAATACCAGTAACTTGCAACATTCCTGTTGTTGCAGAAAACTCATCCAGTTTTTTTTTAAACTGACCAATGAACCTGCCTTAACAATGTCCTGGAAGACAGTTCCATAGCTTTATGGCTCCTCACAGTGAAAAACCCTTTCCGAACTTGAAGCCTAAACGTTTTTTTCTTCAAGTTTAAAGGATTGTCCAAGTGTCCTCGGACATGTTCTATGGTGAACAATGCCCCAGAATAGTTATTGTATGGCCCGAATGTTTGTATTTACACAGTAATCATATCCCCACGCAAGCACCTTCCTCCAGTGTAAAACATTGTAACATTTCCCAGCTCTCTATATTTCAAGCTCCCCCAACACCCTTATTAATTTAGTTGCCCTTTTATGAACCCTTTCCATTTAAATATTTCTTTGTACACGGATTCCAAAAATTGCACTGCATATTCCAAATTAGGCCTACCAATGCTTTGTATAGCGGGAGAATTTACATTTTCCTCCTTGAATACCATACCTCTTTAACAAGACAATGTCATGCTGGCTTGGCTGTTGCCGCCTGGCACTGCTTGCTACCTTTAAGTTTACTTTTAGTAATGAAGTGAGTAAAGACATACGTCCTCAAGTCCAACCATTTCAACCTCCTTTTTAAGCCTACCAAACAGTGATCCAGAGGAAGGCAACAAACCTCTGGATCAACTGCTCTATACAGAACACAAAGAATGCAATAGCTATCAATTTCAAATTCAAGGCAAACAACCCATTTTTATCCTTCTGTTGGAAAACCAAAATTTGTTGTGAGTTCACAATAAATATATGATAATGATACTGTAAATAAACTCCATAACATGTATAAGCCTACAGTGACCACTATGTTCAGGCTGTGAGAATAAAAGTGTTTACTAGGTGAATACGAAATCCTGCACCTGTAAGAGACCGGGTGTGCGGTTACAAACCTATATTCTAGACTGTAAAGAATACCCATAATCACATCTCTGTTAAATAGTTAATGATGGGTTGAGAAAAGACAATAGTCAATCACGTTTAATCCAACCATGCAAAGTCCAGCCTTCCAATCACAATTCTAAATCCAATTTGTGTATACCCCCACTACACCAAAATAAACAAGGACACAACTAATTACACATGCCATATTCTGGATATCTTCAGAACACAAATCTCTGTTCTTTTTACCAATTTAAATGCCCGTCAATTTGTTAATATTAATTCTGTGGACTCAAGATAATGCCAAACAGTGATTTATATAGAGGCTGGTTTCCACCCTCAAATCTTAATACTTTTCTGTATTAGAAGGAGTGTAATTTGCTTTAGCAGATATTGCACAAAGGTACCAATGTTAAAAATATTACCATGTCCTTCACTATTGAGAATTATTTTTTGTAAACTTTGTTTTTAATAAAGTTTTATATATAAACTGACATGTTGTATATTCATTATATCTGGAAGAGTAATAATAGTGAACATAAAACATTAGGAAAGGAAGGATAAGGGTAAAAAGGGTAGGGAGTTTGGAAGGGTAGGGGGATTGTTTTGTGTTGGTAGTGATGAAATAATGTTAAATGCAGTACAAAACATTAAGTTGGTAAAACAAAATTATTTTTCAGTTGGTAGATTGTGGGAATATCTAAACGTTATAGTAAAGTTAGGTATTGTAACACTTGACTCGCGTGAAACATGTCCTATGTTAAATAAATAGTATAGTATAGTATAGTATTTGAGGTTGAATAAAGACATACGTCCATCCAGTCCACCCATCTAGCAATATCCTCATTTCCTGCCTAACGTGATCCAGAGGAAGGCAAAAAACCCCCACCAAATTTATGAAGGGGGAAAAAAATCCTTCCTGACTCCAAGTGGCAATCGGAAATTTCCCTGGATCAACTCTACTGTTATGTATCAATACCAGTAACTTGCAACATTCCTTGTTTGCAAGAAACTTCTCCAGCTTTTTTTGAAACATGACCAATGAACCTGCCATTAAACGTCCACTGGAAGACAGTTCCATAGCCTTACCGTTCTCACCAGTGAAAACCCTTTCCGAGCTTGAAGCCTAAACCTTTTTTCTGCAAGTCTTAAGGGATGTCCTCGTGTCCTTGACATTCTCTTGGTGAACAATGCCCAAGATAGTTTATGTATGGCCCCGTAATGTATTTATACACAGTTAATCATATCCCCACGCAAGCGCCTTTCTCCAGCGTACATAATTGTAACTTTTCCAGTCGTCTTCATATTCAACCCCCCAATACCTATTATTTAGTTGCCCTCTCTGAACCTTTCATTTCAAAGATGTCCTTTTTGTACACAGGATTCCAAAATTGCATGCATATTCAAATGAGGCCTTACCAAGCTTTGTAAAGAGGGAGAATTAATTTCCTCCTTGAATCCATACCTCGCTTTATACAAGACAATACCATGCGGCTCTGGTGTTGCCGCTGGCACTGCTGCTACCTTAAAGTTTGTTATCCACAAAAACTCCAAGATCCCTTTCCAACAGGGATTCACTTAACACAGAGCCATTTATAGTATAAGTAGCACAAGTATTTTAAGTCCAAAATGCATCACCTTACATTTATCAACATTGAATTTCATCTGCCACTTAGCAGCCCAATGTGATAATCTATCTAGATCCCCTTGCAACGATTGCACATCCTTGAAGTTTTTAATGGTCGACAAAGTTTGTGTCGTCAGCAAACACAGAAACCTGCTGACAATACCCACTTCCAAATCATAATAAATAGATTAAATAGAAGCGGCCCCACACAGAACCCGTGCACCCCACTTAGCACTTTAGTCCATAATGATGAAGGCCCATTAACAACTACTCTCGCATCCTATTCTTTAACCAATTTCTATCCATGTACAAATGTGACTCCCAGACCAACAGACCTTAGCTTATTCATTAGTCGCCCTATGGGGGACTGTATCAAAAGCCTTTGCAAAATCCAAGTAAATACATCTACTGCTATACCAGAGTCTAAATTTCTACTTACTCCTATAAAAGCCAAGCAGTTAGTTTGACAAGATCTATTCCTCCTAAATCCATGCTGGTTACTACTTATAATGTCAGTCCTTGAACATACTCTAGAACATGATCCCTATTAAACTTTCCAGGATCTTCCCCACCACTGAAGTTAAACTACAGGCCTGTAATTACCCGGCTGTGAACGACTACCCTTTTTGAATATTGGAATAACATCAGCCTTTTCCAATCCAGAGGCACACCACCGGACATGAGGGAATCAGCAAAAATTAGAAAACAATGGCCTAGATAAAAACTGAACTTAGCTCCCTAAGTACCCTAGGATGTATTTTATCCGGTCCAGGAGATTTACTAATATTAACCTTATTTAGTTCTTTCTGTACCATATCCTCGGTTTAACCAAAGTGAACTTGAATCTTGTATACCTTTATTGCTACTATACTCTATGATATCTGTACTTGGATCTTCTATAGTGTATACAGAGGAGAAAAAAATTATTCAAGACATTTGCTTTATCGCCATCCTCCGTAACAACTTATCCCCATTAATTAATGGTGCCACACTTCTCAGTCCTCATCTTCACTATTAATATACTTAAAAAAATGTTTAGGCTTAGTGATGCTTTCTTCAGCATCCTAACTTCATTATTAATTTTAGCTAGTTTGATTGCTTTCTTACACTCCTGTTACAGTTTTTACTCCCTAAAGGCCCTTTCGTTCCCTCGGCCTTAAAGGTTTAAATGCCTTTTCTTCCTTACCATTTGCCTCTTTACATCAGAATTCAGCCACATGGGCGCGGATTTATTTTTTACATTTATTTCCAAGGGATAAATTAGATGTGAAACTGCTTAAAATCCCCTTGAACACAGTCCATTCTGTTCAGTACCTTTACCTGATAATACATTATCCCAGTTGACATTCTGAAGAGCTGCTTTTAACCGGGAAAATTTGCTTTCTGAAATTAAATGCCTTTGTTAACCCAGACACTTTTCCTTTCGATAACAAAGTCCAAATGCCACTATTTCATGGTCACTATTCCCTAAGCCTCCAGTTACCTTTATATCTATAATGCGCTCCACAATGTTAGATATTACAGATCCAACAGAGCTCTTTTCTAGTAGGAACTTCAACCACCTGTGGAGAAGAAAATATCCTGCAGCAAATCAGGAACTCATCGCCTTTTTCTGTGATGGCAGTTCCACCACACCAATCAATGTCAGGGTAATTGAAGTCCCCCATAATGAGCACACTCCCCAAACTTGCAGCCCTTGCCAATCATATGAAGTTGACTCACCTCCTCTCTGGCTAGCATTTGGCGGCTTATAGCAGACACCAACAATGACATTACCCCTTTCTGTTGCCTAATTCCACCATATTGCCTCCACTTATCATCCATATCACCAGTTATCTCTTCTTTTAAATTTGGCTTCAATTCTTTTTTAACATATACACATACTCCTCCCCCTTTCCTTTTTTTTCTGTCCTGCCTAAAACAAGGCATATCCTTCTATATTTACAGCCAGTCGTGAGAACTGTTCAACCACGTTTCTGCTATACCTATTACATCATACTTTTCATTCAATGCCATCATTTCCAATTCACCCATTTTGTAGCCAGGCTTCTCGCATTTGCAAACATACATTTTAGATTATGATCCTGTAATTTATTCGTACACTTTGATACACATTCCTCCCTATCCCCTATGCTAGCCCCACCCCCCTTCCACCCACCACTGGCCTATCTACACCCTGCTTTCCTCCTGGACAATCTATCCCAGTGAGACTGCTAATACCCTCCCCCCCCAAACCTAGTTAAAATCTCCTCCAACCCTCTAGCCATCTTCTCCCCTAAAACAGCTGCACCACCATCAGTGAGGTGCAACCCATCCCTACTAAAGAGCCTGTAGCCGACAGCAAAGTCTGCCCAGTTCTCAAAAACCCTAACCCTTCTTCCTACACCACTCTCTTAGCCAAGCATTAATGCTCCTAAGCTCCCGCTGTCTCCTGGCTTAGCACGTGGCTGCGGTAGTATTTCTGAAAACATACCTGGAGGTCCTTGCTTTTATCTTGGCCTAGTTCTCGGAAATCATGTTTAAGGACCTCACCTCCACCTCTAACTTTGTCATTGGCACCAATGTGAACCAAGACGCCGGGTCACACCCGGCCCCACCCAATAATCTGCTACACGATCCACCACATGCCGAACCCTAGCACCAGGCAGGCAACACACAGTTCGGCATGTAGGGTCTTGGCGGGCGATACACCTATCTACTCCTTATAATGGAGTCCCCTACCACTACCACCTGCCTTGCATTCCTGACCCTTCGTTTCCCCTCCTGTATCAGAGATGGCAGTCCCCTGGGTGCTCAAGGGACTAGCCCCCTCATACATGCTAATTCCGAGGCGTCCTCCTCCACTTCATTACCTAAGGCGGCGGCAAATCTGTTGGGATGGACAATCTGGGAAGAAGCCCCCTACTCTTCCGTCCCCCACTCCCTAGTAACCCTAACAAAAACTACCTCCTTCCTCATCCTTCTTGTCCCTCTTCCACCCACCTCTATAATGGCCCCAGCCAGTGCTGCTGACCCCCAGTTCTGCCAATCCCGCAATGCTGCAAGCTGCCCCCTTAGACTCCCACCTCAGTTCCAAACGGGCAACCCACTCACACCTGACACAGACATAGGTCCCCGGAACGTCTGCTCCAGGTTCCATATGGGCACGATGCACATTGCATGGTATGACAAACTGTCCTTTAATACACCACACCAACCACAGTGAACGCACAAACCTTGTTTAATTGCCCTTCTGTTGTCAATGTCCTTTTTTTATGTCTTGAGATCAAGGTCCTTAAGAGAAAGGGCCACTCACAAGTTCGTTACACTCACAGGGAAAACTTCCTTTGTTAGGTCCAAACCACAGGCCCAACACTGTGAATCCTATTTAAACTAATAGGCCCCAACCCCCACACCCCAATTAGTGCAAGAGCCAGAAAGAGAGGGGAAAAAAAAAAAAAACCAAACACTTATTAACCCTTTTACAGCCTGTTTGTGATTACAACAGGTACAATACTAGAATATAGAAGTCCAGCACACCCCTTTAACTGGAAGAAGAAAGATTAGTCTGCTTACTGCACACTCAATCCTGCACACAGTTTTTAACAGTACAAACAATCCTTATTTTCAAACTGTCAAACAATCCTTATTTTCAAACTTTCACACACACCATACAACCATCAAATGATTAAGTGTCCTTTTTTTATGTCCTTGAGATCAAGGTCCTTAAGAGAAAGGGCCACTCACAAGTTCGTTACACTCACAGGAAACTTCCTTTTGTTAGGTCCAAACCACAGGCCCAACACTGTGAATCCTATTTAACTAATAGGCCCCAACCCCCACACCAATTAGTGCAAGAGCCAGAAAGAGAGGGGAAAAAAAAAAAAACCAAACACTTATTAACCCTTTTACAGCCTGTTTGTGATTACAACAGGTACAATACTAGAATAAATACTTTAGCAATTTCAGCTTGAGTTGCATTAAGTTCTTTAATGTCCTCTACTATACTTATAAAGTTAGATATTGTATCTTGGTTAAGTTATATGTCAGTTGTACATGGTATAAGGAGATCAATAGGGTTTTGTTGTTTTCCGTTTCCCTGTACAGAACCCATGGGGTCCAGGTTTACAGGAATTGGTTGTAACTATCTTATAATGAGGTGAGATCCTCCATTCGCATAATATGGTTCAGTTTTGACACCCAGGTTAAGTAAGTGGGACAGATAGTTGTTTTCCAGAACCTAGGAAGGACCATTCTTCCTACTGTGAGAAAAGGGCTTTTTTGTTGCTGTTTGCACAAGAATCATCGGCTCCCCTTGTAACATTTAGCATTCAAAAACCATTGCGTGTGTTGGGAGCACTTGGGGGGTACCATTCTGGTTCCCCTTTGCTCCCTCGATCCCCCATCGGTTTTGCCGGAAACCAATGTGGGGATCCCTGGTATTTAACCCCTCAATTGCTGGATCGTATAGGCAGTGGTGCTCAAAACGAGGCCCACAGGCCGAATGCAGCCTGATCGCAATCAGGAGTGGCCCTGGGCACTTTTGCTGCATACTGCAACTTTAAAGTAGCTAGGGGCAGCATTCAAGTGCCCCCCTTGATCCCCCATCGGTTTCATAAAAATCCGATGTGGGGATTGGGGTGTTCCCCTGTGCTGCTCCTGGTGATCTCTAGTTGAGGTACTGCACTGATCCGTTCTAATTATTGGTCTTAGCCAATCAATGAAAAATCATTTCCTGGAATATGCTTTCCGGGAAGTGATTTTTCCTATTTGACTTTGAATATTTGACTTTGGATTTTGACTTGGAATACGGGCATAAATGCACATTTCCCAAGTTCGTTATCATTCCCTAAGATGATCTGATGACCGCCCCCCCAACTATAAAGCTAATTTTAAAAAATTGGTTTTCTCCAAGCTGCCCAAAGAGAATGATCAAAGAGATCCATTCACAAACAGAACTTCCCGGGTGGTTCAGTGTAAGGTACAGAA
The DNA here is from genome assembly GCA_019447015.1 of Hymenochirus boettgeri. Lineage (NCBI taxonomy): Eukaryota > Metazoa > Chordata > Amphibia > Anura > Pipidae > Hymenochirus > Hymenochirus boettgeri. The sequence continues at coordinate 82,675,879 of CM033477.1, forward strand.
CTGCGATCCCCATTCAGTACCTGCTATAGTTAGCTGTCACAATGTTGGCCTGGTGATCGAGTGGAGGTACTGCACTGTTATCAGCTTTTTCGATCACAGCTCAGTACCTGCTATATAGTAAGCCATCACACAGATAGCTTACTATAGTATTTGTGGATGGATCAAAAAGATCCAGTCGCAAATAGGGATTTTTGTTGTATTTGTTAGTTAAAAATTTAGAAAAAAATTAAAAGGCACAGATTAATATTAAGTAATTTCATCAGATCAGGGCCTCTTCTCTATTAAGTAGAGTGAGACACTTGTGTCAGTTGCGCCTCTTCGGAAAAGGCGCGGAATAAAAAACCCCTGCCCCTTAAAAAAAAAAGGTGTGCGGAGAGCACCTATCGATTGCCAGCCTTCACTCAAAACCGATGTGGGGATCACTGGTAATTTACCCTTGTAGTGCTGGGAGCCTGTTCCCCTGCAGAGCCACAGCGGTAAGGGAGTCCCCATGTTATCAGAGTTTCATAAAATTATGAAAACTGCCCTTTTCCAAGCTGCACAAAAATTGCTCACACTGTGGCCTAGGGGAGAAAAAATTATAAATCCAGCCCTGATGGTACAAAAAACTATTCTTATATAGAGGATGGTCTATGTTCTGGTATTAAACATGGGAGACATTGCAGGGGGAATTGTACTGTGGCGAATTCTAATTGAATCCACAGTTTCAATTAGAATGATGGAAGCTGTGTGGTATAGGCTTAAGTTCGGTAGTCCAGTGCCTCCTTTTGCAGCGTGTTAATGTGGAGTATTTAAATCTATGGTATGTACCAGACCGCATAAACTAAAAGGAGAATACGCCTTGTGAGGTTGAAAAAGGATTTCGGAGACATAATGGGAATGGTTTGAATTTTTTTTTTAATTACTTAGGGTGCCAAAGTGGTCTAATACATGTATAATGGAAGGGAGTGATATGTGTGGTGTAGTGACATAAATTAGGACGTCACCAGTGTATGCTGATTAGTACCGGTATGTTGATGAGTCCACTTTTATACCACCAGTATTTGAGTTGGAACGAAGTGCAGTCAGCAGGTGTTTCATGGTGAGGATGTATAGCAAGGGGGGATAGGGGGAAGCCCTGCCTGGTTTCGGTTAGGATTGGGCATAAGGTAGAAAGGGAACCATTGATTTTAATTCCGGCTCTATTGTGATGATATAGGACCACTATCTTATCTATTGTAATAGGGCCTATTCCTACATGGTCAAGGGTGAATTTAAGAAAGGTCCAGCTAACCCTATCAAATGCCTTCTCGGCATCCAAGGCCGAGCTAGTGAGCGGGAAATCAGGGAAATTGTTTTAATAGTATTATCTTGTGCTTCCCTGCCAGGCACAAAAACAACCTGTTCTGCATGGATCCATACTACTGAGATAATTCTTAACAATATTACATTTAGGGCAGGGGTGCCAAATTCACATGATGTTGCAGGCTAAACTTTTTTTTTTTTTAATATAGGAACGACTGTGGCCTACATTTTGGGCACCTATGATTTAGTGTATAGTATGGTATAGTATTTGAGGTTGAATAAAAGACATAGAACCATCCAGTCCAACCCATCTAGCAATATCCTCATTTCCTGTCTAACTGTTGATCCAGAGGAAAGCAAAAAACCCCACCAAATTTATGAAGGGTAAAAAAATTCCCTCCTGACTCCAGGTGGAAATCGGCAATTTCCCTGGATCAACTCTACTTTATGTATCAATGCCAGAAACTCGCAACATTCCTTGTTTGCAGAAACTCATCCAGCTTTTTTTTTTTTACTGACCAATAAACCTGCCATAACAACGTCCACTGGAAGACATTTCCATAGCTTCTCAAAGTGAAAAACCCTTTCTTAACTGGAACAAGTCTTAAGGGATGTCCACTTGTGCTCTGACATGCTCTATTGGTATACAATGCCCCAGAGGCCTTACCAATGCTTTGTAAAGAGGAAGAATAAAATTTTCCTCCCTTGAATCTATACCTCTCTTTATACAACACAATACCATCCTGTTAAGTTTGTTATCCACCAAA